>OZ024874.1:32942720-34142720 GCA_964017185.1 Rugalucina vietnamica | reverse complement strand
CGGGTGGGGGCAGACAGACCCCTGGGGTCCCTGGTTTCAGAATCATCAATCTTAAGTCCATTTGCCCATTTTCTGCAAGTTTTTCCTACAAATGAAATTTTAACATTCAAATGCATGAGCGGCCTATGTTGACCTTGCCGTAAAATAGGTCAAGGTCATCCCAGGGCCATGATTTAAATAAACTTTGTAGAGCTCCAGTCACTGGTGCTTAATATAAAGTTTAAAAATCATTATCTTTCTGGTTCTGGAGAAGATTTTTAAAGTTTTTTCTATTTATAGCCATGGCAGCCATCTTGGTCATGTGATCTTGACCATTTATATAAACTTTCTTTCCCCCTTCCCAAGGATGCTCCATATGAAATTTGGCTTTGATTGGCCAAGCGGTTTCAGGGGAGAAGATGTTTCATTATGATGGAAATATACATGTATATAGCCCCGGGGCAGGGACAGACAACCCCACAGGGGTTAAAATCTTCCATTAACATTAATCTTCTGTCCATTTGCCTATTCCCAGTAAGTTTTACCCATTAAATAGCATCTTACCATTTTCCCATTCAAATGCATTGGCGACCTAAGTTGACCTTGCCGTAAAATAGGTCAATGTCATCTTAGGGTCTTCAATAGTCGAAACCGCAGTATGGGCCATCCCCTTCTCATTAATGTGTTCACTGCTCTTAAAGGATCTCAGTTTGAATTTTTATTTGATTTATATAAACTATGATGGGCCCGCGTCCCCGATGCTACATACCAAGTTCCGTGGAAATCGGCCCACTGGTTCTGGAGAAGAAGATTTTTAAAGATTTTTGCTATTTATAGCCATGTCGGCCATCTTGGTCATGTGACCTGGACCATTTATATAAACTTTCGTTCCCCATTCCTAAGGATGGTCCACATGAAGTTTGGCTTTGATTGGCCAAGCGGTTTGAGAGGAGAAGATCTTTGAAATTGTGGAAGACGGACGACGGACGGACGGACGGACGACGACGGACGGACGCCGGGGCATGGGTATATTATAAGCTCACCTGTGAGCCTTCGGGAAGGCTCTCAGGTGAGCTAATAATATCCAAAAACTAGTTGATTCAGACAAAGGGCATCAGCAAATGAAATCCATGAGAATGGGTTTCTATGGAAAGAATCGACACAAAAGCATTTACATTTATACAGTCTATTGTGAGTTTCACAGCCAACGCAACTCTGCTCGTCGTTTTAATGTTGGTCAATAATGCTATGAAGTTCAAGATATCGTAAATGGTTCTCAAGTTACAGAACGGACACAATTTGTGACTCACTGACGGACAGACAGACAGGCAGACAGACGACCCGAACCTTGAATAGGGGAGACGTAACAAATAAACAATTCTATTGATAGGGTCATTAAAATAAGCAACACCAAAGTTTCACTTTTCCGATATACTCGTATCCAACAGTTTATACACCGTGTTTGTACTAATGTGCTACTCCTGATATTTCACTTTATAAATAACTGCAACTGCAGGTGCCTGGACAGCAGGAGGGGCCTCGATAGCAAGAGGGACCTAAACAGCAGCCTTACTAAACTGACTGAACATGTTAACCATTGAAAACATCAAATGAAAAAGAAATCTGCAAAAATAAGGAAACGGCATTTTAAAAATTGTTGCATTTTTCATATACTTGTATATTTGTGCGAACATGGGTCTGATACATGTGTATGCCTCTGTATAGATATAATTTCATTTCTGATAAGCAGCCACAGTAATGAAAGACTATGTGCAAACCATCCGTAAACGGGTACAAATGAATAAACTGATTGAAAATGTAAACTGGAGATACACGTTATATTTTTAATCCTTTGCATCAGTAATGTATACAAAAGCTTAATAATCTGTATCTATGAAATGACCACTTGGGGACTTTAAATTCATTAAGGTGACATCAAAACAAAAGGTCATTGTAATAAACATGATACTGCAGTTTAAGTTCATTTCCTTATTTGGTAATGGTAAAGTTGAACGTGTTTTGATAAATGAATGGAATTATTTACTAGATCTATGTGGTTTACACAATGGTTGAGTGGGTGGAAAGATAAATTGCTACACTCGACAAAAGGCACAGGTGAGAAAAGTTGGTCAGTCAAAGGTCAAGTTGAATAATTAACAGATGTTTGGTGTTTATTTCCTTTAGTGTCTGCTAAGGTACACAGCCCTCAAAACTGTACTAATGTGTGATGGGCCTAAAAAAAAAAATCCAATTATTTGATTCCAATCCCTCTAGATCTGCCACAGTAATCTCTTGTTGTACATTCCCTGTTGTGCCAGGCCTTGTCTCAAAGTTATAAAACTTTTACCATGCTGAACTCAAAACTCAGCTTCTAGAGCAGGAAAGTTTGAATGCTTCTATATACTGAAATCACCAACATTAATTGTAAATTCATGTTTCAATCACTAAACATGGCTGTAAAGAAATTTTACATATATACACATGCTATAGATCTACTGTTTTCAAAACTCATTAGTCAAATAGGATCAAACCTGGTACTTTTTAGTTTTGCAAATTTCTTGCAAAAAGAGGCAATACATCGTAAACTGAAAAGAGAAGTCATTTACAGCCCTAAGTATAGACAGAAATTTAGCTCACTTATAAATGGTAAAAATACCAACAATTGTTGGCATTTTAACATTTGGAAGCAAATTTTAGTCTGCGCTGGGTTGAGCATGAAAAAATTGAATAAACTTGGAGCCTGGTCGGAAACCTCAATGTAAGACAGGTTAACTCATGCTTCTGTTCATACCTGACTAAATCAATTACCTTACTAGAACAGACACATAAAGCCATATAACTAAACTAGTTCTATGCAAACCAGTTACATGTCAGTATAGCTGTCGACAAGTGAACTTTTTAAGAGCTTTGTCATGTGTAAAAAAAAACAAAACAAAAAAAAAACAAAAAAAAAAAAAAAAAAAAAAAAAAAAAAAAACAAACCGCAAATAGGTTTCGCTTAGAAAGAGAGTGTTAATTGTTAATAAACTGAACATATGATCGAAAACAATCCTTTTAAAAGGAAAAGCTTGCCAACTTTGGAAGATAAAAGCAGTTGTTAATCTAGTTCCTGGTACATGTATATTGAGTCACTAAACAACTTTTCGCTATTAAATCTTTGTGGAAAAATCCGAGGCCTGAGCTTGATAAATTCAGTAATCACTTGCATTTTCCAATTTTACAAGCCAATCAAACTCTTCTTATACCACAGACAACCAGAGGACCAATGGTCCTGTAAACGCTCACCTGAGATCTGCTGCATAAACCAATAAATATGTTTGATTATTATGGTATTTAACCCCAGTGCAGGGGCAGATGAAGCCCTTGGGCCATTTTCTTTCTTTTTTTTTTTTTCAAAATAATAATCAATATTCTGTCCATTTGCCGATTTCCTGCCGGGTTTTCCCTTCAAATGACACTTTAACAGTTTTCTCCATTCAAATGCATGGGCAATACATGTTGACCTTGCCATAAACTGGGTCAAGGTCATCACAGGGTCATGATTTATATATACATTGTAGTACTTTAGTCACCAATGCTTCATGACAAGTTTCTTTGAAATCAGTCCATTGGTTTCAGAAAAGAAGATTTTTGAAGGGTTTTTACCATATATGGGTATGGCGGCCATCTAATATTCACATTGGTTCCCCCCATCCTACAGATGCTTCACATAATATTTGACTTTGATTGGCCAAGCGGTTTCAGAGGAGATGTTTGAATATTATGGTAATATACATGTTTATTATATGGCAAGTGATGAAATATAGAGCAATATGTATTAAATATAACCAATATTTGAAAAAGTTATATTTTCACATGTGAAAATATAAAAAGTTATATTTTCACATGTGAAAATATAAGATTTGGGAATACGCAAATTACGATTCCACCGTTTCATTTCTAATTTATACATAACTAAATTTTACAATCTATGCTATTGTTGACGCAATGAACGTTCACACACAATAGCAACGCAATGACGTGACGTAATGACGTCATTTAGGATTTTGACGTCATATGCTTTAGCGCGCAACGTTACAATGACTATATGCAATATAATAAAAAGAAAATTCAAGTTTTTGTCGTGAATATGAGTTTTATTTCATCTCGTGAAGTGAAAAATTCGGCACTCATGAAATATAAAATTTTTTCACTTCACTCAATGAAATAAAACTCATATTCACTCCAAAAACTTGAATATCCTCTATATATTGCCCCGGGGTGGGGGTATATGAGCCCTTGGGTCCATTTTTTTTCAGAATCATTAATATTCAGTCCTACTACCCATTTCCTGCAAGATTTTCATTTTAAATGACTTTTTAACAGTTTTCCCGATTCAAAGGCATAGGGGACCTATGTCGTAAAACAGGTCAAGGTCACCACAGGGTCATGATTTATATACACACTGTACTACTTTATCCATCGGTGCTTCATGGCAAGTTTCTTTGGAATTGGTCGACTGGTTGCAGAGAAGAGGATTTTTGAAGGGATTTTACCATATATGGGCATGGCAACCATGTTGGTCATGTGACCTAGATTATTTATACATGTATATACACTGATTCCTAAATCCTATATAGCCCAGTTAAATGGTTGGAGGACCTAAAACAAATTGCAACACAAATCCTTTTCTGGTTTTCCATAACCTTAGACCTGTATGATAAACATATTAAAAGTATACCAGAATCGGAAGATATGAAATTTGATTTTTTTCACTATCTTTGTTGAAGAAGTATTTTCATATCCGCAAAACTACAGCTAGAACTGTAGCTGGGTCTATGCATAAATTTAAGTTGAATTTTTAACAAAGAAATACCCATTCGGCTTCATCTGATATTTTTAATACAATTTAGCTGACAAAAACCATGAAAATTGGTCAATTACAGTAAAATAAACTACAACAAGCACTGATTTACCCCACCCACTAATGTAAAATTTCGAAATTTCGTATTTTTAATTATACAGATTTACAGGGCTTTTGAAAGTGCTCCAATGAGATAGAGGAAGTAAATGTTTATAATTTAAGATGATAAAAGTGTTCCTAATGTAGTTTTCTTTTCAAGATGCTATAATCCCAGTTGGTAGAGTGTAACTGATACCTTTAAGGTTTCATTAACGTAATTATATGTTAAGTCAGATATGTCGAAAATCAGACCAATCATCATCATGACATTGTTGTAGCAATTATTTGATGCCATTTTAAGCTCGCTAGTATTTCCAACTGTGTTACAAGAGATTTTGTAAGTATAGCCCCTTAGCTTTTTCGCAAATGTGCTCTAATTGATAAGGTCTTTGCTGTATTCATATTCAGAATATAGAAATAATACTAAGCTTAAACTAGACAACAAATGACTAGTGCTTAATTTTATTTAGCAGTCCTGAACACCATTTTAAACTCTCCATATCCACAGCAACTGAATTAAGAGAGATTTTGTAAGTATACCCTCTTAGCGCTTTTGTAACATTGCTCCAACTTGTAAGGTGTTCATTCATATTTTAGAAGACAAAGAGTAAAATAAACTTGTTCTAGACAGAAGTTGACTATTGCATTTTCTTAACAGTCATAGCACTATTATGAGCTTTCTAAAGACATCAGTAGCTAAAGTCCAAGAGACTCTGAAAGCATACCACAAATATTATTTCGTGGCTGTTCTCCAATTTACAAATTTTGCCTCAAAATTTAATGAGGTAAACATCAGATAAGTTACTTTAAACAAGACCATAATCATTCATTAGTACATAGTCTTAGCAATCATTTCAAGACTTTTCAGCTATTTCTCAGCAGATGCGTAAAGGTGACATTGTAGGTATACCCCATAGCTTTTTCATGAGTTTCCATCAGTTTATAACATTATCTAACATATCAGTTAGAAGTCAATTAGAAAAAAAAGTACAAGTAGGTAAAGATCAGGAAAAGGCGCAATC
The DNA here is from genome assembly GCA_964017185.1 of Rugalucina vietnamica. Taxonomy (NCBI): domain Eukaryota; kingdom Metazoa; phylum Mollusca; class Bivalvia; order Lucinida; family Lucinidae; genus Rugalucina; species Rugalucina vietnamica. The sequence continues at coordinate 34,136,777 of OZ024874.1, read as the reverse complement.
AGAAAAAGATTCCCACTTCAAAAACAGTTAATGTTAAACCCAACTATATTTCATTGTTGTATTGCCTTAGCAATCATTTGACACAATTTTTGACTCTTTAGGGTCATTAGAAGTTTGGAAACATGTGATTAATAAAGTACACCACCTTAGGTTTTCAATTGTTTGTTTGAATTGATGCTTAACGTCCCAGTCAACAGCTATGGTCATGATAGCATGTTGTCTCCATTTTATGGGACTTTTACCCAAAATCAGGACGTCCTGACATCCAAAAAGTGCTTCGAATATAACCACGCAAGGAAGCCGCTAAGGCTTAGTTTATTCATTATGTTCCAGAAATTTGTATGGCTTTCATTCACATCCTAGGTGGTAGAGGTCAGATAAGTTTATACTAAGGGTAGCAGATTGTAGGACACCAAGTCGATAGGTCCTGGTTTCAAACCTTGCTAGGGTGCAGTGTTGAGCCTTAAGCAAGACATAACTACTCCTTTTAGTACTTTTTCTACCCATGAAGGGAAGGCTCTGTCCGACCGTGACAACATCATCGTTAACTGGGGCTTTTAACCACAGAACAAGCAAAATATGTATACTTGACAGCAAATGACTAATGCATGTTTGACCGCTTGTCTCTATGCCTCTCTACAACCAACAGTAGCTTAGAGACGGTAGAAGGTAGAAATCCTGATATGTTCACACGAGACCACCTATCCAACATTGTGTTAGCAATCGCTCATCCAATACACTAGGGCGATACACAGTTTAAAATGTGCTTTAAAATAAGTAAAACCCTTTTTCCCACTTTGTTTTCGACGAATGTTTCCCCCATCCCTTTTTCCAAGTTTCTAACCTTTATTCATGAATACTCAAATGAGATAAGTTAATGATACATCCAAAAGAGAACACTTCATTTGTTTTCAACAATGCTATGGCAATTTGCCACGCTGATGGTTTGCAGCTTAACTTAATTGTAGGTTATCTGCCTTAAATTTTTCATTTTTTCTCCCTATTTCAAATAGTTTTTTTAATATTCATGAATATGCAAATAAAGTTAGTGACATACGTTACCATTGGTTAAAGGGCTCTATGCTGTACATTTAGACCAAGTTCAGGTATAAAAGGTTAGTAGCAGCATGAGCCATAGTTAGAGATGTTATACATGTTGACCGTAAATCACATTATGGGTTGCCATGGAAACTATGCCTTTTACAAAGCCCATATACATATATATGTTTGAGGACCATTCAGGTTTACGTTCCAGGGATCATAATGAACAACGTGTCATGCATTAGTTATTATTCTTAATTGAAGCAATCTATATTCAGTTAGCCCCCGGGATCTAAAATTTACTTAAGTACGATTCTGCACCTAGTGACCTTTGATGCTTTAACCTTGTTAGGGCGTCTTATTGAATTTTGATGAGAAAAGAAGCTTATCATCATGGGCCTCATCTTATACACAAATATCTCCATTTGCATTGAAAAGTCTTAAAACGTTTGTGTCTACTTATAAAGAATATAAGCCAGCAAACACTTAACAACAATTTCTATAAATTCGTGATAAGCCCCAAATGGCTTGACAACTCCTCACTTTATGACTTTTTCAACGACTTTGCCTGTCATTTCTGCTTAAGTGTATATTCTAATATGATCTTGTATTCTACAAAACATTTTGGAATGTTGATATACACTTGCATGTGTATGCACTGAAATACGAGTGGGTGGGGTAATTCAGTGCTTGTAAAGTTTCAACTACCAATTTTACTGAGTGAAAATGTTCGAATCTACAATCATTAGTGCAGGTTTCAAGTTTTAATCTTTTCAGAATAATTCATGAATAGAAAATACACATTAATGATGTAATTTCACAATATATTACACATACTGATGAATGTTTTGACTACATTAGAAAAGACAAAAAAATCAAATTTCATATGCTCCGAATTTGGTATACTTTTAGTATGTTGTCTTAGAAGGGTGTATCTCCACAAAAATATAAGAAACATTTGTGTTGCAATTTGTTTTGGGTTTACCAAAAAAATCTTTAGTTTGCCTAAACTAATAGATGCTTCGCAAAAAATTGGCTTTGATTGGCCAAGCGGTTTCAGAGACGAAGATGTTTGAATATTATGGTAATATACATGTATAATGCCCCGGGGTGGGGCATACGAGCCCCTGGGTCCATTTTTTTCACAATCATTAACATTCAGTCCTACTGCCCATTTCCGGCAAGATTTTCACTTTAAATGTCTTTTTAACAGTTTTCCCCATTCAAATGTATTGGCGACCTATGTTGACCTTGCCGTAAAATAGGTCATGGTCATCACAGGGTCATGAGTAATATATACATTGTAATACTTTAGCCATAAATGCTCTATACCAAGTTTCGTTGAAATCGGTCCACCGGTTCCGGAGAAGATTTTTGAAGGGATTTTACCATTTATGGGCATGGCGGCCATCTTGGTCATGTGACCTGGATTATTTATATATACATTGGTTCCCCCATCCTATAGATGCTTCACATAAAATTTGGCTTTGATTGGCCAAGTAGTTTCAGAGAAGAAGATGTTTGAATACCATAGTAATATACATGTATATTGCCCCGGGGTGAGGGCAGATGCGACCATGGGGTGCAATTATTTTCTGAATCATTAATATTCAGTCCTACTGCTCATTTTCTGCAAAATTTTCCCTTTAAATGACATTCTAACAGTTTTCCCCATTGAAATGGATAGGCGACCTATGTTGACCTTGCCGTAAAATAGGTCAAGGTAACCACAGGGTCATGATTTATATATATACATTGTAGTACTTGAGTCATTGATGCTTCATGCCAAGTTTCGTTTATATGTGTCCAGCGGTTCCGGAGAAGAAGTTTTTTGAAAAGTTTTTACCATATATGGGCATGACGGCCATCTTGGTCATGTGACCTGAAATATTTATATATAAATTGGTTCCCCCTTCCTATAAATGCTTCATTTAAGAAATGAATTTCATTTTTCTGGTGCTCATGGAGCTATGAACCGCAGTGGGTCGCGTGCAAAGTGAATGAACCCCGAAGGGGTTCATGTAAGCTTTGCTAGCGACCCACTGCGGTTCATAGCTCCATGAACAACAGAAAGATTAAACTCATTGCTTATATTTACATTCATTTCTCTCTGTCGCTTGGTGAAAATCACCAAGGTGGTCACATTAACCAGCAAACAGAGAATCTACACACGGTGTGTGTTCAAACAGCGGAATGGCGTCGACGTTTACAACGTCCAATCAGATTGGCGAGATTCATGTTTTTGACGTCAAGTTTGGATTACGTCACGTCGCGTGACACAATGTTGTTCATGGAAGTATGAACACAGATGAACATCTAATGGTTCATCTAAGGAGGTTTTAGAAAAATGTAAATATATATAAATTGGCTTTGATTGGCCAAGCGGTTTCAGAGAAGAAGATCTTTGAAAATGGTGGACGACGCCGACGGACGGACGGACGCCGGGTGCCTGCCTATCTATAAGTTCACCTGTGAGCCTTCGGCTCAGGTGAGCTAATAAGTGTGCTGTTAATAGGTTCAGATACCTGTCTTTTCTGCAGAAAAGTTAAACATATGAATGAGACCAAATAAACATTATAAAATCAATGCAACGCATTTTGCTTTCATTGCATTATCCCTTCTGTATAATCTTGATTTATATGCACATAGGTAATGCAGAAAATTATGCTTTGAATGTGCAAATTAATGTACAGAAGCTGCTTGCAGACGACTTCTTGCAGTGCATATAACCCCGATTCTACCTTGAGTTGCCATGGTTACGGATAAACAATTTCAAACAGACCAATGGCTAATGGTGATAATTTTGGTTGGGCAGTTTCTGGTAAACAATAGCAATGTTATGCATCATTTTGCTCCGTTCACAAGCACAATTTTCATAATTGATAATTTCATTCTGCACTCTCCATATGCACAATTTTCATGTCATTGATATATTGAGTGATTGGTTAATCGAGTGATTAAATGAGTGACTGATCGATCCATTTCTTGATTGATCGATCCAGGGATTGACTGATTGCGATCGATCAAGTGATTGATCGATCAGTTGATCTATTGTCTGATCTATTGCTTGATCGATCGAATGATTGATCGTGATCGATCGAGTGATCCTGCGGTCAATCAAGTGATTGTTCGATCGAGTGATTGATCGACCCGCTAGATCGTGTGATTGATCGCGATTGATCAAGTTATTGATCGATCGAATGATTAATCAATCTATGATTGATCCAGATCGATCGGATGCTTGGTCGATCAAGTGTTAATCAAGCGGATCATTGAAAGATGGAATGACTGATCGCGATCGATCATTTGATAGACAAATCGATTGATTTATGATTGATCGACCAAGTGACTGATCATTTGTGATCGATCGCGTGATTGTTCATGATCAATCCAGTGATTGATCACGATCGATCCAGTGATTTAGTGACTGATCGATTTATTGATCGACCCAGTGACTGATTCTTCGTTCGCGACAAAATCGTGTGATTGATCGCATGGAAAGAGTTCATGTGGACAGGTTTATGTAAAATGAGGTTACGGTAGCCTTCCAACAATGCTACAGTTTCCAAAAATGTAACTCCGGGGTCACTAAACCACTTTCTCATTCAATTTTAAAATCAAATTATAACATTGTGTTTCCTGTAACCAAATGGCTAGAAAAAAAAATAAAGCCAAACCTGTAAATATCACTGTTTAAGCCATAAATGAAAAAAGCCGAGTGAAGTGTTTCTCACAATATCTAAAAATTTATTAATGCAAACAATACCCAAACATTTTCTTGCAAAATCATGCATTTCAGTATTTTATTTCTTGAAAACAAACGTCTGATTGTCATGAAAAAATAGAAAATGGCAGTCGTGCAACCGTTTGAAATATACAAGTTTACCAGACTGGCTGTTTGGTAAATATTTTGGTTATCGATGTGCATTTATAAATTTAATGACGTATACGGAATCCTTTGTGCGTATTTGACCTTTCTAACGGAGTTGGAGTTGGAGTTGGAATTGAAATTGGACTTGGACTTCGTATTTTTAGCGGGGGTTGTTTCAAAACAACGAAGGTAAATAAGTTTTAAAGCAGAACTGTATACAGGGCAATTTTAGGATATGTTATTTGAATTCTGAATATGGAATATAAAAGAGAGGTGTCTCAAAGAGTTTTCTTACTTCCTTTGTTTCAATTGATTGACAGCAATTGGTTAATTTCATAACATGAAGTAAACTTTTCAATAGACTTTTATTAAACATACTCGTCGTCACTAGTGTCACTGCTGACGCCCAGCTATCTCAGAAGTTTTAGGACCTTCTTTGTTAGGAACCTTCAATACAGAAGCTGGTTCTCTCTTAACATATCCAGTGATAACCTACGGCCACGTCCTCGTCGACCCCCAGCTCTCGCCGTCTGTGCAGGCAGATGTCCCGGGTTTGGCAGATTCTTCGCGTTTTGCATATTTTCCGAGGTAGGCGGATTGTCTGGAACTAGAGAGTTTTCTGGATCTCGTGGATTTTCTGCAGGAGGCTCCTGTTGCAATTTGCAGCCTGGTCTCCATCATCGCTGAGCTCTTGCAGAAGTTGCTCGCGACGGTCGTTAGCGTTGTTCAACTCGCCATGTTGCTGCTGGTTACGCTCTTCTTGGTCAGGTTGTTCTACTAACTCCGCTGGCCTGCGCTCCAGATCCCTTATGCGTAGGGCTTGAATCCTAATTTAACAAAAAGGGCGTCGTACGAGGACGTAAATTTACGTTACAGCACTAAACAATATTAAATTGACATCATTTCCGCTAATAGTAGATTTAGATCCGGTTCCATATAATTAAAATATTGTTAATTGTACACTAGTGTTTGCTTCACTATCCACTCACTTACACTACATGAAACCGGACACAAAACAGTTTTTGTTTGCGTTACAGTTTACACGTCACGTAGATCTATAAGGCGAAGAAATTTTAAAAATTACTGTAAATGTTGTATGTGATACACACAAATAAATGCATGAGGACCGAAGAATTAACTAAATGTTACGAACCAATGCAGAAGCTGAGGGTGAGGTTATGCTCATGTAAAATCGATTTAAACCCGCCAGTAATTTTATATCACTGAACGTTCCAAGGTGATACTTCTGTGTTGGTTCTTTCATTTTATGTCTTGGAGTTTAAAATTTTGTGCTGTTGGCGCCTTATGTATGTTATCATATTTTTAGTTAAGTATAGGTAACTGAGTGGCCACCTATTGGGTAAATCGCTGCTCATTCCGCTTACGATATATTTTCATGGTATAAGTACCTGATTGTTAATTTAGATTTTTCCCATCTCGGCTTTTGGAGTCGGAATCTTTTTCTGATTGCGCCTTTTCCTGATCTTTGTCTACTTGTACTTTTTATAACAACATGCTAATTACTTCATTGATTACAATGGATATGGTTGGTGCTCGGCAAGGTTCGCGTAATATATTCACCCGTTTATTAAAAAATGAAAGTTTTTGTTTGAATTTATGCTTTGTCGCAGTCAACAGCTAAGGTCATGCCGGGACATTGCCTCCGTTTTATGGGACGCTTACCCAAAATGAGGATGTCGTGACATCCAACAAGTGTTTAAATAAAACCACCCAACAAAGCCAAAAGGGCTTATATGTGCAGATGGTACGACTTGGAACCACTTTTTCTGGGCATGCTCAGATCTGAGCGGTTAACCAATAATCAGTAAGCCAGTCAGCATCGTATAAGCTTTGCCTGGAGGCACAAGCAGTCCATCTATTTCTTTAGGCCCCAATGGGCGCGGCCCCAAAATCTCGTGCAAGATCATTGTATGTAAAACATAACGAGTTACTTGGCACAATTTGAAGACAAACATATACGTGACGTTTACTGTACACAAAATCCCCCATATGCGGGATCTGAAAGTTCTGAAATGGGTTTGGAAAGACCCCCGGAAGTGGGTTTTGAAAGGCCCCCGGAAGTGGGATTTGATAGGCCCACGGAAGTGGGATTTGATATGCCCTCGGAAGTGGGATTTGATAGGCCCCCGGAAGTGGGCGTTGAGACAGTCTCGGAGTTGGGATGTGGTAGTAAACCGGAAGCGAGCAAGGTAAAGAATCAAAACCATGATAAGTTTGTATTCAATTCTTACACTGAAAATGATGAAAAGTGTATGGAGAGACACGGCGCGGAGCCGTTGGAAAATATGTCAGAGGTTTGTAAGGGTGACACACAAACAACCACGGAAACCCAACAAGTGTCAGGTATTGTTTTGGAGACTGGTGTCGAGAAGAAAAGCTGAAAAGTTCCACATGGCGGGAAAGTGAAACGGTAAGGTGTGTTTTGAAGAGCAATATAAAGTATTTGAAAAACAAGAAAATCAAGGTCTTTTCAGATAACAAAAATGTCCAGTCAGTGTTACAAATAGGAAGCAGAATATCTGAATTGCAAGAAATAGCATGTGATATCAATGAATTATGCGAGACAAATGGCATAACATTGTGTCCTGAATGGATACCAAGGGCAGATAATCAAATGGCTGACGATTTGAGTAGATTCGGAGATTGTGACGATTGGTCGGTTAGTGATTCAGTATTCCATGATCTTGATGCCAAGTGGGGTTTACATACATTCGATAGATTTGCTTCCAACTACAATACGAAGTGTTGTAAATTTAATTCAAGATTTTGGGTTCCGGGAATGCAAGGCTTAAATGGTTTAGACCAACAGTGGTCAGATGAAATAAACTGGCTTGTACCACCTCCAAGGTTGATACTTAATTGTATAAAGAAGCTAGAATATGAATCTGCAAATGGTACTTTGATAATTCCGGTTTGGAAATCATCGCCATATTGGCCAGAGTTACATGACATAAACGGGCAGCTCAAGTTTTTCATAAGGGAGGTAATTGTGTTACCTTCACGAAATGTAATTGTCAAAGGTAGAGGCAACAATGGCATTTTCAGTAAAGAACAGTTAAGTTTCATGATTGCAGCTTTTAAAATCAGATTTTGATTTTTACGGCAGGTGTACTGTCGCTGTCGGGAGTTGCAGTTCAGAGGAGTTAAATTATTATATAGTGTTCATGCTGTCATTCCTTTATAGGTGAATGCGGAAGGTGTAGGAGGAATTTATACAACACAGTCAATGTAAGTATGTGATAGCATTGTATTTAATGTGCTTGCATTCGTGTTTCAGGTGTTGGTCTAAGGGAGACAATTCATGAAAGGTTGGGCAGCGGTGGTGTAAATATATCCAATGGCGACGATTTAGCGGGGAGGATGGCTAGTTACATGTTGTGTTCAAAAGCGGACAATACAAACAAAAAGTACTTGGCACATTTCAATCGTTTTAAATCATTCTGTGATGCCAAAGGTTTTCCATGTAAACCGGCAGATCCAATTCACGTGGCAATTTATATGACGCATTTATTAGATATGAAGGCATCTTTTCATGTAATATCTACAGCTTTCTATAGCATAAAATGGTTGCATGAAATAAACAATTTACCTGATCCAACTTCAAATGGATGGGTTAAAAGCTTGTTAGAAGCTGGGAAAAGACTGAATTCTATTCCAGTTAAGAAGGAAGATACAATTAACACAGAAATGTTAATTTCTCTGTGCGACTTATTTCATGAAACAAATGACGTGTTACTGAATCTGAATAGTTTACTGGTGACACGCCAAATGACATTATTTCACCAGGTTACATTTAAGAGATTTGTCAATGATTTTACTAGGATACGCAGGCTTTTTGCGCTTTAACGAAATTAGTCAGCTGAAATGTAGTGATGTAGAATTCAAAGTCGATTATTTAACTTTACAAATTAGAAAAAATAAAACAGACGTTTATAGGAGTGGGAAAGAAGTTATGATTACTAAATGTTCATCTTCCGCTTGCCCACATACAATGCTAACTAAGTATTTACAGGTTTCTGGACAAGACGTTCATTCAGATATGTATTTGTTCAGACCGGTAAATAGATCTAAAGGCAAAGCTAAATTGCTGTCTACAAATAAGCAGATCAGTTACACTAGGGCTCGAGAATGCATTGTTGGTAAATTAAAACTTGTTGCACCAAATTTGAATTTAGGAACTCATAGCCTAAGAGCTAGCGGAGCTTCTATGGTGGCAAATGCGGGAGATAACGATGATATTAATGAGCGTTGTCTTTTAAGACATGGTCGTTGGAAGTGCACATTGTCCAAGGATGGTTATATCAATGATTCTGTCGAGAAAAAGCTGAGTGTTACCAAGAAGTTAAAGTTATAAAATGTTAAAGCAAAATTGAAATTTGATATCCTCTTCTAACATTTGAATGTCTACGCATAAATCTCGTCATTTGCAATAACGTCTTGTTATTTCTTCATTAAGGTGAGCCTTAAGACTTACTAATTTCCCGCGGTACAACGTATAGCGGGAAATTCTTGTCTTAAGAGAACCGGACAAACGGGTTTGTGAGTAGGCATTGGTCAGGTGACCGTGTTCACGCGTCGTTTAAAAGGGTGTGTCGTGTTGTGCTAATCAGTTCTAGGCGAGATTTTCAACAGCAAACATCGTTGGTTTCAAATTTCAATTTTGTTTAAAGAAGAGTGAGTCAACACTCGGGTACTGGTTCATAAGTATGAGCACCGCTTTTGTTTCAATTCTTGTATTTGGAGAAGCTAAGCCTATCCGTAAAGAATTGATCTGTAGCATACCTATTTGTTACCAGGACCAACTGGTCAGAGCCTGGTAAAATCCTACCTCCCCCTCCACGCGAGTTAGGGTTTGGTAGCCCGCTCTCCAGTTTTACAAGCGTAGATGCAGTACAGGTCATGTTTTAATTTCTTTTGTAAATGTTTAAAGTAAGTCAGTCTTGAAAGCCATGTACTATATAGCATTTATTCTGAGGTGTCAATTGTATTTATTACAAATGCATGTATTGTTCATCCATCTTGTACGTACTGCTGCTATTCTCTACGCATAAATCTCGTCATTTGCAATAACACCGTGTCCATTCGAAACGCATGAAAAGAGGTCGTAACGCATGATCGGCGGCATTTTCACGGTAGTTTCCTTCGGATTCGCCGCCATTTTTGGAGGACACTTTAGCGGTAAGTTTTTACAAACTTTTATTTGAATTATTTAAATAGACCTTTCCAACGAACGATCTAGCCTATCCGGATCTACATACATGCCTCTAATTGCCGAGTGTTCTACTGATGCATAGGCTTCGATAGAACTCGCAAGCATTCGAAGAGATTATTGTTTTGCAAGTTCGGCCATACACGAAAATAACATTCGCCCAAAAACGTTTCGTACTTTTCTCATTTTCTTCAAAGTTTTGACTAACTGTTGGATGATTTTGCTTTTTGACATCACACTTTAACTTAAGAAGCCAATTTCTCATGATTTTTTTCCCGAACAACCACGGGTTAAAACAAAATACGTCAAAATTAAAGTAACGCACGATAATACGGCAACCTGGTCTTTCGAACTTTGCAAGTATTTACAATGAATAACATATTTTAAGGGGTAAAAGCAAGCCAAACGCTCATGTTAAATGTTACAACAATCTTCTGAATAGTTTACTGGTGACACGCCAAATGACATTATTTCACCAGGGGGTTCGGATGGGGGAGAAATTAGTCCCTTGAACGCACGAGTGTAGCGAACTTGGACACACAGTCATCAGACATTTCAGCAGAGGAGATAAGTGAATCAGGGAGGTCATTCCAGTCCCTGATAGTCTGTGGAAAGAAACTACTTTTGTACGCTTCTTTGCTAGCTGAAGGTATCTGAAAAGCCAAAGAGTGTTGATTTCTACAACGCCTATTCTTTGGGATAAGGTCATCTGTGGGTATTCTGGCTTTACCCTTTAGACCTTTGTATAGCAATATAAGTCTACTATCCTTCCTCCTTTTCTTAAGAGATTCCCATTTCAGTTGACCTAAAATGCCAGTCATGCTCCCAGTTTCAAAAACATAATTTCCCGTCACAAACCTTGCCGCACGATTTTGTACCTTTTCCAGTTCTTCCTGGAGGCCATGAGTGTGAGGGTCCCAAACTGAGCTTCCATATTCCAAGACCGGCCGCACCAGTCCTTTATAAGCTGCTTCTTTCACATCTGGGGGACAAGAATACAAATTTCTCCTTAAGAATCCGAGAGTTCTGTTAGCCTTTGTACAGACATTGGAAATATGAGTATTCCATTTCAAATCATTTGTGATAGTTACACCCAGGTATTTTATGCTTTCAACGTTTTCCAGTACAGTGCCCTCAAGGGTGTAGTTAGCCTGTATCTTACTAGACCGTTTATTTGTCAGCTGCATCATGTTGCATTTGACGGGTTGAAATCTCATTCCCCATTTCCTAGCCCAACTGCCTAAACGATCAATGTCTCTCTGAAGTTTCAATGTATCCTCTTCATTCTTGATTTCACGATAGCAAACACAATCATCAGCAAAGAGTCTTATTTCAGACTCAATGTCTGCTGAGATGTCATTTATATACAAGGAAAACAGCAAGGGGCCGAGAACGGTGCCCTGAGGGACACCCGACACAACTGGAGCCCAATCCGATTTAATACCATTAACCACTACCCTTTGTTGTCGGAAACAAAGGAAAGCATTTATCCAATTCAGTGTTGTTCCACCTATTCCATAGCTAAACAATTTGCTTTTAAGGAGTTCATGGGGAGGAGTATCAAAAGCCTTTTCAAAATCGAGTATAAAAGTGTCGACCTGGCCTTTTTTGTCTAAGATTTTGGCCCAGTCATTTATCACTGTAGTCAACTGAGTTTCACAGCTATGCCATTTCCTAAATGCGTGTTGCCTGTCCGACAAGAGTTCATGTTCATCAAGATGGGCCATAATATTTGAGCATACAATATGTTCAAGAAGCTTACAAGGAATGCATGTCAAAGAAACAGGGCGGTAATTGCGGGCAAGTGACCTGTCACCCTTCTTAAACAGGGGGCAGATATTAGCAAGAGACCATTCTTTAGGAATTTCACCTATATCAATTGACTGCTGGAAGAGATGGGCGAATACTGGCCCTAATTCCACAGCCAGTTCCTTTAGGACCCTGGGATGAAGCTCATCAGGCCCTAAGGCTTTAGACGGGTTTAGACCTTTGAGAAGTTTGGTCACCCCTTCCTTTGTGACCACAATATCATGCATGAATGGGGCAGATCTATCCATAAGAGGGACCTGTTTGTATTCACTTTTAGTGAAAACATCCGAGAACTGACCATTAAATTCTTCCGCCTTCTCAAATTCGGATTGTGCAATTCCACTTCCATTTCTCTTTTTCAACGGGGGAATACCTTGGGTATCTTTTTTCTGACTGTTTATGTACCTGTAAAAATCTCTAGGATTAGCCTTAACATCTCCTACCAAGTTGTTCACGTAAAGATCATGCTGCTTTCTGATATCAGCTTTGATCTCTTTCCGTAAAGATTCAAATTTAGATCTAAATTTTGCACTACCAGTCTTTTTAGCTTTTGCATGAGTTGCATTTTCCTGCGAATCTTCCTCCTTATTTCAGGTGTTATCCAAGGGACAGAGGAAACTGAGCGACTAGTTTTTGAGGGGATATGTTTATCTGCCGATTCCTGAATAAACGATGTAATGAGATTGAAATTTTCCTGGACCGACCGAGTATCTGAGTAACCGTTGAAGTATGTTTCCTTTGCAAATTTAAGTGTTTCTGCTCTCATAGATTCATAATCACCTTTCTGATAACGATACACTTTTCTCCTAGGTTTCTTTATTGGGGGGATAACAATTTTCAAAGTGCCAGAAACAATGTCATGATCACTGAGCTTATCCGGGGAATGAATGTCTGCAAACTGACCTGGAAGAGAGGTCAAAATTAAGTCCAAAGTATTTCTTTCTCTGGTTGAGAAATTGACTAATTGTTCCAAACCGTGGTCGTTCATGATATCTATCAAAATCTGACCCTCCGTCTGACTCAATGATGACCCAGATTTGCTGAGTCTGTCCGGCCATACAATATCTCTAAAGTTGAAATCACCTAAAACGTGAATTAAGGGGGGTTTGTTGCCTTTATTAATATTTTTGATTTTGTCAAGCTGTTCTCTAAATAAATTGTCAAACTTTTCCAGGGAATTCAATAAGTCATTTCCATTGTCCGATACTGGTAAATGACCATCGACAGGTGGTCGATACCAGCTAGCCACAAAGTGAGTTTTCTTATTTACAAAAAGTTTGACCCAAACTGACTCTGAGTCATTGTCCAATTCTGTGAGGGGCATGTGTGGGATGTCCTTGTGCACAAGAAGCATAACACCACCACCATTTAAGGTTCTATCCTTTCTGTACACGCTGTATGGAAAAGATTCCGGAAATAATTCAGACGTTAATATGGAATTGTCAATTTTTGTCTCCTGAATGGCCAAAATCTGAGACTGATGAAAATCAATGAAGGCCAACAACTCAAGTTTTTTGCCTCTTATACTGTTTATGTTGATACTGGAAAATTTCAGACCACTAATAAAACTGTTTTTGCTAGTCAAGGTTTCAGTGGACTTGGTTTCATGACCTTTTGCAAGTAGGTCAAACCTATTTTCACTTTCCAAGTTAAACTGTTGTTTTGGATATTGAACAAACCGGCAACTTGCAAACAATTAATATTGGAAAAGAAGGAAACCCTTCCCCATCCCCCTCATTATCTGACTGACATTATTGGTTTTGGCTCCATTGTAAGAACACATTGTTGTAGTCAGACGCATATTAATCATCGTATCTGTAACATCCGGATTTCTACTTTCGTTTTCAACAGAATCCAAGTGAATGATTGATCTCAGAGATATTAAACAAGTATTAGCTTTTCATAAAGCTGGTCAACGTTTAGCTAAAGCTATGTGTTTTTTACGTTCTGGTCAGGCTTGAATTCTTTAATATTTCCAGTTAGCCAAGGTAATCTCACGGGCCCATCAAAAAAGGGCGCGGAAAGACCAGGAATGTTGCACGATATAAGTGCCAATAGCCTAATTCCACTACAAGCTCAGTATGGTAGCAGGGGACAGTTATTTTGGACTATTTTCTAGTCAACACCACCTGCCCTCCTAGAAATCCTATAAACAGGCCCAAAGTCTGCACAGACACACTGTTCCCAATTCAAACTCTTATGTACATGCAGTACTGCTGAAAATGATAGAGAGACACACTCTGGAATGAGCTACCAAGTATTAATACACCAGACCTCCAATTTTCCGTACGAAAATCAGACCGACCCTACACAGGTTGCCCCTAATGTGGAGAGTTACTTGCAAACACCTGGACATTCACACCGTCTTACATTTATACAGCAACAGAAGGCAATTTCAAAAGTAGAAAGTAAATAGTGTCACGACTAGTATACTTTTCCAGCATTCAGTCTTGAAATTATTAGTAGGGTGACTTTCAAGACCTATTTGGGGGTAGGGTCACCACAAAAGTACCACATTAAATTGTATATCCCAAAATGTTTGTCATATCCTGAAGTTTCTGAAATAACTAAACTAAAGTGTCCGATTTTGGTGCGGGCTGAGAAATCCAAGATGGCGTCCAAGATGGCGGCCTTTAAAAATTATGAGGGGTCACTTTTTTAAACCATTTTAACTTTTGTATATAGAAACTTCTGATTTAGCAATATGTTTGAATATGTTGCAAATGAATAAGGCTTCAAAATCAAACATGAAGTGATGAGCAACAACATCAAGGTCAAGGTCAAACTGACGGTCAAGGTCAAATTTCCCCCAAAATTTACTGTTTCACCTGTTTTTTGTTTTTTTAAATATATGTGACTACCTCATTTGCACTACAAAGTCAAATGATATTATGAGCCAACTACTTGGCTGATGTAATATGAAAAAAATACTGAAATAAATTGAGTCACCGTTGTTAAAATGAGAAAAATACCAATTGTGGTAGTTAAGAAAAATCGACAGTTTTTTGAAAGTGACTTCTCAATTTTATCTGTCTAAACACCAAACATTCACATGTTTATATACTTCATAAGTAAAATATAAATGAAAGTAGTCTCATCAAATGATAAAAGGCAGCAATGAAGTAATGCATTTATGATAATCCACAATAACATACATCTTATGATTTTATACCAGACTCTATTTTCGATAGTGTAAATTTCCCCAAGTTGCTATATGATACCTTAATGAATGGACGTATGTACAAATGCCTAAGTCAAAGCTAGCATCTCAATGCCAGCACAACCAAGCCAATCTCTCTACCAATGCAAGACATCTCTACATAATCAGAGTCAAGATCTTTTATGTCGAAAGGCTTCAAATTCACGAAAATGTTTTGCTCTTCCTACACTCTGATCACTCTGCTGACAAACCAATCACGTGATCGTAAGCCAAGCCTAATGGCGGAGTCACGTCAATGTCAGCCAGTGTCGTTGTTTGTTTACTCATGTTGGCGTGACGTTGGTCGCATATTGCAATGACGTTTAGCTCGAAAATTTAGCGTTTGGGCTGTTCCGAAATTCCGGTAAGTCTGATTTAATGTCAAATATCCGGAAAATAAGCACCAGTTTTTGGAACTAAAAGACAGATACCTTATTGAAAATAAAAATGTAAATATAAGTACTGAAATTCAGATGTTTAGCTTTCACTGGATGATGAAAAACGGCAATTTTAATGTCTTCGAGAGGCCCTTCGGGCTTCACAAACATCAAAAAAGCCTGAATTTCAATCAATTTATATTTATCAGTAATACACTATTTATTGATCTGGCATTTTCAAAGAATAGATTAGCTTGACGACTAAATTATTGAAGAGAATATGCCCTAGACAGAGTTGCTTGCGATGAAATCAAGATTACTTATGTTCTCTATAAGTAAGGTAATAAAATTTTGGTTTAAACATATTTATTTCACTGTTTAGACAAACACTGTACAAATACACAATATGCAATATGAAGGATTAGAACGGAAGCTAGTAGCTTATAGAGTTCTTTTCCTTGGCGAAATTTACAATATCAATGTATACAGTATATGGCGTATTGTGAAAATGAGCAACGTGACAGAAGGAGGTGTGAATATCAGAAAAGAAACCATTTCTATGAAAGAAAAAGGACAAAAAAAAAAATAAATAAGTAAATAAATAAATAAATAAAATAAACATAAAAGCAAAATATAAACAAACAAAACAAACAGACAGACAAAAACATGTTATTACTTACACTGAACAATGAATTTGAACGAAAAGTGTACTAAAACATAAATAATAGAGGAGGGAAGGGTGGTGTCTCGGGCCATAGGGAAAGATATATTACCAAAAGTATGCAGTTGATTAAACTTACATTAGAAACGGTTCGTATCTATTATGTATTTTTGTACGTGTTTAAATATGTTGGAATTAGACTCAAAAGATAGTAATGAATTTCCATATAAGAAACAGTTTAAGGATGGTAATGTGTATTCACGCGTAGCATTGAGCAGAATGTCACGCTGTGCTGTATAGTATCTACAGTGAAAGAAAAAGTGTTGTGCATCTTCAATGCTACCGCAGCTACATAAGGGCGAATCAGAAATATTTCTTGTGAAAAGATCTATATTTAAGCCACTGCAATTAGTTCTCAGCCTGGTATGTAATATTTGGGCTCTTCTACTACCTACATAGTAATATTTAGGAGTTGGTTGTTTCGTTGTTATGCGCCTTTTAAAAGTGTTAACAGAATCAGATTGCTGGACTTCTGTAGGCAAGGCATTCCAGCTCCTTACAGCTGAGGGTAGAAACGATTCATAATATAAGTTGGTTCTACATTTAATCGTTTGCAGATTATTTGCATTCCGCAAGCTATATCTAGATGCTGCACCGACAGGTTGAGGGACAAGTGATGTAAGGTAGCCGGGCGTTAGGTCATTTGACATTTTGTAAAACATTGTTAATTGATGCTTGTGTCGTCTTTGTTCTAACGATTCCCACTGTATTTCACGAAAAAGTGCATTTAACGAAATGAGTTTTGTTGCTCCTATTGCTATTCTCGCGGCTTCTATTTGTATTTTTTCTAAATCATCTTTTTCATATTGAGTGCAGTTGTCCCATAGTACATCCCCGTACTCTATAATAGGTCTGATAAATGTCAAATAAATGGTTTCTAGAGATTTTCTGTCAAGCTTAAACTTTAATTTTCTCATGACGTTAATTCGTGCCCAAGCTTTTTCTTTAATGTAATTTATGTGGCGATGCCATGAACAATCAGATGAGAAATATATACCTAAGTGTTTGTGAGAATCGACTTCGGTTATTTGTTGATCTTGCATATAAAGAGGTGGATGATAAGGTTTAATTTTTTTAAGTGACATCAATAAAGTGTTTGTTTTTGCTGCATTGAAAGAGACAAGCCACGTCCCAGCCCAGCGTGTTATTTTTGTGAGGTCATTGTTTAGGATATCTGAAGCTTCTAGCGGGTTTTCAACTACTATAAAAAGACTAGTATCGTCTGCGAATAAGCGAATATTTGACCTTATCTCAAGAACTATATCGTTGATATATAACAGGAAAAGTAATGGTCCCAAGATGGATCCCTGGGGAACCCCTGCCCGTATGAATATCCAGTCAGAATGTGATCCAGGTAAAACAACCCTTTGCCTTCTGTTCGAGAGAAAACTCTTAAACCAAGCCAGAACCTCTCCTGTGACACCAGCAGCGCGTAATTTGTAAATGAGTCCTTCGTGCCACACACAATCAAACGCTTTGCTAATGTCACAGAAGACGGCTCTTACTTCCTTGCCTGAATCTACTGCTTTGCAAAAGGTGTTGTATAAAAATGTCAACTGATTAATGCTAGAATCTCCCGGAATGAAGCCTGATTGGAGTGAAGTCAAAAGATTATTATCACGTAAGTGGTTGAAAAGATATTTAAATACAAGACGTTCAAAGAGCTTGTCCTCTGAATTGAGAAGTGATATAGGACGGTAGTTTGAAACTAGAGAAAGATCACCTTTTTTAGGAATAGGGCAGACATTGGCTTCCTTATATTGTGAAGGAACAATGCCAGTACGTAGAGACTGATTGAAGAGATTACAGTATGGTACAGAAATTTCTCTAGCCAATTCGCGCAGAATGCGATTGCTTAGACCATTCGGTCCAGTAGCCTTACCTATAGGTAGTATTTTGAGTACAGATTCGACCTCTAAAGGTGTAAGAACAATATTTGTAAGTTCAGATTGAAAACGAGTCAAAGGCAAATCAGGTAGAAAGGCGTGTGTTTCATCTAAGATAGTCTGACTTTGAAAATAATTATTAAAAATGTTAGCTTTTGCATGTTCGTCTGAATAAATGTCATCATTGTGTTCAATCGGTGGAATAGTGGATTTCGATTCAGGCATAATAAAAGATTTCAGTGTTGACCACCAGTCTTTAGAAGAAAGCGTTCCAGAGGAGAGTTTGTTTGCTAGTTTGTCATGATAAGATTGCTTAGCTTCACGGACCCGATTAACAACTGTGTTTCTAATGTTTTTGAAATTGCGCCAGTCATGCTCTGAAGCGGATCTTTTTGCTCGTTTAAACGCTCGTTTTCTCTTCCTGATATGTCGTTTTAAACCAGATGTTATCCATGGAGGATCTGAAGATTTTACTTTAATTTCTCTGTTAGGTATACATTCACTTGCAATTTTTGTAACAGCATTATGTATGTTTTCAGCGTATAAATCAATATCGTCATTTTGTAACGTTTCCCAGTTTATATCTGAAGCTTTGTCGCGTAATTGATTATAGTTGCCACGTTCATAGTACCAAACATGTCGCGTAAATGACAAGGTTTTAGGTTTTGTAAATTTAAAGATACCATAGACTGGGCAATGGTAACGTATTTGTTGTGTGAGAAAAGGTTCACCAACACCACTTAGAAGTACATGGTCTTTGTTACTAACAACTAGTATGTCTATTAATGAACTTGAACGCTCTGTGAAATGAGTAGGTTCAGTAATAATTTGACTGAGAGAATATGTTTCACAAATAGTGTAAATTTTTCTTGAGGTTTGTTGGTTAAACATGTTCAAATTAAAATCACCCGTTATAATACTGGATATTGCACATCAGCTATATCCTACATTATTTTTGCGATGTTTACAAGTTGCACTCATATTGGGTGGTGTTCTTACTAAGGATGAAAATCTATGTACCATTAATATGACAAATGTGCAAATAGCTTTTGACATGATGAATATGCAAATAGTTGAGCATTCATGGACCTTCACCTTTTGACAGAAGCAGTTTCAGAAAGTGTTATCAACTTGACATTGACAATAATTTTTGTATTTAAGAGATTAATAGCAATTTTGGAAATAAAGTCATGGTAAATAGGAGTAGAAAAAGGACTCGGGAAGCTGTGGCTACAACGACCGGGAGTGGCAAAGCAAATAGGAGAAGTAAAAGACAGAATCTGGGTCAAACCTTGACTCAAGGAGACAACCTTGAAGAGGTTGAGCCCATTAATTTGGGCGTATCAGAGCAACCACAGGCCTCTAACGGTAATAAAATTGTAGATTTCGAAGCTATCTTGAAACAAGCAACTGTTTTGGATACTTCAGAAGGAGTTTCAAATAAAAATGAGATCATGGGGGCAAAAGAAACTTCAGAAAATATTTTCAAGGACGTTTTAGGCAATGATGACATTGAGGTGGTCAGGTGTGGTGGGGATGATTTATCAGTGCACATACCTAAGCAAATTAAAGACAAAATATGGTCAAATCAGTACATTAACATAAATCTTCTACTAAAAGGTAGTATTGAATTGCATGAGCTATGTTCTGGGGGAACACTTAAGGTGTCTGAGTCTGGGGTCCTTGAAAAGCAGCCTAAGTTTTCAAAGGAAAAAGTGCAAAGTTTAGATAAATGGACAGATGCTTTCCTGATTTTTATGTCTATTTACCTTCAAAAGCATCCACAGAAAGTTCAGGAACTATTACAGTATATGTCTGTTATCAGAGATGCTGCTAGAAAACATGGTGGTTTTCTGTGGCGTGATTATGATGAACAATTTCGTGTAAGGCAAGCCGCATACGCATGTTCTTGGTCTCAAATTAATTCAGATCTATGGCTGAAGACTTTCTCTGTGTCTAATCAAAATTCAACCACTACTCAGTCAGAGACAGGCTCTAATCAGACTTCCAATAGTAATTCGTTATCTGTTCAAAAAAGGAAGTCTTTTCGTACATGCCATGGATTTAATCAAGGCTACTGCAGTTGGTTTCCATGCAAATTTGATCATATTTGTTCATCCTGTGGCCAGTCCTCACATGGAGCATGGTCTTGCTGGCAACAAAGTCCAGCGTCTGTGACAGTACAACATCCAGTAGCAAGGGGTAATTTTCGTGGCAGCAGGGGTGGACGACCATACAGGGGAAGAGGGAATTATTCCCGTGGATCTCGGTAAAAATGACCACATTCATTGTCCTTCCATGGCTAAGTCACCCATAAATGTTGATGAATTAGAACGGGAATTACGGGGTTACAAGGAACCAGATGCTTCAATTTTATTGGAAGGCTTCCGTTCAGGTTTTTCTATTCATTATTCGGGACCAATAACATCAGTGGAATGCAAAAACTTAAAATCAGCAAATCAGAACCCTTCTATTGTCAGATTAAAGTTAGCTAAAGAATTGGCTGAAGATAGGATTGCTGGCCCATTTCCAGAGGCACCTTTCACAAACTTTAGGGTCTCACCAATTGGTCTTGTTGAAAAGAAAACAAAAGGGGATTTTCGCTTGATTCATCATTTGTCTTACCCACGAGGAGATTCAGTTAATGATTTTATTGATCCTGAATTGTGCTCAGTCCAATACACAAGTTTTGATCAGGCTATACAAATGGTTCAATCACTTGGCACTGGATGCTACCTTTCTAAGTGCGATATTAAAAGTGCATTTCGCTTATTGCCTGTGGCAGTTTCAGATTTAAAATTACTTGGTTTTAAGTTTGATGGTCAGTATTATTATGATCGTGCCATGCCATTTGGATGTTCTATAAGTTGTAGCACATTTGAGCTTTTGGCTACCTTTTTGGAACATTGTGTCAGGGGTTACATCAGCATAGGTGATTTATTACATTATTTGGATGATTTTCTTATGGGAGGTAAGGAAAAATCAGATTGTCAGCATGTACTGGACACATTTCAACAACGTATGGAGGCACTTGGTGTTCCACTAAATGCTGAAAAAACTGAAGGACCACAACAGGTCATCATATTTTTGGGTCTTGAACTTGATTCAATACTTATGGAGGTGAGAATTCCAATAGAAAAAATTAAGGACATTGTGGAAAAAATTGAAAATATCTTGTCTAAGGAAAAGACCACTTTAAAAACAATGCAGTCCCTAATTGGGTCCCTCCAGTTTGCTTGCCGTGCAGTTGCCCCAGGTAGGCCATTTTGTCGTAGATTAATAAATTCTATATGTGGCCTGCAAAAGCCTCACCATCACATCAGGTTGAATCAAGGTATACGGGATGACCTTGCTATGTGGAAACTCTTTTTTCAGAGGTTTAATGGTACATCAGTATTTTATGATCAATTCTGGTCATTGAACACAGAGTTACAGTTGTATACAGATGCAGCCGCTGGAAGGGGTTTAGGGTTTGGTTGTTATTTTCAGGGGAGATGGTCTTTTGGAGTTTGGCCGGAATCATGGCATGTGCTTGGTATCACAGCTGACATTACCATTTTAGAATTTTTTCCCTTGCTGGTCTCCTTATACATTTGGGGTGATGAGCTAAGAAACAAAAAGATCACTTTCAATTGTGATAATCAGTCAGTGGTTGAAATTCTGAATTCATGGTCATCAAAGTCAAAACGGGTTATGGTGTTGTTACGAGCGTTTACTCTGAAATGTCTTGAGTTGAATATACTGGTGAGGGGATCTCATTTAAGTAGTGCAAAAAATGCTTTAGTTGATAATATTTCTCGTTTACAATTCCACAAATTCAGAGCCATGGCACCAGAGGCAGCAGAGCAGCCCACTCCAGTACCAGACCATCTTTGGAACATATTTAACTTAGCGCCAGAAAGCTATTGAATGCCAGTTTATCTCATAATTCGAAAATGTCCTACAAAACAGCATTGAGCAGCTTTACGAGCTTCTGCAACTTATATTCTGTTACAACAGCAGGGAATATGTCCTTGCAGAATATTATACTTTTCATAGCATATTGTTCAGACAAAAAATTTTCGCCCAAGACAGTAATGACCTATATGTATGGTTTAAATTATTTTCAAAAACTTTATGGCATGCCTTCATTATTTGATTTTTTTTTTTGATTAGGAATATGTTGGAAGGTTATAAGCGTTTATACAGTAGGAAAGATGGTAGGGCTCCTATCACCAGAGATATATTGAAAAAAATTTGCAATGCTCTTCCTGCAATTTGCAAGTCAACCTATGAATGTCAACTATTTACAGCTGTCTATTCCCTGGCTTATTTCGGCTTATTTCGAGTTAGTGAGTTGGTTTTCACTGTGAATGAGCTAAGTGACTGTCCATTGCGAATAGATGATATTAAATGTGATGAACATAGCAGGGCATTAAATGTTTCTTTGCGACAATCAAAGACAAGTAAAAGACCTATAACCTTGCGCATACCATCTGATTCGCAATTGGACATATGTTGTGTGGTGGCAATGAAAAAATACTTGGCAATACGTCCTAGGGTTACAGGTCTCTTATTTATTCACAAAACCCTTGCCCCTCTAACACGAAACCAGTTTTCAGCTATTTTGGCTAAATCAGTGCGACCTCTGCAGTTACCGGAGTCCAACTTCAAATCACATAGTTTTCGTATTGGCCGGGCCACAGATTTGTCTATTATGGGGGTACCTGACTCTGATATACAAAAAATGGGCAGATGGCAATCATCAGCTTTTCAATCTTACATTAGAACATAAGTTTCTAAAAATGGATCTATATCAATTTTACAGATGTGTGGGTGATAGGTGACTCTTTGGTCCACTGGGCAGCTGAGCGGGCAGAAATTAAAGGGCTGGTTCATTTTCAAATGGAAGCAGACAATATAAGGGTGCGTTGGTTTGGTGTACGCGGCATGACATGGCCAGATTTGAAAAGTCGCATTCAATATTTAATGATGCTTAAGGCACGGCCATTTATGATGATCATTCATTTGGGTGGAAATAGTGTTGTTAGTACAAAATTAAGGACATTTCAAAAACGAATTGAGAGGGATTTCAGGTATATGTTTTGGACATATCCCGATGTTGTATTTGTCTGGTCGGATATTCTTCCAAGACTGGTGTGGAAAGGTGCTAAGCCTAAAGACTATCCCGCAATGGAAAAGAAAAGGGGTTGTTTAAATAGAACAGCTAGGAGGGTTGTAGCATCATATGCAGATGGTCGGCAACTGATACATGATAATTTTGATCATACACCTGGTCTTTTTTGGCGGGATGGTGTCCATCTTTCAGATATTGGTTCTGATCTTCTTTTGGTTAATATGCAGGAAGCTGTAAGTTCATTTCTGAAGACCAATAAAGTTGTGTACAGGGCAAGTGATTAGGGCTAGAATTTGGGGGACAAATTTAATGGATGTCATTAAATTTGCTATGTCATTAAATTTGCTGTGGCGGAAATTCTAGCAGAAGACTGGATGTACAGCATTTTAACTGTAGGCTGTCTTGTAAAGGCGCCACATGGTTATACTTGAGAGACAGCTTCCAGTTAATCTATTCATTATTATGCTATGGCGCAGTAATGTTATACTGGCATAATATGACTGAAAGTGAGAACCAGGATGTTACCCGTATGCTTATCTACAAGGGTAGTTTAAGTGCTGTGACATCTTACGAAAATTGATTTTAAAGGAAAAAGGGGGCAGGATGGGACTGGACAATTTTGGCGGGTATGTCCGGCATCTGTGTACCTCCCTTGGTAACTAAAAAGTATGATAAATATTGGTATAAGATGGTTATGGTGGAAGGGTAAGAAGTGAAAAAGATAAAATTCTTAAATTGGTCAAAGTGACATCCAGTCTTCCTATTTAAAAGTTAATATGATGCTACAGCCTTAATAGCCTTCGTTGTGGCCGAACTTCTTCCAACCCGATAAAACTTGAACTGATGTAAACTTTATAAGGAAAAGTACATATATAAACTGAGTTGTATATTTTAGTTTATCTAGTCAATTTTGCTTCAAAATCTAGTCAATAAAATTTAAACAAGTATGTGATTGTGTGTTTACTACCGAATCGTCATAAAATAATACTGGATATTGCACATCAGCTATATCCTACATTATTTTTGCGATGTTTACAAGTTGCACTCATATTGGGTGGTGTTCTTACTAAGGATGAAAATCTATGTACCATTAATATGACAAATGTGCAAATAGCTTTTGACATGATGAATATGCAAATAGTTGAGCATGCAAATAGTTGAGCATTCATGGACCTTCACCTTTTGACAGAAGCAGTTTCAGAAAGTGTTATCAACTTGACATTCCCACCCACCTCTCCCGATGTAAATGTTGCAGTCTATTGTTGAGTCTTAACTATTAAGATTCTGCAGTTCAATGATTCTTTTCACATACATGTATGTTTTATGTCACTGTTTATAGGTTTAATTTAATACTTTATTTCCACATATATTTGAATTATTCACATCTTTAAGTGTTCATGATACTGCCCTCAAGTTTCTGATTGCAGGTGCATTGTTGCCCTTCCTGTTGTATTGTGGATTGCCTTATTATGGCCCAGACTACATCATCTGTGGATACAATGGCGCAAGTTGGGACTGCAATGATAAAGTTGTCATCTGATATGATCATAGTTGACGACTCTTCTGCTGCTTCAGATATAATACATGGCGTGACATGCTGGGAGATTCAGATACAATATGTAGGGCGAGAACTGCTGGCAGATACAATACGATATGTTTGGTACTAATTGATGGGACATACAATCCATATCCCTATACGATTTTTGGGCCAGTTATATGAACAAATCCTGTTGTACTTTCCTCTTTATTTGACATGACTTGGAAGTGTATAAATGAGACAAGAAGAGGTCAGATTGAGCAGTTGCAAAAGGAATTAACTACATGTATATGGTAGAGGCTTGTGCTTTCTTGGCGCTTCATAGTTATACTTGAAGGCATTGGCAACTACTAACATGTTGGGATGGTGATCATGGAACTGAAACGTCTCTCAGTTAAGCTGTGGGGCAACTCTATAGTGTATTCAAAGGATCAAGATTAAGACTGTCACACGAAGGCTTGTGAAAGTTATAATCAATTCTGTTATGTTTTAGTTGAGTATGTGACAGGAATACTGGATGTATCACGTCAGGGGTCATTTGAAATTAATGCAAAATTTCAGCCTTGTATAACTTTTAGGTATTCAGATGCAGGACTCGCTAAATTGCGGGGACTTGGGGCGGAAATTCTAGCAGAAGACTGGATGTACAGCATTTTAACTGTAGGCTGTCTTGTAAAGGCGCCACATGGTTATACTTGAGAGACAGCTTCCAGTTAATCTATTCATTATTATGCTATGGCGCAGTAATGTTATACTGGCATAATATGACTGAAAGTGAGAACCAGGATGTTACCCGTATGCTTATCTACAAGGGTAGTTTAAGTGCTGTGACATCTTACGAAAATTGATTTTAAAGGAAAAAGGGGGCAGGATGGGACTGGACAATTTTGGCGGGTATGTCCGGCATCTGTGTACCTCCCTTGGTAACTAAAAAGTATGATAAATATTGGTATAAGATGGTTATGATGGAAGGGTAAGAAGTGAAAAAGATAAAATTCTTAAATTGGTCAAAGTGACATCCAGTCTTCCTATTTAAAAGTTAATATGATGCTACAGCCTTAATAGCCTTCGTTGTGGCCGAACTTCTTCCAACCCGATAAAACTTGAACTGATGTAAACTTTATAAGGAAAAGTACATATATAAACTGAGTTGTATATTTTAGTTTATCTAGTCAATTTTGCTTCAAAATCTAGTCAATAAAATTTAAACAAGTATGTGATTGTGTGTTTACTACCGAATCGTCATAAAATAATAATATCTGATATACCGGTATCAACAGCTAAGGCGATAGAATCCTCAATTTGGGAAAGACAGTTGGCATTAGCGTCAGGCGGTCTATAAAATAAGCCAAATAAGATACGTTTATGATGGTTAGCTAATTCAATCCAAATACTTTCGATTCCCCGAATTTCCAGATCATCTCTTCGCTTGTAACGTAGGCCGCTTTTGACATATATCAACACACCCCCATGGCTGTCGCCATCACGGTCTTTACGCTCAGGCTTACCATAAGTCTGTAGTATCAAGTCGTCAGATGCTATCGCAGGATTTAACCATGTCTCTGAGAAAGCCAGTATGTCAAAGGCGATTAATTCCGCGTGTAAAATGTCAAGTTTATGCACAATGCTTTGTACGTTATAATGTACGAAGGACAAGTTATGACTAACATTAAGAGCGTCCGTGAAATCTGTAGACATGGTTGAGCTAGAAGAATGTATACTAGTGGAAGACATAGACGAAGAAAGAGGACCTGGATTTGGCTGTACGTCCCCCGAACATAACAATAATATATATAGCCAGGTTATAGATACTAGGAGAAAGAAGTATTGTAAGCACATCTTTACGAATCTAATATTATCAACGGTCTTCATTCCAGGTGAGATAATAATATGATGTCCGTTCGTTCTAATGTGTTTGGCTAATCTGCTGTTCTGCACTATATGATATAAGATAAAGTGAGTGAAGAGTTCACTTCCAACAAAGTTTAATAACAGGATAAAGTGTAAAGCAAGTTTAAACTTACAACTGCAACGGTACGACGTCATGATGACTGGATTTTTAGAACATTTTACTTGCATCATGTAATTTTCGTAAGAGACAATAGAAACCAGTCAACATTTGTTATGTCAGCAACAATTTGGCAACAGAATCTAAACCCATAAGCCCGAGACACCCGATCCCCTTCTCCAGAAACATGAAAAAATACATGAGTTAAAATAAAAAAGTAAAAAGAAATATTCATGACAGTGTTAGGAGGCATTTCATTCATATGATAGGAATATATAATGTACTTTGTTTTAATAGATTATGCATTTATTTTATAATTTTACGATTTCATTTTTAAAGTTGGTTCTTGAATAGCCATAGGTTAAATGATATTAAACAGGAATATGCTAAAATTATTCAAACGATTCTTGGTTTATGCCATTTGAAACTTTCAAAAAGTCATACATTATATTATAAGACAAACCCATCAAGGACGCATCACATTACAAGACAAAACAATCAAAGACGCGTCACATTACATTACAAAACAACATCATCCCATAATAAGCAGAATCTCTTCGAATTTAGGTGAATATACATTCTAAATATTACACTTTTGACTGCTTTACTAATTTATAGTCACATACAATCATAGCAAGCAGCAATTCTTTCTTGCGCAGCTGTTTACATTTTATAAAGACCATTATGTAGATACATGATAAATGTACAGTAATCTTTAAGCGTCTGTCATATATCACATTATAATTGCAAAATGAGGTGCCTAAATCCTAATATATTGTTAACAAATGTAGAAAAACACATTGCATGAATTAGCAAGTCGAAATATGCACAGGCATATTCTAATTTGAACCTTTGACTATCACTGGCTTATCCAGTTAAAAGATGTCAAAATAAGGAGCAGCTTTTGCTTTTCAGTTTTATGAATGGTAAATCATTACAAAATAAGCAACACCCTTTATTGAAAAGTCGGAAATACGAAAACAACAACAACATATTTTATAGATAGCCGAAAAGTAATACAGTTGTACAATAAATGTGTGCTTTGATCATGTAAAACAAACTAACAATATAATAGACGTGGCCATGTCCACGATAGACTAATAAGTGAATTTTTGACTGCACCACGAGAAAATGCCAACAAGAAGATTGGGAGTTAACCCATACAAAATCAATACAATTCATTTGTCTTTGCGAATTAAAAAATAAACTTGTATACACAAAATTTCAATATATCAGCCTAACAAGGTTTTAAGTTAGCATTCTCATCAGCAACTTATATGTTTGTCAGTTTGCTTGCAGCATTGCTTACGAGATACATTTTGTTTGAACTCGCAGAATAAAAAGACAACCGTGCGTTAACCTCCACATTATACGGTAAACCTTGAATATGTGTTCACGGTGTGACCCATTAATAATACGGAAGAGCTTTTATATACTGTTCGGAAAAAGAACAGTATGCTTTAGACGTCATATTTAATTAATGTGACGGATAAGTTGTTCACTATCCATAGTATGAATATATTGTGTCAGAATAATTGTTTATGCACTTTCTGCACTACATACGTACTGTTGAAGAAAAAATAAGATGCGTTCATACAGCATTGACAAATACAGTTCGTATTAGAAAAATAATAGTCATATATGAGTTTTCAAAAACTATTTACATAACACTCGTTGGTTCAAATGTTCGGATGTACGTTGCACTAGTCATCAGTGATGTCCTCTTCTCGTGGCGTATTGTACCCAGATAAGTCCGATTCACAAGTTACTCGGACTACCTCGTCATCGTTTTCCTTTATTAGAATCGTCCCGTCCGAGGACCAGGCCCCCTTCAGACATCGTGACTTAACTTTCATGCGTGCCTTATAGAGCAAGTTCATCCGTTGTTTCGTGAGATCTTCATTCAGGAAGACACCAGCGTAACCAGCATCTTTCAGACCTTTTCTTTTGGAGTAGAATTTCTGACGTGCACGATAGGTGGCAAACTTTATTATTATGTCCCTTGTTTTGCCAGGTTTATGTTTACCGACCCTGTGGCTGCGGTCGATGTCATCTAACGATATATCAGCACTAACTGCGTCGGCTCTATCCATGACTATCTTATCTGTGTCCTCCCCAGTTACCTCTGCAACCCCGGACATTCTCAGCGAATTGCGTCTACTGTATTGTTCACCAGCGTCAACCAGCTTCTCAATTTTCTTAACTTGAGCTTTCAGTTCTTTATTTTCCTTTTTCAGTTTCTCGTTATCACTCTCGAGGTTATTTATTTTCGTGGTCAGCCCGTCGATGACACCTGACACAATTTCTTTTGCAATACCAGGAAGCTGTTCATTAATTGTCTCTTTCATATCTTCCTTGAAAGAGTCCCGCAGCATGTTAGCTATCTGATGAATTTGGACCAGGCCTAACTTAACGCCCTCATCCGGCTCTGTAACCATCGCGGTCGCATCTTCAGTCGCCATGGCACCTGCTACTATTTCAAATACTCTGTTCTTTTTTAAATCGACAGGGAAATCTGGTGATGTAAGATGTCGTTTTTTGTTTGATGTTTGTGGCGTCGATGTAGATATCGTACTTTCGCTCATAATATGTAAAGATTTCTGTTGTCAAAAGTATATGTAACAAGTAGCTTTCCTTTTGTTGCTCAGTATAGTTCACAAAAATTTTAGCATGACCTGTCCATTTGAGACCGTTAGCACTTATGAAACTAGCCAATGAAATCGCTTCGTGGTCTGATTATGATATTTGCAATTATGATTTTCAATGATTAATATCTATATAATATGAAACTGTACATCACCGCTATTACATGTATTATATCCAATATAGTTAATATTCCATTTCACACAAATTTGACCTCCAAAAAGTCCCTCGAAACTACATTTTTTTCACCAATTGTCCACAGACCAAAATCAAAACAGACGCCATGATCACGTGACCCAATAATAAAATTTTACCAATACATATTTAATTATTGCTGTTGTGGCAGCCATGATCTTGACCACCATCATCATACAATAGGTAGAAAAATAAAAACATTTGTTTCAGTCTGACTCATCTAAAATAACTCTGATTACCATCAATACTTTTATTTTCAATCATCACTTTTCTCAGGGTCAAAATTAGAAAACAGCAAATAAAATAATTATTTTTTCCTTACATGACATTGAACCTCAAATATATAAATCAATATCATTTATAAATCCAAACTAACTGATGGCGATCAACCCCATTAAGTATCAAATGTTTCTTGTTTTAACAAAACTGATCAATTACAATGTGAGAAAGTACAATAAAATTGGATGTATATGAAGATTTTTAGATGAGGGTAAGTTACTTGTACATGTATCAACTGTTATAGCATTATCTTGTTTTTGACAGCCATATTGAACACCATCTTGAAATAATGAAAACTACAAAATAAAATGGTAGTCTCAAGAAGTACCTAAAAGAACTTTATCCCCATCAGAATACCACTGACACTAATGTTTATACAGACAATTGTAAAAGGGCATGAAAATAAGCATTTTTTTTGCACTAAAGTGACCTTTGACCTAAATCTGCATCACTTTGTTGTAACAATTGTTGCTGATTAAACCTCAAAAATGTATTAGATGTAATTTTACTGTTATTTTGATAAATAAATTGAAAATATTACATAAGATATAGTAGATCAGCTGGCTAACCTGCACTCCGATACACTTCGTGACCTCGCTCCTCTCTCGTGACAGCTTAGCATAGGTTACCTTTAAACTATGGTCGAACAGATTATGGATTTCGTAAGAAGCTTATAGCTGCTTTATTTGGTGATAACTGTTAGAATTTTTGTTATGTTTTGTTAGAAAATGCATAAATCGTTTAGTAAACATCTGGTTAGCCTGCAGAATTTCAATAAATTTGCAAAAAGCAATCGATTTTCTACTTTTTGTCTCATATTTTACAGTAGTCTCCCCTTATCTATTTATAGACGTATGTGATATTTTCAACAGAAAACACGCAGTATTTTATGAATCTGCGTCATTTTACATCTGGAATATATATAAATTAAGTCCTATCAGTCAGAAAAGATGTAAAATAACATAATTTTCAATTTCTTTAGTGTCTTCGATGATTTTTCATTTTCGACTAAGGGTTCAATAGAAGTCGTTTCCGTCGGTATGGAGAGGTCTAATGGAATACCGATGGAAATATTCCGTCTAAAGATATAGCTGATATGTTGAAATACATGTATATGAAATTTTGCACTTAGTTGACCTTTGACCTACTTTTGAGACCCCGGGGCATTTTCGGACATGACATCCACCCTAGTGTGTATTGTTACACATCAAGGAACATATTTAGCATGGATGCCAAAATGTACTCAAAAATTGCCAACAGAAAAATATTTTGATGGCTTGGGAGGCCAACTACCCGTATATATGGGCATGGCGGCCATCTAAGTCATGTGACCAGGATTATTTATGTACTCATTGGTTCCATATAAAATTTGGCTTTGATTGGCCGTGCAGGTTCAGATGAGAAGATCTTTGAAAATGTGAACAGATGGACAGACAGATGGACGGACGGACAGACGCCTGCTCGAGTACATACTATAAGCTCCCCATGAGCCTTCGGTTCAGGTGAGTTAAAATATTAGCCTAAAGCAGAAGGCTGTATAAGTCTATAAGTCATATAAGTCTGTATTTTTGCTTTTTCTAGAATCATCAATGCAGTTTGTTTGTATTTCTATTGATTGGAAACCCTGAAGACACACTTTTATTATGGTCACAAGGCTGAAAATAAACATTAATGGGCCGCAGATGCAGCAAAGAAAAGCAACAATTTTGCGTATGCAAAAACAAAGGCGCAGATCAGCTGTGCAGCAACTTCTCTGAAACCGCCTGGCAAATCAAAGTGAAATTTTATGTGGAGCATCCATGGGTAGGGGGAACAAAAGTTTAATCGCAAAATTCGGGTCACATGACCAAGATGGCTGCCACGCCCATATATGGTAAAAACACTCAAAAATCTTCCCTAGAACCGGCAGGCCGATTTTCACGAAACTTGATATGTAGCAATCATAGTTTGATGAAATGATGACCCTAGGATGACCCTGACCTATTTTACGGCAAGGTCAATTTTAGAAACATAGGCTTTTACATGGAAAAAGTGAAAACTATGGATTTTCTGAAAACTATTGCAGCCTGAGACCTGAAAAATGGTAGATGCAAACAACTAATGGAGTAGATGAATTATTAATTATTGTGATTAATTTAGGTGACGGTCAATTTTGGAAACATAGGCTTTTACATGGGAAAAAGTGACAACTAGGTCTCAGGTAAGCATTTACAGGACCAATGATCCTATGGAAACTATTGCAGCCATACACCTGAAACATGACCAAGATGGCCGTCATACCCATATATGGAAAAAAAAACAAAAAAAAAAACCAAAAAACACTTTGTCCAGTGACAGTACTTGTTGACTTTCAGGTAAGCGATCTTGCACTTGGGCTACTTGTTGGTTTTCTAAGGCAAATACCCATTTTTCACTAGAATATATCTATGACTAACGTTTTAAAATACTTGATTTTACAGCTTTACTTTAAAATAAATCAAACACAGATAATCAGCAGCTGACAGTAGTTTTAAGAGTCATTTTCGTATTTTAATCATTTTTAGCCCTTTTCACACTTTAGATGCACCCGGAAAATTATGGAATATGACATTTTGGTGGGATATACGTGCTCAACCAGTGCACATTTCAATTCATGCCATTAATATTGTGGTTCCACTCTCAGGAGCGAAGCCAAAAAGAGGACTGAAGTTTCCTCGATATGCAGAATTTCTAGCCCCTAGATAAGTGATGGAGCTGTGGAGCTAATAATATGACAAAAATGTGATGAAGTTAATGGAAGATTGCTGCCCTACAAGTACATGCCTGTCATGAAATCACATGTTTATACATGTATAAGCACGTAGAAAAAGATCTTACCAATACAAAAAGAGGTAGCTCTGACTTGAAAGCAACAAGGCTATCCAAGTTTTGTGACATGGTCTATGTGTATTTTCCGGATGATTTATTTTCGTAGTAATTCAAAAGAATTTATTTTTGAAAACAAGAACTCTGCGTAGGTTGATATCGCAAGGGTAAAGTCAATGGAACGTGAAATATAGGTCAAGGGCACCGGGTCAAGGTGCGTGCTTGAAGAGTATGTCAATGACAATCACTATGCAAGGTTTCACACTCGCAGCTATCAATGATGCAGAGAAAACCAAACTTCGAAGTAAAAATTTGCAAAGTCAATGGACCGTGAAATATAGGTCAAGGGCACTGGGTCAAGGTGCGTGCTTGAAGGGTATGTCTAGGACAATTACTATGCAAGGTTTCACACTCGCAGCTATCAATGATGTGGAGGAAATCAAACTTCGACTTAAAAATTTGCAAAGTCAATGGACCTTGAAATATAGGTCAAGGGCACTGGGTCAAGGGCGTCAAGGGCACTTGGTCAAGGGCGTCAAGGGCATGCTTGAAGGGTATGTCAAGGACAATTACTATGCAAGGTTTCACACTCATGGCTATCAATGATGTGGAAAAAACCTAACTTCGACGTAAAAATTAACAAAGTCAATGGACCGTGAAATATAGGTCAAGGGCACTGGGTCAAGGTGCGTGCTTCAAGGGTATGTCAAGGACAATTACTATGCAAGGTTTCACACTCATGAATATCACTGATGCAGAGAAAACCAAACTTCGACATAACTTCAACGTAAAAATTAACAAAGTCAATGGACCGTGAAATATAGGTCAAGGGCATGGGTCAAGGTGCGTGCTTGAAGGGTACGTCAAGGACATTTACTATGCAAAGTATCACAGTCACAGCTATCACTAATGCAGAGAAAAGAAAAACTTCGACGTAAATGTCAAACTTCGACGTAAATGTTGACGGACGGACGGACGGAAATTTGGACTCCTATATCGCACCCTGCTATAAGCAGGTGCAATAATAAATCCCTTGTGAAAACCATAGAACCAATGGTCCAGTAAACGCTCACCTGAGATCTAGGATATACATGTATACCAATAAACTTATGAGACCATGCGGTTACAGAGAAAAAAAATCTTTATATTATGGTAATAAACTTACATATTGCCCCGTGGTGGAGGCAGATAAACCCCTGTAGTCCATTTTTTTTTTCAGAATCGTAAATCTTCAGTCCATTTGGTTTTTCCTGTCAAGTGACATTTTAGCATTTGCATGGGTGACCTATGTCGACCTTGCAGTAACATAGGTCAAGGTCATCCCAGCATCATATATAAATTTTGAAGAGCTTCATTCCCTGATACTTCAAGCCAAGTTTCAAAGTCATAGGCCTTCTGGTTCTGCAGAAGAAGATTTTAAATGTTTTACCTTGGCAGCCCTCTTGGTAATGTGACCAGACCAGCCCCTGAGGTCCAAATTTTTTCAAAATCGTAAATCTTCTGTCCATTTGCTCATTCCTAGCAAGTTTTCATACTTTTTTTCTCATTCAAATGCACAGGCAACCTAAGTTTATGGCAAGGTCTTGCCATAAAATATGTCAAGGTCATCCCAGGGTCATGATTTATATAAATTTGTAGAGCTCCTCTCCCTGATGCTTCAAGCCAAGATTCAAAGTCATATGCCTTCTGGTTCTGGAGAAGAAGATTTAAAGAAAAATGCCATTTATAGCCATGGTGGCCATCTTGGTCATGTGACCTCGACCATTTATACATTCTTTCCCCCTTCCTAAGGATGTTCCACATGAAGTTGGGCTTTGATTGGCCTAGTGGTTTCAGAGAAGATCTTTGAAATTGTGAATAACAGACAACGACCGACATAGGGAAAGACACCGGAGCATGAGTATACTACAAGATCACCTGTGAGCCTTTGGCTCAGGTGAGCTAAAATAGCTTGTAGAAATAAATCACTTGTGACAATAAATCACTCACAATAAATTGGTTTACTATAATAAGTTTGCTTAGGAGTGAATAAGCATTCCTGATCCACTTCTTTAACTAGTCTCAAATCATTCAAACAAGTAGCCCAAGGGCAACGATCGCTCACCTGAGAGTCAACAAGTACAGTCACTGGACAAAGTAGTTGTTTTTTTTTACCATGTATGGGCATGGTGGCCATCTTGGTCATGTGACCTTGAAACTCTACTTACATCAGCAGAAGAACTCTTGTCTGGATTGTGTATCGTCTTGTCCGCCATTTTGGTTCACTTGAAAAAATCATCATACAAGGTCAGGGTCCTCTAATGACCCTTGGGGTTGGACCATATTTGACCCCAGGGGCATGATTGGCAGGATTTATGTAGAGCTCCACATGACATTGTTGCATATCAAATATACAAGCTTGGTGTCATGCGGTTGAAGAGAAGATTTTTTTCCATGTATTTCCATTATAAGTCTATGGTAGATAATGACATGCCTGGGGTGTGTGGCCTGTATGGACCCCAGGGGCACCGTTGGCATGATTTATAAAGAAGAGGAGTACTATACATCGCTCCAAACAAAATATGAAAGCACTGGGCCATGTGGTTTCGGAGAAGAAGATGTTTTTTTATGTTTTTCTAATTGTAAGTCTATGGGAGCTATTGACCCCCCCCCCCCGCAGGATTTATGTAAAGCTCCAAATATTAATGCTGCATACCTAATATAGAAATTTTTGCTCTTGTAGTTTCAGAGAAGAAGATTTTTGCATGTATGATGCAGATGATGACTCCCCCGGGGTTCAAAGAAGAAGATTTTTTATGTTTGTTCCATTGTAAGTCTATGGTTGCTAAAGACCTCCAGGGAGGAGCCATTTCTGACCCCAGGGGCATGCTTGGCAGGATTTATGTAAAGCTCCGCATAACAATGCTGCTTTCCAAATATAAAAGCTTTGGCTGTTGTGGTTTCAGAGAAGATAGTTTTCATGTATTTTCCATTATAAGCCTATGGCAGATAATGATGCCCTCAAGGCGGGGCCTGTATGGATCCCTGGGGCACGGTTAGCAGGATTTACAAAGAGGACAACTATACATTGCTACACCCAAAATATGAAAGCTCTGGCCTTTTGGTTTTGGACAAGATTTTTTTATGTTTTTCCCATGGTAAGTCTATGGGAGCTAATGACCCCTGGGGCGGGGCCATTTTTGACCCCAGGGGCATGGCTGGCAGGATTTATAAAGAGGACCACTATACATTGCTACACACAAAATAAGAAAGCTCTTAGCCATGTGGTTTCGGAGAAGAAGATTGTTTTATGTTTTTCCCATGAAGCCCCCGGGCAGGGCCAGTATGGACCCCAGGGGCTCGGTTGGCAGGATTTATAAAGAGGACCACTATACATTGCTACACACAAAATATGAAAGCTTTGGGCCTTGTGATTTCGGTGAAGTAGATTTTTTGTTGTTTTTTTCCCATTGTAAGTCTATGAGAGCTAATGATCCCGGGGCGGGGCCATTTTGACCCCAGGGGCATGGTTGGCAGGATTTATAAAGAGGACCACTACACATTGCTACACACAGAATATGAAAGCTCTGGGCCTTATGGTTTGGGAGAAGTTTCCCATGACACCCCGGGACGTGGCCTGTATGGACCCCAGGGGCATGGTTGGCAGAATTTATAAAGATGACCACTATAAATTGCTACACACAAAATAGGAAAGCCCTGTGCCTTGTGGTTTCAGATAAGATTTTTTTTATGTTTTCCCATTGTAAGTCTATGGGAGCTAATGACCCCCCAGGGCGGTGCCATTTTTGACCCCAGGGGCATGGTTTGCAGGATTTATAAAGAGGACCACTACACATTGCTACACACAGAATATGAAAGCTCTGGGCCTTATGGTTTGGGAGAAGTTTCCCATGACGCCCCCGGGACGTGGCCTGTATGGACCGCAGGGGCACGGTTGGCAGAATTTATAAATAGGACCACTATACATTGTTACACACAAAATAGGGAAGCCCTGTGCCTTGTGGTTTCAAAGGAGATTTTTTAATGTTCTCCCATTGTAAGTCTATGGGAGCTAATGACCCCTGGGGCGGTGCCATTTTTGACCCCAGGGGGGCATGGTTTGCATGATTTATAAAAAGGACCACTACAGATTGCTACATACAAAATATGAAAGCTCTGGGCCTCGTGGTTTGGGAGAAGATTTTTAAAATGTTTTTCCCATGACACCCTTGGGCCATATGATTTCGGAGAATATTTTTTATGTTTTTCTCATTGTAAATCTATGGAAGCTATCTGTTGCCATGGAAACCAGAGTTCTTATCGGACCTAGCTCAAAACCTTACACAACCTTTCCCTCTCCTCAATCATGCTTTGGATAAAATTTGATCACGACTGGCCTTGTTGTCTTACAGATATTTAATTTGAAAACGTGAATGGACGCACGGATGGACGGACACATGGAAGCCGGCTCAGCTACTATACTATAAGCTCACCTTGTGAACCTTCGACTCAGGTGAGCTAACAACTGACAATGTCCATATAATCACCATTCTTGAGTTCTCACCTTTGGTGATTTCTATGTCTCTTGAAACTTATCAATCCAGTTTGCTGTGGCATGCTGATCCTGTCAGACATCATCCCTATCCTGTAAGAGTGCATCCTGATCCTATCGTGCATCCTGACACTGTCAGCACTCATCCTGATCCTGTAACAGAACATCCTGATCATGTCAGAGTGCATCCTGACCCCGTCAGCACTCGTTCTGATCCTGTTAGAGAACATACTGATCCTGTCAGAGTACATACTGTCAGCACTCATCCTGATCTGGTCAGAGAGCATCCTGATCCGGTCATAGAGCATCCCAATCCTGTCAGAGAACAGCCTGATCCTTTCAGGGTGGATCGTGATCATGTCAGAGCATTCAGAGTATATCTTGATCCTGTTAGAGTGCATCTTGATTATGGCTCATGTCAGAGCATCATTCAAGTCCTATCAGAGGGTATTCTGTCAGAGTGTCATGTCAAGTTGTTTTCCTATGCTGTCAGGATCCTGTCAGATAGCACCCTGATCCTGTCAGAGCTCCTCGTTGTCCTATCAGAGTACATCCAGATCCTGTCAGAGAGCACCCTGATCCTGTCAGAGCTTATCCTTGTCCTGTAGGAGTGCATACCAAGCCTGTCAGAGTACATCCCAATCATGACAATCCTGTCAGAGTACATCCTGATCCTGTCAGAGAGTACCCTGATCCTGTCAGAGCTTATCCTTGTCCTGTAGGAGTGCATACCAAGCCTGTCAGAGTACATCCCAATCATGACAATCCTGTCAGAGTGCATCCTGATCCTGTCAGAGAGCACCTTGATCCTGTCAGAGCTCATCCTTGTCCTGTAGGAGTGCATCCCAATCTTGTCATAAATCACCCTGATCCTGTCATAAAGCATCCTCACTGCTGTCATTGTCTAAAATATCCTCAATATCTGAGTGTTCCACTGAAAATAGACAAATATAGTACTTTTCATTAACCCTTAAAATACAATGCATCTTCAAATAGGAGTACAACCTCATTTTAAAACCAGCTTTGACGTTCAAAGATATATATATTGTATTATTTTAAGTAAAGTCATGTTGTAGTAATATGATAATGGAAAATTTATAGCACTAGAAAAAGTGCCTTAATAACCTCTGGCTGGTAGCCCCTTCCCCAACCTCTTGACCTCACCCCTCATATTCCTTCACATGCTCACCACCTGAATCAAACTGAGTGCAATTGAAAGTTCATCTCAGAAATGAGCACTTGCAATGCACTTTGCCTACAACCATTTTGGAGTGTAGTAGAATGGCAGATCTACAGCTCTGCATCAAAAGTAACACCCCTTAATGTTGCAAAATATATTGCCCCTTCAACTGGTTTGCATCGATCATTGCTGGATGGCTTATTATTGATCTGGCTTGAAAGAAACTTCTGCATCTTTTGTATGTGTTAATGTTTGTTACAATGGTATTTAACTTATGCGTATTTATCATGAGCAGTCCGATCAGACAAGAAGCTGTCTTCGACATGTACAACCAGACGACCAATGGTCCAGTAAACACTCACCTGAGATCTGGGATATATACCAATAAATTTGTTTGACTATTATGGTCATATACATGTATATAGCCCAAGGGCAGGGACAGATGAGCCACTGGGGTCCATTTTAGGGTGCGACCTAAGCCATAAAATAGGTCAAGGTCATCACAAGGTCATATATCCTGTACACATTGTAGTACTCAAGTACCCACTACCCAATGCTACAATTGCCAAGTTTTGTTAAAATCAGTCCCCTGGTTCCAGAGAAGATTTGAAAGGGTTTTACCATATAAGGGCATGACCAGGGTAACCACTCTTTGACTGAAATGAAATTCCCTGACTTTTCTCTGACTTTTAACTGACCAAAATTCATTTTTCCCTGACCAATTTACCGTGTTTTGGCTTCCATCTGGCTCCACCAGCCAAAGATTTTGGTAAGAAATCATGATCAGTTTTCAGTCTAATATCCTAAAATGTACAACATTTACATCAGAAATAAAACAAGTAGGCCGACTCACCTGAGAGTCAAAAGTAGTTTGGATTTTTACCATATATGGGTATGGCGGCCATCTTGGACATGTGATCTGGATTATTAATTTACACATTGGTATCCCCTTCCTATAGACGCTTCAAATAAAATTTCAATTTTATTGGGAACGTTTCAGAAACGAAAATCTTTGAATATTATAATAATATACATGACTTTTGTATATTGCCCTGGAGAGGGGGCAGAGCCCGGCAGACCAACACCTGGGGACAATTTCTTTTTCAAAATCATAAATCGACTGTCCATTTTCCCATTTACATGTACTTCAAGTTTTTCGCTTCAAATGATCTTTTAACAATTTTCCCCATTTAAATGCATGGGTGACCTATGTTGACCTTGCGGTAAAATAGGTCAAGGTCATCACAGGGTCATGATTTATATAAATTTTGTAGAGCTCCATTCCGTGATGCTTCATGCCAAGTTTCAAAATCATACGCCTTCTGGTTCTGAAGAAGAAATTTTTAAAGGTTTTTGCTATTTATGTCCATGGTGGCCATCTTGGGTCATGTGATCTTGACCATTTATACAAACTTTCATTCCTCCTGCCTAACGATGCTCCAAATAAAGTTTAGCTTGATTGGCCAAGCAGTTTCAGATAAGATGTTTGAATATTATGGTCATATGCATCTATATAACCCCAGGACAGCATATATGTGATACATCTTGGATGCCAAATAGGGAGATTTGAAATTTTTGGTAGGGAGGTTTGGGTCTGAAATAGGGAGTTTCTTTATCGACAAAATCAAACAATATTTTAACGTGGCAAAGCAATATTTTCTAAGGACAGAATTTCCAAAATGTATTTATCAGATTATATGCACACTTCAGTATTTTATTCCTGACCACTGCATATTATGCAACCCCCTCCCCCCAAAAAAAATAAAAAAATAAAAAATAAGGGGCAGACAACCCCATGGGGACAAAAAGGTACAAGTAGGCAATGGTCAGGAAATGGCGCAAACAGAAAGAAATTCCCACTCCATAAACCGAGGGCTGTCGCAGGACAGCGTAGCTCGCCTGACTTGTGCTTTGTCGCTAAATCTATTAAAATCTATGACCCATGACCTAACCTCAAGTGGGCCGTGATGGTGCAGCAAAGTATCAACTCGATACATCTATATGTTCAAGACAAATATACTTATAAAAAGTTAAACCAAAACTTTATCACAAAATTTCAAAGTCCATGACCTTGACCTCAAGGTCCCCAAGGAAGGGTCATTATGGTACTGCATAAAACTTGAGACCAATATCTACCAACATGCAAAGTATAAACTTAATTCATCAACATGTTCAAGAGATATAGACTTATAAAAACTTTAACCAAAAACTTTAACACAAAATTTCTAAGTCTGTGACCTTGACCTCAAGGTCACCTAGGTGGGTCATGATGGTACTGCATACAACTTCAGACCAATATCTACTCACATGCAAAGTATCAACTTGATCCATCATCATGTTCAAGAGATATAGACTTATAAAAACTTTAACCAGAAACTTTAACACAAAATTTCTAAGTCTGTGACCTTGACCTCAAGGTCACCTAGGGTGGGTCATGATGGTACTGCATAAAACTTCAAAACAATATCTACCAACATGCAAAGTATCAACTTGATCCATCCACATGTTCAAGATCTTTAACATTTGAGCAACGCGAACGCCAACGCCAACGCCGACGCCGGGGTGATAGCAATAGCTCTTCCTGTACTTTCGTACAGGCGAGCTAAAAACTAAAATGACACTAAGGTACTTATACCAAGAAAACATATAGTAAATATATTGTTTATAAAAACATTAATAAACATAAATCTTCTGCCCATTT
This sequence comes from Rugalucina vietnamica, assembly GCA_964017185.1. NCBI lineage: Eukaryota > Metazoa > Mollusca > Bivalvia > Lucinida > Lucinidae > Rugalucina > Rugalucina vietnamica. The sequence goes on along the minus strand of OZ024874.1, from coordinate 34,095,609 downwards.
GCATACTCCCAGCAAGTTTCATCCCCATTTAATTACATTTATCTAATGTTATATCCAAAACTATGGACCGGTCAGAGGCCAACTCATGATATAGCGAAAAATATGCTATTACTCTGTATATAGTAGGTTGGGTAATAATATACAATTATTGACTTCAATGAGTTAGATATAAGGATTTATCTACCTGCGAAAGTGATATTCACCGAGGCCGCAGGCCAAGGTGAATATCACTTTTGAGGGTAGATAAATCCTTTTATTATATGGCAAGTGATGAAATATAGAGAAATATGTATTAAATATAACCAATATTTGAAAAAGTTATATTTTCACATGTGAAAATATAAAAAAGTTATATTTTCACATGTGAAAATATAAGATTTGGGAATACGCAAATTACGATTCCACCGTTTCATTTCTAATTTATACATAGCTAAATTTTATAATCTATGCTATTGTTGACGCAATGAACGTTCACACACAATAGCGACGTAATGACGTGACGTAATGACGTCATTTAAGATTTTGACGTCATATGCTTTAGCGCGCAACGTTACAATGACTACATGCAATATAATAAAAAGAAAATTCAAGTTTTTGTCGTGAATATGAGTTTTATTTCATCTCGTGAAGTGAAAAATTATATATTTCATTCGTGCCTTCGGCACTCATGAAATATAAAAATTTTTCACTTCACTCAATGAAATAAAACTCATATTCACTCCAAAAACTTGAATATCCTCTATATATCTACCGAAATTGAAGTCAATAACTGTTTTGTTATATGACTTTTCCACTGTTTTAATGTCTATTTGATATTTTCATTAAAAGAAATAAATGAACAAAATCATAACAGATGTGAAAGAGGGCTAGATAACGAGGAGCAATTGATTATAATGGAAAAATAATTTTGATAGTTCTTAATAAAACCAATGTTATGGGTACTCATAAAAATCACCACAGCTAGACAATTCCAATGAATACCAAGAACATAGGGTCTTATGAAAAATAAACAAATTTATCCTTTAATTATCACCAAATACACCTAATTATCTAGTGCTTTGTTTACCTGTAAATGTTTGTTACTGCAGAGCATGTAGATTTCATGAACTGAAGTTCAGGCTATTTATAGCTAACTGGCAGGTTTTATACACATACAGCAAATCATGTCAATTTCACCTAGCCCATGCTGATTTCATGGTGATGATAATTTTGAGTACTCAGGAGGGTAATATAGATTTTGGAAGTTAATATAGAAAAAAAAACTGTCAAAATAATTAACCTCAAGAAACTGGTTTGATCTGGTTTTCATCAGTTTGGTCTTGTTTTCAAGCAAATATTAGGATTTATTAAAATTGAACGAGCCAATCAGAGAACAGGATTTTCTTCAGTCATATAACAAACATGTATATTGCAACGAGGTGGGGGCAGATGAGCCCCTGGGGTGCAATTATTTTCAGAATCATTGATATTCAGTCCTACTGCCCATTTTCTGCAAAATTTTCCCTTTAAATGACATGCTCAGGCTATCAACCAAGTCTTGTAAAAAATATAGGAGTTTATATAGGAAATTTTTCTAGGAAATATAGGAGGTTTTAGCTCATTTTAAGGGGAAAATATAGGAGTTTTATCGTGAAAATCGCTTCATTCTATGCTCTTATACTAACAATCCTTACCTCCACAGTACACTCACTTTTTCTACATTAATTAATGTCTAAAATATCTAGATAAAGTAACCATTCAGTTCCAAAGCATCACAATCCAGACAGGTGATCATTCATGTGATGAAGCATTATGCAGGACAGTGATACTTCACAGGCCCATTAGCTGACTCTCACAGAATTTCATTGAAAATATATATATACAAAGAATAAACAGAAAAACTAAGGTCAACTTTTTCTCTACTACTTAGACCTACTTTTATTTTTCAAACTGATCATTTATAATAGTAAAAAATATAAAATTTTCATAGTGAAAGAGTGAGTTATCATATTGTTTCTCAAAGATAAAATAAATCCACACCTCTGAATCATAGCTGATTTTTCAAGGACCATAATGTAGAAACAGAATGTTAATAATACATGTACTGTATGTAATTAGGCGGGGGTCTGGGGGCCGCGTAGGCCCCCAGAAGCTCTAGAGTACATACCCTTGTCTTCTGTGATCTCAGCCTTTCCTGGGATCAATTGTACACTGTACAGTTGCATCAATTTACCACAAAATTAAGGCAAAGGAAGAAAGAAAACAAATAAAAAAGACACAATATAAAAACATGACAACTTTCATGGAAACTAGGATATATGTATAATTTATTAATTTTTATGAGAATGGGACATGGGACATAATGACCATTAAATTTTATGCACTATTTAATAAACAGTATGAATATGATTTTATTTTAAAAAATAAAGAATGAAAAATAAAGAGGCAAAAGGCAGTCTCAGAGCACTACTTTTTAATATATATTCATCGGCAACAAATTTTCCTAAAAATATAGGAAATATTTTCAAAATATAGGAGAACTTATAGGAATATAGGAGGTGCTTAAAAATATAGGATTTGGACATAAAATATAGGAGTTTAATAGGAATATAGGAATCAGTTGACAGCCTGCATGCTTGAGCCATCGATGCTTCATCCCAAGTTTTGTTGAAATCGGTCCTCCTGTTTCGGAGAAGAAGATTTTTGAAGTGTTTTTACCATATATGGGCATGGTGGCCATTTTGGTCATGTGACCTGGATTTCTTATATACACATTGGTTCCCCCTTTTTATAGATGCTTCATATAAGATTTGGCCAAGCGGTTTCAGAGAAGAAGATCTTTGAATATGGTGGATGACGACGACAGACGGACGATGGATGGACGCCGGATCATGGCCATTCTATATGCTCACCTTGTGAGCCTAACGGCTCAGGTGAGCTAAAAAACCTATTATATGTAATGGGTACAGCAAGGCAATTCCAATGAGTACCAACAACATGGGGTTTTATTAAAATAATTTGTCCCTTAAACATATCCAAATATACCTCATTATCTACAGCTTTGTTTACCTTTATTAGTATTACTGCAAATCATGTAGATTTCATGCACTGAACTGTAGATTTCATGCACTGAACTGAGTTCAGACTATTTACAGCTACCTGGCAGTTTTTTATATACATACACCAAATCATGTCAATTTCATGCTGATGTTATTTTTGTGTACTCAGAAGGGTAATATGGATGTTTGGAGGTAAATATAAACCTGTTAAATATATAAACCTTCAGGAAACGGTTTGATCTAGTTTTCAACAGATTGGTCTAGTTGGTCTAGTTTCAGAAAAATATAAGGATTTGTTAATACTGAATGAGTCAATCAGGAGAAAGGATTTTGTTGTCATAATGAGCCAATCAGGAGAAAGGATTTTGTTCAGTCATACAACACGAGAGGACCAATCGTCCTATAAACGCTCACCTGAGACCTTAGAAATATACTAATAAACTTGTTTGACTACAATGGTATAAGCATGTCTATAACCCCAGGGCAGGGTCAGAATAACCCCATGAGTCAATGTCTTTTCAAATCATGAAAATTCAGTCCATTTGCCAATTTACTGCAAGTTTTGCCCTTCAAATGACATTTTAACAATTTCCCCCATTAAAATGCATGGGCGACCTAAGTTGACCCTGCCGTAAAATAGGTCAAGGTCATGATTTATACAAATTTTGTAGACCTCCATTCCTTGACGCTTCATGCCAAGTTTCAAAATCATAGGCCTCCTGCTTCTGAAGAAGATTTTTGTTAGTTATATAGCCATGGTGGTCATCTTGGTCATGTGACCATGACTATTTATGCAAACTTTCATTCACTCTTCCTGAGGATGCTCCACATAAAGTTTGGCTTTGATTGGCCATGCTGTTTCAGAGAAAAAGGTGTTCAAATATTTGGGTCATATTACATGTATATAGCTCTGGGGCACACGCAGACAACCCCTGGGCTTAAAAAAAATTAGCATAAGCATAAATCTTCTGTCCATTTGCTCATTCCTAGCAAGTTTTCTGCCATTAAATGACATTTTCCTATTTTTTTCCCATTCAAATGCATGGGCAACCTAAGTTGACCTTGTCGTAAAAAAGTTCAAGGTCATCCCAGGGTCATGATTTATACAAACTTTGTAGAGCTCCATTGCCTGATGCTTCTTGCCAAGTTTCAAAATCATAGGCCTTCTGGTTCTAGAGAAGAAGATTTTTAAAGGTTTTTGCTATTTATAGCCCTGGTGGCCATCTTGGTCATGTGACCTGGACCATTTATATACACTTTCATTCCCCCATCCTAAGGATGCTCCACATGAAATTTGAATTTGATTGGCCAAGCGGTTTCAGAGAAGAAGATGATTGAAAAGTGTGAACGATGACAACAACAACGAGGACTAAGACGGACAACGAAGCATGGGTATACTATAAGCTCACCTTGTGAGCCTAATGGCTCTTGAGCTAAAAAGGCTTTATCTATCTGAAAAAGAGATATTCACCGAGGATGCAGACAAGGTGATTATCTTTTTTGAGGGTAGATAAGTCCTTGTGTCTACTGATATTGAAGTCAGAAACTGTCTCAACTATTTCAATCATAGTTCATACACACTTCCCAAACATAAATTTAAGGCCTTTTTAGGGCCTTTTTCAAGCAAATTTTATACGACACATATTTTCAATTTTCCTGCGCAAAAGAAGAACAATGGTGACGTTTTTTGGTAGATATTGCAAAATAAATGACTACTAGCATGACTAACGTGTAGGTATAATTACTATTTACCAAAAACAGAAAAGAATAGAATGTTTGTCAAAAAAGAGAATTGGAAAATAGCTACCGATTTCAATGGGGGGGGGGGAATCAAATTTTTGGAGAGAACACAGACCAAATAAGCAGAGAATAAGATTTAAGGCCAAAACATATTGGTTTCAACGCCCCTCAGATGAAATTTAAGGGCTTTTCAGGGCCTCCCATGCAATTTCAGGCATTTTCAAGACAACCTCAAAAATTCAAGGCCTTTTCAATACTGTATGAACCTTGTAGATGTTTATTTTATATTTTCAGTAAGTCAAATAAGTAACTAAAATTTGAACAGTCAAAAGCAATGGTAATGTCCGGACTTTTCCTCCATTTTATGGGACTTTTACCCAAAATGAAGATGTCAGGACATCCAACAAGTGCTTCAAATATAACCATTCAACTAAGCCACAAAAATACTTGTACGTACGGATGATATGACTTAAACCACTTTTCCTGGGCAGGCTCAAACCAGAGTGTTCCACCAGTAATCAGATGGTCAGTCAGTAGTGTGCTCTGCCTGGAGGCAAAAGCAGCCCATCTATTTCTTTAGGCCCCAATGGGCGGTGGCCCAAAACAGATTTAAGATGCTGCACAGAAGGCTAGATAATGAGGAGTATTTGTTGATGATTGAAAGACAATTTTGTTAATAAAAACCTTTGGTATTGGTACTCATTAGAATTGCCAAGGCAAGGCAATGCTAATGAGTACCAACAACATAGAGCTTTATGAAAAATAATCAAAATTATCTCTTAATTATCATCAAATATTGCTAATTATCAAGAGCTTTGTTTACCTGTAACAGTGTGCTACTATAAACCATGTATATTTCCTGATCACTGCCTACTTGTACCTTTTTCATGTGCTGAAATGAGTTTGAACTATTTATAGCTACCCAGCAGGTCTTTATACTCTCCTAATAAGAGCTGTCACAGGACAGCGTGCTCGACTGCTTCTGACCTTTGTCAAACATAAGATCAAAGCCGACCAGTAACCCAAAGCATTATGCTCATACATTTTTTTGCCTTGATGCAATAAGGCAAATCACTGAACCATGAAAGTTAACTATAACTACCTAAGATTTAGAGGTCTCACTCACATTGTGAAAGAAGTGTGTTCATATACCAACTGAGTGCCAAGACACAAGGCAAAATCACTGAAGTGTGAAATAAGGTCACACTGACCTATAAGTATTTCAGGGTCAAAGGTCTAGTGATACTTACTCATAATGTGAAAGAAATATGATCATATACCCATTCAGTGTTGAGATATAAAGCAAAATCACTGAACCATGAAAATAGGTCATAGTGACCTATAAGTATGTTTGGGTTAAAGGTCTGGTCATACTCATATATAATCAGAAACGCCCTCTGTACCCGTGATACAATCAATTACCTAACGTCAGAGACTGATACAACTAGACGCGGTGCGTGGCGGAAGATGGAGTCAGGTGAGTTGACGATTATTTTAATTTTACAGGCATTTATGCGGGGGAGTTTAGGTCAAGAGTTGGCAGAGAAATAAAGTGTACATAACTCTGTTTGTTTGCCATCAACAGTATTCTAAACAACATCTCCTTGCTACAGAAACAATAGTTTTCTCGGCTAAAAATTCCACCATCGTCACGAAAAATGATTGCATTTGCTAATTTCTCCAATCTTTCGTCACCTATTGACATTTTTAACATTTCAATATAGACCAAAAACATTCTTTGTTACATACAAGCAGAAAACAATAATGAAGTCAGGCTGGTTTGTTCACAATATGGTGTTGAACACACACAGGGTAGATCGATTAGGATACAACTAACCTATATAAGTCAATTACCTCGATACAACTCACGTATAAGACTTTTGGATAGAAAATGATGCTCCTTACGTCGGTGAATAGAGCAAAAAATGATACTACTTACGTCAAACGACTATTGTACATTGAAAAGCCCACGGACTAGCGAGCACGAGTGTGTCAGGCAGGGAAGTTTGCATGTGTTCCTTATATCAACATGTTCCAAGGGCTCTTGTTTGTGCAATTTTAACGGTTGGTAATACGGAATGCTACTTATTTATTTATTTATTAATTTAGTCACAACGCATCTAAGGTTGACCAACAGTTCACACATTTCCACCTAAATTTTATCAGCAGAATGTCTCTCAATCTCAAAAAAAAAAAAAAAAAAAAAAAAAAAAAAAAAAAAAAAAAAAAAAAAGGGAATTAAATGTCTGCATTGTTCGTTCGATTGACGTTCTTCACGTAGCCCCCCCCCCCCCCCTATTACACCTCTCACACGACACGATTTTTTTTTTTTTAATATTTATACTGGCATTCCGTTAGGCCCCTTTCTTGAATGGAACGAAGTACCGATACTAATTTTCAACATGATTATTAAAAAAAACAACACTGATCTATGCCCTCCACACACATAGACAGAGAAAGGAACTGTCCTACTCCGTAGGTGGATTACCCCGGCAGTCCTAAGAATATTTGCTGAATCTTATGCTCTAGTCCCAGGTCCAGCAAATTCCCGCTTAAACTCCCGCCCCATGGGGACAGCAGGTTGGTAAAATCACAACTAATTTCTTCCGCTGTTTTCACTGCCCTCTTTGCCTATATGATAGTAGCCCCGCACTGTCGTGGCAAAGCTTTAGTTAAAAACCCGCTCATTTCCACGACTTACCTCCGCCCTTTCAAGTGTTATGAGCCACTTCGAGAGAATCCAACTCCAAAGTTGTGATTTCCGCCCAGACCCCGGCCCCGACACGGACCGGGCTGTGCATCGACAAGCTTGAAATTTAGGATTTAAGAAGTAGATAGATTGTACTGTGTAGCGAAAACAAAGGCGATGACGGAAATGGGATATATTGAACCCTTGGTCGAAAATTAAAACCTAGCAAAAATGCAAAGAAACGAAAAACTGTGTTATGTTAGATAATTTTTTTGCACATGTGACATAAATCTATTCATTCTAGTTGTAAAAGTATGCATATTCATAAAATACTTCATGTATCAAAGACATATATTAATAGATCAAGGGAGACTACTGTAGAATAAGCGACACAAAGAAGAAAATCGTTCGATTTTTCCAAATTTATTTAAACCCTGCGGAATACGCATGTGTTTATCAGAAGAATTATGACACAGCTACTAATACATAACACAAATTTAAATAACCTTTGCAAAATAATGAGGCTAAAAGCTTATTACGAAATCCATAATTCGTTCGACCATAGTTTGAATGCAACCTATGCTAAGTGTATCGGAGTGCAGGTTAGCCAGCTGATGGAGTCCGTGGGCTTTTCAATGTACAATAGTCTTTTGACGTATGTAGTATCATTTTTTGCTCTATTCTCCGACGTAAGGAGCATCATTTTCTATCCAAAAGTCTTATACGCGAGTTGTATCGAGGTAATTGACTCATATATGTTAGTTGTATCCTAATCGATCTACCCTGTGTGTGTTCAACACCATATTGTGAACAAACCAGCCTGACTTCATTATTGTTTTCTGCTTGTATGTAACAAAGAATGTTTTTGGTCTGTATTGAAACGTTAAAAATGTCAATAGGTGACGAAAGATTGGAGAAATTAGCAAATGCAATCATTTTTCGTGACGATGGTGGAATTTTCAGCCGAGAAAACTATTGTTTCTGTGGCAAGGTGATGTTGTTTAGAATACTGTTGATGGCAAACAAACAGAGTTATGTACACTTTATTTCTCTGCCAACTCTTGACCTAAACTCCCCCGCATAAATGCCTGCAAAATTGAAATAGTCGTCAACTCACCCGACTCCATCTTCCGCCACGCGCCGCGTCTAGTTGTATCAGTCTCCGACGTTAGGTAATTGATTGTATCACGGGTACAGAGGGTGAGAAAGAAGTATGAAAAAATACTGAGTGTCGAGATATAAGGCAAAATCACTGAACCATGAAATTAGGTCACAGTGACCCAGGAATACTTTACGGTCAAAGGTCTTGTCATACTCATACATATCGTGAAAGAAGTATGTCCATATACCAATTGAGTGCCGAGATATAAAGGAAAATCACTGAACCGTGAACTTAGGTCATATTGACCTAGGACTACTTCAGGGTCAAAGGTCTTGTCATATGCAAACATAGTGTGAAAGAAGTTTGGTCATAAAACCACTTGAGTGTTGAGATATAAGGCAAAGTCACTGAACCGTGAAATTAGGTCACAGTGACCTATAAGTATATTGGGGTCAAAGGTCTGGTCATACTCACTCATAATCTGAAAAAAGTATGAAAATATACTAATTGAGTGTCAAGATATAAGGTAAAATCACTGAACCATGAAATTAGGTCACAGTGACCTAGGACTACTTCAGGGTCAAAGGTCTTGTCATATGCAAACATACTTAGAAAGAAGTTTGTTCATAAACCATTTGAGTACCGAGATATAAGGCAAAATCACTGAACCGTGAAATTAGGTCACAGTGACCTATAAGTATATTGGGGTGAAAGGTCTGGTCATACTCACTCCTAATCTGAAAGAAGTAAGAACATATACTAATTGAGTGTCAAGATATAAGGCAAAATCACCGAACCATGGAAAGTAGGTCAACCGACCCTTACCGTCATGACACACAAGTCAGTGTCACAAAGTCAAAAGATGAATGACCAACCATCTTCCTAAGTTGTTTCTATTAAGAAATAAAAAGAAAAAAAAATCGGGAGTTCTAGATTTTGACCTCTAGCCCCGCCCCCCTGACTCCAGACCCAGAGGTTCGATGTCATGGAACCTAAAGTGTATGAAGTATGAATGCTTTATGATAAGTTGTTGTCAAGATATGGACTCCTTGTAAAAGTTACACAGCAGTACATCTATTTTTTACAGTGTTCAAGTTTTTAACCTCCAGCCCCACCCCCCAGGCATGGACCCAGAGATCCGATGCCATGAAATGAAACTCAACCCTACAGGGTACCTATGGTCCGAGTATGAAAGCCCTCTGATAAAAAGTTTTCAAGATATAGACTTCTAGAATACTATATCACAGAAAAGCCATTATTATTAATGGTGTTCTAGATTTTAACCTCTAGCCCCACCCTCTGGCATGGACCCAGGGATCTGATGCCATGGAATGAAAGCCGACCCTACAGGGTGTCAATGGCCCAAGTATCAATGCTTTCTGATGAGTGGTTGTCAAGATATGGACTTCTAGAAAACTTTAACACAAGAATTGCCATTTTTGAAGGTGTTCTAGATTTTAACCTCCAGCCCCACCCCCTGGCCTGGACCCAGGGGCCCGATGCCATGGAATGAAAGCTAACCCTACAGGGTATCTATGGTCCAAGTATGAATGCTTTCTGATGAGTGGTTGTCAAGATATTGACTTCTAGAAAACTTTAACGCAAGTGTGACGCGCACGGAAACGGGGTGACTGCAATAGCTCTATGCACTTCGTGCAGTCGAGCTAAAAAGTATCCCCATACATCATCCATAGAGCAGATTATATTTTCCTTTTGGTCATTTGAGATCAGCAAAAATATTCTGAGAAATCAGATTTTTTTTATCGGTTAAATTAATTTTTTAACCAAGGTTTTATTTATTTGGCCCCATTTGGACAGACCTAGTCTTTATATCCACTATCCCATTTAAATGTGCAAAAATACAGTAATTCTCTTTGGCTCCATGTTGCCAAATCTAAAGGATCACTGATCGAAACCGTGGTATGACCCATCCCCTTTCTCTTTTTATGTTGACTGCTCTTAAAGGATCTCAGGTGTAATTTTTATCTACTACATCAAATCATGTCAATTTCATGTAATGCATGCTAAGTTCATGCTGATGCTATTTTGGCTACTCCAGAGGGTTATATGACTGTAAATATAAAAACATGTCAAATATTTTAACCTCCAGGAACTGGTTTGATGTGGTTTACATCAGATTTGTCTTGTTTTCAAGGAAATACAAAAAATAATTGTAACTGAATGAGACAATCAGGAGACAGGATTTCCTTCAGCCATATAACAAACATGTATATTGCCCTAGGGATGGGGGCAGATCAACCCCTGGGGTCCATTTTTCATAAATCTTCAGTCCACTGGTCCATTTCCAGCAAGATTTTACCTTCAATGACATTTCAAAAATTTTTCTGATTCAAATGCATGGACAACCAATGATGAGGGAAGATAAATCCATACTAGTGTCTACCGAAATTGACGTCAGTAACAATCTTTTTTATATGACTTCTCAACTACTTCAATGTTTATTTTATATTTTCATTAAGTCAAATAAATAAATAAAATTTGAACAGTCAACAGGTATGGATATGTCCGAACGTTGCGTCCGTTTTATGGGACTTTTACCCAAAATGAAGATGTCATGACATCCAACAAGTGCTTCAAATATAACCATCCAAATAAGCCATAAAAATAAATGGCTTGTACGTATGGATAGTTTGACTTAAACCACTTTTCCTGGGCAGGCTCAAACCAGAGTGTTTCACCAGTAAACAGATGGTCAGTCAGTAGTGTGCTCTGCCTGGAGGCAAAAGCAGCCCATCTATTTCTATAGGCCCCAATGGGCGGTGGCCCAAAACAGATTTTAAGATGCACAGAAGGCTAGATAATGATGCATATTTGATGATGATTGAATGATAATTTTGTCATGCTAATTTCATGATTATACTACATGTATTTTTGGCTACTTCAGAGGGTGATATGACTGATGATTAATAGATTAGTCCAGCCGATTTGTGAAAAAAAGCTGCTATTTGTGGTACAAGCATGAAACTTGGTACAAATGAAGAGGACATCAATACAAGCGATTTAAGATATGGAGGCATTCTAAAATAAATCTACTTCCAGTTTGATTCAAGATGGCAGATTTTGTCATTAATTTCATTTTTTTAACAAACAGGCTGGGAAAAATCTCAGGATCTTTTGTACAAATTCACCAAAGTCAACAAGATTTTCATCTTAAATAAATAAAAAATGATGTAAAAAGGCGAACCAAGTGTTTTTTGATTCAACATAATTCAACTTCCGGTTAAATTCAAGATGGCGGACCAGAATTTCTTTATTTTGGCCAATCTTACGAACTCGCTCATCTAAATGAAACAATATCAGGTAATTTTTGTTTTTTTATGTGGAAATTAAAGTATGTGAGTACAACTGAAAGGTTTGTCCGATGCCCATGCGCCAAACTTCTTACTTCCGGTTTGATTAAAGATGGCGGATTTGGTCATGAATTTCATTATTTAAGCCTACCTCAGGATCTTGGGTTAAAAGTCAACACAGTGTTCAGCTTAAATAAGTTACAACTCATATCAAAAGACAAACCAATTGTATTTTGTATCAAACTAATTCAACTTCCGGTTAAATCCAAGATGGCGGACTATCATTTCTTAATTTTTGATCATTTCTCAAAATATCGCTTTAATATCTAAATAATCTGATAATATAGGATTGTTTGTCTTCAATATGGAACGGATTGTATGTGAGTACAAATGCAAAGTGTGATCACTACACATGGGCCAAACGTACTTCTTCCGGTTAGTATCCTATGTTCAAGGGGACAAACTAAAATAAACCTTAATCCTAAATTAATAAAATTCCTTAATAAATTGTGACTGGAATTTTTCTCAAGTTTTAATTGATGACTCCTGTGTAAAAATTCTATTTATTTAAGCAGCAGTTCACCTCTTTGTCGATGATCTGTACAGAAGTAATATGAAATAAGGCACTACCTTTGTCGTGACGCTCTACTCCCATTGCGCAGATAATTTTAGAATAAAATAGCTTGCTCACCCTGGTGACGTGACCATAGCCGACCATTACCGTCATGGAAAGTTAGTCTATCAGTTAGTACAATGCAGAGCATGTTGAAACGTGACGGCGACCTAAAACTATATGGAAAGATAATTGATCAATTAGTATAATGCACCATCGCGTGTTGCAACGTCACGATGACGTCAAAAATAACGATTCCGGTTCCGGTTGACGAAAGATTTTTTTTTTCTGTCAATGTACAGAAGAGCAGAATAGAACAGAACATTTTTACCACGTTCTACCATAAGAGCGACGCAGGAGCATTGCTATTAAATCCCCCATAGATTGCCAGTTTTTACAGGATGACCTGAATAATCAAGCACAATAGGAGACCGATTGGAAAATGAAAATTAATGTTGCCAAGTGTCATTCAATGAGGGTGACACGGCACCTTCCTAGCAATCAAATTCACTTTAATTACCAGCCGACAGGAAAAAAGCTAATGCCATACCCATGTTAAAGAAATGTGCTAACTCTGGCATCAAACTACATGTACACACCAATATTCCTCACGTGCACTTTGCAAGGGTATCGAACATTTGTTAACCTCACTATCGGGAAACCGAAACAACCCTCTTCGATTTTTAAAAGATTTAGAGAAGGTCAACCACATCAAACGCCAATATCATAACGAAGATGTCAAGGGTACGATACCACAGCTTGAGTATGCGACATTTTGTTGAAAATACTTCGATGTGGCAGTGATGTTGGGTGTTAGCCATCGTCGTGAATTGTGTTTTTTTAGCTCTCAACGCTAATGAAAGTTGCCATTAATTTGCCTGATTCAGTCATGCACATAGAAGTAATCTGTTAGTAAATGAATATATCCACGCAGCATCTATCTGACTGACTGTGTGAGGGCATATGTGTGTTTTGAAGATCTGCTAAATTGTGCGAGTGGCTGTATGAGCATTGGGTGTTTGAAGTTGTCCCTAAGCCACTAAAACCATGGACGGTGACGTAAGCTGAACCATGGATGTACTAAATGCATGAGTGACAATGAATGTGGTAATGTGGATCTATTGGTTTACCCTGCCATGCTGGTAGCACTGTATGCCAACAGAAACGACTTGTGAGTTATCTTATTGATAATTTAAGAAGGTGACGGTTTATGAGCCACACTGAAGATGGCTACCGCAAACATCAGTGGCGAAAGTCGACCTGAAGTTCTGCAGGACAGTCTTAAAGTTCATACACAGATGTATGTTTTGCAAGTTTTAGGTCAATATGAGGTTGTCGGATGGCATTAGAGTAGCTACAGCTTTACAGCGTATTGTTAAATGTAAACAGTTCTTATACAAAGTCTTTTAGGGCTTTAACGGTACATTCCCAAACAAGATAATCCAGCGCATATAACAAACTATGTGCAACGACGTCACTTTAATTATATTCCATTTACCCTGGACACTATTTTATAAGCCTTTTTAAACTATAAATACATGTACAACATTTTAACATCTGGAACCTCAAAGCAAAACCAGGGCCATTCCTTATGCAAAAGCCGAGTGCTTGATGCAAGTATGCGGTCTAAAGCAAATATAGATTGATTTATCTATCAATTTAAATGTCATTCAATAAGTTAATCATTTGATAAATGTTGCTACAGCGTAAAACAGGAATAAATTGATGAACCATCTATCAGTGGTCAAATATGATGCTTTAAGCTGAAAATAGTAGTAGTGGCGGCCATATTGGATTTTGACCGGAAGTGAGTGATTTTCAGAATGCCTCCCTATCTGAGAGCAAAAATATTACTTCAGACAACATTTATGTGATAATATTAACATTTTTCTAAAACCTCCTTAGAGGAATCATTAGATGTTCATATGTGTTCATACTTTCATGAACAACATCCTGTCACGCGACCTCACATGACGTCAAACTTGACGTCAAAATACAATGCTTTCGCCAATCTGATTGGATGGGTGGGGTATGAAAGACCCAGCCGAGCCGAGCTGCCGAGCCGAGCTGCCGAGCCCGAGCTGCCGAGCTGGATATTTTTAATTCGTGTTTTTGTCAAAGTTAAGATTTGGATTTTACTAAAGATGTTTTTGGTAATTTCCTATACACTAAATAAAAGCTTCGGCAGTGGAATAATCTTAAATTATGCTTTTATTTTAATTTTCACCTCCGACAGGGGTATGAAATACCCAGCTGACAAAAATATCGAATTTCAGTCAATTTGTTCATTTAGAGCAAATGAATACCTTTTTCGCCGAGTCTAAATGTTAAATGTGTTAAATCCATCATAATCATCACAAATTATTGAGGAAAATTGGTATATTTACAAATTTAAAAAACTTTTTCGCGTTTTTGACGAAAACCAATTTTTACAGGTAAAGAGAGAAAACGAATGGGCAGAAATGGACCGAAACGGACACAATATAAGGGAGAAAACGTTATTATGCAAATTATGTCAGAAATATTCATACAATCGATTTAATTTTGTCTGCTTTTACTATAGAAATATATTTTGTTCAATATATCCACTTATTATTGCAAAAAATCGGAGGTAAAATTCCTGGCTCGGCAGCTCGGGCTCGGCTCGGCTGGGTGTTTCATACCCCACCGATTGGATGTTGTAAACGTCGATGCCGTTCCGCTGTTTGAACACACACTGTGTGTAAATTATCTATTTGCTTGTAAATGTGATCGCCTTGATGATTTTTCAACAAGCGATAGAGTGAAATGAATATAAATATAAGCAATGACTTTCATTTTTCTGGTGTTCATGGAGCTATAAACCGCAGTGGGTCACTAGCAAAGTTTACATGAACCCCTTCGGGGTTCATTCACTTTGCACACGACCCACTGCAGTTCATAGCTCCATGAACACCAGAAAAATGAAATTCATTTCTTAAAACAAGCACAAATATAACCATAAACAGTGACGTCTTTAAAACTGGGATTGAAAACTCACTACTGTCAGTAGCATTCAACTTGGTTACAGAAAAGAGACAAAGTATGTTTGATGACCACAAAAGCAATTGCATTTCCACCACTTTTAAAAGATAAATGTAAAATATAACCCCAATGCACATAATGATGTTATCAATCAGGATTAAAATAAGTTTTTGAAACATTATAAGATTATTAACATTATGTCGTAACAGCAAACGAAAAATCAGATGTGGTGCTTTTTGCAACTTAAGTCTAACATGTTACAAAACCTAACCTTGTGTCAGAAATTATATATTTCATTATAGGAACATGCCACCAGAAACACGAAAATTGATTACGTTTGCTAATTAATGAGAATAATTTTATTTACAGTTTATACACAATTTTTGTTTTTCTTTGCTCATGTTCATGTTTTAGATATGGTTTATGGTTTGATATAATATCTATCAAGGTCTTTTATGCTCAACAGGAATCATGATCAGACTGTTTAACATTGATAATTTGGTGACAACACCTGCATCACACACCTGCATGAAGTTGGATAGCCTCTTAGTGGTGTTATGCAATTCTGATTCTAAATCAAACAGTTTCTGTTATGTAACTATAAATAAGTGTCTGGCCAATGCAATGCTGAGTCTACATCAAAGAATTCTCTTATGTCACTATGTATAACTGTCTAGATGGTACTAGGTTACTGATAAACTGTTCTTGGTTCAGTGTTCAAATTGGATCAGTTTAATGAACATGTCTGTTAAGCTATTATTATTCACATGGAATGTTATTAATTTTTGGGATAAATAACTTGTTTTCTTCTAATATTAACATTTTCCTAATACAGGCTGTCAACCAAGTCTTGTAAAAAATATAGGAGTTTATATAGGAAATTTTTCAAGGAAATATAGGAGGTTTTAGCTCATTTTATTGGAAAAATATAGGAGTTTTATCGTGAAAATCGCTTCATTCAATGCTCTTATACTAAAATTCCTTACCTCCACACTCACTTTTTCTACATTAATTAATGTCTAAAATATCTAGATAAAGTAACCATTCAGTTCCAAAGCATCACAGTCCAGACAGGTGACCATTCATGTGATGATGTGTGATGAAGCATTATGCAGGATGGTGATACTACACAGGCCCATTAGCTGACTCTCACAGAATTAAAGTGGTTTTTTTGTATATAAAGGAATTTTTTGGCAAAATACAGGCTTTTTCATTGAAAATATATATATACAAAGAATAAATAGAAAATTAAGGTCAACTTTTTCTCTACATCTTAGACCTACTTTTATTTTTCACACTGATCATTTATAATAGTAAAAAATATAAAAATTTCATAGTGAAAGAGTGAGCTATCATATTCTTTCTCAAAGGTAAAATAAATCCACAACTCTGAATCTTAGCTGAAATTCCAACGTCCATAATGAAGAAACAGAATGTAATTAATACATGTACTGTATGTAATTGGGCGGGGGTCAGAAGCTATAGAGTACATACCTCTCAGCCTTTCCTGGGATCAATTGTACACTGTACAGTTGCATCAATTTACCACAAAATTAAGGCAAAGGAAGAAAGAAAATAGAAAAAAAAAAAAAAAAAAAAAAAAAAAAGACAATATAAAAACATGACAACTTTCATGGAAACTAGGATATATAATTTATTTATGTTATGAAAATGGGACATGCTTTGGACTTAAAAGTTACCCTGACTAAGGAGTGACATAATGACCATTAAATTTCATGCACTATTTAATAAACAGTATGAATATGATTTTATTTTAAAAAATAAAGAATGAAAAATAAAGAGGCAAAAGGCAGTATCAGAGCACTACTATTTACTATATATATTCATCGGCAACAAATTTTCCTAAAAATATAGGAAATAGTTTCAAAATATAGGAGAACTAATAGGAATATAGGAGGTGCTTAAAAATATAGGATTTGGACCCAAAATATAGGAGTTTAATAGGAATATAGGAATCAGTTGACAGCCTGCTAATACTTTCATGGATTGAATTCAAAGTGCAATGGATTAACCCTAGGATAATGACTTATATGTACGAAGGGTGACCCAGTAAATCGTGGACTGTGCTTGCTGTATGAAAACTATTCAATGCACAGGCCTCCAATTTACAAGTATATTATGTACACGTGTTCTGGGTACGCATACAAAATTTCAGAAAAATACACCAAAGAATAAGATCTCAGTACACAATACAAAACTACGAGTCATGCAGACCCGGCGCACGCTGACGACGTCGTCTACTGTTATGCGTCAACTTCATGTGCTACATGTACTTACCGTTTACTCTTTATAGAGGTACGCTCCGTTGTGTGCGATACACAAGCGATGTTTGTACCAACTTTTGAAACATGTCACCGAACCATAGACTATGTTACGACCTGTTGAATCGCTTACATTAACTTCTCTCTGCCCTGAAAACGTTTACACTGAAGATGCGATTTTATCGTTACGGACGTTACGGACATTTATGAATGGTTTCCGTCCATGCTGTGTACTTTCTGTCCACCCATCTCTAAATCGACCATGCCATTTAAAAACAAGCTCCTCGAAATACCACTGTATATGTTTGTGCTTTTCACATACTTGAATGAATCATTTGAGGTCATTACGGTCTGCACATAGAACTGGATTGCCGTTCGTCGCGCTTTCTCTTCCTTTAACGTTTCCATTTTCATTAGGTTGTAAGATTAACAGACAACATTTAAATGTGTGCCATTTTCAAACAGATGGTATGTAACATTCGAAATTTTCTCTGGTGATGTTAAAAGAATATCGCTGGCAGGCAGCTTGTTTTTCGCGATAAACACTGAAGTGGCTGAAAAATATTACTTTACTGAACACACAGAAGATTATTTAAATGTGTTTGTTTGGGTTGCGCCGGGTTCGCATACACTGACCTAATCAATCATGCACATTTTACAAGTTGTACATAAACTTTTACTTGTATGCACCTCTTTTTACTGAATTTGAATTGCGGAAGGTATTTGAAAAGTTTAATGGCGATAGGGCGTCAAATAATGAAAATATCAACAAAGTACACGATTTACCGGGCCACGCCTCGTATTAACACATATACATGTATATTGGATTATAAAGGATTCTTGAGTAACATTTTTCTCTCATTTATCACATTATTGTGATATATTCAGTTATGATTATGGAGACCATATTATGTTGGAACATTAGAATCTTTCATATAAAACAGTGCAATAAATCAACAGAAAGGCAATTCCACCAATCCAGGATTCTTCATTTAGATCACCATGACTAGGCAGAGTTTATACTACATGAATTTCAGGTTCTTGTATAATATGGTTACATGGGATAATGTGTAACTAATGTTTTTCCTTTTCTGCTTGAATTTATGTAATCTATGGTTCATATGACTTACATTTAGTATAAAAGAAATCCCCATCTTGGACAATTTAGTATAAAAGAAATCCCCTTCTTGGAATGTGTATGGGGCAAAGCATGGTTTTGTGGAGTGCCAAAGCTTAAAAGCCTTCCAGTATTAGAGAAAGATCAGACTCTTAACTTCTCATGGTTGATTCAGCTGTGTATCGCACGCAGGCACCCTAGTCAACAGCTCGCCTTAAACAGATTCGCTAAATTTCCATGCAGTCTTCAATTCCTTATGGTGGAATCAACAAGGGTCCAGATTAAGTGCCATCATGGGTTTTTCTATGCCATTTTTGTGTTAAAGTAAAGCAGAGCATTTTGTTTTTAGTTAAGTGTCTAGTCTGTGCCAGTGTTTATGCAATAAGCAAGTCATTCCTATTGTGTCAGCAATTTAAGGCTTTGTGTCTTTCTTTATTAAGGGTTCGGAATTATTCTTTTGGTGGAATTAGTTTATTTTAATTCTATTGGTGGAGTTTAAGGGCAGAAAGTGTTGAGATATAGTGGCATTATGTGTTTTTGAAGCCATCTTTTGTGTAAAAAAGAAAGCAGAGCATTTGTTGTTTTTTTTTAAATTAGTGTCTAATAGGTGTCAGTTTATATGGGAAAGGAAGTCATTCCAAGTGTGTCAGTATTCAAATCTGATGTCTTTCGTCAAGGTGTTTTTAATTATTCTTTTGGTGGAATTAGTTTATTGCAATTCTGTTGGTGGAGATAGGAGAGCAAGTGTTAAGCATTAGTGAAAATGCTTGGGTGCTGTGTTTATGCATGAAATATATTATGTATGTATATGTTTCCAGCACCGATCATGCTCCAATGCTATAAACCTGTCATAGTTTGTATTCTAGTTTTATCTAGTTAGCTCTTCAAGCAGCCTCGGTTGCAGTGCTGAGTACTGATCCAAGTAATAAGTTGTGTTCAGATTGAAGTTCAAATGCTGGTTAATAAGATTAATATTATGGACAAATACCATAGCTCTTTTCTATTTTAAACTCTCACACAAGAGAGGCTGAGAGGCATGCTGTGTGTGCAATTTTATTACCATCAGTCCAGGGGCAGAAAGTTTAAGATCGCTGTTTCTTAATCACTTGATAATCTCACTGCTGTGTCTGGTGTGGGTTCAAGCCCCACACTGGCCACATGTAAGACAAGCCAAGTTCTGCTTGCGGGTGCGTTAGGTGGTTTTTCTCGGGGGTTCTCACATTTTTCACCCAGCTACAGATTGGCCTGCCTCTTATAAGCTGAAATAATCTGAAGGGACGTAACACCGAATTGGAAAACAAAAATTAAATAGCCTGCTCATGGGCCATCTGATTACTGGTTATTCTCCTGATCCTGTCCAGGATAAGTGATGGGTCAAACCATCCATGTCACAGATTGAAAGTTTTCATTCTTTTCTGATATGGAGTAAGACATAGAGGGTTTCATTCAGTCTAAGATGCTTGTTTGTAAAAATCGTGTTTTGATTTAGCACAGTAAAGAATGGTTTAAATTTATGTCATCAGGTTAATCTTTATTGGGGAATTGTCCATATGACAAGTTCAGGATAGATGCAGTCAGTACTCTAGCCATATGATAATCTCAAGCTTAATATGGTCATGTCATGCACCTCGTCTCTACTGCTGGATCGCACAGCATCATGCACTAATATATGGTTTGCCCAACCTCTTCTCGACTGTTGGATCGACTAGCAGCCGCACAAGCGCTGGATCACCCAGCCTCGTCTCTTACCGCAGGATCACCAAGCATCATGCACTAGCCCTGAATCTACCAGTCTCGTATCCACTGTTGGATCGCCTAGCAGCAACGCACTAGCGCTGGATCTACCAGCCTCTTCTCCACTGTTGGGTCGACTAGCAGCACGCACCAGCGCTGGATCTACCAGCCTCGTCTCCACTGTTGGATCGACTAGCAGCACGCACTAGCGCTGGATCTACCAGCCTCGTCTCCACTGTTGGATCGACTAGCAGCACGCACTAGCGCTGGATCTACCAGCCTCGTCTCAAACTGCTGGAATGCCCAGCATAATGCACTAGCCGCTGGATCACCCAGCCTCGTCTCCACTGCTAGATCACCAACAGCATGCACTAGCCGCTGGATCACCCAGCCTCGTCTCCACTGCTAGATCACCAACAGCATGCACTAGCCGCTGGATCGCCCAGCCTCGTCTCCAATGCTAGGTCACCAACAGCACGCACTAGCCGCTGGATCGCCCAGCCTCGTCTCCACTGCTAGATCAGCCAACAGCACACACTAGCCGCTGAATCACCCAGCCTCGTCTCAATCTGCTGGATCGCCAAGCATCATGCACAAGCCACTGAATCACCCAGCCTCGTCTCCACTGCTAGATCGGCCAACAGCATGCACTAGCTCTGGACCGCCCAGCCTCTACTCTTTTTCATCTCAATCACTGGATCACTTTGCATCATGCCACTGGATTGCCAGTGTCATACCTGGAGGGAGGATCATGATTCTTTTTAGGAGCACAAACTAAGAGGATCATGGCCTTACTCAGTCTGAAGCCTCATATTTTTGTTATATCGGCTCTGGGGAATAAAATCATTTAAAGTATTGGACAATTCCTCAGTTAGATTTTCCAAAGCTCAAATATTCAAAGCCAAGACAGAACCAATTTTGAGATGTCGTAATTTAGTGCTTTTAGCAAAGCATGTAGTAATGATTAGTATATGCTGATTACTATGGTTTGTTTATAAGTTAGAATAATTTTAGGTGTTTATACATGAAAATATGCTATGCTATTGTTTTAAATATTATACACAGTGACAATTAGTGATGGTTTAACAGTATAGTTGCATTGATGCAGAGATATCTTCTAGGCACCAATTTAAGCTGTGTGGATTGTACTCGGGTATTATCTACTAGGCAGTCACTGACCAGTACAGCACAGTCAATTTATAGGTATTATCTTCTTAGCAGAGCAATCTGTTCTATCTGGTTTTTTCTCCTAGGCAGATCACAATAATCACAGCAAGTATGTGCCCAAGTGTTCAAATGCAATAAAATCTTAAGGTGCAGTCTTAATAGAATTTAATTACACCAAACACCTGTTAGAGTGACCAGCTGCAAGTCACTCAGAGTCTGTTAGGATGCGTATAATGTTCATTAAGGTTTTGTTTAACATAATAATGGATAAACGATCTGCATGGAGATTCCTGCAGATGCAGCAGGGGCTATATGATTGACAATTTGACAGCTTTGGGACTTATGATGAACAGCTATTATGGACACTGCAAAAGTAGCTTAAACAAACAATTTGCAGTTGTGTCACAAGGTGTCCATTCAGAATTTGTAGAGATAGAAGTAAATAGATCTTAGTTGTGATAAAAAGAAATTGTGGCATTTACATATGTTTCGAACTAGCCATGTTAGCTCATGCACCTTTGTTTGCCTTCCAACTAGGCAAACTTAGGGCCAGTTTGAGACCGCAGTTAGGCGAAAGAACTTGCACTAGGTTCCATCCAAATAACTACTTTTGTGGTGCAGTGGATAAGTCACTCTCCCTGTAAACCAGGGGTTGCAGTACTGGTCTTACCAGGGAAAGAAAAATACTTAAATTTAATGTCATGATATTTTTGGATGTAGTAAGTAAGTAAGTATTTTGTTTGACCATGACAACCTACTGCTCTACATTATACTTAGACGTATATAGCTGTACTAGGATTTTCTACTACTGGTGCTGGGTTGTATCCATGAGCAAGATACACCCATGAACAATGGCTCTGTCTTTACATAACTAAATGTTGACATTTTAGACTGGGATAATATTAAGCCCTATCAGGATAGCGTCATAGTGTGCTTATAAGGATGCAAGCACCTGCATTCATATTTCATCTGATCAAACGTAGTTATGTATGAATTTCATACCATTGATTTATATGTTTGTAATGTTTGCATGTTATAAATTGATTGACCTAGTTTTTCTATTTCACTGGCATGGTTATAAAATTATACGCCGAGGAGTCTACACAAGCATGATCAACAACTTATGATGGGATCGAACAGAGGACCCTATGGTTATGCTTCAGATCATGTCTTTAATCATGCCTTTATTAGATAGCCATCAACCTTACAGTGAGTAAGGACTTGGGATGTGTTTAACAACTTGTTCTCATGTCTCATCTGAATAGCAATTCCAGTTGGCTCCATCCTGACATGACTAAAATAGTTGACTGGGATAAAGCTCAAGAGCAGTTTTTCAAACTTATATTTACAGGGATCTGATTGTCAATGATATCCTTCTTCATTGTGTTGGTAATATCTGTACATGGGAAGAATGATTTGTTTCTCATTACTGGCAGTAAGGCCAAGGTTTCCATGAATTTTTCTCCAAAAAATAAAAGGAGTTTTTTATATATGGTTTTAGCCCAGGCTTTTCTGCCTTATAATGAGTCACAACGGAGACCAAGTTTTGCTTTCATTGTTTTCTTTCAATTTTGTACAATTAGTATAAAATTGGAAGGGCATAATGAGTAGCTGGTCTGGAATTTATTAAATTTTGCGTGCTTTATTTATATTAAGTTATTCATCAGTATTGCAATCATGGCTCTAATATTTTGGGGGCCTCACTTGCTACCGCAAATTCGTTTGGCCTTTTTACCCCAAAATATCATGCTTTATCAAGCAAGTATGCAAAAGTCAGGCTAACCTGAGTATGGGATTTACCTACGCAGTAGCAATCTTCAGGTCACATGCAATTCTTTCGGTTCAACAATTCAGTACCATGTCTGATACCGCAATTCGGAGTCGAGCTTATATATAAAAGGCAAGCAAGCATTAACAATCAAAGTCTAGATGACCTATTCACATCTGTTCATACTCAGACAATACAATGACATGCATCGCTATTATGCTTGGAAAGACCACTTTTCAGGCACCGTTTCATGCTTGCTAAAAGAGGAATCGATTCACTGATGCTGAACGGCATTCATAGTTTAGTAGTCCGACTGTAGGGTTGATCCCCAGGTTAGCCAAAGCAATTCAAGATAGTAGAAGTGAGCTGCCCCCAAGAAAGAGCCAAAGTTGTTATTTTTATTTTATGTAAATGGTAGAAGTGTGTACATATTGTTTCTTGTGTTAAGTTTTAAGCTTTAGAGATATGATTAGTATTTTGTTTGTGATAATTGAATAAACCATGTCTAAATTTATCAACTTGTTTTTGTGTATAAATTCAAATTCTTCATCATCGTTTGCAAATATCAGTTTCGGTATATACCAGAATCATTCCTTTTTCATACCACCAAAAGACAATCCTGAACTCAAGCAAACTTGCACAATATGGTGTTAACACACCTAGGTTGGATCGTGAAGCAACATACTTCAAAGAGTTAATTGCCTGGATGCAACGTACGTCCAAGATGTTGTTTTTAAAAATGATGCTATACCTACGGCAGATCTTTGGGCCAAAAATAATATTTCTTACGGTGGACACTTTTGCAGAATGTGAAATCCTGTGACCGTTAAAGCCTGAGTGAGCCAATCTAAGTGATTTTTGCATATTTTTGCATGTGTTTCTTGTATACGTCTAAGACCAAGATGGCCGCCACCCCCATATATGGTAAAAACTCTTCAAAAAATCTTCTTCTCTAGAACCGATGGTTTGATTTCCACGAAACTTGGTATGTAGCATCTGAAACTTGAGCCCATCATAATTTGATAAAATGATGATCCTGGGATGACCTTGACCTATTTTGCGACATTAGGTCAATTTTGGAAACATAGGCTTTTACATGGGAAAAGGTGAAACAATGGATATTTTGGTGCTTGATGCACACAACCAATGGAGTCAATGAAGGTATGTAATTAATTTAGGTCAAAGTCATTTCTTGACCTTGACCCAAGGTCAATGAAATATCAAAATTAAGTCACAATTTTTAAGATCTTCTTCTTCTGTGAAACGGCTTGGCCGATCAAACTAAAATTTCATTGGAATTTTGTTTCAATATCTTGGTCACATGAAAATGGCCGTCATGCCCATATATGGTAAAAACCCTTCAAAATCTTCTTCTCAAGAACCAGTGAGCCAATTTCCACGAAACTTGGAATGTATAGCACTGGGGACTCCAGCCCATCATAGTTTGCTCAAATGATGACTCTCGGATGACCTTGGCCTATATTACGGCAATTTAAATTTTGGAAACATAGACTTTTACATTATTGCAGCCTGAGAACTTGGCAGATGCAGACAACTAATGAAGTCAATAAACGGATAAGGGACCTTAGCCTATCATAGTATGTTCAAATGATGACCATGACCTATTTTACAGAAATGTTAATTTTGGAAACACTCTTTTACATGGAAAAAAGTGAGAACAGTAGATTTTTTTGAAACTATTGCAGCCTGAGACCTGAAAATTGGCAGATGCAGTCAACTTAAGAAGTCAGTAAAGGTGTATTCAAGGTCAAGGTCATTTCATAATGAATAAATGCTCCAAGACCAGGCTTCAGGTGAGCGTTATCAGGACCAATGGTCCTCTGGTATACAAATAACGTGCAAAGAAGATCCAAAATCTGGCTCTTAAAGCACTGTAATTGAGAGTGTGGGGACTGATGTGATTCTCAAGTTATCTCCAAGAAAATGTTTTTCTCTGCCATTCTTTTCATCTACGTTGCTTTTATTTCTGCCTTGTGTTGACATCATTTCATTAATATAAATATGCTTAATTTCTACTTTCTTTTATGAAATATGACTGCTGTCAATTATAGTTCAAGGCAATTCACTCATATACTCTCGCAAAAAATGTAATACTTTGATTTTTTTTTCTTCAGATACTTAACAGTCTCTTATTATTTTCACATGTTTTAAGGTATTAAATATTATGCAAGAATATTATATGCAAGAAGAATTTTATTTTCATCAACTCCATATAATAGTTATTTCATCTTTATTTCCTCCACTATAACAAAAGACTTTAAAAAAAGAATGTAAAACAGAAAATAAAAGCCATATCCTCATATATTTTTTAGGCATATTTGACAGCAAAAAGGAAAATATCACTGGACAAACAAGTCAAACCCACAGATAACTATTGTGGAGACTAATTGTTTCCTCCTTTGTAAATCAACAATTTACTCGCTGCATGATTTCCTTCTATGTAAACAATAAACATTCAGCAAACATACTGGGGTTTTTGTGGTAAAAACAGAAAGAAAACAACAAAACCTAAAATTGAAACATCCTGTTTTACCTGAGTCTCAAGGACATTCACAATACAAGTGGGACTGAAAAACGTTGCATGCTTAGTTTTTAACCCAATCATGGTTGGTAACTACGCTACCTTCTTTAATTGCACATCAATGGGTCGGGCGTCTAATTGCACATCGGTGGGTCGGGCGTCAGACTATGATGGCCCCAACTTAAAGCTATTCATTTTAGTTGGTTGGGGCTGGAGTTTCTTGTCTGTTGCTTGGCCCAGTGGGGTTCAGCTGGTGTTTTTCTTTTGCTCCAGATTTTCATTGATGTTGTTTGGCGCCCAAGTATCTCCATCGCCGGGCAGCTTATTGTATCTGTGAGTCCTCGTTTTAAATTCATCATGCTGGTTATCATGATTTGAGCCATCTCATGAGAAAACCAACAATCAGCATATGCGAAAACAAAGGCGCAGATCAGCTTCGCGGTAACCGCAAAGCTGACTTCGAGGTTACCGCGAAGCTGATCAACGCCTTTGTTTTCGCTACTCGGATAGTCGATTTCCTCTTCTTTTCAAGATTCTAGCTCTTTTCTGTGACTGTACAGGTCAATTTATGTCGGACCTGGCCGGAAACCACATTGTTGGTTTTCCCATGAGGCGGCTCATTTATTTGTTTGTCCTTGATGATTCATTGACTACATGTAGTTAGAGATTCACCACAAGGACCGAACAACTAACAACCCCTATTATTTTATATTACTGATCGTTCCATGGTGATACTTCTGTTGTGGTTCCATTCTGTTTTAAAATTTGGTGAATTTGTTGTTTTTTTTTTTTTTTCCTTATGTACGTTTTCATATCTTTTGTTAAGTTCAAGTAACTGAGTAGCTGCCTTTTGGGATATAGCTGCTCACTAAGCTTCCAATATGTTTTCTTAGTATAAGTACCTACGTGTCAATTCAGTTTTTTCAAGCTCCTGTGTGTGCTATCCATGGATAAGCTCATGTAGATGTGGAACAGTAGTTTGGACAAGTCATACTTAAAAGAAGACAAGTAGGCAATGACTAGGAACTGGCACAGCAAGAGAGTACTTTCCACCCTAAACACAAAGGTGGAAAATAACCAAAATAACAAATAAAAACTGATAGAAAGTGTGAGCAGCTCTTTCACAAAAGGTGGCTATTCAGTCGCCCAATAAAATACCCAATTAATATATACATTTTAAGGTAGAACAATCATTGAAATAGACATCAAAACAAGCAACATTTAGAGAACAAAAACAGAACACTTTCTTCACCCACATAAGCCTGGTGTCATCTCATAGCAATTAGTCTAGTCCCAGATATTACATAGCAGAACATGGTGATCCATTTGTCTATTGTGTTTGCAAAAATGGAGAAATTTCTTGGGATATTAAATAAAATAATGTTATTCTTCCATACCAGAGGACCAATGGTCCTGTAAACGCTCACCTGAGTCTGCTGCATATACCAATAAACATGTTTGAATATTATGGTATTTAACCCCAGTGCAGGGACAGATGAAGCCCTTGGGCCGTTTTCTTTTTTCAGAATAATCAATATTCTGTCCATTTGCCAATTTCTTGCTGGCGTTTCCCTTCAAATGACATTTTAACAGTTTTTCCCATTCAAATGCATGGGCAACCCATGTTGACCTTGCCATAAACTTGGTCAAGGTCATCACAGGGTCATGATTTATATATACTATACTATAGCCATGGATGCTTCACGCCAAGTTTCATTGAAGTCAATCTATTGGTTTCAGAGAAGAAGATGTTTGAAGGGTTTTTACCATATATGGGCATGGCGGCCATCTTGGTCATGTGACCTAGATTATTAATATATACATTGGTTCCCCCATCCTATAGATGCTTCACATAAAATTTGGCTTCAATTGGCCAAGTGGTTTTAGAGGAGAAGATGTTTGAATATTATGGTAATATTATACAATTATTGACTTCAATGAGGTAGACATAAGGATTTATCTACCCGACAAAAATTATAGTCACCGAGGCCGTAAGGCCGAGGTGAATATGATTTTTGAGGGTAGATAAATCCTTATGTCTACCGAAATTGAAGTCAATAAATGTTTTGTTATATGATTTTTTGACTATTAATGCAAACTTTTTTACTTTCATTTTTGAAGATAAAATCAGAACTAATGTCTAACTAAGATCCTTCTTACAAGTTTTAACAACCGTTTCTGAAATATTTTAAAAGGCAGTTTCCCAATAAGTGCCTTTGATTATGTGTTTAAAAGACATGTCACAGTAAAAGTAAAACACGCTACTGTTTTTAGATATACCCATTCAGCCAAAGAGAAATGAACACAAATAAAACAAAATTGTTGTTAAAACTCATGAAAAGTCCTTAGTTTACCTGTTGAATGTTGATACATCATATCATGTCAATTTCACACAGCCCATGTTAATTTCATGCTGATACTATTTTTTGGGTACTCAGGAGGGGACTATAGATTTTGGAAGTTAATGAAGAAAATCTGTCAAAATAATTAACCTCCAGGAACTGGTTTGATCTGTTTTTCATCAGTTTGGTCCAGTTTCAGAAGAATATAAAGATTTATTAATACTGAATGAGCCAATTAGGGGACAGGATTTTCTTCCATCATATAACAAACATGTATATTGCCCCGGGGTGTGGGCCAATTAGGGGACATTAGGTCCATTTTTTTTTCAGAATCATTAATATTCAGTCCTACTAACCATTTCCTGTAAGATTTTCACCTCAAATGACTACTTTTAAAAGTTTTCCCCATTCCAATGCATTGGCGACCTATGTTGACCTTGTCCTAAAATAGGTCAAGGTCACCACAGGGTCATAATTTATATTTACATTGTAGTACTTCAGCCATTGGTGCTTCATGCCAAGTTTTTTCCACCAGATTCGGAGAAGAAGATTTTTGAAGGGTTTTTACCTTATATGGGCATGGCAGCCATCTTGGTCATGTGAACTAGATAATTTATATATAATGAATTCCCCCATTCCATAGATGCTTCACATAAAATTTGGCTTTGATTCGCCAAGCAGTTTCAGAGGAGAAGATGTTTGAATATTATGGTAATATACATGTATATTGCCCCGGGGTGGGGGCAGATGGGCCCCTGGGGTCCATTTTTTTCAGAATCATTAATAATCAGTCCTACTGCCCATTTCCTGCAAGACTTTCACTTTAAATGACATTTTGAAAGTTTTCCCTATTCAAATGCATTGGCGACCTATGTTGACCTTGCCGTAAAAAAAGGTCAAGGTCATCACAGGGTCATGATTTATATACACTTTGTAGTACTTGAGCCATCGATGCTTCATGCCAAGTTTCTTTGAAATCGATCCACCGGTTCTGGAGAAGAAGATTTTTGAAGGGTTTTTACCATATATGGGCATTGCAGCCATCTTGGTCATGTGACCTGGATTATTTATATACACATTGATTACCCCTTCCTATTGATGCTTCACATCAAATTTTGCTTTGATTGGCCAAGCGGTTTCAGAGGAGATGATGTTTGAATATTATGGTAATATACATGTATATTGCCCCGGGGTGGGGGCAGATGAGCCCCTGGGGTCCATTTTTTTTTTTCAGAATTATTAATATTCAGTCCTACTGCCCATTTCCTGCAAGACTTTCACTTTAAATGACATTTTAAAAGTTTTCCCCATTCAAATGCATTGGCGACCTATGTTGACCTTGCCGTAAAATAGGTCAAGGTCATCACAGGGTCATGATTTATATACACATTGTCGTGCTTGAGCCATCAATGCTTCATGCCAAGTTTCGTTGAAATCAGTTGAAATCAGTTCACTGGTTCTGGAGAAGAAGATTTTTGAAGGGTTTTTACCATATATGGGCATGGCGGCCATCTTGGTCATGTGACCTGGATTTCTTATATACACATTGGTTCCCCCTTCCTATAGATGCTTCATATAAAATTTGGCTTTGGTTGGCCGAGCGGTTTCAGAGAAGAAGATCTTTGAAATTGTGGACGGACGGACGGACGACGGACGGACGGATGCCGGATCATGGCCATCCTATAAGCTCACCTTGTGAGCCTAACGGCTCAGGTGAGCTAAAAAAACAGGGTGTCCTCCAGTGCATGTTTATAACATATAAAACTCTAAAATGAAAATGGATTTGCCCAAATGATAAAATGCTTTTAAAAATGGGTTAAATACAAGCCATGTATAATCTTGCATTTTGTGTATTTGCTGTGTTTGCTAGGACGTCATATGTTGTCAGTTTCTTTTCCACCTGGTGTCTAGGTTGGGATTTTAGATTACTTTGTGTCAATTCCTGGCCATCCTGGGTTTCTTACTTGTCACTCTCCAAATACTTCAAGGCTGAGGTTATAATTCTATCTCCCACCTTCCTCCAAACAGTTTTTCATTGCCTCTACACTCCATCAAAATCTTCGTACTCTTCATTCTTCTCCTCTCTATCTCCCTGTATTCTCCCTGTTTTTAAACTGAATACAACTGCTGATAGCAGGATCAAGATTTTTTTAAATAAACCATTGTAAATTTCACATTCACCATTGACCAACAAATGCATCATAACAAATTTGTTTACAAATGTCTTGTCATCACAGTTACCACAGTCATGAAAAAAAAAAATACAAGAAGTCCTACAGATTATTCGACTCAAACTACTACAATAACCATTAAATAATGGTCATAAACAAGAGGTTTCAAGTAACATGAAAGTTATGTATACTTAGAAAACTTTGTGAGGTTTTCCATCATCAGCATTATTTTATAGAACCATTAAACTAAAGACATTAAATCTAACAATTTAAGAGTAATACAGATCACAAATTGGACTTTTGATAGTTTTTTGAAAATTAAACTTAAAAACCAGAGGACCAATGGTCCTGTAAACGCTCACCTGAGTCTGCTGCATATACCAATAAACATGTTTGAATATATAGAGGATATTTGCTTTTTTGAGGTGAATACCAAATATATTTCATCGAGTGAGTTGAAAACATCAGAATTTTCACGAGTGCTCAGCACGAGTGAAAATTTTGATGTTTTCAACTCACGAGATGAAATATATTTGGTATTCACCTCAAAAAAGCAAATTTTCTTTTTATTTTATACATTACACGGGCATTTTCCAATTCACAAGGCAGGCGGTGAAAATGAAAAAACCAAAAATTTTTGAAAACACAAATAATTTTGGTACCACATTGTTCCTTACGTTCTAACTAAGAAAATGAATACCCACACTTTATGTTTTCGTTCATAAATAACGGAGTTATAGGCGTTTGAATTTCTGAAGTGAGACACATTTAATGACGTCAAGTAAATGGAAACGTCAGAAGTAATCCAAAATCTACAGTGACGATATAGGCTGATATCAGTCATTATTACCCAACCTCCTATATTCAGAGTAATTGCATATTTTTCGCTATATCATGAGTTGGTCTCTGAAAGGTCCATAGTTTTGGATATAACATGGGACTATACCATGGCCTGGTACCCAGCTCAAAAGATATCAGAGCTATAACAGTGTTTGGCTATGTCATGAGTTGGCCCTAACTACGCACGCTGGGACCGGTCAATAGTTTTGGATATAACATAGGACTATACCATGGCCTGGTACCCAGCTCAAAAAGATAATACAATGACTTGGTACCCAGCTCAAAAAATATCAGAGCTATAGCAATGTTTCACCATGTCACAGGTTGGCCTTGGACCGGTCCATAGTTTTGGATATAACATGAGACTATACCATGGCCTGGTACCCAGCTCACAAGATAATAAGTAATAAGCTGCTAGATGTAATAGAAGAACTAAATCAGAGCGGGGATAGATAGGTGATAATTGAAAAAAAAAAAAAAAAAAACAAAAAAAAAAAAAAAAAACAAATGCAGTCGACGAATGTGGATCTAAAATACACTGAACAGTGTTTTTGATAGCAAATTGTCAGCCTCAGTGTATCTTTTAAAGATGCTAGAATTCCAATTTGATTTTGAACTGATATGGAGAGTCAGACGAATTTAATCTTCATGGTATTTAGTATATACATGAACATGTTCTTGTTGGGCAATAAAACAGTTATTTCATGGCTGTTTTGGTGAATAGTCAAAACAATTGCCCCTTGGTGCCTCGGATGACCCGATGGACTATTGCCCTCGGCCTTCGGCCTCGGGCAATAGTCCACCATGGTCATCCTCGTCACATTGGGGCAATAGTTTTGACTATTCACCAAAACACCATGAAATAACTGTTTACTAGTGACTTTTGATATCAGTGAGATTTGATATCAGTGAAATTTCATATCAATGAAAATACCAATTTTATCAAGTTTTGATATACATTGGTTTTCACTGTAAAGTATAAAATAATATGGTATTTAACCCCAGTGCAGAGGCAGATGAAGCCCTTGGGCCGTTTTCTTTTTTCAGAATAATCAATATTCTGTCCATTTGCCAATTTCTTGGCTCTTGCTGGTTTTTCCCTTCAAATGACATTTTAACAGTTTTTCCCATTCAAATGCATGTGCAACCCATGTTGACCTTGCCATAAACTTAGTCAAGGTCATCACAGGGTCATGATTTATATAACATTGTAATACTTTAGCCATGGATGCTTCACGCCAAGTTTCATTGAAATCAATCAATTGGTTTCAGAGAAGAAGATATTTGAAGGTTTTTTACCATATATGGGCATGGCGGCCATCTTGGTCATGTGACCTAGATTATTAATATATACATTGGTTCCCCCTTCCTATAGAAAGGTACAAGTAGGCAAAGATCAGGAAAAGGCGCAATCAGAAAAAGATTCCCACTCCAAAAACCGAGGTGGGAAAAAACCAAACTAACAATCAGGTACTTATACCATGAAACATATCGTAAGCCGAATGAGCAGCTATTTTCCCAATAGGTGGCCACTCAGTTACCTTAACTTAACTAAAAATATGAAAACATACATAAGGCGCCAACAGCACAAAAAATTTTAAACACCAAGACATAAAACAAAAAGAACCACTACAGAAGTATCGACTTGGAACGATCAGTAACACAAAGTTACTTCACATAAAATTTGGCTTCAATTGGCCAAGTGGTTTCAGAGGAGAAGATGTTTGAATATTATGGTAATATACATGTACATTGCCCCGTGGTGTGGGCATATGAGCCCTTAGGTCCATTTTCTTTTTCAGAATCATTAATAATCAGTCCTACTACCCATTTCCTGCAAGATTTTCACCTCAAATGACTTTTTAAAAGTTTTCCCCATTCCAATGCATTGGCGACCTATGTTGACCTTGTCGTAAAATAGGTCAAGGTCACCACAGGGTCATGATTTATAAATACATTGTAGTACTTCAGCCATTGGTGCTTCATGCCAAGTTTCTTTGAAATCGGTCCACCAGATTCGGAGAAGAAGATTTTTGAAGGGTTTTTACCATATATGGGCATGGCAGCCATCTTGGTCATGTGAACTAGATAATTTATATAAACATTAATTCCCCCATTCCATAGATGCTTCACATAAAATTTGGCTTTGATTCGCCAAGCGGTTTCAGAGGAGAAGATGTTTGAATATTATGCTAATATACATGTATATTGCCCCAGGGTGGGGGTAGATGAGCCCCTGGAGTCCAGTTTTTTTCAGAATCATTAATATTCAGTCCTACTGCCCATTTCCTGCAAGACTTTCACTTTAAATGACATTTTAAAAGTTTTCCCTATTCAATTGCATTGGCGACCTATGTTGACCGTGCCATCAAAAAAGGTCAAGGTCATTACAGGGTCATGATTTATATACACATTGTAGTACTTGAGCCATCGATGCTTCATGCCAAGTTTCTTTGAAATCGATCCACCGGTTCTGGAGAAGAAGATTTTTGAAGGGTTTTTACCATATATGGGCATTGCGGCCATCTTGGTCATGTGACCTGGATTATTTATATACACATTGATTACCCCTTCCTATTGATGCTTCACATAAAATTTGGCTTTGATTGGCCAAGCGGTTTCAGAGGAGATGATGTTTGAATATTATGGTAATATACATGTATATTGCCCCGGGGTGGAGGCATATGAGCCCCTGGGGTCCATTTTTTTTCAGAATCATTAATATTCAGACCTACTGCCCATTTCCTGCAAGACTTTCACTTTAAATGACTTTAAATGACATTGTAAAAGTTATCCCCATTCAAATGCATTGGCGACCTATGTTGACCTTGCCGTAAAATAGGTCAAGGTCATCACAGGGTCATGATTTATATACACATTGTAGTGCTTGAGCCATCGATGCTTCATGCCAAGTTTCGTTGAAATCAGTCCACCGATTCTGGAGAAGAAGATTTTTGAAGGGTTTTTACCATATATGGGCATGGCAGCCATCTTGGTCATGTGACCTGGATTTCTTATATATACATTGGTTCCCCCTTCCTATAAATGCTTCATATAAAATTTGGCTTTGGTTGGCCAAGCGGTTTCAGAGAAGAAGATCTTTGAAATTGTGAATGGACGACGGACGGACGGACGACGGACAGACGGACGCCGGATCATGGCCATCCTATAAGCTCACCTTGTGAGCCTAACGGCTCAGGTGAGCTAAAAAAAAAAGAACTATTACAGGAATGCTCCGCCTTTGTCAAACATTCACACTTAGGGATATTCGTTACTACATAGGGTGGTTCTGGGCGTCAGTATGTTACATGTTATGGTCGACAGTGTATGTGTTCAGGATGACAAGTTACTGGTTTTAGACATCATTTTGTCAGTATGAAGCGGCTAGCCCTGGCATAGTCACATAAAATGGTATTTATATAGCGTTGTTTCTTTGTTTTTGTCATTGTTGAGATGAATTCTATCATTGTGCCAGTATTACAATATGAGAGTCATAGATATTTATGAGTATTTTGTAAAAGAATGGACCTTATTAAAAAATCTTCAAAATCATGTAATCATTGCTCAATTTAAGCTTAAATTTGGCATAAGTTTAGCAAATATTGTCAAATAATATTTTTCACAATTTACATCCCCCTGCAACATGCCCACATTCTCAAAATGATGAAACACCACCAATTTTAATTTTGTCATATTCTACTGGTTAGACAAGACAGCGTAACAGGAGATGGTCGACTTCATATTTTCTATAACAGGTTAGAGACGACTTTTTAACTTGCAGTAACACTTAAGCAGATGCAGATACTGCCCGCAAAAGTTCTCTACCCAAGAAGAAGTGGCCCAGCACTGTGCGGCCAGTAATCTGGGTGAACGAGTGGCAGTGCTATGGCCAACAGGACAGTTTTCCCCATCATGCAGAAGACCAGGTTTTTCAACAGAAGCAAACAATTTTTCATGAAAAATACTTGCCTCCCTCACATGATGGGCATTATTATTAGCTAAATACAAAAGATTAACAAAAGCTCATAAATTTGCATTCAATATCGGTTACCCGGTACATGACTCTATGAACAAGTAGCCCAAGGGCAACGATCGCTCACCTTAGTCACTGGACAAAGTGATTTATTTTCATTTATTTTTTTTACCATAAATGGGTATAACGGCCATCTTGGTCATGTTTCAGGTCTATGGCTGCAATAGTTACATAGGATCATTGGTCCTGTAAATGCTTAACTCAAACCTAGTTGCCACTTTTTCCCATGTTTCAATGTTTGCCTATGTTTCCAAAATTGACCTTGACCTAAATTAATCACATACCTTCATCTACTCTATTATTTGTTTGCATCTACCACTTTTCAGGTCTCAGGCTACAATAGGTTTCAAAATATCCATTGTTTTCACTTATTCCCATGTAAAAGCCTATGTTTCTGAAATTAACCTTGCCGTAAAATAGGTCAAGGTCATCCTAGGGTCATAATTTGATCAAACTATGATGGGCTGGAGTCCCAAATGCTACATACCAAGTTTCATGAAAATCAGCCTGCCGGTTCAGAAGATTTTTTAGTGGTTTTTACCATATATGTATGGGCATGGCTGCCATCTTGGTCAAGTGACCTTGATTTTGCAATCAAACTTTCGTTCCCCCTACCCATGGCTGCTGCACATAAAATTTCACTTTGATTTGCCAAGCAGTTTCAGAAAAGAAGATCTTTGAAAAGTGTGTATGGATGACGGACAGGCCAAGGTCAAGAGATGACCTTGACCTAAATTAATCACATACCTTCATTGACTCCATTAGTTGTTTTGCATCTTCCACTTTTCAGGTCTCAGGCTGCAATAGTTTTCAAAAAATCCATAGTTTTCACTTTTTCTCATGTAAAAGCCTATGTTTCCAAAATTGACGTTGCTGTAAAATAGGTCAAGGTCATCCTAGGGTCATCATTTTATCAAACTATGATGGGCTGAGGTCCTTGATGCTACATACCAAGTTTCGTGGAAATCGGCCTGCTGGTTCAGAGAAGAAGATTTTTGAAAGTTTTTACCATATATGGACGTAGTGGCCATCTTGGTAATGTGATCTGGATTTCGCAATCAAACTTTCGTTACCCCATCCATGGGTGCTGCACATAAAGTTTCACTTTGATTGACCAAGCGGTTTCAGAGAAGAAGATCTTTGAAAAGTGTGTATGGATGACGGACAGGCCAAGGTCAAGAGATTACCTTGACCTAAATTAATCACATATCTTCATCTACTCCATTATTTGTTTGCATCTACCATTTTTCAGGTCTCAGGCTGCAATAGTTTTCAAAAAATCCTTAGTTTTCACTTTTTCCCATGTAAAAGCCTATGTTTTTAAAATTGACCTTGCCGTAAAATAGGTCAAGGTCATCCCAGTTTCATCATTTGCACAAACTATGATGGGCTGCAGTCCCCAATGCTACATACCAAGTTTCGTGGAAATCGACCAGCTGGTTCTGGAGAAGAAGATTTTTGAGTGGTTTTTACCATATATGGGCGTGGCGGCCACCTTGGTCATGTGATCAAGATCCTGCAAACAAAGTTTCGTTCCCCCTACCAATGGATGCTCCACACAAAATTTGGCTTTCATCAGCCAAGCGGTTTCAGAGAAGAAGATCTATGAAATTGTGGACGACGGACGGATGCCGGACTGATTGGTATACTATAAGCTCACCTTGTGAGCCTTCGGCTCAGGTGAACTAACCAGAGGACCATTGGTCTTGAGAACGCTCACCTGAGGCCTGATCTTGGAGTATTAAGTCATCATGAAATGACCTTGACCTTGAATACTCACAAACCTTTATTGACTTCATAAGTTGTCTGCATCTGCAAAGTTTCAGGTCTCAGGCTGCAATAGTTTCCAAAACCCAGTGATTTCTGAGAAAACCATAATTTTAATTTTGATATTTAAATGACCTTGGGTCAAGGTCAAGACATAACCTTGGCCTTCATTAATTACTTACCTTCACTGACTCCATTAGTTGTCTGCATCTAGCAACTTTCAGGTCTCAGGCTGCAACAGTTTCCAAAATATCTATTGTTTTGCTTTTTCCCATGTAAAAGCCTATGTTTCCAAAATTGACCTTGCTGTAAAATAGGTCAAGGTCATCCTAGGGTCATCATTTCAACAAACTATGATGGGCTGTAGTCCCAAATGCTACATACCAAGTATTGCGAAAATCCGCCAGCCTGTCCTGGAGAAGAAGAATTTGGAGTGGTTTTTACCATAGTTGGGCATGGTGGCCATCTTGGTCATGTGACCCATATTTCGCGATCAAACTTTCGTTCCCCCTACCCATGGACGCTCCACATAAAATTTCACTTTGATTGGCCAAGCAGTTTCAGAAAAGAAGATCTTTGACCAGAGGACCATTGGTCCTGAGAACGCTCACCTGAAGCCTGATCTTGGAGTATTAAGTCATAATGAAATGACCTTGACCTTGAATACTCACTCATCTTTATTGACTTCATAAGTTGTCTGCATTTGCAAAGTTTCAGGTCTCAGGCTGCAATAGTTTCCAAACCCAGTGATTTCTGAGAAAACCATAATTTTAATTTTGATATTTAAATGACCTTGGGCCAAGGTCAAGACATGACCTCGGCCTTCATTAATTACTTACCTTCATTGACTCCATTAGTTGTCTGCATCTAGCAACTTTCTGGTCTCAGGCTGCAACAGTTTGTTTTCGCCTTTTCCCATGTGAAAGCCTATGTTTCCAAAATTGACCTTGCCATAAAATAGGTCAAGGTCATCATAGGGTCATCATTTCAACAAACTATGATGGGCTGGAGTCCCAAATGCTACAAACCAAGTTTCATGAAAATTGGCCTGCCGGTTCTGGAGAAGAAGATTTTTGAAAGGTTTTTACCATATATTGGCGTGGCGGCCATCTTGGTCATGTGACCTGGATTTCGCGATCAAACTTTCGTCTCCCCTACCCATGGATGCTCCACATAAAATTTCACTTTGATTTGCCAAGCAGTTTCAGAGAAGAAGATCTTTGAAAATTGTGTATGGACAACAGACTGGCCAAGGTCAAGAGATGACCTTGACCTATATTAATCACATACCTTCATCTACTCCATTAGTTGTTTGCATCTACCACTTTTCAGGCCTCAGGCTGCAATAGTTTTCAAAATATCCATAGTTTTCACTTCTTCCCATGTAAAAGCCTATGTTTCCAAATTTGACCTTGCCGTAAAATAGGTCAAGGTCATCCAAGGGTCATCATTTTATCAAACTATGATGGGCTGAGGTCCCCGATGCTACATAGAAAGTTTCGTGGAAATCGGCCCACCGGTTCTGGAGAAGAAGATTTTTGAAAGATTTTAACCATATATGGGCGTGGCGGCCATCTTGGTCATGTGACCTGGATTTCGCAATCAAACTTTCGTTTCCCCTACCCATGGATGCTCCACATAAAATTTCACTTTGATTGGCCGCGCAGTTTCAGAGAAGAAGATTTTTGAAAACTGTGTATGGACAACAGACTGGCCAAGGTCAAGAGATGACCTTGACCTATATTAATCACATACCTTCATCTACTCCATTAGTTGTTTGCATCTACCACTTTTCAGGCCTCAGGCTGGAATAGTTTTCAAAAAATCCATAGTTTTCACTTTTTCCTATGTAAAAGCCTATGTTTCCAAATTTGACCTTGTCGTAAAATAGGTCAAGGTCATCCAAGGGTCATCATTTTATCAAACTATGATGGACTGAGGTCCTCAATGCTACATACCAAGTTTCGTGGAAATCGGCCAGCCGGTTCTGGAGAAGAAGACTTTTGAGTGGTTTTTACCATATATGGGCGTGGCGGCCATCTTGGTCATGTGACCTGGATTTCACGATCAAACTTTTGTCTCCCCTACCCATGGATGCTCCACATAAAATTTCACTTTCATTGGCCGCGCAGTTTCAGAGAAGAAGATCTTTGAAAAGTGTGTATGGACAACAGACTGGCCAAGGTCAAGAGATGACCTTGAGCTATATTAATCACATACCTTCATCTACTCCATTAGTTGTTTGCATCTACCACTTTTCAGGCCTCAGGCTGCAACAGTTTTCAAAAAATTCCATAGTTTTCACTTTTTCCTATGTAAAAGCCTATGTTTCAAAATTTGACCTTGCAGTAAAATAGGTCAAGGTCATCCAAGGGTCATCATTTTATCAAACTATGATGGGCTGAGGTCCTTGATGCTACATACCAAGTTTC
The DNA here is from genome assembly GCA_964017185.1 of Rugalucina vietnamica. Taxonomy (NCBI): domain Eukaryota; kingdom Metazoa; phylum Mollusca; class Bivalvia; order Lucinida; family Lucinidae; genus Rugalucina; species Rugalucina vietnamica. The sequence continues at coordinate 34,055,918 of OZ024874.1, read as the reverse complement.
GTGGAAATCGGCCCACCGGTTCTGGAAAAGAAGATTTTTGAGTGGTTTTTACCATATATGGGCGTGGCGGCCATCTTGGTCACGTGACCTGGATTTCGCGATCAAACTTTCGTCTCCCCTACCCATGGATGCTCTACATAAAATTTCACTTTGATTTGCCAAGCGATTTCAGAGAAGAAGATCTTTGAAAATTGTGTATGGACAACAGACTGGCCAAGGTCAAGAGATGACCTTGACCTATATTAATCACATACCTTCATCTAATTTATTAGTTGTTTGCATCTACCACTTTTCAGGCCTCAGGCTGCAATAGTTTTCAAAAAATCCATAGTTTTCACTTTTTCCCATGTAAAAGCCTATGTTTCCAAATTTGACCTTGCCGTAAAATAGGTCAAGGTCATCCAAGGGTCATCATTTTATCAAACTACGATGGGCTGAAGTCCCTGATGCTACATACCAAGTTTCGTGGAAATCGGCCCACCAGTTCTGGAGAAGATTTTTGAAGGGTTTTTACCATATATGGGCGTGGCGGCCATCTTGGTCATGTGACCTGGATTTCACGATCAAACTTGAAATGCCACTACCCAAGGAGGCTCCACATAAAATTTCAACTAGATCGGCCAAGCGGTTTCAGAGAAGAAGATCTTTGAAATTATGGACGACGGACGGACGGACGACGGACGGACGGACGCCGGATCATGGCCATCCTATAAGCTCACCTTGTGAGCCTTCGGCTCAGGTGAGCTAAAAAGTGTGTATGGACAACAGACTGGCCAAGGTCAAGAGATGACCTTGACCTAAATTAATCACATACCTTCATCTACTCCATTAGTTGTTTGCATCTACCACTTTTCAGGTCTCAGGCTGCAACAGTTTTCAAAAAATCCATAATTTTCACTTTTTCCCATGTAAAAGCCTATGTTTCCAAAATTGACCTTGCTGTAAAATAGGTCAAGGTCATCCTAGAGTCATCATTTTATCAAACTATGATGGGCTGGAGTCCCAAATACGAGGGTTGTCCGGAAAGTTTTGAGACTGTGTCTGTGACTGTTTCTGTAGCCATTTGTATGCTTTACAATAAAATACATACCGATGGACAGATAAATGTTTTGTGTGGAACTGTGGAAAAATATAGAGCCGAAAAATGAATATTGTTGGAGATATTTGTCTCCAAGGCAACCAATGTAGTGCTTCTCGGAGCACTTTGAATTTGACGTTTTCAAAATACTTGAGACAACAAAACAAATTAGCAAGAATAGAAAACCTGGCTCTTCAAAGCAGAAGCAACTTGCATGATGTCACTACATTATCTGTTGAAATAGTTAGAAAAATTTCAAGGTGTTCCGATCGAGAACATTGTTACTATAGCTTACGGAAGTGTTCATGTCAATCGAAATGCTGGATAAAAACGCGATGTTAAAGCTATGCGAAGAGCAGCGCCTTACTACCAAACACTGTATGCATGCCGAAATTAGTCCTGAACATTCTCAAAATTTGTGGTTGTTGGCTTAATTAAATAAAGCATATGTTTTGTCATTATTTGTTTGTTATGGGCAAGATTTTAGAAAAATGCAGATAATTTGGGAAAGGGCAACAGGCAGTTTAATGTTTGAGGGGAAAAGTAACAAACTTAAAATCGGTGCAAAGTAATTGGGAGCTGGCTACATGAGATCTGGCGTATGGTCTTTAAAACAGAATAAACTGTTGTTCTCGGAATAATCAAATATAACATAATTACAATCAAATGACAGTGCCGAATAGACTTGAAGGCACTCTAAAAGGCATCAGATCGGAAGGAAAAATCTTGAAAATTCTAAGGGACGTGACATTGTTGACGTCAAAGTGCTCCGAGAATAGTGACATGCCGATACTAAAATTATTAAATGAATAGGTTCCAGATTCTTCTGAAATTTTCAGCAATACCTCATGATATATTGCCATGTTCCTGAGTAAAATTTCAATAGATTCCTGAGTTATAGACACAGTCTCAAAACTTTCCGGACAGCCTACGTAATACATACAAAGTTTCATGAAAATCGGCCTGCCAGTTCTGGAGAAGAAGATTTTTGAGTGGTTTTTACCATATATGGGCTTGGCGGCCATCTTGGTCATGTGACCTGGATTTCGCTATCAAACTTTCATTATCTCTACCCATGGATGCTCCACATAAAATTTCAGTTTGATTGGCCATGCAGTTTCAGAGAAGAAGATCTTTGAAAAGTGTGTATGGACAACAGACTGGTCAAGGTCAAGAGATGACCTTAACCTAAATTAATCACATACTTTCATTAGTTGTTTTGCATCTATCACTTTTCAGGCCTCAGGCTGCAATCTTTTTCAAAAAATTCATAATTTTCACTTTTTCCCATGTTAAAGCCTACGTTTACACAAGAACACCGCGGAGGTCGATATCGCACCTGCATCGGGCAAAGTCAATAGACCGTGAAATATAGTTCAAGGGCACCGGGTCAAGGTGCGTGCTTGAAGGGCATGTCAAGGACAATTACTGTGCAAGGTTTCAGACTTGCAGCTATCTCTCATGTCGAGAAAACCAAACTTCGACGTAAAAATTTTCAAAGTCAGTGGACCATGAAATATACGTCAAGGGCACTGGGTTAAGGTGCGTGCTTGAAGGGTATGTCAAGGACAATTACTATGCAAGGTTTCAGACTTGCAGCTATCTCTGATGTCGAGAAAACCAAACTTCGACGTAAAAATTATCAAAGTCAGTGGACCGAGAAATATAGGTCAAGGGCACCGGGTTAAGGTGCGTGCTTGAAGGGTATGTCAAGGACAATTACTATGCAAGGTTTCAGACTCGCAGCTATCTCTGATGTCGAGGAAACCAAACTTCGACGTAAAAATTTTCAAAGTCAGTGGACCGTGAAATATAGGTCAAGGGCACTGGGTTAAGGTGCGTGCTTGAAGGGTATGTCAAGGACAATTACTATGCAAGGTTTCAGACTCGCAGCTATCTCTGATGGCGAGAAAACCAAACTTCGATGTAAATGTTGACAAAACTTTGACGTAAAAATTTTCAAAGTCAGTGGACTGTGAAATATAGGTCAAGGGCACCGGGTTATGGTGCGTGCTTGAACAGTATGTCAGGGACAATTACTATGCAAGGTTTCAGACTCGCAGCTATCTCTGATGTCGAGAAAACTAAACTTCGACGTAATTGTTGACGGACGAACGGACGGACGGACGAACGTACGGACGGACGGAAATTTGAACTCCTATATCGCACCCTGCTATAAGCAGGTGCGATAAAAATTGACCTCGCTGTAAAATAGGTCAAGGTCATGCTAGGGTCATCATTTGATCCAACTATGATGGGCTGTAGTCCCAAATGCTACATACCAAGTTTCGTGAAAATCGGCCTTCTGGTTCATGAGAAGAAGTTTTTTGAGTGGTTTTTACCATATATGGGCGTGGCAGCCATCTTGGTCATGTGACCTGGATTTCGTGATCAAACTTTCGTCACCCCTACCCATGGATGCCTCACATAAAAATTTCACTTTGATTGGCCAAGCGATTTCAGAGGAGAAGATCTTTGAAAAGTGTGTATGGACGACAGACTGGCCAAGGTCAAGAGATGAACTTGACCTCAATTAATCACATACCTTCATCTACTCCATTAGTTGTTTTCATCTACCACTTTTCAGGCCTCAGGCTGCAATAGTTTTCAAAAAATCCATAGTTTTCACTTTTTCCCATGTAAAAGCCTAAATTTGTTTCCAAATTTAGCCTTGCCGTAAAATAGGTCAAGGTCATCCAAGGGTCATCATTTTATCAAACTATGATTGGTAAGAGTCCCCGATGCTACATACCAAGTTTCGAGAAAATCGGCCCACCGGTTCTGGAGAAGATTTTTGAGTGGTTTTTACCATATATGGGCGTGGCGGCCATCTTGGTCATGTGACCTGGATCTCGCGATCAAACTTCAGTTCCCCTACCCATGGATGATCCACATAAAATTTCACTTTGATTGGCCAAGCGGTTTCAGAGAAGAAGATCTTTGAAATTGTGGACGACAGACGGACGGACGGACGCCGGATCATGGCCATCCTATAAGCTCACCTTGGAGCCTTCGGCTCAGGTGAGCTAAAAATCTAGTTGGGTAAATAAATGTCTCATGGTGAGTTTTGCTGTTGACCTTGGCGTTGCTCATGCATCATATACATTATATCACTAAGTCAAATTATATTTGGGCGCCCCCCGTGGCCGAGTGGTTAAAGAGCACTGCTGTGTCTGTTGTGGGTTGAGCCCCACACAGGGCGAAAGTGAGACAAACCAAGTTCTGCTTGCCGATGTGCCAGGTGTTTTTTCTGAGGGTTCTCCCGTTTTTGCCCCACCTACTGATTGGCCCGTCTCATATGAGTTGAAATAATCTTGAAAGAGATGTTAAACTGAATCAAAATATATTTTCTTTACTGATTCATTAAACCATACTTAAAACTGAATGCACTTAATTCAACACAAAATATACAAACTGGTAACTGATCCATTCAATACCCTGGTCGAAATAAACCAGAGGACCAATGGTCCTGTAAACGCTCACCTGAGATCTGCTTCATATGCCAATAAACATATTTGAATATTATGGTATTTAACCCCAGTGCAGGGGCTGATGAAGCCCTTGGGCCATTTTCTTTTTTCAGAACAATCAATATTTTGTCCATTTGCCAATTTCCTGCTGATTTTCCCCTTCAAATAACATTTTAAAAGCAGATGAGCCCCTGGGATCCATTTTTTTTTCGGAATCATTAAATTTCAGTCCTACTGCCCCCTTCCTGCAAGACTTTCACTTAAAATGACATTTTAAAAGTTTTCCCCATTCAAATGCATTGATGACCTATGTTGACCTTGCCACAAAACAGGTCAAGGTCACCACAGGGTCATGTTTTATATATACATTATAGTACTTGAGTCATCCATACTTCATGCAAAGTTTCGTTGAAATCGGTTCATCGGTTCTGGAGAAGAAGATATTTTAAGGGTTTTTACCATATATGGGCATGGCGGCCATCTTGGTCATGTGACCTGGATTATTTATATATACATTGGTTCCCACGTCCTATAGATGCTTCATATAAAATTATAAAATTTGGCTTTGATTGGCCAAGTGGTTTCAGAGAAAAAAATCTTTGAAAAGTGTGTATGACGACAGATCGGCCAAGGTCAAGAGATGACCTTGACCTAAATTAATCATATACCTTCATCTAATCCATTAGTTGTTTGCATCTACCACTTTTCAGATCTCAGGCTGCAAAAGTTTTCAAAAAATAGCTAATTTCCACTTTTCCCATTATAAGTCTATGGAAACTTAAAGTTACCATAGCAACCAGAGTTCTTATCTGACTGGAATAAAAAATACAAATTATGTAGAGGCTACTGTCAGGAACATGTATACAAAGTACAGGATTCATCCACTTGACAGTTTCTGAGGAGAAGATTTTTGGATGTTTTTTTTTTTTTCAAAATTTTGCCCTTTATGGGGCCCCAGCAACCAATCAAAATAAAGGATTAGGATAAAACTCGCAAGAAATGTCAAACACTACTCAATAAACATTTCTGCAAAAACAAATTCAAATGTCTGCAATTTTAGCGGAAAAATAGCCGATTTCCACTTTTCCCATTATAAGTCTATGGAAACTTTAAGTTGCCATAGCAACCAGAGTTCTTATCCGCCTGGAATAAAAAACACAAATTATGTAGAGGCCACTGTCAGGAACATGTATACAAAGTATAGGCTTCATCCCCTTGACAGTTTCTGAGAAGAAGATTTTTGAATGTTTTTCGAAATTTTGCCCTATATGTGGCCCCTGCAACCAATCAAAATGAAGGATTAGGACAAAAGTCACAAGAAACGTAGAGGACTACTCAATAAACATTTCTGCAAAAACAAAATTCAAATATCTCTAACAAGACAGCAGAAACTGGCAATTTTCACTTTTTTCCATTAAAAGTCTATGGGAAGCATAAGTTGCCATAGCAACCAGAGTCCTTATCCGATCAAAACAAAAAACACAATTATTCTTTCCCCCTACCTGTAGATGGTGTACGTGTAATATGAGAACAATCGGCCCAGCGGTTTCAGAGAAGAAGATCTTTGAAATTGTGGACGACGGACGGACGACGGACGACGGACGGACGGACGAACGGACGACGGACGGACGCAGGAGCATGGGTATACTATAAGCTCACCTATGAGCCTTCGGCTCAGGTGAGCTAAAAACACAAATTATGTAGAGGCCACTGTCAGGAACATGTATACAAAGTATAGGCTTCATCCCCTTGACAGTTTCTGAGAAGAAGATTTTTGAATGTTTTTCGAAATTTTGCCCTATATGTGGCCCCTGCAACCAATCAAAATGAAGGATTAGGACAAAAGTCACAAGAAACGTAGAGGACTACTCAATAAACATTTCTGCAAAAACAAAATTCAAATATCTCTAACAAGACAGCAGAAACTGGCAATTTTCACTTTTTTCCATTAAAAGTCTATGGGAAGCATAAGTTGCCATAGCAACCAGAGTCCTTATCCGATCAAAACAAAAAACACAATTATTCTTTCCCCCTACCTGTAGATGGTGTACGTGTAATATGAGAACAATCGGCCCAGCGGTTTCAGAGAAGAAGATCTTTGAAATTGTGGACGACGGACGGACGACGGACGACGGACGGACGGACGACGGACGGACGCAGGAGCATGGGTATACTATAAGCTCACCTATGAGCCTTCGGCTCAGGTGAGCTAAAAACACAAATTATGTAGAGGCCACTGTCAGGAACATGTATACAAAGTATAGGCTTCATCCCCTTGACAGTTTCTGAGAAGAAGATTTTTGAATGTTTTTCGAAATTTTGCCCTATATGTGGCCCCTGCAACCAATCAAAATGAAGGATTAGGACAAAAGTCACAAGAAACGTAGAGGACTACTCAATAAACATTTCTGCAAAAACAAAATTCAAATATCTCTAACAAGACAGCAGAAACTGGCAATTTTCACTTTTTTCCATTAAAAGTCTATGGGAAGCATAAGTTGCCATAGCAACCAGAGTCCTTATCCGATCAAAACAAAAAACACAATTATTCTTTCCCCCTACCTGTAGATGGTGTACGTGTAATATGAGAACAATCGGCCCAGCGGTTTCAGAGAAGAAGATCTTTGAAATTGTGGACGACGGACGGACGACGGACGACGGACGGACGGACGACGGACGACGGACGGACGCCGGAGCATGGGTATACTATAAGCTCACCTATGAGCCTTCGGCTCAGGTGAGCTAAAAATTAATGAAGACTCCAAAGAAATTGAAAATTATGGTATGTTATATCTTTTCTGACTGATATGACTTAATTTATAAATATTCATTATGAAAACGTACGCAGATTCATAAAATACTTCGTGTTTTCTGTGGAAAATATCACACACATCTAAAAATAGATATGGGAAGACTACTGTAGAATATGTTAAACAAAGCAGAAAATCAATTGTTTTTTCAAGTTTATTGAAATTATGCAGGCTAATCAGAAGTTTATTAAAAGATTGATGCATTTTCTAACAAAACATAACAAAAATTCTAACACTTATCACCAAATAAAGCAGCTTATGATTTATTTGTTTGTTCTTGATGATTCATTGACTAGTTAGAGATTCACCACGAGGACCGAATAACTAACTAAATGTTATGAACCACTGCAGAAGCTGAGGGTGAGGTTATGGCCATGTAAAACCGGTTTAAGCCCGCCAGTAACTTTGTGTTACTGATCGTTCCAAGTCGATACTTCTGTGGTGGTTCTTTTTGTTTTATGTCTTGGTGTTTAAAAATTTTTTGTGCTGTTGGCACCTTATGTATGTTTTCATATTTTTAGTTAAGTTAAGGTAACTGAGTGGCCACCTATTGGGAAAATAGCTGCCCATTCGGCTTACGATTGTTTCATGGTATAAGTACCTGATTGTTAGTTTGGTTTTTTCCCACCTCGGTTTTTGGAGTGGGAATCTTTTTCTGATTGCGCCTTTTCCTGATCTTTGCCTACTTGTACCTTCTTACAAAATTCATAATTTGTTCGACCATAGTTTAAATGCAACTAATGCTTAGAGCTGTCACGGGAGAGGAGTGAGGTCACGAAGTGTATCCGAGTGCAGGTTAGCCAGCTGATCTATGCCATTATGTGCAATAGAATGTATGTGTGGGCTCATTCTAGGCCCGGGGGGGGGGGGGGGGGGGGCACTCCCTGGTAAGCAGTGTACCGATGCGTGATAAAAAAAACGATGAGAAAGGGTACTTTTTTTCAAGAAGGGCAGTGCGCAGCGATGACATCATTTAGGGTAGGCAAAATGTCGTTTTTGTGGAAAAAGGGTATGTTTTTTACAATTCTGCTAAAACGCTGTGAAAAGGGGTGGACTGAGGCGTCCTTGGCTGATATGTTTTGGGCCGAAATGACTAAAATGTCTAAAACCTAAGGGATAAGATATGATTTTCCCTTTCTGTTCAACAATGTGTGTTGCTTCAATAGAAATTATTGTTTCTGCTAATTGAGTAGTTCATACAAATAAAAATGGTTTGTATTAAATCTTGTCTTTTGTACCCTGCTCTCCATAATGCTTGCTATATGTAAGTGCTTGGTATTTATCTACTATATCAAGATTTATTTCAAGTATGTATAGATGCCTAGTGGTGTAGTGGGAAAGCTGCTTGCCTTGTAAACCAGGGGTCAATTCCAGGCTTCTCCAGTTTTTCGTACAAGACAAACTAATTTCCTATCGCCATATTACCTTAGCTGTTTAGTGGGACAAAACACAAAATTAACCAACCAACCATTATTTCATATATATTTGTGTCAATTTTCTGTGTACATTTGAACAAATTCAGATGCTGAGGGCAAAGCTTGAAAGCCCTGAAACAATTTAAACCCCCAATACTTTATTACTGACAGTTCCAAGGCGATACTTCCTCTGTGGTTAGTCTGTTTCTCGTTTCAGTGATGACAATTTCTTTTGTATGTGCATTTTAAGGTTTACCATCTTTTCTTATTGTACCTGTTTGTTGCCTATTTGTAACTTTAGCTATTTCATGTGTTGATTGCATGACCAAATGTTTGTTTATGATCATATCAGTTCCACATTTTTAAGCATTTTAACCCAACAGAGCCAAAGTCTCAAAGGTGATCTTATAGGATAGGCAGGTACCTAGCATCCATCTTCCGTTACTGTAGTCTGTCTATATTTTAAAATTACTTCTCTGAAGCCATCAGGCAGATTGTTTGCATATTACACATATAGCATCTTCACGTGGTTATAAAAGAATTATTGCATTCCAGTGTTTTAGTTGACTACAGTGGAAAGGGGTACTTTTTGACGGGACACAGTGGAAAGGGTCACATTTTAAAGCAAACACAGTGAAAAGGGGGGTCAAATTTTAAATGTCGATCACAATGTTTAGGGTATGTTCAACAATCCTTTGATCACGCTTACTTGCCATAGCCTAAGAATGCATTTTTGATTGTTTTCTTTGCTGTTTAAAGGAAATTTTCAAAGCCACTGGTTAATTTTCCGAAAATGCGAAATTTCAAAATTTTGTAAAAACTCCAAATTCTCTAAAATTCAAAATGTTTTATTGCTTTTCTGTTACTGTCATGATGCAGATCACATGTACAATGAAACCTAATTGAAAATTTTCACTGATGATCAATTTTTCCCAAAAAATGCAATTTTACACTTTTGCCCGAAAAATTTTGCATTATCATCCACATTATTGAAGTTGCTGCAAAGTCAAAGTTTTGATACTGGAATTAACCAAAAATAATGTTAGAAATAAAAATAGTTCTACTTGGTCATAAAAAATAACAACCAGAGGACCAATGGTCCTGTAAACGCTCACCTGAGACCTGAGATATATACCAATATACCAATAAACTTGGTAATATACATGTATATAACCCCAGGGCAGGGTCAGGGCAACCTCTGGAGTCAACTTCTTTAATAAATCATAAAGATTCAGTCATTTGCAAATTTACTGCAAGTTTTGCCCTTCAAATGACATTATAACAATTTTCCCCATTCAAATGCTAAGGCAACCTAAGTTGACCTTGCCATAAAAAAGGTCATGGTCATCCCAGGGTCATGATTTATATAAACTTTGAAGAGCTCCATTGCTTGATGCTTCAAGCCAAGTTTCAAAATCATAGGCCTTCTAGTACTGGAGAAGAAGATTTTTAAGGGTTTTTGCTATCTATAGCCATGGCCGCCATCTTGGTCATGTGACCTTGACCATTTATACAAACTTTCATTCACTCTTCCTAAGAAAGTTCCACAAAAAGTTTGGCTTTGATTAGCCAAGCGGTTTCAGAGAAGATGTTTCAATATTATGGTCATACACATGTATTTAGCCCCAGGGCAGGGGCAGACAACCCTCTGGGCCCAAAATATTTTCATAAACATAAATCTTCTGTCCATTTGCTAATTCCTAGCAAGTTGTTTTGCCATTAAATGACATTTTCCTATTTTTTCCCATTCAAATGCATGGGTGGCCTAAGTTGACCTTGCCGTAAAAAAAGGTCAAGGTCATCCCAGGGTCATGATTTATATAAACTTTGTAGAGCTCCACATAAAGTATGGCTTTGATTGGCCAAGCAGTTTCAGAGAAGAAGATCTTTGAATATCACTGTAATATACATGTATATTGCCCCGGGGTGGGGGCAGACAGACCCCTGGGGTCCAATTTTTTTTCAGAATCATCAATCTTAAGTCCATTTGCCCATTTCCTGCAAGTTTTTCCCTACAAATGACATTTTAACACTTTTCCCCATTCAAAAGCATGAGCGACCTATGTTGACCTTGCCGTAAAATAGGTCAAGGTCATCCCAGGGTCATGATTTATGTAAACTTTGTAGAGCTCTAGTCACTGATGCTTCACACCAAGTTTCAAAATCATTGGCCTTCTGGCTCTGGAGAAGAAGATTTTTAAAGGTTTTTGCTATTTATAGCCATGGCAGCCATCTTGGTCATGTGACCTTGACCATTTATATAAACTTTCTTTCCCCCTTCCCAAGGATGCTCCAAGCGGTTTCAGGGGAGAAGATGTTTCATTATTATGGAAATATACATGTATATAGCCCCGGGGCAGGGGCAGACAACCCCTCAGGGGCTAAAATTTTCCATTAACATTAATTTTCTGTCCATTTGCCTATTCCCAGTAAGTTTTACCCATTAAAAAGCATTTTACCATTTTTTCCCATTCAAATGCATTGGCGACCTAAGTTGACCTTGCCATAAAATAGGTCAAGGTCATCCTAGGGTCATGATTTATATAAACTATGATAAGCCCTCGTCCCCGATGCTACATACCAAGTTTCGTGGAAAACGGCCCACTGGCTCTGGAGAAGAAGATTTTTAAAGGTTTTTGCTATTTATAGCCATGGCGGCTATCTTGGTCATGTGACCTGGACCATTTATATAAACTTTCGTTCCCCCTTCCTAAGGATGCTCTACATGAAGTTTGGCTTTGATTGGCCAAGCGGTTTCAGAGGAGAAGATCTTTGAAATTGTGAACGACGACGACGGACGACGGACACCGGAGCATGGGTATACTATAAGCTCACCTGTGAGCCTTCGGCTCAGGTGAGCTAAAAATGGGTTGGTGCAAGATTTTTGATTTTCAGTATATGATAGTGTGTTGAAAATCCTCTAAAGAGTACACATCTAACCAGAGGACCAATGGTCCTATAAACGCGCACCTGAGATCTGGGATATGTGACTTAAGTTGACCTTGCCATAAAATGGGTCAAGGTCATCCCGGGGTCATGATTTATATAAAAATTATAAAGCTCTACTGCCTGATGCTTCATGCCAAGTTTCAAAATCATAGGCCTTCTGGTTCTGGAGAAAAAGATTTTTTAAAGGTTTTTGCTATTTATAGCCATGGCAGCCATCTTGGTCATGTGACCTTGACCTTTTATATAAATTTTCATTCCCTCTTCCTAACAATGCCCCACTTAAAGTTTGGCTTTTATTGGTATAGCGGTTTCAGAGAAGTAGATGTTTGAATATTATGGTCATATACATGTATATAGCCCCAGGGCAGAGGCAGACAACCTCCTGGGGACAATTTTTTCCATAAACATAAATTTTTTGTCCATTTGCATACTCCCAGGAAGTTTCCCCCATTTAATTTCATTTAACTATTTTTTCCCATTCGAATGCATTAGTGACCTAAGTTGACCTTGCCGTAAAATAGGTCAAGGTCATCCCAGGGTCATGATTTATATAAATTTTGTAGAGCTCCATTGCCTGCTCTGCTTCATGCCAAGTTTCAAAATCATAGGCCTTCTGGTTCTGGAGAAGAAGATTTTCAAAGGTTTTTGCTATTTATAGCCATGGTGGCCATCATGGTCATGTGACCTTGACCATTTATATAAACTTTCATTCCCTCTTTCTAAGGATGCTCCAGTATATAAAGTTTGGCTTTGATTGGCCAAGCGGTTTCAGAGAAGATGTTTCAAAAACATAAATTTTTTGTCCATTTGCATACTCCCAGCAAGTTTCCCCCATTTAATTCCATTTAACTATTTTTTTCCCATTCGAATGCATTAGTGACCTAAGTTGACCTTGCCGTAAAATAGGTCAAGGTCATCCCAGGGTCATGATTTATATAAATTTTGTAGAGCTCCATTGCCTGCTCTGCTTCATGCCAAGTTTCAAAATCATTGGCCTTCTGGTTCTGGAGAAGAAGATTTTTAAAGGTTTTTTCTATTTATAGCCAAGGCGGCCATCTTGGTCATGTGACCTTGACCATTTATATAAACTTTCTTTCCCCCTTCCCAAGGATGCTCCATATGAAGTTTGGCTTTGATTGACCAAGCGGTTTCAAGGGAGAAGATGTTTCATTATTATGGAAATATACATGTACATAGCCACGGGGCAGGGGCAGACAACCCCCCCAGGGGCTAAAATTTTCCATTAACATTAATCTTCTGTCCATTTGCCTATTCCCAGTAAGTTTTACCCATTAAATAGCACTTTACCATTTTTTCCCATTCAAATGCATTGGCGACCTAAGTTGACCTTGCCGTAAAATAGGTCAAGGTCATCCTAGGGTCATGATTTATATAAATTATGATGGGCCTGCGTCCCCGATGCTACATACCAAGTTTCGTGGAAATCGGACCACTGGTTCTGGAGAAGAAGATTTTTAAAGGTTTTTGCTATTTATAGCCATGGCGGCCATCTTGGTCATGTGACCTGTACCATCTATATAAACTTTTGTTCCCCCTGCCTAAGGATGCTCCACATGAAGTTTGGCTTTGATTGGCCAAGCGGTTTCAGAGGAGAAGATCTTTGAAATTGTGAACGACGGACGACGACGGACGCCGGAGCATGGGTATACTATAAGCTCACCTGTGAGCCTTTGGCTCAGGTGAGCTAAAAACACACTTGCATCTTTAAATATTTCGTCCAGCCCCTGTAGCGTACTGTCGTCCGGAAACAACATATGAAGTAACAAACATCCCTAAGCGTGATTAAGGCAAACTCAACTTGTAACCCAAAGCATCATGCTCAAACATCTTTTTGCCTTGAAGCTATAGGGCGAAATCAATGAGCCACGAAATTGGGTGACAGTGAACTATAACTACTTAAGGTTTAAAGGTCTCCTTCATATTAGACATTTACAAATTAAGACTGTGACGGATAGGGACATCGAACTCCGATGTCGATCTAGTGGCTCGGTAGCTCAGTGGTAGAGTGCTCGCATGGTAAGCGAGAGACCCTGGGTTCGAGTCCAGGTCAGGCCACTTCATTTTCCGCCCCTGTGACATTTGGTGGCTCAGTGTGGGTCCGTGCTAGGGCTGCAACCAGCAACTTGAAAGAGACTGTCTCGTCGGTTCCAGCATGGTTCCGAGCAGATTCGGGGGCAAATCTAATTAAGCAGGGGGAAAATGTAACTGGTCGATCGAGTGGCTCGGTAGCTCAGTGGTAGAGTGCTCGCATGGTAAGCGAGAGACCCTGGTTTCGAGTCCCGGTCGGACCACATTCTTTTCCACCCCTGTGACATCAAAACCAAACAAGCTAAATAGTGAAATGGCATTTTATATGTACATATATCAATAGAATTCACATTGTTTAACCAATCTTCACATTATTAAATCTATATGTTTCTTCCTGCACACAAGACCAGTACATACATGTGATACCTCCCTCATCATCAGGGAGACTCCAGGAAATGAGCCATAAAATTGGTAAAAATTCTTTTAAAATATACCACGTTTTCACAAAAATTCAAAATCTCCCTGAAATGAATCAGGAATTTTCCTATATATTCTATACATTTTTCAAAAACCTCCCTGAAATGGAAGAAAAATATCCCTGATTCCTCTTTAAAACTCATCACATGTATGCCAGTACATATTGTCACAAGGCGGAGCAATGTCAAGTTAGCATCAACGGTCAAGTTAGCATCAAATTTGCTGCAGAGAAAAACGCTTAAATTATTACTGTAAATTCGGAAATTTTCGCGTGACTTTTATTTCGCGAATTTTCTATTTCCGAATTATTAGCGAGTTCTTGAATTCGCGAGTGAGTGTCCATGTATTCTATTAAGTTTATAGTGACTCTTTATTAGCGAGAACTTTGAATTCGCGAGGCAACAAATTCGCGAATATTAGCGAAAATTAAGTTCTCGCGAATATTTCCGGATCTACAGTAGCAATTCTGCTGCAGTGAAAAACGTTACAATTATTAGCAATTTCTCTGCAGCGAAAAAAAGGTCATGTTAGCAGCAATTTCTCTGCAGCGAATAATGGTCAAGTTAGCAGCGAAAAACAGTACAAGGCCGTCGGTGGCGGTCCGGCCACTTTTTTGGCCGAAAATGGTTTCGGCCGGACCACAATTTTCGATTATTCGGCCAAAAATGTGATAGCCTTTTCAACTTTTTTGAAGTGTGAGCGTACTCGTCAATCTTCCCGAGGGTATGAAAGACGGTATTGGATTTTGACGGATTATCGTTTGAAGTGAAGGTGCATCAAAGTGTTCGTTAATTCATTGTGAATAAAACCGATTCTCTGTGATCATGGTGATTTTAAAAGAATTAGAAAAAGTGTAAAGTTGAAAATACTTTTGTTAAACATAATTTTTCAATAACACAATCACTGTTTATAATTATTGCATTAAATCAAACAACATGCCGAAAAATCGTTTACGCATAAAATTTTCGTAAACATTATTTTCTCCATTTTCAAAATTTGTTAAAACGTGCATGTTATTCTTCTATCATGGATATACCGCCGGTTCCTAATCAACCTCAGCGTTCCTTCGGTAAGGCAAATCCTGTGAATAGGAGCTTTCAGGCTTCATGGTTTTCGACCAGGACATGGCTTCATTATAATGAAACCTATAAAATAAGCAGCGCTTCAAGGTCAAAAATCGTCACAAAGTGCATTAAAATCGTCTCTACGCACGTCCGGAAATATAAAATTTTCTCGGGGGAGATCCCCGAACCCCCCTTTACAAGAGGGGAGAGCCCCCTCTCGTGCTCTCCCCCAACTCGTGCCTTCGGCACTCGTAAAATGTATTTGATGTTTCATGGCCGGACCACTTTTCAAAAGCCGACGACTGCCCTGCAGTAACGGTCAAGTTAGCAGCAAATTTGCTGTAGCAACAAGCGATCAAAATAGCAGCAATTTTGCTGCAGCGAAAAACTACCAAGTTAGCAGCAATTTAGCTGTAGTGGCAAATATTAAAGTGAGCAGCAGCAATTTTGCTGCAACGAAAAACGGTCAAGTCAGCAGCAATTTTGCTCTATCCAAAAAACGATCATGTTAGCAAAACGGTCAAGTTAGCATGGAATTTTGCTGCATCGAAAACCGATCATGTTAGCAGCAATTTTGCTGCAGCGACAAATGGTCAAGTGAGCAGCAATTTTGGGGCAGCGAAAAATGGTCCAGTTAGCAGCGACCTTGCTGCAGCGATAAACAGCGGTGATATTAGAGCAAATATGCTGCAGCGAAAAAAGGGTAAAGACAGCAGCAATTTTGCTGCATCGGATAACTGGTCAAATTAGCAGCAATTTTGCTGCTGTGAAAAACGGCTTTCTTGCTGTCTTGGTGTTTAAAATTTTTTGTGTTTTTGGCGCCTTTATATGTATGTTTTCATATTGTTTAGTTAAGTTTAGGTAACTGAGTGGCCACCTTTTGGGAAAATAGCTGCCCATTCGGCTTATGATGTGTTTTCATGGTATAAGTACCTGATTGTTAATTTAATTTTTTCCCCATCTCAGTTTTTGGAGTGGGAATCTTTTTCTGATTGCGCCTTTTCATGATCTTTGCCTACTTGTACCTTTTGTTAGTAGCAATTATGCTGAAGCCAAAATAAAATAGTTAACTTTGCAGAAATTTTGCTGAAGCGAAAAATGGTCATGTTCGCAGCAATTATGCTGCAGCTCAAAAAATGGTCTAGTCTGTTTGCAGCGCTTTTTCTGCAGAGAAAACTATTAAGTTAGCAGCAATTTTGCTGCATCGGAAACGGTTATGTTAGCAGCAATTTTGCTGTAGCGACAATCGATCAAGATAGCAGGAATTTTGCTGCAGTGACAAACGGTCAAGTGAGCAGCAATTTTGCTGCAGTGAAAAACAGTCATATTAGCAGCAGTTTAGCTGCAGTTAAAAATGGTCTAATTAGCAGCAATTTTACTGCAGCGAAAAACGGACAAGTTAGCAGAAATTTTGCTGCAGCAAAAAAGAGGTCAAGCTAGCACAATTTTTGCTGCATCGACAAATGGTCATGTTAGCAGCAATTTTGCTGCAGCGACAAACATTCAAGTGACCATCAATTTTGCTGTAGTGAAAACTGTAAAGTTAGCAGCAATTTTGCTGTAGGGATAAACGGTCAAGTTAGCAGTAATTTTTCTGCAGTGAAAAACTATGATGCTTGCAGCAATTATGATGCAGCGAAAAATGGGTCAAGTCAGCAGCAATTTTGCTGCATCGATAACTGGTCAAGTTAGCAGCAATTTTGCTGCAGTGAAAATAGTAGCAGTTTTTCTAAAGCGAAAATAAAATAGTAGCAGCAAGTTAGCAGCAATTTTTACTGTAGCGACAAGCGGTCAAGTAAGCAGACATTTTGCTGCAGTGACAAAGGGTCAAGTGAGCAGCAATTTTGATGCAGTGAAAAACGGTCATGTTAGCAGCAATTATGTTGCATGAAAAAAAAAAAAATAAATAAATAAATGATCAAGTTTGCAGCAATTTTGATGCATCAAAAAACGGTCAAGTTAACAGCAATTTTGCTGCGTCAAAAAGCGGTCATGTAAGCAGCGTTTTTTTCTGCAGAGAAAAAAATATCTTCAGCAACATTGCTGGTGCGAAATAAATACATGATCAAGTTAGCAGCAATTTTTCTGCAGCAAAAAATGGTCATATTAGTAGCAGTTATGCTGCAGCGAAAATAATGGTCAATACACAAGTTAGCAGCAATTTTTCTGCAGTGAAAAACAGTCATGTTGGCAACAATAATGCTGCAGCGAAAACAAAAACGGTCAAGTTAGCAGCAATTTTGCTGCATCAAAAAATGATCATGTTAGCAGCATTTTGCTGCAGTGGAAAACTGTCTAGTTAGCAGCAATTTTGCAGCAGCGAAAAACGGTCAAGTTAGCAGCAATTTTGCTGCAGCATATTTTGTCTCCTATTGTTGTCGTTTTAGGCTGGTTGTTAGCACAATAGAAAACGATGATGCAGCAAAATTACTGCTAATATTACCTTTTTTTTTTTTCGCTGCAGCATAATTGCTACTAATATGGCAGTACAATTGCTGCTAACTTTCCTTTTTTCCCTGCAGCAAATTTGCTGCTAACATGACCATTTTTGGTTTCAGCAAATTTGCTGCTAACTTGACCTTTTTCGTTGCAGCAAATTTGCTGGTAACTTCACTGGGCTGACTTATTACTAGTCTTTCAAAGACTGAAAAAATGAACTAAGAAAAAAATAAGGGGTTGTCATTTTTAGATACTTTTGAGACGACCTAGTATTTTATCCAAAGTCCGAGCTCTGTAACCATCACCATGTTAGTTCGTAAATCTCGTAAATTGTGAAATAAGTATGTTCATATACCAACTGAGTGCCGAGATACAAGGCAAAATCACTGAACCTTGAAATTAGGTCACAGGTCACACTGACCTATAAGTACTTTAGGGTCAAAGGTCTAGTCATTTTGACTCATAATGTGAAAGAATGAAACCATTGAGTGTTGAGATATAAAGCAAAATCACTGAACCATGAAAAGGTCCTAGTGACCTATAAGTACCTTTGGGTCAAAGGTCTAATCTTACTCATTCATAATCTGAAAGAAGTATGAAACTAGAAATGCGTGTTTGTAAAACACTATGCCCCCAACTGTATGCTTGCCTCTAAACTGGCAGCTTGTATGATTCATTTAATTCGAATGAAGTGAAATTTCCTGAAGAAGCTGTTCAGTTGCCTCTGTTTTGACCTCAATGTAGAAACAGAATATAAGCCTTTTACAGACAAGTTAGAAATGGAGTGAAAATTTCAAAATGGAGTAATTTTGTCAAAATTTGACGGAAAGTCCTCAAAAGTTAATCAGGTGATCATCTTCTAAACCCCAACCAGTATAGCAAATATGAAGGCTCTAGCTTAAATACTTTTTTAGATATCTTGCACACAAGATTTTCAAATTTTGTTTTCAAAGGGGCATAACTACAGAAAGGGGCATTACAACTCGGACATGAAAAAAATATGGGTCATTTTTTTTTTCATGAGAAATCTGTATATGAAATTTCAAAACCCTAACATTCAGCGTTCAAAATTTTCAAATTTCACCGAAAAGTGGAAAAATCAATCAAAATTTAAAAATTCCATATTTTTGTCAAAATTTGACGGAAAATTCTCAAAAGTTAATCAGGTCATTTACTCCTCAGCCCCAACCAGTATACCAAATATAAAGGCTCTAGCTCAAATACTTTTTGAGATATCTTGCACACAAGATTTTAAAATTTTGTTTTCAAAGGGACATAACTCAGAAAAGGGGCATAACTTGGACATGAAAAAAAATACGGGTCAACTATTTTTTCATGAGGAATACACACATGAAATTTCAAAACCCTAGCATTCACCGTTCAAAAGTGAAAGGAAGAACAGACAGACAAGCCAAATAGAAAGATATACATAGAAACTTTTTTCAAAGTTGGGGGCATAAATATACCGAGTGTCAAGATATAAAGCAAAATCACTGGACCATGAAATTAGGTCTCAATGACCTAGGACTATGTCAGGGTCAAAGGTCTTGTCATGCACAAACATACTGTTGTATATAGACATGTAATGTTTTGTGTAACTCAAGAAGAGACTTCTATAATAAGAGCTGTCACAGGAGATCGCGCATGACTGCTTCTAATCTTTGTCAAACATAAGGCCAAACCTGACCTGTAACCCAACGCATTATGATCAAACATCTTCTTGCCTTGATGCAATTAGGCAAAATCACTGAACCATGAAAGTTAACTATAACTACCCAAGATTTAAAGGTCTCACTCATATTGTGAAAGAAGTGTGTTCATATACCAACTGAGTGCAAAGATACAAGGCAAAATCACTGAACCATGAAATAAGGTCACACTGACCTATAAGTACTTCAGGGTCAAAGGTCTAGTCATACTTACTCATAATGTGAAAGAAATATGATCATATACCCATTGAGTGTTCAGATATAAAGCAAAATCACTGAACCATAAATTTGGGTCATAGTGACCTATAAGTACGTTTGGGTTAAAGGTTTAGTCATACTCATTTATAATCAGAAAGAAGTATGAAAAAATACCAACTGAGTGTCGAGATATAAGGCAAAATCACTGAACCATGAAATTAGGTCACAGTGACTTAGGAAAACTTTATGGTCAAAGGTCTTGTCATGCGCAAACATATCATGAAAGAAGTATGTTGATATACCAATTGAGTGCCGAGATATAAGGCAAAATCACTGAACCGTGAAATTGGGTCATAATGACCTAGGACTACTTTAGGGTCAAAGGTCTTGTC
This sequence comes from Rugalucina vietnamica, assembly GCA_964017185.1. Lineage (NCBI taxonomy): Eukaryota > Metazoa > Mollusca > Bivalvia > Lucinida > Lucinidae > Rugalucina > Rugalucina vietnamica. Next base: position 34,035,868 of record OZ024874.1, on the reverse strand, counting down.
ATACCCAAACATAGTGTGAAAGAAGTTTGTTCATAAATCAATTGAGTGCAGAGATATAAGGCAAAACCACTGAACCATGAAATATGGTCGTAGTGACCTATAGGTACGTTTGGGTTAAAACCTGGTCATACTCATTCATAATCTGAAAGAAGTAAGAAAAAATACCAACTGAGTGTTGAGATATAAGGCAAAATCACTGAACCATAAAATTGGGTCACAGTGACCTAGGAATACTCCAGGGTAAAAGGTTTTTTCATACACAAACATATCATGAAAACAGTATGTTCATATACCAATTGAGTGCTGAAATGTAAGGCAAAATCACTGAACTGTGAAATTAGGTCATAATGACCTTGGACTACTTTAGGGTCAAAGGTCTTGTCATACACAAACATAGTGTGAAAGAAGTTTGTTCATAAACTATTTGAGTGCCGAGATACAAGGCAAAATCACTGAACCGTGAAATAAGATCACAGTGACCTAGTATATTGGGGTCAAAGGCCTGGTCATACTCACTCATAATTTGAAGGAAGTACGAAAATATACTAAATGAGTGTCAATATATAAGGCAAAATCACTGAACCATGGAAAGTAGGTCAACTGACCCTTACCGTCATGACATACAAGTCGGTGTCACAAAGTTAAACAATGAATGACCAACCATCTTCCTGAATTGTTTCTATTTTGAAATGAAAAGTAAAACATATTTCAGGGAGTTCTAGATTCTGACCTCTTGCCCCACCTCCCTGACTCTGACCCAGAGGTCCGATGTCATGGAACCTTAAGAGTATGAAGTATGAATGCTTTATGATAATTAAGTTGTTGTCAAGATATGGACTCTTTGTAAAAGTTACATAGCAGTACATCCATTTTTACAGTGTTCTATTTTTAACCTCTAGCCCCATCCCCAATGCATGGACCCAGGGATCCAATGCCATGAAATGAAACTCAACTCTATAAGTATGAAAGCCCTCTGATAAAGATATATACTTCTAGAATACTATACCACAGAAAAGCCATTATTATTAATGGTGTTCTAGATTTTAACCTTTAGCCCCACCCCCTGGCATGGACCCAGGGATCTGATGCCATGGAATGAAAGCTGACCCTACAGGGTGTTAATGGCCCAAGTATTAATACTTTCTGATGAGTGGTTGTCACGATATGGACTTCTAGAAAACTATACCACAGAAAAAGCCATTTTTGAAGGTGTTCTAGATTTTAACCTCCAGCCCCACCCCCTGGCCTAGACCCAGGGGTCAGATGCCATGGAATGAAAGCTAACCCTACAGGGTATCTATGGTCCAAGTATGAATGCTTTCTAAGTAAGTAAAGTAAGTAATTTCTTTATTTAAAGAGGGTAGCTTGGTTGACATAGCCAATCTTCCCCGAGGCCCTCTAAACACATGTACAAACAAGATACATAAAACAATATACATGAAGCAAATCAAAATGTGATCGTCGTCTTGGGAAAACATGTCAGGAGCGCATAGTTTCCGACCTGGTAAAATGCAAACAACTACAAACGGCAGTCAGACACTTCAATCAAATTAGACTATATACACATCAAAATCATCAAGGTTTCCCTCAACGTGACCCAGACAACATTTAAAAACATGACATATGCTAAACAATAAAAGGATATTCAAAAAGTATTGAAATTACTGATATGATGCAATGGCGACGGAGGTACGTGTAAACTACTAAGTTCTATCACCTTTCATACATTGTAAGCAATTGTTTGTAAATGACTCAATTGTACTTGAACTTTTAACCCATAAAGGAATACTGTTCCACACTAAAGCACCGGAATAAGACAAACTGTTTTTAAAGAGATTTATTTTAGGCCTGGGTATAAGATAATTCCCATTTGATGTTGATCGTAAATTTAACTGTGAATAATTCACATTACTTTCATTGCTTCTTAACTGGAACAAATCCGTTAAGTAGATAGGAGCTGCGTTATTTGCTATCTTATACATAGTTTTTGCTTTGTGCAGAAACACAGTTTCATCAAACGACAAAATTTGTAACTCATTAAGTGCAGCCTCTAGTGTAGTATAATCTTTCCCGAGAATAAGCTTACACGCCCTTCTTTGTAATTTTTCAATTTTATAAACATTTAAATTAGTTGAACTTCCCCAGACTACACAACAATATTCCAGATGAGATTTTATAAATGCGTTGTAATACAGACGTCTATGTTGCACAGAAAGATAAGAACTAATTTGCAATAACAACCAAAGGTATGTTGAAATTTTTCCGGACACGTGTTGAAAATGACTATTCCAGACAAAATTCTGATCCACGTGAACACCCAAGATTAGGTGACGTATATAGTGCGGAAATGTTGAAACATATACATAATCCTTTCTGGAAAAATATACTTGAAAGTTGGAAAACCTTTATGAAATCGTTTAAAATTGGAGAATTAGAAGAAATTATTTTCAGTCCACTTTGGGAAAACTCACAAATCAGTGGTAATGAACATTTTATCTTTAAAGAATGGTATGACAAAGGTATTAGGAACATACTAGATCTCATTGATGAAAATGGAAGGATAAGTGATTTTGGAGTTTTAAAGGAAACATATAATATAAAAGGAACATATTTAGATTACAACCGACTTTTAAGCAAAATACCAAAAATATGGAAAGATATTATAAATGTAGAATCCGATAAATGTGCAAAGATGAAAAATGATGTGCAATTAAACTGCTATGTTAAATTCATTTTAAAAAACAACTAGAGGACCATTGGTCCTGTAGCTCACCTGAGAGATTATCACATTGTAAGCTCATGAGATTTAAATTAATTGAGAATCGACCAATGGAAGTCTATGCATGGACACTATTGACCCCCGGGGCATGGCCAAATTTGACCCAGGGGCATGACTGGCACAATTTATAATGGGGACTACCAAACATTGCTACATACAAAATATAGAAGCTCTGGGCCTTTTGGTTTCAGAGAAGAAGATTTTTGTTAGTTTTTCCCATTGTAAGTCTATGGAGACTATCTACCCCCGGGGAGTGGCCAAATTTGACCCCAGGGGCATGGCTGGCACAATTTATGTAGAGGACCATTAGCCATTGCCACATACAAAATATCAAAGCTGTGTGCCCTGTGGTTTCAGAGAAGAAGATTTTTGAATTTTTTTCCCATAGCAAGTCTATTGAGACTATCAACCTCCGGGGCGTGGCCAAATTTGACCCCAGGGGCATGAATGGCACAATTTATGTAGAGGACCATTAGCCATTGCTACATACCAAATATCAAAGCTGTGGGCCTAGTGGTTTCAGAGAAGAAGATTTTTTAATTTTTTTCCCATAGTAAGTCTATGGAGACTATCAACCCCCGGGGCGTGGCCAAACTTGACCCCAGGGACATGAATGGCACAATTTATGTAGAGGACCATTAGCCATTGCTACATACCAAATATCAAAGCTGTGGGCCTAGTGGTTTCAGAGAAGAAGATTTTTTTAGTTTTACCTATTGTAGGTCTATGGAGACTATCGACCCCCGGGGCGTGGCCAAATTTGACCCCGGGGACATGATAGGCACAATTTATGTAGAGGACCATTAGCCATTGCCACATACAAAATATCAAAGCTGTGGGCCCTGTGGTTTCAGAGAAGAAGATTTTTTTTTTTTCCCATAGTAAGTCTATGGAGACTATCAACCCCCGAGGGCGTGGCCAAATTTGACCCCAGGGGCATGAATGGCACAATTTATGTAGAGGACCATTCGCCATTGCTACATACCAAATATCAAAGCTGTGGGCCTAGTGGTTTCAGAGAAGAAGATTTTTTTAGTTTTTCCCATTGTAAGTCTATGGGACCTATCTGTTGCCATGGAAACCACAATTTTGATACAATCTGCTCCAAAACCTAATGCCATCAATCCCCCAACCGAATTATGGTTCACATTAAATTTGATCAAGATCGGCCTACTAGCTTCAGAAATATTCTTCTTTGAAATTGTGGACGGACGACGGACGGACGGACGGACGACGACGGACGACGGATGCCTGCCTATCCTATAAGCTCACCTGTGAGCCTTCGGCTCAGGTGAGCTAAACTAGAGGACCATTGGTCCTGTAGCTCACCTGAGAGATTATCACATTGTAAGCTCATGAGATTTAAATTAATTGAGAATCGACCAATGAAAGTCTATGCATGGACACTATTGACCCCCGGGGCATGGCCAAATTTGACCCAGGGGCATGACTGGCACAATTTATAATGGGGACTACCAAACATTGCTACATACAAAATATAGAAGCTCTGGGCCTTTTGGTTTCAGAGAAGAAGATTTTTGTTAGTTTTTCCCATTGTAGGTCTATGGAGACTATCTACCCCCGGGGCGTGGCCAAATTTGACCCCAGGGGCATGGCTGGCACAATTTATGTAGAGGACCATTAGCCATTGCCACATACAAAATATCAAAGCTGTGTGCCCTGTGGTTTCAGAGAAGAAGATTTTTGAATTTTTTCCCCATAGCAAGTCTATTGAGACTATCAACCTCCAGGGCCTGGCCAAATTTGACTCCAGGGGCATGAATGGCACAATTTATGTAGAGGACCATTAGCCATTGCTACATACCAAATATCAAAGCTGTGGGCCTAGTGGTTTCAGAGAAGAAGATTTTTTTATTTTTTTCCCATAGTAAGTCTATGGAGACTATCAACCCCCGGGGCGTGGCCAAATTTAACCCCAGGGGCATGAATGGCACAATTTATGTAGAGGACCATTAGCCATTGCTACATACCAAATATCAAAGCTGTGGGCCTAGTGGTTTCAGAGAAGAAGATTTTTTTTTAGTTTTTCCTATTGTAGGTCTATGGAGACTATCGACCCCCGGGGCGTAACCAAATTTGACCCCGGGGACATGATTGGCACAATTTATGTAGAGGACTATTAGCCATTGCCACATACAAAATATCAAAGCTGTGGGCCCTGTGGTTTCAGAGAAGAAGATTTTTTAATTTTTTTCCCATAGTAAGTCTATGGAGACTATCAAATTTGACTTATACCAACGTACAGGACAAACTACACATAATTACTAAAATAAAATGTTGTAAATGTCTCTGAAAAAGATTTGTTACAGCTGCATTATCTACCTGAGGACTGGCGTATCAATATTATATTATTATATTATGGTATAGGACTGACATTTACAACATTTTATTTTAGTAATTATATGTGTAGTTTGTCCTGTACGTTGGTATATGTCTTATATGTCTTTGAAGTGTCTTTTATGTTTTTCGGTCATGATTCTCTGTTAAGGATCAATACTGAATAAATTTTGACTTTGACTTTGACTTTGGGTCATAATATTATGACCCCCCTTACCCTGTTTATGCTATTTCTTTGTATGATGATAAATTGCTTTTTCTCATGTTATAACACATCAAAAAATTCATGCATTTAATCAAATATAACAGCTTCAACATGCATCTATTTTCATAATACTGGTACAGGGGGGGGGGGGGGGGGGGGTCAATATATTATGGTATGATATTTTAACCCCCTGTTAGGTGTATGTTATTTGTTTAGATAATGATAAAAGACCAGTTTCTCCTGCAATAATGCATGAAATTCAGACATCTGATTGAAATAAAACAGCTTCACTACTTAACATTCACGGACACCACTTTTAAGGGGGGGGGGGTCAAAATATTATAGGCAAAAAGTGACCCGTGGGGATTATTGTGCAGATTATTGTGAATTCACTTATTCATTATTGTGAATTATTATTGTGCAGATTATTGTGAATAAAACAGCTTCACTACCTTACATTCACGGACACAACTTGTAAGGGGGGGGGGGGGGGGGGGGTCAAAATATTATAGGCAAAAAGTGACCCACAGGTCATAATATTATGAACCCCCCCCCCCCCCCTACCCTGTTTATGCTATTTATTCATATGATGATAAATTGCTTTTTCTCATGTTATTACACATGAAATTCAAACACTTAATAAAATATAACAGCTTCAACATGCATCTATTTTGATAATACTGGTACAGGGGGGGGGGGGGGGGGGTTATAATATTATAGGCAGAAAGTGAAGCTGTTATATTTGATTTAATGTTTGAATTTTATGTGTAATAACATGAGAAAAAGCAATTTATCATCATATGAAGTCAAGTCAAGTCAAGTCAAGTCAAAATTTATTCAGTATTGATCCTTAACAAAGAATCATGACCGAAAAACATAAAAGACACCTCAAAGACATATAAGACATATACCAACGTACAGGACAAACTACACATATAATTACTAAAATAAAATGTTGTAAATGTCTCTGAAAAAGATTTGTTACAGCTGCATTATCTACCTGAGGACTGGCGTATCTGCAGGCACCTTTCTATAAACAACATTAATAAGGTTAATATCTCTGTGTCATTTGTACTTAACAAAAATATAAATTGTTCTTCCCTTGTTAGGGTCTCAAAAGGCACTGTGAATGTATTTATTTTTGTAAAAAACTCATCCCTTTGTTGCTGATAGGTTTTACAGATCATCAAAAAGTGAAATTCGTCTTCAACGCAACCTTTTTCATTACAAAGTTTACATAATCTTTGGTCAACAGCTTTTTTACTGTAACGACCAGTCTCTATCTCAAGTTGATGGTTGGAAATCCTTAATTTTGATAGATTGAAAATTAAATGTTTATCTAACTTTATACATATATAGTTTTCCAACTGAAAATTGTTCTTAAATGTCTTAAATGTTCTAAGTTTATCAAGTGTTCTGCCTTTAACAGTGATCTCACCAGATATAGCCTTTTTGAAGAAGAAATTAAAATTATATCTTTCTAACAATTTGCATTTAACAGCTTTTATAAGCTTCCTCTTTGAAAAAGTTCCTTTATTTTCCCATACGTGTTCAAATCCAATCACATTCAAGAATTTTTTAATTTGGTCACCAAAACTTGATTTTTCTTCATATTCACCTGATACACTTTGAAAAACAAATTTGTCTTGAGATTTATTGTTTTCTTCATCGTTTATATGAAGCCAATATTTCAATGAGAGCAATGAAGCAGATATGGCCAAAGGGTATCTACCTACTTCGCTTTTACAGGCTAGATTTGATGAATATTTATTAACACCAATAAGAAACTTGCAGAATTTTGTGTGGATTTTCTCAGGGTAGAAATCTTCATATGATTCTTCTAAACAATATCTATTTTCCTTCGATGCCAGCTTTACGAAGTTGATACAATAGGGGCTCCAGATTTCAGAACAGTATAATAATATTGGTTTAACACATGTATCGAATAGCCTACACTGAAGTGTTGGGAAAATAAAAGATTGAAACTTTTTCCTGATCATAAAGAGCACTTTTAGGGCTTTATTACTTAATTCTGATATTCCTTTTGTGAAAATGCCAGATGCCTTAATTATTATCCCCAGGTATTTAAATTCTTGAACAATCTCTAATGTTTTATTTTCAAACACAAACTGGTGTTTTTTAATAAACTTTCCACCTTTGTTAAATATTAAAACCTTCGTTTTGCTTGTATTGACTCTAAGCTTCCATTTTCTGCAGTAGATATTCAAATCATCAAGGCATTTCTGCAAACCTTCTTTAGATGTAGACAGTAAAACAAGATCATCTGCATACATCAATACATTGGTCAAATATTTTCCAACTATTACAGGATCATGACTTTGATTAAAGCAAAATGGTAAATCATTAACATACAAATTGAACATCAAGGGGCTTAAAACACAGCCCTGTTTCAACCCTGTACTAGACTGGACAGAATCAGTTAGACCATATGGTAACTTAATATAGTAGTTTACATCAGAATACATACTTTCTAGAATTTTAAGAGTGTTACCTCTAATACCCATACATTCTAGTTTTTTGAATAAAGCATCTCGCCAGACTGTATCAAAAGCCTTTTCAAAATCAAAAAAGCATGCATATAGATGTGAGCCTTTCTTGAACATCTTTTCTATTATTGACTTAAGTGTTAAAATGTGATCTGATGTTCTATACTTTTTCCTAAAGCCTATTTGGTTTTCATGCAAAATATTATGAATAAATAGCATGAACAGGGTGTGTGTGTGTGGGGGGGGGGGGGGTGTCATAATATTATGACCAAGTCAAAATTTATTCAATATTATGACCCGCGGGTCACTTTTTGCCTATAATATTTTGACCCCCCCCTCCCCCCCTACAAGTGGTGTCTGTGAATGTAAGATAGTGAAGCTGTTTTATTTCAATCAGATGTCTGATAGGAGAAACTGGTCTTTTATCATTATCTAAACAAATAGCATACACCCAACAGGGGGGTCAAAATATTATACCATAATATATTGACCCCCCCCCCCTCTCTCTACCATTGGTCTCATGAATAGATGCATGTTGAAGCTGTTATATTTGTTTGAATTTCAAGTGTAATTACAGAAGAAAAAGCAATTTATCATCATATAAATAAATAGCATAAACAGGGTAGGGGGGGGGGGGGTCATAATATTATGACCCGCAGGTCACTTTTTGCCTGTAATATTTTGCCCCCCCCCCACACACACACACACACACACACACACACAAGTGGTGTCCGTGAATGTAACCTTGTGAAGCTTATTTATTTCAATCAGATGTCTGAATTTCATGTATAATTTAATGAGAAAGTGGTCATTTATCATCATCTAAAAATACCATACACATAGTAGGGGGGGGGGGGGGGGGGGGTCAAAATATTATACCATAATATATTGACACCCCCCCCCCCCCCCCCCTCCATACCAGTGATAATGGAAATAGATAAATGTAAATCATTTTTGCACTTGTTTGGTTTCGTTTGTGATAACGAGAAAAAAAGGCTAGCTATTATCAAAAGAAAAGTAACTTGAACATGGGGGAGTCAATATATTATGGTATAATATTTTGACCCCCCTACCCATGAAATTTATTCTTTGACATACCTTAGTAAATACTGTATATTATAATCTTCTTATTGAGTACATACATAAGTATTCCAATGCTGTTTTAAGCAGTTGACAGAAAAAAAATAGGGGGGTCAATATTTTATAGGGGGGGGGGGGGGGGGGGGGCAAAATATTATAGGGAAAAAGTGATCCCCCGGATCAAAATATTATGGGGGTCAAAATATTATCTGACACCGGGTTTAATCCTGTCAATAGACTTTCAGCAGGCTTTTGACTCCATATCATGGAATTTTATAGATAAAACATTAGACTATTTTAATTTTGGCTCGTCTTTTAAAAGATGGATTCATTTATTTCAAAAAGGTTCGGAATCATGTATATTGCAAAATGGTTATATGTCAGATTATTTCCCTTTACAAAGAGGCTGTAGACAAGGAGATCCGATATCACCATACATTTTTATTTTATGCGTTGAAGTTTTAGGGAAAATGATAAGAAACGATAAGGCAGTAAATGGTATAAGAATAAACGGTAAAGAAATTAAGTTAAGTCAATATGCAGATGATACTCAAGTATTTTTAGACGGTTCAGAAGAATCAATGAAACAATTAATGTATATTTTGCAAACCTTTTATAAAATGTCCGGTCTTAAAGTTAATGAAGAAAAAACAAGAGCTCTCTGGTTTGGTTCAATGTCAATGTCAAAGAAAAAAAATTGTCTTGAGTATGGTTTAGATTGGGAACAGAAACCTCTTAAGATTTTGGGGGTAACCTTCACTGCTGATGTTAGCAATGTCTGGGAGTATAATGCAGAAGATATCATTAATAAAATAAATATACTGATAAACAATTGGTCTAAAAGAAAACTAACATTACCTGGAAAAATCACCTTAATTAAATCTTTGATGTTAGCAAAATTTACACATTTATTTTTAGCACTCCCAAATCCTCCAGGAGAATTGATAAAAAAGTTAGAAAGAGCGTTTTATAAGTTTTTATGGAATAACGGTCCAGACAGAATTAGTAGAAAAAATATAGTTAAAAACATAAAAGCGGGCGGATTAAGGATGATCAATGTTAGTTCATTTATTACAGCATTAAAAGTATCTTGGTTACGGAGACTTATTATATATTCAAACAATGATAGTTTTAGCCATTTGAGCAAACTAAATTTTAATAAACTACAGTCTAAACTGCCGATCCGGTCACCTCTATTCAGCGTGACCCTGCAGTCAGCGGTCAGTTCCGGGTCCCCCCGAACGATTTCTAACGCAAATGCACCTTTATTCAGCACGCACCTCTTAAACGCGGTCAACGGTCAGCAAAAATTGTCCCAAATCGCTAAATTTTCACTTTAAGCGGCCATTTTTTTTTTGTTGCGGTCAATTTTGTTTGTTTCTGAAAGTGTAAGCCGTTTACGCTGTGCGGCGACCAAAATAATGGTTTCGGGTAAAACGATCACCCGAAATTGAATGGAGCACAGCGTGCGGTTACCGGTTTCATTAAAAAAAAATTGTTGTAAAAGCGGTAACCAGCAAAGGCCTATGACTGTATCCCGGCGTTAAACGCTGATTGCCTTTGAAATTAGAGGATAAAGAGAACCATACCAGCTGGGATTTTTTCGGCGACATAAAATGAAGTTTTGGATCGTTTGAAGCATTATTGCTCTTCACTGACCGCATAATTAGCCAGGTGAGGTTAATTGCCAATCAGCACATGTTTGTTTTACTATCGTTAATTGTGCGAAAATTCGATAGTGTCATCGTAAAGGTGAGAAAAGTCGATTGAATAAGGTGACAATGATCAAAGCATTGTCAACAAATTGTCAACTGATAATTGTGTCTCGTTAATTGCTGTCACGTGTTTCAGCATGTGTGCGCGTGTGTGTTTGTGTGTGTGATTAACCAAGTTGTCCAATGAGGCTCTGATCTGGTACTTTATTGAAATGTGTTTGGGAAAAAGGTGTGGCTTCCTTTGTTTTCATTCAAATTGCTTTAATGACAGCCCCCCTTTAAAAAAACTTAGCTTTAATCTCCATTATACTTTATCATTAACTAAATCTCAGATTCGTTTTGTGTTAAATTCTGAATTGTGATTAATCATGGCTACCCCTAAGAAACGTAAAGTTTTGAATCTTGAAAACTTTGACTAAAATCGACCCTCTATTCAGCAAGCACCTGTCTTAAGCAAGCGATTTTGCAATTTCCCTTGGCCGCTTGCTTAAGACAGGTTAGACTGTATATAGTTTAGGTGACGTATATAGTGCGGAAATGTTGAAACATATACATAATCCTTTCTGGAAAAATATACTTGAAAGTTGGAAAACCTTTCTGAAATCGTTTAAAATTGGAGAATTAGAAGAAATTATTTCCAGTCCACTTTGGGAAAACTCACAAATCAGTGGTAATGAACATTTTATCTTTAAAGAATGGTATGACAAAGGTATTAGGAACATACTAGATCTCATTGATGAAAATGGAAGGATAAGTGATTTTGGAGTTTTAAAGGAAACATATAATATAAAAGGAACATATTTAGATTACAACCGACTTTTAAGCAAAATACCAAAAATATGGAAAGATATTATAAATGTAGAATCCGATAAATATGCAAAGATGAAAAATGATGTGCAATTAAACTGCTATGTTAAATTCATTTTAAAAAACAACTAGAGGACCATTGGTCCTGTAGCTCACCTGAGAGATTATCACATTGTAAGCTCATGAGATTTAAATTAATTGAGAATCGACCAATGGAAGTCTATGCATGGACACTATTGACCCCCGGGGCATGGCCAAATTTGACCCAGGGGCATGACTGGCACAATTTATAATGGGGACTACCAAACATTGCTACATACAAAATATAGAAGCTCTGGGCCTTTTGGTTTCAGAGAAGAAGATTTTTGTTAGTTTTTCCCATTGTAAGTCTATGGAGACTATCTACCCCCGGGGCGTGGCCAAATTTGACCCCAGGGGCATGGCTGGCACAATTTATGTAGAGGACCATTAGCCATTGCCACATACAAAATATCAAAGCTGTGTGCCCTGTGGTTTCAGAGAAGAAGATTTTTGAATTTTTTTCCCATAGCAAGTCTATTGAGACTATCAACCTCCGGGGCGTGGCCAAATTTGACCCCAGGGGCATGAATGGCACAATTTATGTAGAGGACCATTAGCCATTGCTACATACCAAATATCAAAGCTGTGGGCCTAGTGGTTTCAGAGAAGAAGATTTTTTTAGTTTTACCTATTGTAGGTCTATGGAGACTATCGACCCCCGGGGCGTGGCCAAATTTGACCCCGGGGACATGATAGGCACAATTTATGTAGAGGACCATTAGCCATTGCCACACACAAAATATCAAAGCTGTGGGCCCTGTGGTTTCAGAGAAGAAGATTTTTATTTTTTTTTCCCATAGTAAGTCTATGGAGACTATCAACCCCCGAGGGCGTGGCCAAATTTGACCCCAGGGGCATGAATGGCACAATTTATGTAGAGGACCATTAGCCATTGCTACATACCAAATATCAAAGCTGTGGGCCTAGTGGTTTCAGAGAAGAAGATTTTTTTAGTTTTTCTCATTGTAAGTCTATGGGACCTATCTGTTGCCATGGAAACCACAATTTTGATACAATCTGCTCCAAAACCTAATGCCATCAATCCCCCAACCGAATTATGGTTCACATTAAATTTGATCAAGATCGGCCTACTAGCTTCAGAAATATTCTTCTTTGAAATTGTGGACGGACGACGGACGGACGGACAGACGGACGGACGGACGACGACGGACGCCTGCCTGTGAGCCTTCGGCTCAGGTGAGCTAAACTAGAGGACCATTGGTCCTGTAGCTCACCTGAGAGATTATCACATTGTAAGCTCATGAGATTTTAATTAATTGAGAATCGACCAATGAAAGTCTATGCATGGACACTATTGACCCCCGGGGCATGGCCAAATTTGACCCAGGGGCATGACTGGCACAATTTATAATGGGGACTACCAAACATTGCTACATACAAAATATAGAAGCTCTGGGCCTTTTGGTTTCAGAGAAGAAGATCTTTGTTAGTTTTTCCCATTGTAGGTCTATGGAGACTATCTACCCCCGGGGCGTGGCCAAATTTGACCCCAGGGGCATGGCTGGCACAATTTATGTAGAGGACCATTAGCCATTGCCACATACAAAATATCAAAGCTGTGTGCCCTGTGGTTTCAGAGAAGAAGATTTTTGAATTTTTTCCCCATAGCAAGTCTATTGAGACTATCAACCTCCAGGGCCTGGCCAAATTTGACTCCGGGGCATGAATGGCACAATTTATGTAGAGGACCATTAGCCATTGCTACATACCAAATATCAAAGCTGTGGGCCTAGTGGTTTCAGAGAAGAAGATTTTTTAATTTTTTTCCCATAGTAAGTCTATGGAGACTATCAACCCCCGGGGCGTGGCCAAATTTGACCCCAGGGGCATGAATGGCACAATTTATGTAGAGGACCATTAGCCATTGCTACATACCAAATATCAAAGCTGTGGGCCTAGTGGTTTCAGAGAAGAAGATTTTTTTTTTAGTTTTTCCTATTGTAGGTCTATGGAGACTATAGACCCCCGGGGCATAACCAAATTTGACCCCGGGGACATGATTGGCACAATTTATGTAGAGGACTTTTAGCCATTGCCACATACAAAATATCAAAGCTGTGGGCCTAGTGGTTTCAGAGAAGAAGATTTTTTAATTTTTTTCCCATAGTAAGTCTATGGAGACTATCAACCCCCGGGGCGTGGCCAAATTTGACCCCAGGGGCATGAATGGCACAATTTATGTAGAGGACCATTAGCCATTGCTACATACCAAATATCAAAGCTGTGGGCCTAGTGGTTTCAGAGAAGAAGATTTTTTTTTTAGTTTTTCCTATTGTAGGTCTATGGAGACTATAGACCCCCGGGGCGTAACCAAATTTGACCCCGGGGACATGATTGGCACAATTTATGTAGAGGACTATTAGCCATTGCCACATACAAAATATCAAAGCTGTGGGCCCTGTGGTTTCAGAGAAGAAGATTTTTTAATTTTTTTCCCATAGTAAGTCTATGGAGACTATCAACCCCCGGGGCGTGGCCAAACTTGACCCCAGGGACATGAATGGCACAATTTATGTAGAGGACCATTAGCCATTGCTACATACCAAATATCAAAGCTGTTGGCCTAGTGGTTTCAGAGAAGAAGATTTTTTTAGTTTTTTTCCTATTGTAGGTCTATGGAGACTATCGACCCCCGGGGAGTGGCCAAATTTGACCCCAGGGGCATGATTGGCACAATTTATGTAGAGGAGCATTAGCCATTGCCACCTACAAAATATCAAAGCTGTGGGCCCTGTGGTTTCAGAGAAGAAGATTTTTTAATTTTTTTCCCATAGTAAGTCTATGGAGACTATCAACCCCCGGGGCGTGGCCAAATTTGACCCCAGGGGCATGAATGGCACAATTTATGTAGAGGACCATTAGCCATTGCTACATACCAAATATCAAAGCTGTTGGCCTAGTGGTTTCAGAGAAGAAGATTTTTTTAGTTTTTTTCCTATTGTAGGTCTATGGAGACTATCGACCCCCGGGGCGTGGCCAAATTTGACCCCAGGGGCATGATTGGCACAATTTATGTAGAGGAGCATTAGCCATTGCCACGTACAAAATATCAAAGCTGTGGGCCCTGTGGTTTCAGAGAAGAAGATTTTTTAATTTTTTTCCCATAGTAAGTCTATGGAGACTATTAACCCCCGGGGCATGTCCAAATTAGACCCCAGGGCCATGATTGGCACAATTTATAATGGGGACTACCACACATTGCTACATACAAAATATTGTAGCTCTGGGCCTTGTGGTTACAGAGAAGAAGATTTTTTTAGTTTTTCCAATTGTAAGTCTATGGAAACTATCCACCCCCGGGGCGTGGCCAAATTTGACCCCAGGGGCATGGCTGGCACATTTTATGTAGAGGACCATTAGCCATTGCCACATACCAAATATCAAAGCTGTGGGCCCTGTGGTTTCAGAGAAGAAGATTTTTGAATTTTTTTCCCATAGTAAGTCTATGGAGACTATCGACCCCCGGGGCGTGGCCAAATTTGACCCCAGGGCCATGATTGGCACAATTTATAATGGGAACTACCACACATTGCTACATACAAAATATTGTAGCTCTGGGCCTTGTGGTTACAGAGAAGAAGATTTTTTTAGTTTTTCCAATTGTAAGTCTATGGAAACTATCCACCCCCGGGGCGTGGCCAAATTTGACCCCAGGGGCATGAATGGCACAATTTATGTAGAGGACCATTAGCCATTGCTACATACCAAATATCAAAGCTGTGGGCCTAGTGGTTTCAGAGAAGAAGATTTTTTTAGTTTTTCCCATTGTAAGTCTATGGGACCTATCTGTTGCCATGGAAACCACAATTTTGATACAATCTGCTCCAAAACCTAATGCCATCAATC
The DNA here is from genome assembly GCA_964017185.1 of Rugalucina vietnamica. NCBI lineage: Eukaryota > Metazoa > Mollusca > Bivalvia > Lucinida > Lucinidae > Rugalucina > Rugalucina vietnamica. The sequence goes on along the minus strand of OZ024874.1, from coordinate 34,020,469 downwards.
CCCCAACCCAATTATGGTTCACATTAAATTTGATCAAGATCGGCCTACTAGCTTCAGAAATATTCTTCTTTGAAATTGTGGACGGACGACGGACGACGACGACGGATGCCTGCCTATCCTATAAGCTCACCTGTGAGCCTTCGGCTCAGGTGAGCTAAAAAGGATGCAGAGACATATACGATACTCTATTACCAGTAAATGAAACAATTATTCCAACCAAATGGCAGCAAGAACGAAATGATATAACAATTGAGGAATGGAAAACATACAATAAAAAATTATCCCATATAAAAGAGGTTAAACTAAAAGATTTTCAATTTAAGATTTTAAATGGAATTTTGGTGACAAACAGGTTTCTTTGCAAGATTAAATGAATTGAAACAGATAAATGTTCATACTGTAACAAAGAGAGTGAAAGCATCACACATCTCCTATTTGATTGTGAAAAAGTAAAAGAGTTTTGGAATATGTTGAAGATATGGTTATATAACAATGCTAATATTAACCTCCAGTTAGATTATAAGTCTATTATTTTCTCTGCCTGCTCCCAGGCATTGGAATATTTTATAACAATTACAGCAAAATATTATATATACAAAAGTAAATTCAACCTTAAAAAACTCAGTATTGAAGGTTTTCAAAGATATTTGAAGATAAAATTCACAAACGAACAATACATTGCAAAAATAAATGATAAAACTGAGGCATTTGTAAAAGCATGGGGTAAACTATATACTTTTATGTCACAAGTTTAGTTTGTTGTGAACACCACAGGTTTTTTGGCTATAATGTGGAATCTTAGTTTAAACAGGTCCCTATTTGTTACTGGGGCCTGAAAAAATGTTAAGGTTATAATGTGGATAAACCTTGTAACCAATCAGCCCAGTTTCCCTTACCATGTACAACTTTATATACTGGTCAAAATAAGTTAGGTGCCAAACTTATAAGGATGCATTTTGGGTCAATCGATAAATAAATCATTATTTTTCATTTATAGGGTGAAGTAGATGGAAGTGTTCCATTTCACCAGCAGTTTGAAATCTTGTAGAAATTGCGAGTTAAAAGTTTGATCCCTGGCTTTATTTGTTCAGTATAGTATTTTGTGTTGATGGAGGATTAGAGGTGAAATCATGTCATCAAAGCCAAGAAGTAACACTTCAAGTTGAAGAAATGTTTGTATGAATTTGTATACATGTATGTACTATATGTTCTGTGCTATGTGAAAGGAGGAAAATAAAATGATACAACAGTTTAAAAAAAAAAAAAAACAAGTTAGTTGCAAGAACATACTTATCAAGCGACATAAGAGTTTTGACTTCTTAAAGAGTTTTTACTGATTCAAGACTGGAAACTTGGCATTTTTTGCAACTGTTATTTATAGAGTATATATATATGATAATCTAATATTGCATAGGCTGAAATGCTATACAGGTACCTCCTAAAAGTTTTCCGAACAATATTTCACACTGCAGATATTTAAACATTTTCGGTGCATTTTTACATGATTCTTGCATGTTTCTGTTGACTGAATGCTCTAAAATACAAACATTAGTCACAACAATCGCCAGAATGCAAGAAAAATACAAATTTTCTACCTTTTAGTATTCATGAAATTTAGACCCCCAACACCACTGAAACTTCAATTTCTACCAAATCACGGGGACCCAACTGTTAATCGTGATTATTGACAAAGCCGAGTTTACAAAATCGGCGTCCACTATGATCTGCAAAATTCTTCTATGTTCCCACATGAAGTCAATTGGAATACTTACGGCACTTGTGTTTTTCAGCTAATGGTTTATAAAGTTGACCTGTAAATACAATTTTGCCACGGAAACTCATTACATTCTTCAATTCCTTTTGTTTTTCTTTGTCTTGGTCGTAAACTAAAAAGTATAACACAGTCCTGTGTGTGTCTTTATTGAAATATGCATCCAAACGGCTTTGTAAATGCACATTTATCTACTGAGCGTGAAAAACAGTAGGATAAGCATCTGTTGTATGCATCGAAGACGTTGTTAAAAATTAATATGCGACACAGAAATGCACCGTGGAAGAATGAAATCGATGATTCTGTAAAATAAAATAGCAAATGTTGCGATATGGAGACAGTGATGCATTTTCTTCAATGAATATTTTTAGATACATGTTAAAGGGATCAACCATGGTTTTTATACTGTATTATAACTTGCAGAGGCTGGAGAAAGTTGTTTGAGGCCGAGGGTTCAAAGTGCTCCCGAAGACTCTTCTAATGTTAATGCAATGAAATAACCATAGTTGATCGCTGTTCTTGTATAACACACCATTCCAATGGACAACTAACTGCCTCGCAACCGAACCTAAAAACCGCATAAACCCCTTTCTGTTGTTTTTCCCCCTGCTTATCAGAAATGCATGGAGCCACCCATATTCAATGATCAAATATTATTTGGTTTAGCCTTATATTCATTTAATGTAAGGAATTATATAAGCTCTGTCACTGATATGTCCGAAAATGATTTGTGCTGGTTCGAGGCAAGAATAAATAAATCAGTTGTGTCACTCGAATGTTGACAAAGCTGAATCAGGAACCCCACTCTGTGACCTCATTCAAAATAAAAGTGGTATATGCTTTGAAGCTCTCTCAACGAAGTGCATGTAGTCCAAGAAAAAAAACGCCATGCAATATTTTGCGTGATAAAGGCACTCGTTATGCTTCTGTATGTACGTAAATAACTTTTGAAAGAGCACAACGAAAATGCTTATTCTTCCATGACTCATTCTAGTAGTACGTACCTTCGTCTTCGATGCATACAAAAGATGCTTATCTTACTGTTTTTCACGCTCTGTAAATAAATGTGTATTTTCAAAGCTGTTTGGATACAAATTTCAATAAAGACACCCACAGGACTGTTTTATACTTGTTACTTTACGACCAAGACAAAGAAAAACAAAAGGAATTTAAGAATGTAATAAGTTTCCGTGGCAAAATTGTATCTACATGCCAACTTTATAAACCATTAGCTGAAAAACACAAGTGCCGTAAGTATTCCAATTGACTTCAAGTGGAAACATAGAAGAATTTTGCAGATCATAGTGGACGCCGATTTTGCAAACTCGGCTTTGTTTATTTTCGCGAGAGCAAAACATGAGCTACTTACGGTCCTAGGGCAGAGGATGTGGAACGTCGCATTTGTAACGATCTCGCCGACGCATACGAAACTTCATAATAGCATGCATTAACATTCCACGTCGCATCAATAATCACGATTAACAGTTGGGTCCCCGTGAAATGATGACAGAATATGTAAATATCTGAACATGTATCTCTTCATAAGACATGGAACTATTGTCTTCAGTATAAAGGATCAGCATCGGGAGATTGATAACAGTTTTTTGGGCCGCTAAAGTATAGGCATATACAGGCCATATAGTCAACGGTGCTTTCACATTCATAGGCTGAGAGGTTACTGAGAAAAATAGTTTTAATTTCAATATTTCAATGGATCAAGAAATGACCTTGGCCTTAATTAATCACATACCTTCATTAGTTGTCTGCTTTTGCCAACTTTCAGGTCTCAGGCTGCAATAGTTTCCAAAATCTCCATTGTTTTCACTTTTTCCCATGTACAAGCCTATGTTTCCAAAACTGACCTTGCCGTAAAATTGGAGGTTATCCTAGGGCCATCATTTGAACAAACTATGATGGGCTAGAGTCCCAGATACTACATACCAAGTTTTGTGAAAATCAGCTCACTGTTTCTGGAGAAGACGATTTTTGAGCATTTGTAGGCATGGCAGCCATGTTGCCCATTCGACCCAAATTCCACATAAAAGTTCACTTTCAGAGGCCCAGTACTTTTTGAGAAAAACCATAATCTTAATGTTGATATTTCAATGACCTTGGGCTAAGGTCAAAAAATGACATTGACCCTAATTAATTACATACCTTCACTGACTCCATTAATTGTTTGAATCTAGCAGCTCTAAGGCTGCAATAGTTTCCAAAATATCCAAGTTGTTTTCTCAAACGGCCGAGTCAAGATTAGGGTTGCTATTTGTGTTGCACTTGTTGTAAAAAATCAACATCTTTGTATTTTCATTTTTCTTGGTTTATAATAACTTAGGATCCATCAGGTTTATATTCCACTGATAATTCTGTTGGTTCTCATGTTTTCCAATTTCACAATAGTGGGTAATGGGAATAGTTCAGTACAGAAGCTTCAAAACAGCGTTTTGGGCTGCTTAAATGAGATTATAAGTCATTGTTCCATGCTGCAGTTAATTTATCATGCATTTTTTTCATAGTGAATCTTTGAGTTATCAAAGAGTTATCTAAACTTTTTTGCATTTCTGGGGTCCCAAAAAATAATTTGGCATGCATAAAAAATTGTCTTTGGGGATGCAAGGTAGGTCAAATTAGCTCCCAGTATACTATGCATAGTTTAGCACTTTGTATGCAGATTTTGTCATGACTTGGCTCATATTTTCAGTGCTATGCTCCGTGTGAGAGATACTTTTGTGCTAAAATAGCTTTTACAAGTACAATTGGTGAACTCCATCCATTTCTAAAAGCAGCGAGAAGCTGGAAATCAAATTTTATCTGACAAGCATAGTGTGAAAATGGTTGTTTAAAATGCGTATTATGAGTGCGCTGGTCCCCATTTTGATGACGTCATTAATCAGCTCATACACGGGTCTCGGGGCGACGAACTGGTTTAATTTGTTGCATATGCCCCAAAGGTTGATTTAAAGTAGGCCGTCATAAATCCTCATGAAATTCCCATGAGAGGTTTTATTTTTGGGCCCATTCGACAATGACCAATAGACTTCTTGACTTTAACACAGAACAGGCAAATTTTAATGGTGTTCCAGATTTTAACCTTTCGCAACCCCCCCACCCCCACCCCCCACCCCCAACCCGCCCCCCTCCAGCAAGGACACAGGGGTCCAATGCCATGAAGTGAAAGCCAACCTTTCAGGGCATCTACAATCCAAGTATCAATACTTCTGATATGGGAGTATCAATATATAGAATTCTAGAAAAATTTAACACAGAACAAAAATGTTTTTGAAGTTGTTCTAGATTTTTACCTCAAGCCCCACCCTGGTGCCATGGAATGAAAGCCAACCCTACAGGGTACCTATGGGCAAAGTATGAATGCTTTCTTGTCAGTTGCTGTCAAGTTATGGACTTCTAAAAACTTATTGCAAGTGTGACATGCACACGCACAGGAGTACGGACGACCGTGATGACTACAATAGCTCTATGCACTTTGAGCTAATGTTACGTTACATACAACAGAAAATACCGCACTTGTAAAGTAGAGTCTCATTTAATGTAAAATTTGGAGTTGAAAATATTTCAGAGACATGATGTTTTCATAATTTTAACTAAGCATATCATTTTGTGCCCAGGTAATTTTGTAGATACTTTAATCATTTTGTACCCATTTTTCGGTCATTTCGTACCTAGTAACAACCATTTCCTACACAGGTCATTTCGTAACCTTTTTGGTCATTTTGTACCTAGCTCAACTGGGTATGACATGTCTTACGCTTCATTAATTAGTAATTCAAAGAAGTAACTCACAGGCTGCAAAACTTTCTGCAAAAATCCAATGTTTCACTTTTTCCCCCCAATGAAAAGCTTATGAGACCACATTTAAATTGAAAAAGAGATTTTTTAAGGTCTTCTCCATGCATGGGCATGGGCATCATAGGACCTGAACCATTTATACAAGCTTTAGTTCCCAAAACCTACGGGTACTTCACAAGAAGTTTGCCTTTGATTGGCCCAGTGGCTTCACAGGAGAAGATATTTGAACATTATGGACATTATATGACATTATACAATTATTGACCTTGAGAGAGCCTCAGAGAGGGTGATATCTAAGCTGAGCCAATTAACATTTATGAGACATAAATAATGAGACATAAATGACTTTACACATGTGTATATAAAATATCTTGTGCATACTCACCATTTGGCACCAAAGAGACACTGATGAGTCCTTCATTTTGACTGGATATACTGTGGTTTTCTTCTGCTAATATACTTGAGGCATCTGTGGTATCATCCGCTAAAATTCTATGGTCACCTTCTGGTTGTGCAACTTGTGGCGATAGCTGCAAGAAAATGTCACACATTTTATTTTCCAGCTATCTGATTTCAAGATTTATTTTCGGTGACTGCAGAACTGACCTCTGTATATAAACCTAGTGTATACATATGGTATTAACGTGGATTGATATATTTACAAAGTCCCTAACCCCCCCTAAACTTTGAACATGTTGTTCTCAGTCCTGGGATACAGATCGTTCATGATATTACATCTCCTGAAAGGGCTATGAATGACAAACGTTATCCTAGTAATATAACCAGAATTTGTATTTGCATTTTCGTGCATGTTGGTAGTGAAATGCACTGTTAGTTTGAAAACTGCTTTTATTTTTCTTGCATTGTTTTACGCTTAAATAAGAAATATTGTGGGATGAGTGTTGGCACGGTAGTTAGTAAGTAGAAAAATCTATCAACTGCTATCATTTTTGTTCTGTTTGAAACAATTCTTACCGAAATATCTGCAGACAAAAAGCCTGTTTTTTTTAGACTAATCAAGGTCAAATTAATGGGCTTATTTGTTATGTAAAAAGGCTATGGAAATATACTGTATATGTGTGTTCTACCTGAATGAACAGACTACCTGTCCTATTTTAACAGGTATACACAGCGTGTACATACTATAATGCATATAAATATACTGTACAAAATAATTTTATCTATGTTTTATTTGAGACATGTCTCAGAGGACTTTAAATCCAACGTTACTTCAACACCACACAACAATTGTTTTTACCCTTATTAGATATATAAAAGATATTGTCAGAAGAACTTCCCTAATGTCTAAAACGTATGAAGACACTGTTCAAAGTAAAAGTTGCTTAATTTATTTGGCATGCGATTGGTATATTTAAGGTACAGGTATTTGCATAAGTGACGGACAATATTATTTAAAGTAATAAATCTGATAAAGATGATGCACCTGCTATTCATGCAAATCGTTTCTAAGCTAATTTTTCAGCTTGCAAATTAGTTGGAGAACATTATTTAGACCTTCACAAAGGTTTCTATCAATTAAAATCAAAAATTTATTTTAAAGGATTATTTATGGAAATTTATTAGAAAAATAGGTAATTTCACTAAAAACTTCTATTACAATGGCTTCCCTTTGGAAAACATTATCATTCATAAGAAAGTTTAAGGTTTAGGGATTATTCTGGTATGTAACATGCCACATTTTTTTAAAAAAATCTATGAAATATTTATGAGCAGAAAACACTATTATTATAGTAATAAGGAACCTTAAACTGGACATTTTAGCAGCAATTCATTTTCTCAAATTCTCGCGTCTTCACCATTCACACCCTGTATACTGTTGATGCAACCTAATGAACCGAGTTCATGGACTGGATGCAACCTATGTCAAAGAGGTGTTTTTAACAAGAGGACCAATGGTCCTATAAACGCTCACCTGCGACCTGAGATATATACTAAGTTTTGACTACAATGGTAATATGCATGTATATAACCCAAAGGCAGGGTCAGAATAACCCCTGGAGTCAATATCTTTTCAAATAATGAAAATTCAGTCCATTTGCCAATTTACTGCAAGTTTTGCCCTTCAAATGACATTTTAACAATTTTCCCCATTCAAATGCATGGGCGACCTAAGATGTCCCTGTTATAAAATAGGTCAAGGTCATCCCAGGGTCATAATTTATATAAATTTAGTAGACCTCCATTTAAAACCATGCATTTTTTCATAGTGCAATTGAGTTTATCTTTGAGGACAAAAATTCTTTGCATTTCTGGGGTCCCAATGAACGATTTGGCACCCATGAAAAATTGTCCTGGGGGGGGGGGGGGGTGCAAGGTAGGTCAAATTAGCTCCCGGGGTAATTCCTTGATGCTTCATACCAAATTTCAAAATCATAAGCCTCCTGGTTCTGAAGAAGATAAAAACAATAGTTGGGTCCTTTGGAAGATTTTTAAAGATTTTTATTATTTATAGCCATGGTGGCCATCTCTGTGGCTGCTTTCTGAGGATGCTCCTCATAAAGATTGCCTTTGATTGGCCAAGCGGTTTTAGAGAAGATGGTCAAATATTTTGGTCATATACTGTAGATCCGGAAATATTCGCGAGAACTTAATTTTCGCTAATATTCGCGAATTGGTTGCATCGCGAATTCAAAGTTCTCGCTAATAAAGAGTCACTATAAACTCTATATAATACTTGGACACTCACTCGCGAATTCAAGAACTCGCTAATAATTCGCAAATAGAAAATTCGCGAAATAAAAGTCACGCGAAAATTTCCGAATTTACAGTACATGTGGTTGCATTTCACCATTACATTTTCCATAGGTGACAATGTTAACGTTTTGTCACCTAGCTCGAATACTAGACATACAAAGTCTCATTTTAAACGTTCATCATAGCCCATTAATTTAAATGGAAATTATCAGCATGTTTACCTACTCAATTCAAAGCTATGTCCCGTTAAACAGAAGCACCCTCAGAAACCATGTTTCGCAATCCGGGTGGGTCTTCAGAGGGGTTCATGGAGAAAAATCCGCCATGTTCCCATCCGATACCGGGATTTATCAACTAAAATATGGCATTCGAAACGACGCATGATTCAAGTTTTAAAACAAACCCTTCACAGCGGAAATCAATCAACGATTATTGACAGATGACATCAGTTTTGTCTCTAATACAAAGTAAATTCTCTCCCCTAAAAAGGCGGGGCGAGGACTCATGAATATTTAGTAGTATGTACCCATGTATATAGTTCGGGGCAGGGGCAGACAACCCCCTGGGCCTAAAATATAAAAATAAGCATAAATCTTCTGTTCATTTGCTCATTCCTAGCAAGTTTTTAGCCATTAAATCACATTATTTTCCGTAAAGCCTTCAGCTTTCGCACATACAGTTAGCAATTCCGCCGTACGAGACTTATCAACGCTTTTTTCAAAAAGAAAAAAACTTGTATCGATTAATCCGATATGTATCACGTGGTATTACTCTATAAATACCTGTACTATGCCATGTGCAAATCATTATTCTGTTAGCGCGCGAAGTGTCAACGTTTACACAGAAGAATAAATTAAACAGGTGCTTTTTGAAGTATTTTTCGAAGTAAGATTTTACTTTATTGAAATAGAGAATTATTTTTATTTGTTGCAGTAGTGGCGTAGCTCACTACAATTACAATTGAGAATGGCAACTCCTGAGGACGTGGTTCTCAGCTATTCTGAACCTGAGTCGGAATTTTCGGGGTTCGACTCGGACGATTTGTCTCAAATTTCGAAATCAAAAAATGTAAAGAACAATAAAAAAGGTAAACAGCCGGCAAATCCAAAATCGTCGGCTACGGCCAAAAAGAGCAAATCTAAAAAAGCCTTGTCGGAGACAGGCTCAAAAGAAAATCGGCAAAACGAAAATGAAACTAATTTTTTACGGTTGTTGGAATCAATGACTGATGAAGATTTGATGAAATTGAGAGAACTGTTTGGTTTTAATGACTATGAATACGATGAGGAAAATATGCAAAATTTGTTCGGCTGTTCATGGAATGATAAGCCTAATTTGACTGTCGAGTTGACAGGCGATGATTCTGATTCTGGGGAGTTGGCGCCAGCCCCCCAAAAATCTCAACCAAAACCGTTGGATTTATCACATGATTTAATTAATGCTATGTTCGGTGAACAAGATATAAATAGCCATCCATCCACTAGCAAAGTGGACACGCCTCAATCATCTGATATTTCGTGGGATTTGCCTATCTTAAAAGGGCCCGAGAAAGGTCCGGCTATTTCGGATTCCCTTGCGAATTCGATTAATGTTGCCTGTACCAAACAGTGTAAGACTGACACTATTATTTCAAATTACAAAGTTCCCAGTAATTGTGATCAGTCTTGTAGTCCTATGATTAAAATGAAATTTGGAAAGTTATGAGTAGCAGAGCCCAGACTTACGATAAATGTTTTGGGGATATTCAAAACTTGCTGGCAATTGGATTGGTGCCGATGATTAAGTTAATTGACTTACTTAAACCGCAAATTGCTGGTAATGAAGAGGCACAGACTTTGCTGTCACATATGATGATTTTGTTTGGGCAGGTTCAATACAATCTTTCTCTGCGTAGGCGTTACATGATCAGACCAAACCTAAAAAGGAAGTATGAAGACTTGTGTCATTTAAGTACGCCTAATACTACCCAACTTTTTGGTGATTACATCAGCCACCAGATCAAAGAGTGTGACACTTCTGTCTCGGTTGGTAAGGAAAATTAAGGTCCTCGTTTCGCCATGGGTAACACTGGCAGACCTTTCAGAGGCAAGGTCAATTTTCGTGGAAATCAATGGCGTTGCTCTAGAGGTTTTGCAAGGTATCAGCCTTATCCCCAGTATCCTCAGTATCCACCCTATGGTCAGTTTGGACAGTATGGTCAGTATGGGCAGTTTGGTGGTATGCCATTTCGTGGAAATTATGGTATGTACCCCAGGGGTTATCCACGACAACGTTATGGATCTGGTAGGGGCAAGAAGCAGGCTGCTTGAGCTACGGTATCTAGTGCCCCAAACGAGACAGCTTAAGATCGAAAGAGGTGAGTTCAGTTGGTAAGCTACACTTTTGTCTTGATGTTTGGAAGAAATTTACTGATGATCCATGGATTTTACAAACTGTGTCTGGTTACTGTATTAACTTTGAATGTGAACCTTTTCAGTTCAGTATTCCTACAGAAATTTCTTTTTCTGAAGAACAAAAGAAAAGTGTAAATTTTGAAATAAATGAACTATTAAAATAAGGAGCTATAGTGAAGTCTGAGTGGGAAGATAACCAGTATGTTTCTAATATTTTTATTGTACCTAAACCCAATGGTCGGTTTAGGCCTATTATTAACTTGAAGTTTCTTAATCAATTTATTCATTTTGAACATTTTAAACAAGAAACTTTCAAAACTGTTTTGGAACTTATACAACAGAATGATTTTTTCTGTAGTATCGATATGCGCAATGCCTATTTCAGTGTTAGTATTGAGCCTTATTATAGACGATATCTGAAGTTTATTTGGAATGGAGAATTGTACCATTTCGTCTGTGTCCCTTTTGGGCTGTCCCCAGCCCCTCGTTTGTTTACTAAAATTCTTAGACCTATATATGCTTGGTTTAGACTTCAAGGAATAAGATGTTCTTATTATATAGATGATTCAATTAATATGAACAAAGATAAGGATGTATGTGCTCAAAATGCAGTCACAGTTGCCAACACTTTAGAATCTCTGGGCTTTACTATAAATAATGAGAAGTCGGCAATGATACCAAGTTTCTGGTTTTTCTGACAGATGAAAAGGTGTCCAAGATCTATAATTTAGCCAAGCTTTTGTTGGAAAGGGAGATTATTATTGTAAGACAGTTAGCTTCTTTTATTGGTCTTGTTATTAATGCATATTTTGCAGTTTTGGAAGCTCCTTTACATTACAGAAATCTAGAAAGAGACAAATTAAAGGGATTAGAATCAACTGAGTGTCAGGACAGTTTTGAAAATCACATGGTTTTGTCTTTAGAAGCTAGGAAAGAGTTACAGTGGTGGATTGATAATGTACATATTAAGAATGGTAAAAGAATACGCCCTAAAAAGGTGGATGTTATTTGTAGAACTGATGCATCTCTCTTAGGATGGGGTGCTTATGATGTCAATTCAGAGTATACTGCTAATGGAAGATGGACAGAATATGAATTACAGTTTTCAATTATTTATTTAGAATTATTAGCTATTTTTTATGCTCTCCAAACTTTATTTGTTAGTTCTTCTAACATTCATATTCAATTTCAGTGTGACAATACTTGTGCTGTGTCATACATTAAAAATTTTGGAGGCATGTGTTCAATTCAGATGGATAGATTGGCTACGGATATATGGCAGTGGTGTCTTGATAGAAATATTTATATTTCAGCTTCTCATTTGAGTGGATCCGAAAATGGAACTGCTGATTATTTATCAAGGAATTTTTCAGATTCGACAGAGTGGATGTTAAAAAGGCCAATTTTTTAAAGAATTTGTAATCAGTTTTTTCTTCCAGATCTGGATTTGTTTGCGTCACATTTAAACAAACAAGTGGAGAGATTTGTATCTTGGTATCCAGAGCCTGGATGTTTCATGACAGATGCTTTTTCATTTTCATGGCATGGATATAGTCCATACATTTTCCCACCATTTAGTTTAATTGGAAGGGTGGTTAACAAAGTCATAGAAGATGAAGTAGATAGAGCAATATTAATTGTTCCTTTCTGGAGGGCTCAGTCATGGTTTCCATTAATTCTGTCAAATATGATCTCTTTTCCTGTTAGACTACCCCGTCACAAAGACTTGTTAACTCTACAGCACAGCGGAGAGATACATCCTCTGGCAAAGAAGCTTACGATGGTCGCAGTAATGCTATCCGGCAGACATTGGCGTCACAGGGAATTCCAAAAGGAGCTGCAGAACTCATTGTCAACTCGTGGCGATCAGGGACAAGGAAGCAATACGGTTTGGCCTGGAAAAAATGGTATATTTGGAATATTTTAAACATAGAGATCCCTTTCGAGCGTCTGAAGCAAATGTAATTGAGTACTTGAATTCCTTGGTTAATGAAGGTAAATCCTATTCAGTTGTTAATACACATAAATCTATGTTGTTACATACATTAAATTTGTTCAGTAATAGCTGGTGTTCAAATCCAATTTTAATTGCAAGATTTATGAAGGGTTTGTATAATAAGTTACTTCCTAAACCAAGGTATTCTACTTTCATTTGGGATGTTTCAGCAGTTCTGAAATAAACTGAACAAAAAAAGAAACGCAACAATAGGTCACTGAGGATTTTCGAGTTTAAGGGTAAAACGTTGATAATTTCAGGTCTGTTGCTGTATAATTCCCATTCATGTGATATTAGGGTATATCATGCAAAAAACTGATTTTCGTTGCGATAAAAAATGAATGCGAAACTAGAGTCGTCTTAAATAATGCAAATTGTGACAGATCTGATCTGCGCATGCGCACACTTTTGAAACTTTAAATCACCAAGAAACAATATCAGCTGCTTCCTAATTAAAATTCAAGAAACAGAAATAAAGTTCAACGACACACAAGCTCGTAGTTAAAACCCTCAAAATCCCTATATGTTTTATTGAAAGGGGGATAATTTCAATTTTATTCATTTTATTTCTTTAACGTGTGAGTTATCTGTTGAGTGGTACATTGTGATTTTGAATGCAGGTTTAGAGCGGATTTAAATTGTACCATTATTTTAATGCTCGCGCATGCGCACTGTGTGGTTTTCTACTTTCAGCATGCCCATGGTTGGCATTGAATAACTCCATAAATACGCATCAAAATGAAAATCGGTTTCTTGCATTCGGAAGCCTGATATCTAATGCAGAGGTAGAAAATGCAATAATTTCTGATTGTATCCTAGTTTGCTCAAAATTTAGTGAAATATAATTGTTGCGTTTCTTTTTTTGTTCAGTATATTTGGAAACTTTGTTTCCTTTAGATGATTTATCATTAAAACTATTGACATTGAAATTGACAGCCTTAATTGCATTATCAGCTGCTCCAAGAGCTCAAACAATTATTTCTATGAATTTAGATTGCATGACAGTTTTCAGTGACAAAATATTACTTCATTTTAATACTTTATTGAAAACTTCCAAACAAGGAAAGAACTATGTGCTTGAATTATTACACTATGAAAATGAGAAATTATGTGTTATGCATACTTTATTTATTGCATTATGTTAATAGAACTAAAGAAAATAGGAAATCTCAGCAGCTTTTGATGTCATACTGTTCTTTTAAGCCGGTGACTTCAAGTACTGTAGCTAGGTGGCTTAAGGAAAAGTTGTTCAATTCGGGTATTGATATTGACAAATTTAAGGCTCATTCGTATCGTTCCGCGGCTGTTTCAGCAGCATTTTCTAGGGGATGTTCTTTAGACTTGATTCTAAAAACTGCTGATTGGTCCTCTGCCAAGAACTTTAAGAAGTTTTATTTACGAGAGGTTGAATCCAGGGATGTTAATTTCTCTAATGCAGTTATGATGCCTTGAATTATTACATAATTTGTGTTATAGTTAGTTATTATGTGTTTCTTTCTGTATTAAATAGTTGGCTAATAAGAAGTTTTTGGTTATCATATTTATGTTTTGTTGCCAATTTAAAGTTGCTAACTGTATGTGCGAAAGCTGAAGGCTTTACGGAAAATAATGTCCCCCCATCAAAATGTTCGTGAAGGATGGGGGTCATTATTTGAGTAAAAGCCGGAGGCTTGAGCACATACATTACCCACCCAATTGTTGCTGAAAGCTTTATCAAAAATGCTTTCATCCCTCCCATTTCATATATATATATATTTGTTAATATATATATATTTATATTTATTGGGCAACAAAACATGTTTTTAAATAATGATTAGCACATGGCATAGTACAGGTATTTATAGAGTAATACCACGTGATACATATCAGATTAATCGATACAAGTTTTTTTCTTTTTAAAAAAAGCGTTGATAAGTCTCGCACGGCGGAATTGCTAACTGTATGTGCTCAAGCCTCCGGCTTTTACTCAAATAATGACCCCCATCCTTCACAAACATTTGGATGGGGGGGGGGACATTTTCCTATTTTTCCCAATTCAAATGCATGGATGACCTAAGTTGACCTTGCAGTAAGATAGGTCAAGGTCATCCCTGGGTCATGATTTATACAAACTTTGTAGAGCTCCATTCCCAGATGCTTCATACCAAGTTTCAAAATCATAGGCCTTCTGGTTCTGAAGAAGATTTTTAAAGGTTTTTGCTACTTATAGTCATGGCAGGCAACTTGGTCATGTGACCTTGACCATTTATACAAACTTTCATTCCTTCTTCCTAAGGATTCTCCACATAAAGTTTGGCTTTGATTGACCAAGCGATTTCAGAGAACATGTTTCAATATTTTGGTCATATACATGTATATAGCCCCAGGGCAGGGGCAGACAACCCCCAGGGCCCAAAATATTTTCATAAACATAAATCTTCTGCCCATTTGCTCATTCCTAGCAAGTTTTCTGCCATTAAATGACATTTTCCTATTTTTCCCATTCAAATGCATGGGCGACCTAAGTTGACCTTGCCATAAAAAAAGGTCAAGGTCATCCCAGGGTCATGATTTATATAAACTTTGTAGAGCTCCATTGCCTGGTGCTTCATGCCAAGTTTCAAAATCATAGGCCTTCTTGGTCTTGGAGAAGAAGTTTTTTAAAGGTGATTGCTATTTATAGCCCTGGCGGCCATCTTGGTCATATGACCTGGACTATTTATACAAACTTTCGTTCCCCCTTCCTAAGGATACTCCACATGAAATTTGAATTTGATTGGCCAAGCGTTTTCAGAGAAGATGATTGAAAAGTGTGCATAACAACAACGATTACAACAACGGAGCATGGGTATAAAATAAGCTCACCTTGTATGCCTAACGGCTCCGGTGAGCTTAAAATGCTACCTATTGTAGATCTTTGAGCAAGTAGAAAATGTGTTTATGAAACACTATGGCCCCAACTGGTACCTCACTTTAAGATGTGAAAATATCTGAAAAATGACTAAGTTCAAACTGCCAAAAAAATGACAAAAATTAATCTGAGGAGTACATCCCAACCACATGCATATCACAATGTCTGTAAAGTTTCAAAAGTATCTCTATTAATCTGTAGGAGGAGTTGCGCAAACAAGGTACCCTCTATCCATTCACTAAATTGCCCCAATTGCTCCAAGTTCAAATTGTGAAAAAACAAGTAGCCCAAGGGCAATGATCGCTCACCTGAGAGTCAACAAGTACAGTCACTGGACAAAGTGATTTTTTTTCTTTTTATTTACCCTAAATGGGTATGACGGCCATCTTGGTAATGTTTCAGGTCTATGGCTGCAATAGTTACCATAGGATCATTGGTCCTGTAAACGCTTACCTGAGACCTAGTTGTCACTTTTCCCCATGTTTACATGTTTGCCTATGTTTCCAAAATTGACCTGGACCTAAATTAATCACATACCTTCATCTACTCTATTAGTTGTTTGCATCTACCACTTTTCAGGTCTCAGGCTGCATTTAATTTACAAAATATCCATTGTTTTCAGTTTTTCCCATGTAAAAGCCTATGTTTCCAAAATTGACCTTGCCGTAAAATAGGTCAAGGTCATCCTAGGGTCATCATTTGATCAAACTAAGATGGGCTGGAGTCCCAAATGCTACATACCAAGTTTCATGAAAATCAGCCTGCCAGTTCTGGAGAAGAAGATTTTTGAGTGGTTTTTACCATATATGGGCGCGGCGGCCATCTTGGTCATGTGACCTAGATTTCGGGATCAAACTTTCCTTACCCCTACCCAGGGATGCTCCACATAAAATTTCAGTTTGATTGGCCATGCGGTTTCAGAGAAGAAGATCTTTGAAAAGTGTGTATAGACGACAGTTCGGCCCGAGGTCAAGAGATGACCTTGACCTAAATTAATCACATACTTTCATTAGTTGTTTTGCATCTACCACTTTTCAGGTCTCAGGCTGCAACAGTTTTCAAAAAATCCATATTTTTCACTTTTTCCCATGTAAAAGCCTATGTTTCCGAAATTCACCTTGACCTAAAATAGGTCAAGGTCATCATGGGTTATTACTTGATCAAACTATGATGGGCTGGAGTCCCAAATGCTACATACCAAGTTTCGTGAAAATCGGCCAAGAAGATTTTTGAGTGGTTTTTACCATATATGGGCACGGCGGCCATTTTGGTCATGTGACCCAGATTTTGCGATCAAATTTTCTTCCCCACTACCCAGGGATACTCCACATAAAATTTCACTTTGATTTGCCAAGCGGTTTCAGAGAAGATCTTTGAAAAGTGTGTATGGATAACAGACCCTTCAAGGTCAAGAGATGATCTTGGCCTAAATTAATCACATACCTTCATTTACTCCATTTGTTGTTTGCATCTACCACTTTTCAGGTCTCAGGCTGCAATAGTTTTCAAAAAATTGCAATTTTCCGCTTTTCGTCTTATAAGTCAATGGAAACTTTAAGTTGCCATAGCAACCAAAGTAGTGGGACAAGGACAATAAAAAACACAAACTTTGTAGAGGCTAATATCATAAGCATGTATGCAAAGTTTCAGCTTCATCTGCCTTACAGCTTCTGAGAAGAAAATTTTTGATTTTTTTTTTTTTTTTAAATTTACCCTTTACGTTGCTATGATAGTTCGTCTCTCACTAATGAGAAAGACCATCATTATTTCTTGAATTGTGCTGATGTGTGTTGGTGAGTTCTTTGATGGCTGACTAGGCCAATTCTGGCTCTAAACTGTCGGTTGCAAGTAGAGCAAGTCAATGTCATAGAGTCTGCTGGTGGCACATTTGTTTTGGCTTTGCGCTCTCTTCGCTTTCTTTCAGCTTCACAGATTCTCTTCTTTTCATAGAGAGCTGCTCCTTTGTTGATGAGACCTCGCCACTTTGATCGCTCCTGTGCAGTCTGTTCCCAAGACCCCATTGGTATTTCGAAATCCTTCAGAGAGGCTTTGAGGGTGTCTTTGTAGCGTTTCTTCTGGCCACCTTGAGAGCGCTTTCCCTCCTGTAGTTCTCCATAGAAAACTTTCTTTGGAAGTCGCGCATCAGGCATTCTTATAACATGGCCAGTCCATCTTAGCTGTGCTAGCTTTAAGACTGTATGCATGCTTTGCATCCCTGCTTTCCTCAGGACCTCTGTGTCTGGAATCTTGTCCTGCCACTTGATTTTTAACAACTTTCTCAAACAGCTTAAGTGGAAATGGTTAAGTCTCTTTGCATGGCGTTGGTATACTGTCCAGGTCTCACATGCATACAAGAGGGTTGGCAGTACCACAGCCTTGTAGACTTTCAGCTTGGTGTCAAGCTTGATTCCATTTCGCTCCCAGACATTTGCACGGAGTCTTCCGAATGCCACACTAGCTTTTGCAATTCTGGCAGTGATCTCATCATCAATATGCACTGCTCTAGCAACCAAACGAATAAAGCGATTTTGACAAAAGTTGCCTAAAACGGGGAGGACTACTCAATAAACATTTATAAAAAAACAAAATTTCAATATCTTAAATGAAACGGCAGAAATTGCAAATTTCCACTTTTTGCCTTATAAGTCAATGGAAACTTCAAGTTACCATAGCAACCAAAGTAGTTGGACAAAGACAATAAAAAACACAAACTTTGTACAGGCTAATGTCATAAGCATGTATGCTAAATTTCCCCCATCGGCTTCTGAGAAGAAGATTTTTGAATATTTTTTTTGAAAATTTACCCTTTATGTTGCTAAGCAACCAAACGAATAAAGTGATTTTTACAAAAGTTGCCTTAAACGTGAAAGACTACTCAATAAACATTTATGTTAAAAAAAAATTCAAATATCCCCAGCCTGACAACGGAAAATGCCAATTTCCACTTTTTCTCCATACGTCAATGGAAACTTCCTTGCCATAGCAACCAGAGTTCTTATACGATCGAAATAAAAAACACAAATATTGTTCCCCCAACCTGTAGATGCTATATGTGAAATATGAAAAGATTCGGCCTGGCAGCTTCAGAGGAGAAGTCGTTTGAAAATGTTGACGACGACGGACGACGCCTACAGACGACGCACGGACACTGTCTCGACTACTATACTATAAGCTCACCTTGTGAGCCTTCGGCTCAGGTGAGCTAAAAAATGACAAAAAAAAATAATCCAAGGATTATATCAAAATCATATGCATATCTTCAGACCATGCCCAAAAATTAAAAAGTTTTAAATGAATTGGCATGAAACTGTATGAGGAGTTATGCACACAAGCTACCCACTGTCCATTCACTTTCATTATCAAAATGCCCGAAAAAAGGCTAAGTTCAAATTGTGAAAAAAGTGACAAAAATTAATCGGAGGATTATATCCAAACCACATACATGTACATATCTTCAAAGCATGGTCACGACATCTGTAAAGTTTCAAGAGAATCGGTATTAAAGTGTAGGAGGAGTTGCGCACACAAGGTACCCACTATCTACAAGGGTCATTCAAGAATTAATGACAATGATTCAATAAAACTTTATTCTTAGCACTTGCGTGCTTCTCATATACTATCAACCAAAGTTGAAGATGTATTCTATTCAATCTTTTCTCCAAATGTTTGCTACTATGCCAATTCTGTGGTTACTATATAAGAATACAAGGTAAATGAGTTTGGACGCGACACACTTGCCTTGATGGAAGACCAGTATCTTGAATGTGTTAACAACATTTCATGAGGGGATTTAATATGTGTGTGTGTGTGTGTGTGTGTGTTGTAAGCATGGCTGTCAATGGTATTGATTATATTGACACTGTACACATAGTTTCAAAATAAACCAGCGCTTTCTCCAGTTCAAATTTAACTATATCAAATCTAGCTGGTCTTTTTAAAATCTATTACTTGTTCCATAAGTTAAAACACTCTCAGATTTTTTATTTTTTTGTTAAGAAGTCATTTGAATACCCTTAAGATTAAACATAACATTAGCTGTTTGAGTTTATTTCTTTGGGCTTCATTATTTGGTTTAAAACCCACTGTTAGGCTCAGAGTGGGTTTATTTTGTCCTGTTCTGCTGTTGCTTAGCAACCACGCGTGTTGCAATTGAGGAAATTGACATGAACATTATTGTTGCTCTCGTTGGTCTCTGGTGCTATCATTAATCATCAAAAATCACTGATAAGACTGTTCAAGCAACAATCCTACACAATTTATTTACCCTACCCCCATACAAAAATGAGCAAAAATTGACTTTTTCACGTCCATGGACACTTCAGGGGCCACATTCAAATTAGCATAGCGTCTAATGATAATCTAGCCATGCTAAAACACAAAATTTTCAGCACAAATGCAAAATATATGTGTCCACTTGCAACATATCAAATAAAGCCGAGCTTAAAAATACTTTCCGAGATATGGATCCATTGTCATTAATTCTTGAATGACCCCTGTATCAAGAATTAACCAAGTGGTTTTAGAGAAGATCTTTGAATAATATTGTTATAAACATGTATAATGCCCCGGGGCAGGGGCAGACCCACCCCTGGGGCCCAAATTATTTTCAGAATCGTAAATCTCCAATTCATTTACCCATTTCCTGCAGTACCTTAATTAGCATGCATATTTGTGTAATTACTCAATTAAATTATCAAAATACACAATTCATAACGATCCGGTAGCGTAAGAAAATGCAAAAGAAATCACCGATACGCAATACCGGGAGTGCATACCAGTTTTTATCAAAATTTCAAGCCGTTTCTTTTTGGCAAGTAGTCGTACCAATTTCATTCGGAATTCCTCAGTTCATCACTGGTTTCCAGCGCATCCTAAAGCGGTTTTCTGCAATATCTGATAACAACGAGATCCAGTATCGGGGGATTTTCTAAAAAATGTAAAACATGGCTTCCATTTGCCGCAAAGCAAATAAATTACGATAAAAAAAACTGGTGGTCTATGCCGCTTTGATCTCTATACGCAACCTTCCTCACTGGAATTGTGAAAGAAAGTTTTGACAAGTGTCAGGTCGGGAATATACGTTGAAATCGGGTTTGAAATCACTTTTAATGGGGGTAAACATGATTTAATTGAAAACGAAAGTAAAACGAGAGCATTTTTTTTTTTAGCTTTTCAAAGTACCTTGGCTGGTATCAAATCATTAAGAAAGCCTAGAAAACAGTAATGAGCACATTCAAATCAGCTAAAATCCATTGAGTCACAGTGTATATCCGAGCGTATGCAGAACAGACGGTTACGGAACGGACAGACGTTTACAGGAGCGCGCGCTTTTTCACGCCAAAAATGTTTTTCCGTTCTTTTAAAGTGACTAATGCAAATATTGAGACCAAACTAGAGCAGATGTGTTGCATACATACCCGTCTAGTTGTCTGTGCTCAAGAGCACAATGATTTTTCAGGGGGTTCGCCTTAACTGCCCAAGACGTGTGAAAAATGGCATATTTTGTTTTTTTTTTGGCTGTGTGTCGAGATTGCTTGCAAAATAAGCCATTGTCAACCTTTTGGACTTAGTCCGTATGTAGTTAAATATGTCCTGAACCACCAGACATTAAATATTTTATATGTTTTCCAGTAAAAATAGCCAAGATTTGTTTTTTTTTTCTGAAGCGTATGGTAATTTCATGGTTACGGGGCGGTACAGTCGTTTGTTACAGAGTGGAACAGACGAAATGACACATTTCCATACGAAACGGAACAGACGTAGGCGAGCTTTAGAATACGGATAGAAACAGACGCTGTATAGTAGAAATGTAAGATACAAACATGTTTTAGCTCACTCGAGCTTTTTGATTCACTATAGACAGCGGAATTTTTACAGACCCAGCGTCTGTCTGTCCATCTGTTCCTCACCATCCTGCTTAGCAAATATTTCACCACATTCATAGGGAGAAATACATATGAAATGCCATCCGGTGGCTGCTAAAGTCCGGACCACAGGCCAATCACGTTCAATGCCACCCGAAGTATATTTTTGTTTATATTTTCAGCCATGAATAGATACAGCTGCTATTGTGTGTGAGTTCTCTACAGATGACTTCAAATCCATAATAGACCATCTGTGTGATCAACATGGAGAACATTGCCGCGCGCCACTTATTATAATATGCAAATATTGTAACAAAGCATTCCGCCTCACAATGATTTCTGTAGCTCTCAGACCAATCAGTGCCCATACACTTGACATACACTTGACACAAGGAGATATAATCAGCATGAAGCATGGACAAGGTCGAAAAGTGAACGTTTATTTTTGGAACATGACTACATTCTATTTAGTAATTACAGTGTCGGTGTTGAATTAGCAGTTTCATTGAGTGTTGTGTAAACAGAAAAGTATTTCACTTCTATCATCTAACAATAAAATAAGAAATCAAACAATTTTAACCCAGGTGCAGTGTCATGAACAACTATGCCATCTCAATCGGCCAGTATACAGTGGATCGCAGCTAGCTAGTGGCTGACAGTCGGTATTGTGTCCTTGTCACAGCTAGACGACACTAGAAATCAAACAATTTTAACCCAGGTGCAGTGTCATGAACAACTATGCCATCTCAATCGGCCAGTATACAGTGGATCGCAGCTAGCTAGTGGCTGACAGTCGGTATTGTGTCCTTGTCACAGCTAGACGACACTAGCACTTCAATGAGTAATCAGGCAGCGGAAGCCATTTCCCGACAGGTTTTTGTCATGACATCTAAAATTCTAAATCCTTACTTTAATAAATGTTTATGGCGTACGTCATAACAACATGGATTCATTCGATGCTTCATCATGTTCATATTCCGATGCTTCATCGTGTTAATATGCACAAGCATGGCTAAATAGTAATAAACTGCGAGTAAATCAAATAAGTAAGATGCATGACAGAATCATATATGCTTACAAATCACGCCAAAGATTTTATCTCCCGCCGCAAGCTCCCTTTTGCGGCGTCTTAGCTGATTCTCACGCATCATTCAGACTTTGGAATATATGACCGATGCTTTGGAGAGTACTCCCGCCGGTGTGTACGGAGGTGGGTGTTCGCTTGATGACTTTGCTTAAGGACTGAGTATGCAAACAGGGAACCTTTTCCTTTGACCGAAATTCTAGGGTCTCTATATTACTAACGTATTCAGCACGAATGCCAGCCTTCCATATAGACCTCTGGTTAAAACAGACATGAGTCTTATTATCAGACCTTTTCAGACTTTTTTCAGTCTTTTATTTTAGAATTTATTGTTAGATATGCACTATTAGTGATACTATATTTAAAGGAGAAGAAAATCCATGATTGCCTCGTGATGCTGAGCACCAAGGAAGCCATTGGTACCATTTTAACGCATTTGATATGGCGCGGCCTGGGCGAACCCACGACATCTCGCCCCCCAAGCGGGCGCTTTTACCACTGAGCTATCGGGACCTCTCCCCCCCCCTCTCTCTCTCTGATCTGCTGTTTGCCCCCAAACTACTTTTTGTTTTCACAACATAGTCGATGCTATTCTGATACATGTACGATGCTGATCCAGGTCACCAGGTGTATTCCATCTGGTCACGTTCGAGTGCTACAATACAGAAGGTTGCCGCAAAGTGTTATATTTGACATCACAGTGTTGTTCATGTAGTATTCATGGCCGTCTGTGACCGCTCCGTATGCTGATTCGTCTGTTTTTTTCGTAGGCTACGTCTGTTCCGCCCCGTAACATAAACGAATCTGTAGACTGTTCCGCTCCGCAATGTTTTTGTTGCTAAGCAACAAAATTCTGCTTAAACTACAAGGCTTTCATGCCGGAAATTATGGTGTTTTGGAAGATAGTAGATGGACATGCAAGGCCGATATAACAATACATTTGAAGCATACAGTTATGGATGAAAAACTGTACAAAACATTTTTGGCGCGAAAAAGCGCGTGCTCCTGTAAACGTCTGTCCGTTCCGTAACCGTCTGTTCTGCATACGCTCGGATATACACTGTGTGAGTGGTGACTTTGTTTTGAGGTTGAAATTTTGTAGTCTTTCTTATATTTGGCTTCATTTTGTCCCTTCAGTTCATTACAACAAAGAAACAGTAATATCTTAAAAATAAGCTTTAATAAATGATAAAAAAATAATAATTAAACACATTATCCCCAATTAATCTTTTTTTCGTGACAAATTACCCAACTGTTTTTCCATTTTACCCAATTGATTGAAAACAGAGGGGGTAAAAATACTGAACATACCCAATTAAAATTCCAGATACCCAATTGACTGAAAAAGGGGTGGGTAAATACCCAATTGTCTAAAAAGTTAATTAAGGTACTGATTTCCTGCAAGTTTTGCCCTTCAAATCACATTTTAACAATTTTCCCCATTAAAATGCATATGTGACCTATGTTGACCTTGCTGTAAAATAGGTCAAGGTCATCCCAGGGTCATGATTTATACAAACTTTGTAGAACTCCATTGCCTGATGCTTCATGCCAAGTTTCAAAATCATAGGCCTTCTGGTGCTGGAGAAGAAGATTTTTAAAGGTTTTTGCTATTTATAGCCATGGCGGCCATCTTGGCCATGTGACCTTGACCATTTATACAAACTTCCATTAATGCTCAACATAAAGTTTGGCTTTCATTGGCCAAGCGGTTTCTGAGAAGAAGATGTTTGAATATTATGGTCATATACATTTATATAGCCCCAGGGCAGGAGCAGACAACCCCATGGGCACAATTTTTTTTTTTCATAAACATAAATGTTCTGTCCATTTGCCCATTTCCTGCAAGTTTTGCTCTTCAAATTACATTTTAATAATTTTCCATATTCAAATGCATATGCAACCTCTGTTGACCTTGCTGTAATATAGGTCAAGGTCATCCCAGGATCATGATTTATACAAATTTTGTACAAAATATACTGCATTTTGTAGTACAACCCAAATTTTATGGTAAAAAGCGTTGTCAAAATGGTCACATGTCGAAAATAAAACCCTACAAAAGTTGCAATTGCAGGCAAGACCACTCATAGTCTATCACTATGGCAGTCAAACCAGACATACATAGGGTCTTTATTCATTTCTATAAAAAAAGTTTTAAAGAGAACTGTGCTATTTCTATGCTACTGGATCATAACTAGAAAATGTGTTTATGAAACACTATGCCCCCAACTGGTACGTCACTTTCAAGATGTAAAAATGTCCAAAAAATGACTTAGTTCAAATTGTAAAAATATGTGACAAAAATTAATCTGAGGAGTATATCCCAACCACATGCATATCTTCAAAGCATGGTCAAAATGTCTGCAAAGTTTCAAAAGTATCGGTATTAAATTGTAGGAGGAGTTGCGCACACAAGGTACCCTCTATCCATTCACTAAAATGCCCAAAAAAATGACTAAGTTCAAATTGTGAAAAAAATGACAGAAAATAATCCAAGGATTATATCCAAACCACATGCATATCTTCAGACAATGCCCATAACACATGTATTGGCGTGAAACTGTAGGAGGAGTTGCGCACACAAGGTACCCACTGCCCATTCACTTTCATTGTCAAAATGCCCGAAAAATGGCTAAGTTCAAATAGCGAAAAAAGTGACAAAAATTAATCTGAGGATTATATCCAAACCACATGCATATCTCCAAAGCATGGTCACAACATTTGTAAAGTTTCAAGAGAATCGGAATAAAACTGTACGAGGAGTTGCACACACAAGGTACCCACTATCTACAGTACAGTCCAGGGGGATTTTCACCAGCCCGCCCACCCCCGCGGAGAGGGGGCTGCAAGAAAAAGGATTATAATTTTAATATCCACCGCGGAAACGCCCTAGTCGGCGGGATTGCGGAGTTTCCGCGGCGGGGTAAAGAAGTAGAAATTTTATCGTCCGCGCTTACCTGTATTTTTTGCGGACCCGCAGTGGAATGAGGATGAATAAGGAAAGTGGGCGGGGCTTGTTTCCAATTTATTGTAATGCATACTTGTACTTAGACCCGAGTTTAAATCTAATTCGATTATTATTTTTGTTTCATGTATCTTAATTGAAAATACATGTTTTACGATCATAAAGTGTAAATGCATTTCTGTCACGAAAATCACAGATTCTGCATGGTTGTAGAATCACTTCAGTGAAAGATATAAGATATGGTACGACGCACACACACCTAAAGGCAAACAGAGAGAGAGAGAGAGAGAGAGAGAGAGAGAGACAAAAATCTTATTTTCATGTGACAATAATAGACACAAGGTTAATATAGATAAAAGCTTACTTTGAATCTTTTATTTTTTATTTTTTTTTTTTTTTCATGGAAACATTTTCTTACACTAAGTATACTACATACTGGTACACAATAAAAAAAATATTATTTTTATAAACCGATAATTTTAATTGTTATCTGAAGCTTCTGATATGAGCCGTGTCATGAGAAAACCAAAACTGTGCATATACAAAAACAAAGGCGCAGATCAGCTTCGCAGTTACTGCAAAGCTGATCAATCCCTTTGTTTTCGCTTAACAGATAGTACAATTCCTCTACTTTCTAAATCCGAAATTTCCAGTCTGTAGCCTGCTTCTGTGACTGTACAGCTCGGTTTGTGTCGAATCTGTTCTGAAACCACATTGTTGGTTTTCTGATGATGTGGCTCGAAGGCTTGAGTTTACTGTCAAATGAAAATAAAAAAAAGATTTTACAACACTTCTTAAATCACCATTCACAATCAAAAGGAAACATACAAAGACACTTGTATTTGCATATGTGAACAATATGTATCATCGTTGAATCTGAAACATGACGGCTAGACAACAGAGTATATGGTTTTACTGTCTCTCTCTCTTTCTTTCTGCTCCTCTACCCTACACTAATTTACTAACTATGTGTTAGGCGCACAGTCTGATCCAATTTGGCGGCCCAGCATACCTCAAATTCTTCAGCCACAGTCACAGCACATAATCCGTATTCAGATTTTAGAAAGTAATATGAGCCGCCTCATGAGAAAACCAACAATCTGCATATGCGAAACCAAAGGCGCAGATCAGTTCGCAGTAACTGCGAAGCCGACCATCGTCCTCGTTTTCATTACACGGATAGTACAATTTCTCTATTTTCTAAATCTAAAATTTACAGCCTCCAGTCATCATCTGTGCCTGCACAGCTCGGTTTGCATTTGTGTAGAAACCCTTGTGGTGTAGATCTTTTGCCAAGTCATGTCCAGTAATATTGTCATAGAGGCACACGTTTGACACCTTAGGGGTATTACCTGTTATAATGACACCATTCATTGATAAGTTTTATTGCTCAGGTACAGTAAGTTGCTAATCCCCTGTAAATCACATTGTTGATGAAGTAGTTGAAGCATAAAATGAATAGAATAGAACAGAAATGAGCCTGCACATGAGAAAACAAACAAACAATATAAGTATCCGAACCGGTCCGACAAAAACCAACCTGTACAGTCACAGAAACAGGCTAGAAGCATGAATAGTCGAAGTTTTGTACTATCCATCTGAGATTTTATCTCAGTATCCATGTAGCGAAAACAAAAAGGCACTGAACACCTGCGCTGATCTGCGCCTTTGTTTTCGCTTATGCAGATTGTTAGTTTTCTGATGTGGCGGCTCAAATTTTAATTTTGAAATGTTTTGTCACAGTCAACAAATTTTCATAAATTTTGGGACGAATTCCGACATTGCAAACATTTTGTTTAACCAATTTACGCAATTTTATATCTTTTAAGGCTTGTGTCTGTATGTGTGTTTGTTTGTGTCGAAAATGTATACTTGCACCAGGAAAAAAATAAACATTAAATGTTTGCCCCGTATACCCCACTTTTATAGCAAAACTTGGGTATGCAGGGGTTTACATGTTTTTTTTTCTCCAAAACAGATTGTTGGTACTCTTTAGAACCGCCGCGGCGATACGGTTCTCACGTGTACCCACAATTTGTGCGTTAAGTCTTTTGACAGTATGCTCCATGGTGAGAAATGTGATCTTGACTAATTAACTTTAAACGAACTGGTTTTGATTCTAGAAATTAATATTTAAATGATGCTAAAATATTAAGTGCATTATATAGCTTATTGACAGAGAAGCCATAGATTGGCATGTCCTTATAAGTATTACCTGTTTAATTAACAGGTGGCCAATGTGTGGTCAGCAATGGGTTATTATTGGACACGACAAGCAATAAAAAAGTTTCTTCACTTGCAATCATGTATAATAGAATGGAAAACAAACTTTTTTACATCAAAGCCCAACTTCATATATTTTGCGGAAACAATAACTAAAGAAAAAGAGAGGCAAAGATGCTAAATATTTTGATTTGAACATTGAATGTACATAGAAAGAACAAACAAATGGATGAATAAGAAAGCAAAAATGAACGAATGAATGAATGAATGTTTCAATTTTCCTATTGACTCAAATTTGTATCTTCATTTGAATGACAGCATGACTGAAAGCAAGAAAGAAGAGATAGAAGATATTTACTTTTTTAAGGTGAATACCAAATATATTTCATCGAGTGAATTGAAAACATCAAATTTTCACGAGTGCGTAGCACGAGTGAAAATTAAGATGTTTTCAAATCACGAGATGTGTGAGATAACTGTACCTGTCAATCATTATGACGTCATTACTTTTCAATGGAAATCCTCCGCAAACCCGCGGTGGAATTATACAGGAAACGGGAGGATCCTCCGCGGATCCGCCGCAATCCGCGGCGGGATTAAAATATTCCGCGGTGGGATTATAAGCGGACAGGTGAGCGGGATTGCGGGGGGCTCAAAGAAATTGTCCGCGGGGGTGGGCGGGCTGGTGAAAATCCCCCTGGACTGGATTGTATTCACTTTATCAAGAATTAAAAAGGGAAATAACTCTCACAGAATGGGCCCCTAGCCCCTTAAATTTACCTGAAAGAAAAAATACTGGTCCTCTTAATTTTCATATACAAACTACATACCAAATTTCAAGATCCTAGCTCTAACGGTTCCTGACTGAGTGCTAAGTGTTATTCACACATCACAGACAGACAGACAGACAGACAGTCCCAAACCAATATGCCCCCTCAACTTCTTCGAAGTTGGGGCATAAAAATCGTCTTTAGTTGCCAACAACCGTTGCAATTTCAGCATGATGTTTTTTCAGATAATGTAGGTCCATACTTATGCAGGTACACATGAATTTAACCGAATCACACCTTAGGGTAATACTTGGTTTTATGAGGCCATTGACAAAACCTATTGACCCTTGTAGTGACACCAACAGCTCTGTATAGATCTGTACCTGTACATTAAGAGACTTTGCTCACTCTTGAACATTACAATTCTTATCGAACAAAAAATGATATCGTTTTTGTTTCCTAACAACAACAATGGCATTCATGCGCACAAGTTGGCAGATATGGCTTGGCATGGCCAATGTCATATTTTTTGTTCTAACAGTAGCAAAATCGCGTCCTTTCTACAAAAGAGCTTGCTCTTTCAAAGCCGCTAAAGTGCTCCTTGGAGCAAGCTCGCTATTATCATTAATTAAGAAAATGAATACCCACACTTCATGTTTCCATTAAAAAAACAAACAATAATAGGCATTTGAATTTCTGAAGTGAATAAATAATGTCAAGTGAATAAAAAGTAAAATTCAACAGAGACTAGAAAATGTGTTTATGAAACACTATGCCCCCAACTGGTACGTCACTTTCAAGATGTAAAAATGTCCAAAAAATGACTAAGTTCAAATTGTAAAAAAAAAGTGACAAACATTAATCTGAGGAGTATATCCCAACCACATGCATATCTTCAAAGCATGGTCACAATGTTTGCAAAGTTTCAAAAGTATCGGTATTAAATTGTAGGAGGAGTTGCGCACACAAGGTACCCTCTATCCATTCACTAATTTTTAATGCCCGAAAAAATGACTAAATTCAAATTGTGAAAAAATGACAAAACATAATCCAAGGATTATATCCAAACCACATGCATATCTTCAGACCATGCCCATAACACATGTAAAGTTTTAAATGAATTGACATGAAACTGTAGGAGGAGTTGCGCACACAAGGTACCCACTGCCCATTCACTTTCATTGTGAAAATGCCCGAAAAATGGCTAATAGTCTAATAAAAATAAAGTTTTTTTAGGTAAACCCCAAGCAAATTGCAACACAAATGTTTCTTGGATTTTTGTGGAGAAACAACCTTCCTAAACAACATACCAAAAGTATACCAAAATCGGAGAATATGAAATTTGATTTTTTTTCGTCTTTTCTGGAGTACGTTTTGGCATATTTTGCTATCTAAAGCAGTGCATGTGATATATTGTGATTTTACATTATGGCTATAAATTATTCTGAAATGATTAAACTTGAAATGTGCATTAATGAGTTTAGATTCGATCATTTTTGCTCAGTTAAATTGGTTATTGGTGTTCAATAAGCACTGAATTACCCCACCCACTCGTATTTCAGTGCATACACATGCAGTTGTTAGTTAATATTCCCAAACGTTTTGCAGAAGACAGGATCTTATTGGAATATACACTACATACAACCTGTTATATCGACACCCTGTATCCTCATGCTAATGTTATTGTTTACTACTGGAAATGTTGATGAATTCGTACGTAAAATAACAATTAGCAGACGATTCTGGGAATAAAATGTCATTTTTCGCTTATTTCTACACAATCTATCCTTTTAAGAATACTTGAGGAATCTCACTCTTACCTTTATCCTATTGCACGTACCTTTTCCCTGATTTACCGTTTTAAAAGACACGATAAAGGAAAACAAGACGTAGACGCTGTAAGTAAATTTTCTGTAACTTTCTTTTATTTACGTTTTATGATAGTATACAGGCAATATTTCCAACCAAAAATACGGTAAAATATTACCTTTTAAGTCGTAAATCAAGGCCAAAAAATACAATATAAAAAAAGCGTTGTTATTGTTTTCCACTGCTTATTTATTACCATTGTTATTATTTCTCCCAGCTAAGATAAGGTTTCTTACTGTTGACGTCATAGTATCCTCACGTTGATGTGTTGATGTAAAAGGATCACGTTCATTATGTTGAGTGACTATGAATGCATATAAAGAGTGTCTATGGGTATGTGTGACTGTGATTGCATTGAAAATGTAATCTGTAAAGCAAAAGAGGTGTTATGCACACAGGAACAGTACAGATACACGGCAGTCAACCTGTTATATTGGCACCCTGTATTCTCAAGCTAATATTATGGTTAAAATGTTGAAGATTACATACGTAAAATGACAATTAGCAGACGATTCTGAGAATAAAATATCGTTTGTCGCTTATTTCTGGACGATCTGTCCTTTTAAGAATACTTGAGGACTCACACTTTGACCTTGATCCTATTGCACGTGCATTGTTCCCGATTTACCGTTTTAGAAGACATAATAACGGAAAACAAGTTGTAGACGCTGTAAGTAATTTCTCTGTGATTTTCCTTTATTTACGTTTAATGATAGTGTACAGGCAATATTAAATTGTGACCAGAAAGACA
Organism: Rugalucina vietnamica; assembly: GCA_964017185.1. Classification (NCBI taxonomy): domain Eukaryota; kingdom Metazoa; phylum Mollusca; class Bivalvia; order Lucinida; family Lucinidae; genus Rugalucina; species Rugalucina vietnamica. Next base: position 33,989,371 of record OZ024874.1, on the reverse strand, counting down.
GTAAAATATTACCTGTAAGTCGTGAATCAAAGCCAAAAATGCCATATTTAAAAACGTGTTGCTATGGTTTTCCACAGCTTATTTATTGCCAGTGTTATGTGTGATTAAGATAGCCTGAAATGTAATCTGCCATGCAAAAGAGGTTATATGTACTGTAGTTCCCTTTTTTGAATATATGAGTACCATTGTGAAAACACAAACGTTTTGCATATGCGAAAACAAAGGCACAGATCAGCATCCAGTATCTGCCAAGCTGATCAGCGCCTTTGTTTTCGGTTCTACAAAGTTTGTATAAATCATGACCCCTTGATGACCTTGACCTATTTTATAGCAAGGTCTGCTTAGGTCGCATATCCCAGATATCAGGTTAGTATTTATAGGACCATTGGTCCTATATGAGTACCGTCGTGAAAACACCAACGTTTTGTATATGCGAAAACAAAGGCGCAGATCAGCATCGCAGTTTCTGCGAAGCTGATCAGCGCCTTTGTTTTCGCTGTACAGAAGTTGTCGTCATACGGAATTTAGCATGTTTATTCGTTGTGGGATTATGCTAAATACTCGATTTTGTCTAAAAACCAACTTGTAAACTTGTAACAACGGTCTGCACTAACAAACATTCCAATGCCCATAGCTCTGTTATTATTCTGCCAAATATACACATGGAAATAAGTTAGGGAACACCTGTCATAATGTGACTACCAACTTTGGACTGTATATATCCTTCTTTGTAAAAATTAATATGAATGTTTTGACAATGTGTCAGAATCTGCAGACTCCAAAGTTGCTTCTATATGAAAATGGTTAGCATCAAACAAAAACTGCGACAGAGAACGGCCATCTTTGATTCAGAAAATGTTTGCTAAATTTAAGAAACGCACTGCTAGTCTTTGCGATAACTTCTTTATTTGAACACACGTTGTCGTAATTTTTCGTAAGCATAAATCTGAGACATTGCTTGTGGAACTTTGATCATAAATTCTTTATTTTCTGACCGACCGTCGGCCCATACTTTTCCGGGGGTAGTTTTCATGCCTACGTTTTGTTCTTTGGGTATACATTATGCAGGTTGTAAATGTTGGGCCAGATATTCGATATGACCCTTTAGGAATCTAAACATGTACGTTCTGGTTATAGTGTCCAAGCAGAATTATTCTTTTACGGATTTTTTTTTTTTTTGCAAAATATCCAAGAATTTGGCTTTCCGTAGAAATCAATGCAAACTGTAGATTTTATATGATTAGTTGGTTTGGAGATGAAGCATGAAGTTTTAGGTCCGAAGTCGTTTATTCATTCAAAACGATCAGATTCAACATTTTATTCCTGTTTTTGCTTTCAAAAATTGAGTTTTGCGGAGTGCAGAAGCAAAAAGGCAAACTTGTATTCAGTAAAAGTGGAGTTTTTCGCATATGGCATATTGTATCCTCCGTAACACAAAGACGAAATGTTGTGAATTTCCATAAATTGGGCTGTAGCTAGGCCAAGGTATGAACTATATTTGATAAAAATTTCAGTATCGCCAAAAAAAAAGGAAAATGGATTTTTTCAAACTCTCTCCAAGGGCTCAAAGTGTTCCCTAACTTATTTCCATGTGTATATAACGTTGAAGCGTCGTGCGTTTTCACAAGTGATTCTGGATTCGTCCTATGTTTGCATTCTTAAATGCGTTGACTAGAACGACTTCAGGTAAAAAAGTACAAGTAGGCAAAGATCAGGAAAGGCGCAATCAGAAAAAGATTCCCACTCCAAAAACCGAGGTGGGAAAAAACCAAACTAATAATCAGGTACTTATACCATGAAAACATTTCGTAAGCCGAATGAGCAGCTATTTTCCCAATAGGTGGCCACTCAGTTACTTTAACTTAACTAAAAATATGCAAACATACATAAGGCGCCAACAGCACAAAAATATTTAGAACACCAAGACATAAAACAAAAAGAACCATCACAGAAGTATCGACTTGGAACGATCAGTAACACAAAGTTACTGGCGGGTAGCTTTCAAAGTACATTGTAGTCTGTAAAATTCGCGTACAGGTAGGGGCCAAAAAGAGGAAGAATCAATATCGATTGCGGAGGGAGGCAGTTTTATTGCACAGGTTAATAGGGACCATAAAACCAATAAAGAGTGGGACTAAAGGTATTATCCTTTGGGAGTCTCTTTGTTGTTCCCTGCAGAAATGTGATAAATACCTTATTATGACAGTCCTTTGATCTAAGGATCATTAGGGGTCATTAACTGAATAAACAATGGTACCAATATAGCTCCTTCAGGAGCTGAAGGAGCTAAGTCTTTAAAGACATTATGTACTCTTCCGAACAAAACCTTTAGTTATTCACCTTCAAATAAAACAACGCCGTAATTTACGTTGATTTTGACAAATTATAGATATGAAGGCAATTCCTGACGCGACGTCCACATGCATAGTACAATTCGTCGATTTTCTATATCTAAAATTTCCAGTATCTAGCCATCATTTATGTTTGTACAGTTCGGTTTGTGTCGCGCCTGTCAATCTACTTTCATCAATTTCCTGTAAGAATGTCGAGATTTATTCTCACCCATTTTTTTATTAAATATAAAAAGGTATCACTATCAACAGTAGGAAACCTTATCATTTGTTAATTTTTACCCGAAGAAGTAATAACTTAGCAGGGAAATGTAATAACACCTACTCGCGAAAACAATAACATGAAAACTTGAAAACGGCCTTTTTAAGAACAATCAAAGCTTTGAGTTTGGTAGTTTATGTTCCCTGGGTATATTTACATAACATATAACTAATTAGGACTGAAATGAACTTTTGGCGCCTGCTTACAGCGTCAGCGTCTTGTTTCCCTTTATTTTGTCTTCTAAAACGGTAAATCAGGGAAAAAGTACGTGTAATAGGATAAAGGTAAGAGTGAGATTCCTCAAGTATTCTTAAAGGGACAGATCGTGTAGATACATGTATAAGCGAAAAATGACATTTTATTCTCAGAATCGTCTGCTAATTGTCATTTTACGTACAAATTCATCAACATTTCCAGTAGTATACAATAACATTAGCTTGAGGATACAGGGTGTCGATATAACAGTTTGTATGTAGTGATATACATTTAAGCAGATATGACAGGCAAAGTCTTTGAAAAGGTTATTAAGTGAGGCTTTGTCAAGCATCTTGGGGCTTATCAGAGTAAGATTACATAAATTTATAGAGTAAGTTAACTGTCTGATGGCTTTTTCTGTTTATCAGTAGGCACAAATGCTATAAGACCATTCATTGCAAATGGAAATATTTGTGTATAAGATGAGGACCATGATGATGAGTTTCTTCTCTCATCATAGACATAGAGCAGCTGCATTACAACAGCAAATCAGCCTTTGCGTGATAAAACAAACCATCTGGATTTCTGACCAGGTCCAACACAAACTTAGGCCTGTACAGTCACAGCGTGGGGCTAAAAGCTTGAAATTTCTGATGTATGAAGAATAGGCATCATACTATCCACGCGTATCAGCTGTTCTGTTCCTGCATAGCTGATCCGCCCCTTTGGTGTCGCATATGCAGATTGGTTTTCTGGTGCGACGGCTCATTAATATAGCCAGAATGGCTAGTATGGACTATCAACTGTAATTTCTGTGACCTTTAAAAAAATGGTTTTGATGACATGTTTCGTTAATGTTTGGCATCCATTAGAATTACTCTTTAGGGCATAAAAGTGTCACAGGAAGGATACCACACCACAGCGAGGTCAAAGCCTCAAAGGTCAGGAGGTGCAATTTCGTATTTAAGTAAAATTTAAGATACTGGGGGCTAATTAAACATAGATTGATACCATTCAGGGTAATAACTAGTAGTCATATAGAGCTGAAACTTGCGTCAAATGATTGCTAAGACGATACACAAATAAAATTTAGTTTGGTATAACATTATCTGACTTCTAACTCCTAAAATATGCGAGATAATCTTTGAAATTGGAGTAAAAAAAATGAAAAATAAGGGCTTTACTTACAAAGTCACTTGTTTCTCAACAATGCCCAATAAGAGCTGAAAATTCTGGAAATGGTTGCTAATAAAATATAAAGGTAAGATCATTTTGAAATCAAGACAATTTACCTAATGATTATGAACTTGTCTAAACGTATCTGACGGCTACCTCATTAAATGAAGAAAAAATGGTAAACACCCCCACCCCCCAAAAAGGAGCCCATGATATACATTGTATATGGGCATGGTAGCCATCTTGGTCATGTGACCTGGCTTTTTATATACACATTGGTTCCCCCTTCCCATAGATGCTTCATATAAAATTTGGCTTCGATTGGCAAAGGAAATGTTTGAGCATTATGTTAGTATACATGTATATGGCCCTGGGGTAGGGACCGATCAACCCATGGGGTCCATTTCATTTTCAGAATCATAAATTGTCAGTCTTATTACCAATTTACTGCAAGATGATCCTTTTAAATGGCATTTTAACAGTTTCCCCATTCAAATGCATAGGCGACCTATGTTGACATTGCAGTAGCAGGGCCGATATAGGATTTCTGGGAAGGGGGTTCAAATCCACCAAGAGGTGGTTCGTTTTCATCATTTTCCCCATGAAACTGAAATAATATGGTCCCAGAGGGGGATTCAAGCAAACCATCAGAACCCCTCTAAATCCATCACTGTGTAGAATAGGTCAAGGTGATTTATATTTGTTGTACTTGAGCCATATATGCTACATGTCATGTTTCATTGAAAACAGTCCACCGGTTCCAGAAAAGAAGATTATTGAAGGGTTTTACCACATATGGGCAGGGCGGCCATCTTGGTCATGTGACCTGGAAACCCTAATTACATCAACAGAATAGCCTTTGTCTGAATTGTTTGTCCTCTTGTCCGCCATTTTGGTTTGCTAAAAATCAACCTAAATGGTCAGGGTCCTACAATGACACCCAGAGTGTGACCATGTGACCCTAGGGTCATGATTGACAGGATTTATGTAGAGCTTCATGACATTGTTGCATACCAAATATACAAGCTTTGGGTCTTGCGGTTTCAGAGACAAACATTTTTTTCATGTATTTCCATAAGTCTATGGCAGATAATGATGCCCATGGAGCGTGGCTTTTATGGACATGGAACCCAGGGGGCATGGTTGGAGGAGTATTATTCATTGCTACACACACAATATAATAATATATGCTCTGGGCTTTGTGGTTTCGGAGGTTTGTCATGTTTTCCCATTGAAAGGCTATGGGAGATATATGTTGCCATGGAAACCAGAGTTCTGATTCCACCTGGCTCAAAACCTGATGCAACCTTTCCTTCTCTCCAATAATGCTTCACGTAAAATTCCATTGCAATTGGCAGACTTGTTGCGGGGATATTTGTATTTGAAAGTGTGAAGGCACACACGGATGACGGCTCGGGCCCCATCCTATAAGCTCATCTTGTTAGCCTTCGGGCTCAGGTGAGCAAAAAATAATAGGTTTTGGGGGTATGCTAACAAAATTTCTAGTACATTAGCTACTGAACCCTCTAGAGAGCTGAGAAGAGTGTTATAATTGCTAAGAAAATACACTAGTCAACTGCTACATCTAGAATTAGTTTATCTTACCTCTATCTTCTAAAACAGGAAAGAACACCTTATAAATTGGAGCAAAATTACAAAAGGGGTTTTCTTAAAAATCTCTTTAATTCAGCCACTGATGGTCTTGAAGAGTTTAAAATGCTGTCATATGATTGCTAAATAAAAGATACTAGTCACCTCACCTGTTGTCTAGTGTTAGCTTAATCTAACTTCAATACTCTAAATTATGAATGAACACCGTATAATTTGAGGCAAATTAGCGAAAAAGCTAAGGGACAATACTTACAAAATCTCTTGTTACTCAGTTGGTGATGTCCAAGACAGCTTAAAATGGTGTCAAATGAATGCTATGACAATGCCATGTTGATCATTGGTCTTATTTTTGTCTTATGTGACTCTTAAAATATATTGACGTTCACGAAAGCTTAAACAGCTACACTGCACCAATTAGGATTATAACATCTGGAAAAGACTACTAAATTAGGAATAATTTTATCATCTTGAATTACAAACATTACCTTCCTCTTTCTCCTTGAGGCACTTTCAGTGCACCTGTTAATCTGGATTATTTAAAAAAAACGAAATTTCATTTTTTAATTAGTGGGTGGGGTAAATCAGCGCTTGGTGTAGTTGAATTTTTACTGGAATTGACACATATTTAAGTTTTTTGACATTTAAATTGTAAGAAACATGTCAGAATAAGCATAATGAGTGTTTCTATGTTTAAAATTCAACCTAGAATTATTCATAGACCCATCTAAAGTACTAGCTGTATTTTTGTAGTGACGAAAATCCTCCTTTAATAAAGATGGTGAAAAAAATCAAATTTCATATCTTCCGATTCTGGTATACTTTTAGTATATTTATAATACAGGTCTAAGGTTATTGAAAATCAAAAAAGGATTTGTGTTGCAATTTGTTTTGGGTCATCCAACCATTTTACTGGGCTATAAGTTCAAATTGCGGAAAAAGTGACATAAATTAATCTGTGGATTATATCCAAACCACATGCATATCTTCAAAGCATGGTCAAAACATCTGTAAAGTTTCAAGAGAATGGGCCCCTAGCCCCTTGAATTTACCTGAAAGAAAAAATACTGGTCCTCTTAATTTTCATATACAAACTACATACCAGATTTCAAGATCCTAGCTCTAACGGTTTCTGTACGAGAGCTCATGCATCACAGACAGACTGACTGACTGACTGACTGCACGGACAGACCCAAACCAATATGCCCCCTCAACTTCTTCGAAGTTGGGGGCATAAAAGTTAATCTGAGGAGAATATCCCAACCACATGCATATCTTCAAAGCATGGTCACAATGTCTGCAAAGTTTTAAAAGTATAGGTATTAACTTGTAGGAGGAGTTGCGCACACAAGGTACCCTCTATCCATTCACTAAAATGCCCCCAAAAATGACTAAGTTCAAATTGTGAAAAAAATGATAAAAAATAATCCAAGGATTATATCCATACCACATGCATATCTTCAGACCATGCCCATAACACATGTAAAGTTTTAAATGAATTGGCATGAAGCTGTAGGAGTTGTGCACACAAGATACCCACTGCCCATTCACTTTCATTGTCAAAATGCCCGAAAAATGGCTAAGTTCGAATTGCGAAAAAAGTGACAAAAATTAATCTGAGGATTATATCCAAACCACATGCATATCTCCAAAGCATGGTCACAACATCTGTAAAGTTTCAAGAGAATCAAAATAAAACTGTAGGAGGAGTTGCGCACACAAGGTACCCATTATCTATTCTTTTTATCAAGAATTAAAAAGGGAAATAACTCTCAACGAATGGGCCCCTAGCCCCTTGAATTTACCTGAAAGAAAAACTATGGGTCCTCTTAATTTTCATATACAAACTACATACCAAATTTCAAGATTATAGCTCTAACGGTTCCTGACCAAGTGCTAAGCGTTACTCACACATCACAGAGTCGCAGACTCACTGCACTGCACAGACAGACCCAAACCAATATGCCCCCTCAACTTCTTCCAAAGTTGGGGGCTTAAAAATATCGGCTGATATCAATCACTAATGAAATAATATCATATAATTTCATCAGTGAAAATTTTCATTTTTTATATAGATCTAAATTGATTTCATTGTAATGCAGACCACAGTGATCCTGCTTTGGCGATCTGTTTAGCTCTAGTTGGCACTGGTATAACCAAATAATGTTTGAAACTTACCTGTATATTAACATCTGTAACCTGAATAGAATCAGTGGAGAGTAGGGTCGGCTCTGCTATAGCCTGAGCAGAATCTCCGGAGACTAGAGTAGACTGCCTGATAACCTGAACATTATCACTGGAGACTAGAGAAGGCTGTCCAATATGATTACTGGAAGGTAGTGTTGGATCATCAATAACATGATGAACAAGATCACCAATGATCTGTACAGGATCACTAGTAGTTGGCTGCGCTGGCTGCCCAATATCCTGTACAGTATCAGTGCAGGGTAGGGCTGGATCACCAATAACCATGTCTTCCACAGTATCAGCTATTGGTGTGGACTCTTCTCCTACAGTCTGCTGCAGCTGAAACAAGAAAAGATATGACACAAAGTGTCATATCATTTGACTCAATTATGAAGAACTGAGCTGCAGTTACTCTTCTACAAGGCCCAAAAATGTTTCTCAAAAAATGCCCCTCCCTCATCTGTTTTAACCGCCCCTCATCTTATGGCTCAAATAAAAAAAGGGCTCTTTTTTGTTCAAATGTGATAATTTGTAGTAGTCTATAGACAGAATATTTCCATCGGTATTCCGTTAGACCTCTCCATACCGACGGAAATGACTTCTATTGAGCCCTTAGTCGAAAATGAAAAATCATCGAAGACTCCAAAGAAATTGAAAATTATGTTATATCTTTTCTGACTGATAGGACTTAATTTATATATATTCCAGATGTAAAATGGCGCAGGTTCATAAAATACTTATGTTTTCTGTTGAAAATATCACATACATCTATAACTAGATAACTAGACTACTGTAAAATATAAGACAAACCAGAGGACCAACTGTCCTGTAAACGCTCACCTGAGACCTGAGATATATACCAATAAACTTGTTTGACTAGAATGGTAATATACATGTATATAACCCCAGGGCAGGGTCAGAGCAATCTCTGGAGTCAATTTCTTTTTTAAATCATAAGGATTCAGTTCATTTGCCAATTTACATTGACATTCAAATGACATTGTAACAATTTCCATCATTCAAATGCATGGGCAACCTAAGTTGCCATAAAAAGGGTCATCCCAGGGTCATGATCAGGGTTCGAAAGACCTGGGTATTGAACCATAAAACCCAACCCAGTGGGTTTTTGCGGGTAAATGACTCATGATTTATATAAACTTTGTAGAGCTCCATTGCCTGATGCTTCATGCCAAGTTTCAAAATCATAGGCCTTCTGGTTCTGGAGAAGATTTTTAAAGGTTTTTGCTATTTATAGCTATGGCGGCAATCTTGGTCATGTGACCTTGACCATTTATATACACTTTCATTCCCACTTCCTAACAACACTCCTGATAAAGTTTGGCTTTGATTGGCCAAGCGGTTTCAGAGAAGATCTTTAAATATCACTGCAATATACATGTATATTGCCCCGGGGTGGGGGCAGACAGACCCCTGGGGTCCAAATTTTTTCAGAATCATCAATCTTAAGTCCATTTGCCCATTTCCTGCAAGTTTTTCCCTACAAATGACATTTTAACATTTTTCCCCATTCAAATGCATGAGTGACCTATGTTGACCTTGCCATAAAATAGGTCAAGGTCATCCCAGGGTCTTGATATATATAAACTTTGTAGAGCTCCAGTTACTGATGCTTCACACCAAGTTTCAAAATCATTGGCCTTCTACCCCGGGAGCTAATTTGACCTACCTTGCACCCCCCCCCAGGACAATTTTTCATGGGTGCCAAATCGTTCATTGGGACCCCAGAAATGCAAAGAATTTTTGTCCTCAAAGATAAACTCAATTGCACTATGAAAAAAATGCATGGTTTCCATGGCAACCATTAAAGCGATTCTTGAGCATGGGGGTTTACGTAGAAAATTGACCACATCTCCATTTTTACTTATCCTAGACCACTGAAATTGGTCTCATTTTAAAGCTTAGATATAGCCCTTTCATCCTACAGTGAGTAATGCAAATTTTTGAATTTGCATATTCATGAATTTTAATGAAAACTTTAAAAATGACAGAAAAAGCGTTAAAAATCCATAAATAAACTAATTTCAGGCCAAAACTGTCATTCTGACACTTTATTATTAAACCAGTAATATTATATGACAAATGTATTGATGATCTGGGCCTATATGAAAATTATCTCATTTGCATATTCATGAATATTAATAAAAATGTCAAAAAATGAGGAAAAACGAGGGAAAAACTATATCCATTGCAAGGATTTGGATAGGTTATTAGGTCTATCTTGCATCCATTTAACCAATTCCCATGGCTGCCAGTGTGGTCAGAGGGACCACCTAAATGGCATAAAATATTGTCCTCAATGATGAACACATTTGCATGATGTAAAATGACAGTCTTCACCCACCCCTCGTGCAATTCTAAAGAATAGGAGGTACTTACAAAAACACCCACATCCCACCAATAGCATGCTCTAGGATACTATAATTGGTCTGATAGTGATGAACCTAACAATTTAACCTTGCTACCTTTTATTTATATTATAGAATTTGCTTATTCATGAAAATTAATAAAAAAAAAACATTCTAAATTGGAGAAAAATCGTGGAAAAAATAGGGGTGTACATGCAAAATCGCTTGTACAAGAGCTATTGATAAACCCAGAATACTGAAAGAGGTTTCAAATGAAGGCTATTGCAATGTACTATGACCCTGAAGTATGATATAAGAATAATCTGAATTTCAATTTCATTAATTTTAATGAAAACTTAAGAAATTTGAGAGAAAAAGTTAAAAACTTATATGGGTAAACTTACAAAATGACTTGCATCTCAGCTATAAAAAGCCCTATAGTGCTCAAAATGGTATCAAATGGTGGCTATGGCAATATCATACCATCCTGTACAACAGTATTTAAGTCATAAAAATACGAAAAAATAATGGGGTATACGTAGAAAAACGGACATATCTTGGCTACTGAAAGCCCTAGAGAGCTATATTTGGTATCAAATGATTGCTAGAACAATGTTCTATAACCATGTAATCAGCAATATAAACATCAACTATTGTTGGTGTATGTATACCAAAGAGATTGTCATAAATAAGAGAAAAATCGACGATAAAATAAGGGGTGCACCAACAAAATTGCTTATATCTCAACTGCTAATATCCGTAGAGTGCTGAAAATGGTACCAATAGATAGCTAGGAGAATGCTCTACAGTCATGTGGTCTGATAGTTTAACAAAATGTTATAAAATTTTCTGAATGTTACATAAAGTTTTGAAAAATTGTGAAAATAACAGAAAATTGAAGGCTGTGCTTAAACAAAATTTATTAAATCTTGCTTGCCAGCAAAGATGATTCAAATATCTGAGTACCTGGCAATAAAACATTGTCCTAGCAATAAATTGATGCCATTTTGAGTTCTCTATGGCTATTGGTAAATGAGATATTAGCGATTTGGTTGGTGTACCCCGTCATTTTTCATTGATTTTTCTCTTACTTATGACAATCTCATCAATATCCATACAACAACAATAGCTGATGTTATATATTGCTGATTACATGGTCATAGAACATTATCCTAGCAATCATTTGATACCAATTATAGCTCTCTAGGTCTTTCATTAGCCAAGATATGTGCGTTTTTCTACGTATACCCCCATTATTTTTCTGTATTTTTTCACTAAATTCAAAAAGTTGTGTTAATTTTCTTCAAACAACATATCTAATAACTCAAATATTGTAGTACAGGATGGTTTAATATTGCCATAGAAACCATTTGATACCATTTTTAGCACTATAGGACTTTTGACTGCTGAGATGCAAGTCATTTTGTAGGTTAACCCATATAAGTTTTTAACTTTTTCCCTTAAATTTCTTAAGTTTTTATGAAAATCCATGAAACTGAAAAACAGATCATTCTTAAATCATACTTCAGGGTCATAGTACATTGCAATAGCATTCATTTGAAACCTATTTCAGCATCTTGGGTTTATTTATAGCTCTGGTACAAGCGATTTTGTATGTATACCCCCTACTTTTCCATGATATTTCTCCATTTTTAATGTCTTTTTTTATTAATTTTCATGAATAAGCAAATTCAATGATTAAAATATAAGGTATCAAGGTTAAATTGTTAGGTTCATGCATCACTATCAGACCAATTATAGTATCCTAGAGCACGCTATTGGTGTGATGTATTTTTGTAGGTACTCCCTATTCTGTAGAATCACACTAGGGGTTGGTGTGGAGACTAGGTCATTTTACATCATGCAAACATGTTTATCATTGAGGACAATATTTTATGGCATTAAGGTGGTCCCTCTGACCACACTAGCAGCATTCAGAATTTGTCCCAGGGATGAAAGATAGACCTTATAACCTATCCAATACCTTGCAATGAAGATATTCTTTCCCTCGTTTTTCCTCAATTTCTATCAATTTCATTAATATTCATGAATATGCAAATGAGATAATGATCATATAGGCCCAGGTCATCAATAAATTTCCCATATGATATTACTGGTTCAATAATAAAGTGTCAGAATGACAGTTTGGGTCTGAAATTAGTTTATTTATGGGTTTTTAACTATTTTTCTGTCATTTTTAAAGTTTTCATTAAAATTCATGAATATGCCAATTCGAAAATTTGCATAACTTACTATAGGATAAAAGGGCTATGTCTAAGCTTTAAAATGAGACCAATTTCAGTGGTCTAGGATAAGTAACAGTCGGGATATGATCAATTTTCTATGACCACCCCCATGCTTAAGAATCGTGTTAATGGTTGCCATGGAAACCATGCATTTTTTCATAGTGCAATTGAGTTTATCTTTGAGGACAAAAATTCTTTGCATTTCTGGGGTCCCAATGAACGATTTGGCACCCATGAAAAATTGTCCTGGGGGGGTGCAAGGTAGGTCAAATTAGCTCCCGGGGTATTCTGGTTCTGGAGAAGAAGATTTTTAAAGGTTTTTTTCTATTTATAGCCATGGTGGCCATCTTGGTCATGTGACCTTGACCATTTATATAAGCTTTCTTTCCCACTTCCCAAGGATGCTCCATATGAAGTTTGGCTTTGATTGGCCAAGCGGTTTCAGGGGAGAAGATGTTTCATTATTATGGAAATATACATGTATATAGCCCCGGGGCAGGGGCAGACAACCCCCCAGGGGCTAAAATTTTCTATTAACATTAATCTTCTGTCCATTTGCCTATTCCCAATAAGTTTTACCCATTAAATAGCATTTTACCATTTTTTCCCATTCAAATGCATTGGCGACCAAAGTTGACCTTGCCGTAAAATAGGTCAAGGTCATCCTAGGGTCATGATTTATATAAACTATGATGGGCCCGCGTCCCCAATGCTACATATCAAGTTTCCTGGGAATCGGCCCACTGGTTCTGGAGAAGAAGATTTTTGCTATTTATAGCCATGGCGGCCATCTTGGTCATGTGACCTGGACCATTTATATAAACTTTCGTTCCCCCTTCCTAAGGATGCTCCACATGAAGTTTGGCTTTGATTGGCCAAGTGGTTTTAGAGGAAAAGATCTTTGAAATTGTGGACGACGGACGACGGACGGACGGACGACGGGTATACTATAAGCTCACCTGTGAGCCTTCGGCTCAGGTGAGCTAAAAAGTAGAAAATCGATTGCTTTTTGCAAATTTATTGAAATTCTGCAGGCTTACCAGATGTTTACTAAAAGATTTATGCATTTTCAAACAAAACATAACAAAAATTCTAACAATTATCACCAAATAAAGCAGCTATAAGCTTCTTACAATATCCATAATCTGTTTAACCATAGTTTAAAGGCAAAGCTGTCACGGGAGAGGAGCGAGGTCACGAAGTGTATCGGAGTGCAGGTTAGCCAGCTGATCTAAGTAGTCTATATTTGGTATTGGTTTTTGCTATTCATAGCCATGGCAGCCATCTTGGTCATGTGACCTGGACCATTTATACAAACTTTCGTTCCACCTTCCTAAGGATGCGCCACATGAAGTTTGGCTCTGATTGGCCCACTTTGATCATTGGCCAAGCGGTTTCTGAAGAGAGGATGAAAAGTGTGGACAACGACAACGACGACAGACGATGGAGCATGGGCATACTACACTGAAAAAAGTTATTTATAAGAGGCCGCCTCTTATTTTTTCTTCTAGTTTGGAAAATAAAATACAATCAATTAAAATTCATGATCATACGAATAATTCAATATCTAACAGTGGCTCTGTGAGTTTCTGCATTCAAAAATGTGTAATATATCTCACACAGAGGAAGCATGAGTAAAGGTACCCTCTTTTCATAAACTCACACTTTATTAACATCAAATTAAATGTCATATTATGACGATATTTTTTACATTTGAATTTACTTGAAAGTGCTACTGACTGCCATGATGCCAGATAAAATTAAGTCAGATTTGTTGCTGCAATAAGAATCTTCGTTTCTGTTTTGTACATGCAAGAAGACAGCAACATGAATAACAGGAATTCAGCTTTTGCATGCAATTTGCATACGAACTTTGTCCTTCTACGGTTGCGTTATTATCAGCAGCATGCCATTGAAATTTTCAGCGATTATTAAAGTCTAATACTAGACTCTGATTAACTTTGAAAATTTAAAAAAATCGTCCACAAATTTTATTAGTTTTTTTTTGTTAAATATTGGCATTGAAACCGGAAGTTTGCGGCAGCCGTGACCTGTTTGTCCTCGAAAATAGTCTTAACTCATTCTAGTTATAGCTCTCATTTCCAGGCCTCATCAAGTGAATTTAACAGGGATTAACATGTTAAGAGGCACATTGATGAATTTTCCAAAAAACCTCAAAAACAGAGATTTTTAAAAATGCGTAAAACATCTACCAGTAGAGAAAATTCGAATGTTGGGTGTTTTTCCAAGCCCCAAGGGCCCCCGTTCCTAATTTCAATAAATGTTGTGCTTTATCCAATATTTTATTTAAAACAATTATTTTTTGCATTTTTACTCCAAAAACACGTTTAGTTAAAGAAAAGTATTTCTGAAAACTTTGAAGCTTTACTTGACACGTCTTTAGGCAGAGAATCGTGCAATTTTCAACATCGCTAAGAAACCAAAAATGGGTTTGAAAAGTGGCCTCTTATAACTTATATAAGCTCAGGTGAGCTAAAAATCTCAAAGGTTTAGAGTACATTTGTGTTACATCCCAGACACGCCGCTAAGCACGAGCTGTAGGCGCGCAGCAAAAATATTCAACGCTCGTCTCACACACGCTTAGGCCACGCTACTGAAGCAATATCTCATTAAATCGGAACGCGCATGTAGTGTACACTGGCGTGCCTTAAACGTGCCCCAAACAAGCATGTGCAACGTGCCTGGAACGCGTATGGAACTTATTCGAAACGTACATGTCAGACATCCGAAACACGCAGAGCTTCTAGAAAAATTTTAAGCATGTTTATTTTTTATCCCAAACGCGCACGAAACACACACCGTTTTTTAGCGATGTACAGCGTCGCGCACAGGACGTACACCAAGGGTACCCAACGTACTTGTATCGCGTTTTGAACGTGTCTCCAACAGGCGTCAGGCGTATTTGGAATTTTGCAATTTTTTCAACACGTTTCACTTACATGCTTATGTGTGATTTCACTAGCAATCCAGATGCCGCTAATATGTTAGGAAATTTCCGTAAATTTGGTCCCTTCCTGGCCCGGTTATGTTTTTTATCGATAACCATGACATAATGTTCTAAAATAGATATGAACGCATGATTCCTCGTCTTAAAAATAGATATCGACTAATCCCCAAATCTGCACTAAAGCAGAGTATTGAGTCTTTTCAACCCAATATAAAATAAAGAATATCACAAAAAAAAAAACAAATTAATGAAGAAAACAACCATTATGAATAATTATTCTCACGAATAGACAGTCAATGTTAACATTATAAAATAGCTAAAAATAATGTTTTGGGCATTTTGTAATTATACTTTAGAAAGCAAAAACAACCAGAGGACCAATGGTCCTGCAAACGCTCACCTGACATCTGCTGCATATACCAATAAACATGTTTGAATATTATGGTATTTAACCCCAGTGCAGGGGCAGATGAAGCCCTTGGGCCATTTTCTTTTTTCAGAATAATCAATATTCTGTCCATTTGCCAATTTCCTGCTGGCTTTTCCCTTCAAATGACATTTTAACAGTTTTCCCCATTCAAATGCATAGGCAACCCATGTTGACCTTGCCATAAACTTGGTCAAGGTCATCACGGGGTCATGATTTATATATATATTGGAGTACTTTAGCCATCGACGCTTCACGCCAAGTATCCTTGAAATCAGTCTATTGGTTTTAGAGAAAAAGATTTTTGAAGGTTTTTACCATATATGGGCATGGCGGCCATCTTGGTCATGTGACCTAAGTTATTAATATATACATTGGTTCCCCCATGCTATGGATGCTTCACATAAAATTTGGCTTTAATTGGCCAAGCGGTTTCAGAGGAGAAGATGTTTGAATATTACGGTAATATACATGTATATTGCCCTGGGGTGGGGCCATATAAGCACTTGGTCCCACTTTTTTCAGAATCATTAATATTCAGTCCTACTAACCATTTCCTGCAAGATTTTCACCTCAAATGACTTTAAAAAAGTTTTCCCCATTAAAATGCATAGGCGACCTATGTTGACCTTGTCGTAAAATAAATCAAGGTCATCACAGGGTTAAGATTTATATATACATTGTAGTACTTTCGCCATCGATGCTTCATGCCAAGTTTCTTTGAAATCGGTCCACCAGTTCCGGAGAAGAAGATTTTTGAAGGGTTTTTACAGTATATGGGCATGGCGGTCATTTTGGTCATGTGACCTAGATTATTTATACACTTATTTGATTCTCCCATTCTATAAATGCTTCACATAAAATTTGGCTTTGATTGGCCAAGCGGTTTCAGAGGAGAAGACTTGAATATTATGGAGATATACATGTATATTGCCCCGGGGTGGGGGCACATGAGCCCCTGGGGTCCAATTTTTTTCAGAATCATTAATATTCAGTCCTACTGCCTATTTCCTGCAAGACATTCACTTTAAGGATGTTGGCTGCCAATGAAAAAGTATTCAAACTTTTTTTCTAACCACTCTTTTTTGATTCCAGAATACAACACAAGACATTTGAAAACAAAATAAGTATAGGGTAGTGTGCATTTTTTCAAGCTACAGGCCCCTGAATGAGACCTCTGAACACCATGTTTTAAATTTGGTAAAATTAATTCAAATTTTAATTCTTTGAAACATACCTGTCTTGAACAAACATACACCTAGAATGCTTTCAAAAGTCATAATATTTACTTAACGCAGACTATTTTGGACCAAAAGCATAGAAAAATTTGCAACATGGAGTGGATGACAAAATTTTACGATTCCTTTTTCAACCCTACCCCCATACTTGAAAAGTTGGAAAAAATCAATATTTTGAAATGTGCCAAATTCATATTTGTTGATTTTTTAACTTTTTCTTGTATTTTCACACAACATAGAACTTGGTAATATTGTTCGAATAATAGAAAGAAATATATAGGGTAGTGAGCCTATAAGAGAGAACCAACAACTTGAAAATCGCCATTTTCAGCTTTTCTTCAGCTGTTTTGTTGCTAAAAGCCCATTTCATAAAACCACCTAAAATTTTAAAACCAGCACACTAAAGACACAAAGACTGACTTAGAAGACCATGTACACATATACTGCTGCTAAAATAAACGTCGAACTAGTGCAATTAATTTTAAGATATGTAATATTCAAGTTTAATCTACCCTACCCCCTAAATTTTACTGACAACTAAAATTTTCTGAAAAGTTGCAGAAAATGGGGTGAAAAAATGAAGTTTTTGACAATTTTCATGGCTCATTCAATGCATATCATCAATATGTATCCAAAAATAAAATATTAGGAAAATATCTGCAACCATTTACGAGATATTCAAGAAAAGAAAAACCTGAAGTTCCAAAATGTCAAATGTTAGCAGCGAACATCCTTAAATGACATTTTAAAAGTTTTCCCCATTCAAATGCATTGGCGACCTATGTTGACCTTGCTGTAAAATAGGTCAAGGTCATCACAGGGTCATGATTTATATATACATTGTAGTGCTTGAGCCATCGATGCTTCATGCCAAGTTTTGTTGAAATCGATCCACCGGTTCTGGAGAAAGATTTTTTAAGGGTTTTTACCATATATGGGCATGGCGGCCATCTTGGTCATGTGACCTGGATTTCTTATACACACATTGGTTCCCCCTTCCTATAGATGCTTCATATAAAATTTGGCTTTGATTGGCCGAGCGGTTTTAGAGAAGAAGATCTTTGAAAATGGTGGACAACAGACGACGGACGGACGGACGGACGACGACGACGACGGACGGACGCCGGAGCATGGGTATACTATAAGCTCACCTGTGAGCCTTCTGCTCAGGTGAGCTAACAATCTGTATCGAAATAGATGGGGGCGAAAAATATAAGTCTCCACAGACCGTGAACTAAAATGGCTGGACAATTTACGCATTATGGCCAATAATCTCACTTAAAGACTTTTCAATTCAAAACTTCAATACCATTCAAATTGTTAAGTAGCACAATTGACCAAACAATTGATTTTCATTACTAGGGTTATAATTTTATTTCCAAAAAATCGACTAATAAACAGTCTTTCAAAAACGGACTATTTTGTCCCTTGGACGAATATACATCTATAATTGGTTATGGAGTGAAGAGCTTTGAGTCATAGAAATAGTACAGCATTAATGATTACCCCACAAAGTGATAAACAACTATCAAATAATCACCTTAAAAAAAAAAAAAACATTGTTGATACCAACTTTACAAAGCTATGTTGACAGCGCCAGTAGCACTGGCATGTAGACGTGATAGACATGATTGTTTGTCACTTTCGACACTCCATAGACACATGGACTTTAAAAACGCAACACTTGCATTATCGTCTCTTCTCCTCAAAATAAGGAATTTTTAAAAAAAAAATATTTGTTGGACTGAAAAGTACAATCAGTCTGCTTATTACTTCAATACCAAAACAAAAATGCTAGTGATCATGATTAACCCATCGCGCAAAGATCCATGCGCGATGCGCGACGAACCAAAAGAAATTTGCGCGTCACTCGCAAACTGTATTACGTAAAACTTGCACGTCACTCGGGAGTCACTCGCGAGTGACTCCCGAGTGACGCGCGAGTCACTCGCAAAACGTTTTTAGAAGGGATTAAAATTTTTTGAGCGTTGCGTTATCGCTCAAAGCATCGCGACAACTGTACTGTAATATACCAAACAAAATACATATGAAACGCATGGGTATCCTTCTTCATTTTCCCTTAAAGTTTATAAGTATACCCGAAAAGAAAAAGAAAAAGACCAGAGGACCAATGGTCCTGTAAACGCTCAACTGAGAACTGGTATATGCAAACTCAGCTGACCTTACCATAAAATATGTCAAGGTCATCCAGGGGTCATGATTATACAAACTTTGTAGAGCTCCATTCACTGATGCTTCAGGCAAAGTTTCAAAATCATAGGTCTTCCGGTTCTGAAGAATAAGATTTATAAAGGTTTTTGCTATTTATAGCCATGGTGGCCATCTTGGTCATGTGACCTTGACCATTTATATTAACTTTCATTCCCCTTTCCTTAGTTTCCTAATGATGCTCCACATAAAGTTTGGCTTCGATTGGTAAAGCAGTTTCAGAGAAGATGTTTGAGTATTATGGTCATATACATGTATATAGCCTAGGGGCAGAGGCAGACAACCCCCTGAGGACATTTTTTTCCATAAACATAAATCTTCTGTCCATTTGCATAATCCCAGCAAGTTTCCCCCCATTTAATTACATTTTACTAACTTTCCCCATTCAAATTCATGGGAAACCTATGATGGCCTTACCGTATGATAAGTCAAGGTCATCCCAAGGTCATGATTTATATAAACTTTGTAGAAGTCCTCTCCCTGATGCTCTATGCCAAGTTTCAAAATCATAGGCCTTCTGATTCTGGAGAAGATTTTTAAAGGTTTTTGCTATTTATAGCCATGGTGGCCATCTTGGTCTTGTGACCAGACCTTGACCATTCATATAAACTTTCATTCTCCCTTCTTAAGAATGCTCCACACGAAGTTTGGCTTTGATTGGCAAAACAATTTGAGAGAAGAAGATCTTCGAATATTATGGTAATATACATGTATATTGCCCAAGGGTGGGGGCAGACCTGCCACTGGCGTCAATTTTTTTCAGAATCGTAAATCTTCTGTCCATTTGCCCATTTCCATAATGTTTTTCACTTCAAATGACATTTTGACAAATGCATGGGCGACCTAAGTTGACCTTGCTGTAAAATAGGTCAAGGTCATCGCAGGGTCATGAGTTATATAAACTTCGTAGACCTCTTCCCCCTGATGCTTCGTGCCAAGTTTCAAAATCATAGGCCTTCTGGTTCTGGAGAAGAAGATTTTTAAAGGTTTTTGCTATTTGTAGCCATGGTGGCCATCTTGGTCATGAGACCTTGACCATTTACAGTGGAGACAGAACTTAAGTTAGCATTAAGTTCACTTCTCGAGCACGTCGTTTGAGCAACAAGTGCACTCTACGCAGAGCGTCATATGAACATGACGTGCACAATGATTTGCACTTTGTGTGCACCTGGTCCAAAACTGAACTATCGTAATAGAGAGATTTGAGCCTGAAGTGCACTGTGTATTTAAATTGATATTCTTATCAGATGCTTGGATAATTAAAATCTAGTTCATTTTGTTTATACGGAGGTCAA
This sequence comes from Rugalucina vietnamica, assembly GCA_964017185.1. Taxonomy (NCBI): domain Eukaryota; kingdom Metazoa; phylum Mollusca; class Bivalvia; order Lucinida; family Lucinidae; genus Rugalucina; species Rugalucina vietnamica. The sequence goes on along the minus strand of OZ024874.1, from coordinate 33,968,823 downwards.
CAATCTGAATTTTATTTTATTACTATTATTATTTTGTCTCCTTTGTTCTGATAACATGACGAAATATTTGTTTGATGTTCCGTTTTATGCTTTCATATCCTTTAATGATTGTAAGTAAATAATAATGCAAACCTTAAATGGCTTCAACCAAACAGTTTAAAGATGACAAATTGATCTGATTAAATTACCATGTAATGATCATGCAATGATTAAAGAAAGTAATTGAAGATCTGAAAACACAATAAATGACCCATGCAATAAACCATAAAATACCGTTTGATGAAATGTAATCACAATACAGAAGGAGTTATAATTGGATAATAAGCTGCTTGAGTTGAGTAGCCCTTGTCAAACTCAGGACGGTGATATAAGACAACTGTACATCAATTCGCTCTATCAAAACGTGATTCAACATGACAGCGAGACAGAAGACACTTGCAGGTAACGTTTTGCTTTACTTATTCGTTTTTTTTTTTTTCGTTTCACATTGAAGATGAATTTTTAGCACTTTAAACGTCTTCAGGCTTTCTAGTGCCCTTACGCAAAAAAGTAGGGAAAAAGTAGGGGTACTTTTTGTAAAAAAAGTTGTGCAAACGGAGAAGAAAAAGTAGGGATAGTAGGACAAAATTTTAGAAAACTTGGCCTATCCATCAATGACAATAAAAAATTTACAGTTTTTTGTAATACATCAGTAAACAGTTATTTCATGGCTGTTTAGTGAATAGTCAAAACTATTGCCCCGAGGTGACAAGGATGACCATGTTGGACTATTGCCCGAGGCCGAAGGCCTCGGGCAATAGTCCATCAGGTCATCCTTGTCACCGAGGGGCAATAGTTTTGACTATTCACCAAACAGCCATGAAATAACTGTTTTATTACCCAACAATAACATATATACAAGATACCATGAAGATTCAACCTCGCCTGACTCTCCATATCAGTTCAAAATCAAATTGGACTTCTAGCATCTTTAAAAGATACAGTGCCATTAATTAGGAGGTTGACAATTTGCTATCAAAAACACTGTTCAGTGTCTTGTAGATCCACATTCGTCGACTGCATTTATGTTTTAAATTATCACCTATCTATTCTCTTATTTGGTTCATCTATTACATCTAGCAACTTATTCCCTATTATCTTGTGAGCTGGGTACCAGGCCATGGTATAGTACCATGTTATATCCAAAACTATGGACCGGTCCAGGCATGCGCAGTTGAGGCCAGCCTGTGACACAGTGAAACATTGCTATAGCTCTGACATCTTTTGAGCTGGGTACCAGGCCATTGTATATTATCTTTTTTGAGCTGGGTACCAGGCCATGGTATAGTTCCATGTTATATCCAAAGCTACATGTATGGACCGCTCCCAGCATGCGTACTTGGTGTCAACTCATGACATAGCAAAACACTGTTATAGCACTGATATGTTTTGAGCTGGGTACCAGGCCATGGTATAGTCCCATGTTATATCCAAAACTATGGACCGGTCAGAAACCAACTCATGATATAGCGAATTACTCTGTATATTATAGTGGGTTGGGTAATAATTACCAACTTTTTCAGTTATCAAAATAGACATGAAAGAATATATAGCACCATTCACATTAGTCACACCCCCTCCCCCACAAGGGTGCCACTGGCCTTTTAACATGAGTTTACTTTAAGGCTATCAAATGCCAAAGGCATTTCCAAGAAGGCATGAGTGGGGGAGAGCATGAAAATTAATATGTTTCCTCTTGTAAGGGGGGTTCTGGAAAATTTTGTTATGATGGAGGCCTATAGTAGCAATTTTAATGCACCTTTGAGTTCATTTATGCTCAGGAAACTCTGCCTATTTTACGGGCAATATTTTTATTTCAAATGCTAAAATGCTTTTGTAGCTTGAATGGAAAACTGCTGTCCCTTAGTTAAATTGGGAACGTGTTGATTATATCCATGACAGAAGAATAACATGCACCTCTTCTAGAACTTTGAAAACTTTATACATGTATGTGGATCCATGGGCAGATTCAGAATTATGAAGAACTATGGTGGGGGGAGGGGAAGGAGGGCATGATATTCAACTTAACCTACTTTTTCTCAAATGGTTCCATGAAAATGATAAAATTTTTGCTTCAAATGGGCTTTGTGCAAACCCCCTAAACTCCCACCATATCTTCCACTTGGAACAATTTGTATGATTTCATGCTATGATGTAGTTTTTTAAGCATGTTGTTAAAAAGTCAAGAAGGGAAAATCATTTTGGTCCAAAAAATGGCAATTATAGTAGGCCAAAACAGGGTTGCCACACTCAAGCCATCACAAAATTCCCTGATGTTTCCCTGACAATTCGTTGACAGAAATTCCAATTCCCCTGACACTCCAAATGTTAGAATATAGGTCTCCTTGTCTGTTTATGAGTCCTGAGAATTTCTGAAAGTCACTCATTATTCCAACAAACCATTTAGAACTTAAATTTCATGAAAATGATTTAAAAGTGAGTTCAGCTGCATAAGAATACACTCTTGTATTCAGTCAGGATTTAAAAAGTTCAAAACCATGTTTATGGATGACCCTGAATCCTGTCAGAAATTTTGCATGTATCTTGTTTGTGTTTTCTTTTTCAGAATTTACCAATACTTTCAAATTTCCCTGACATTTTTCAAAATCCCCTGACAATTCCATGAATTTCAAAAAAAAAAAAAAAAAAAAAAAAAAAAAAAAAAAAAAAAAATCCCTGCCAGGGAAACTTATGGATATATGCCATGACTTTTCCCTGAAACATGGCAACTATCAAATACCATTATCAGCCAAACAAACATAGTGTTGCTGTGGCCAGCTCTCTGACAATGGGCTTGACCATAAATTCCACTTGATACCAGGTGTGCTTTCAGTATAGACAAACTGACTGAATAACTTCACACCAATAGAAGTAAAGCATTTAATTTTTAACACATTTTTTTATTCATTTTATTATCATTTTTAATTTTCTAACAAAAAAGTAGGGAAAGTTAAGGGCATTTTCAGAAAAAAGTAGGGAAAAGTAGGAGCACCAGAAATAAGTGCTGTCGCAGGACAGCGTAGCTCGCCTGACTTGTGCTTTGCCACTACATCTGTTAAAATCTATGACCCATGACCTTGACCTCAAGGTCACTCAGGTGGGTCATGATGGTACAACATAAAACTTCAGACCAATGCAAAGTATCAACTTGATCAATCTACATGTTCAAGAGATATAGACTTATAAAAACATTAACCAAAACTTAAACACAAAACTTCCAAGTCCGTGACCCTGACCTCAAGGTCATCCAGGTGAGTTGTGATGTACAGCATAAAACCCGAGACCAATATCTATCAACATGCAAGTATCAACTTTATCCATCAACATGTTCAAGAGATTTAGACTTTAACCAAAAAATTTAACACAAAATTTCTAAGTCTGTGACCTTGACCTCAAGGTCACCCAGGGTAGGTCATGATGGTACTGCATAAAACTTCAGACCAATATCTACCAACATGCAAAGTATCAACTCGATCAATCAACAATGTCAAGAGATATAGACTTACAAAAACTTAAATCAAAAACTTAAACACAAAAAGTCTGTGACCTTGACCTCAAGGTCACCAAGAGTGGGTCATGAAGGTACTGCATAAAACTTCAGACCAATATCTAGCAACATGCAAAGTATCAACTCAATCCATCAATATGGTCAAGAGATATAGACTTACAAAAACATTAACCAAAAACTTAAACACAAAATTTCTAAGTCCTTGACCTTGACCTCAAGGTCACCCAGGGTGGGTCATGATGGTACTGCGTAAAACTTCAGACCAATATCTAGCAACATGCAAAGTATCAACTTGATCCATCAACATGGTCAAGAGATATAGACTTATAAAAATCTTTAACCGAAAGTGTGACGCGGACGCGGACGCACACGTAACGCGCACGACCGAGGTGACTACAATAGCTCTATGCACTTCGTGCAGGCGACCTAAAAAGTAGGGAAAAGTAGGAATAGTAGGAAAAGTAGGGCCCGCTGGGAAGCCTGCATCTTAAATATTTGAGCCATCTCATGGGAAAACCAACAACGTGGTTTCCAAACAGGTCCGACACAAACCGGCCCGTACAAGCACAGAAGAAGGCTAGAAGCTTGAAATGTTGGATTTAGAAAGAAAAGGAATTGTACTATCCGTGTAGCGAAAACAAAGGCGCTGATCAGCTTCGCAGTTACTGCGAAGCTGATCTGCGCCTTTGGTTTCGCATATGCAGATTGTTGGTATTCCCATGAGGCGGCTCATTTATTGCTCGCTTAGACGTAATAAAGGATGCCGTTTTTATTATAATTTCATTTACTATGTTACAATTGAGATGCCCCATAATGGAGCCGCGTCATGAGAAAACAAACAATCTGCATATGCAAAAACAGAGGCGCAGATCCGTTTTGCAGTAGATCAGGATAACATGTCCGTTACATGTTTACCCCCTTGAACCCCACTTTTATATAGCAAAACTGGGGTATGCAGGGGTATAGCTATTTTTCTTATTTTTGCTCCAAAACATAGATCGCGGGTACTTGGCGAGGCGGTTCTAATGTGTAGCCACAGTCCACAGTATAAATCTTTGTTCCTCCATCCCAAGGATACTACATATAAAATTTGGCTTTGATTAGTCAAGTGGTTACTGAGAAAATTAAGTTTTACATTTAATTTGTAAATGACCTTTGGCCAAGGTCAAGAAATGACCTTGACCTTTTATACTCACAATACTTCATTAGTTCAACATGTTGTCTGTATCTACCAACTTTCAGGTCACAGGCTACCAAACTTCCTGAAAAATTCAATGTTTTCATTTTTTTCCATTGAAAAGCCTGTGTAACCAAAATTGAGCTTGCTGTAAAATAGGTCAAGGTCAACCCAAGGTCATGATTTATATAAACTATGACGGGAAAGAGAGTCCCCAATGCTACATACCAAGTTTCGTTGAAATCGATCCACCGGTTCCAGAGAAGAAGATTTTTTATGGTTTTTACCATATATGGGCATGGCGGCCATCTTGGTCATGTGACCATGACTATTTATATAAACTTTCATTCCCCCTTCCTACGGATGCTCCACGTGAAGTTTGGCTTTGATTGGTCAAGCACTTTCAGAGGAGAAGATCTTTGAAATTGTGGACGACAACGACGACGGACGGACGGACGCCGGAGCATGGCCATCCTATAAGCTCACCTTTTGAGCCTTCGGCTCAGGCGAGCTAAAAAAAATGTACTTTCTATGCCATGTCAGACACAAACTAGTCTCCCCGTACATCATCCATAGTGCAGGTTATATTTTCTTTTTGGTCCTTTGAGATGAGCGAGGATATTCTGAGAAATCAGAAACTTATTATCGGTCAAGATTCATTTTCTAACCAATGTTTAATATATTTGGTCTCATTTAGATAATACTAGTCTTTGTATCGACTACCCTGTTGAAAGTTGCAAAATTTCAGTAATTCTCTTTGGCTCCATGTTGCCAAATCTAAAGGGTCACTGATGAGACTTTAATAGTCAAAACCGCCTTATGGTCCACCCCCTTTCTGATTAATGTATTCACTGCTCTTAAAGGATCTCAGTTTTAATTTTTATTTCCATCTAGCTAAAGAATATGGTCCGGCGCTCGGAATCTGTGTTTACTGTAAATGAGAAACTATGCCAGCAAAGACTGAAGTCAGCTGTAAGTAGCTGAATTTCCCAATTTGCGAAATTTTCATTGATTATTTATGCGATACTTCTAATATCGTAAGTTTTATGCACTGTAGGTTTTCAAAATGATTCCACTCAGTGTGACAAAGAAAAAGAAAACACATTCCATTCAGCGTATCCTTTTTTTGTCATGAAGAATTGAACCAGTTCTAACTAGAGCTTAGAATTTATTAAAATCATTATCATTGAAACATGATTAACTATAATTGCCATTTTATAAACATGTTGTGTCAAAGGTCATTTTGCTTCTGGGTTCCGTTAGCTAAATAGTTAAAACGGGACAATGCAGGTCAGAGGGAGGCGACAGTAAACAATGTGGCAACTGTAGACAAGTTATACTGTCCATTATGAATTAGTTAACATAAACCGGGTATCACTTTAATCAATTGTAAAATAAAGCGTGGCCCCTTTGCACATCATTTTTGATGTTATCATAATGTCGTCCACGCCGCCATCCAAAAATGATGACGTTTCGCGTCAGTGTCCAACTTCTTCGCTCAATTTGGCAAATAAAACAACATCCATTTTCTGATTCCTCTAGGATTTTCCTTTTCATTTCTGCAGAAAACCAAATTTCGCAAGATAACACCCAACTCGTCCCTTTTTCATGCGACGGGTCACAATTATTCTTGCCAAGAGAAGATTAATAATAATAATAATAATAATGACTTTATTTAGAGAGGGGGCTCAGTTGGACAAGTCCAATCTTCCCTGAGGCCCTCTATTAAAACAATATTTACAAACATTTAAACATAAATATACAGACATACATATAAATACAAACAAACAAAAGAGTTCTATGCCTAAAGTGAATTATTTGCTATCCAATTTAGATATCCACTCCTGAAATGTTGAAGAGTAGTTGCACTCCTGAAGATGGTCTGGAATGGAGTTCCATATTTTAGATCCTGAATATGCAAGGCTGTTTCTGTAAAATTCAAAGTTTGGTTTAGGAACATACAGAAGATTTTCTGATGTAGATCTAAGGGTTCTATCATGGACTTCTTTTGAAAACTTGAAAAGACTAGTTAGGTAGGGTGGGGTTAAGTTATGCATAATTTTGTACATAAGGATCGCCTTCTGGTAGGTAACCCTCACTGGGAATTCCATCCATTTTAGTTCAGCAAAGAGTTATTCTGATGGTGTGTCTATTGGCTTATCTAATATTGATCATGCAGCTCTCTTCTGAAATTTGATTACTTCATTCATAAGCTCAGTATTTGCATTGCCCCATATTGAACAGCAATAATCTAGACGAGGGAGAATGTAGGCATTATAGAAGAGTTTCCTGGTTGGGACATTAATGTACTGTTTTATCCTGTTTAAGAGATAAAGTAATGAGTTACATTTTTTCAAGGTTGCCTCAATGTGGACAGACAGTTAAGGTGTTGTTAACATGAACACCTAGCAGTTTTTCAGCTTCAGAAATTTGAATTTGCTCTCCTCTAATGGTCAGAGTTGGTGGTGCTTCCATTAATTTTTTGGCTGTATTTTTGGATGCTAAGAAGAAAGATGAGAATAATTTTATTTACAGTTTATACACAATTTTTGTTTTTCTTTGCTCATGTTCATGTTTTAGATATGGTTTATGGTTTGATATAATATCTATCAAGGTCTTTAATGCTCAACAGGAATCATGATCAGACTGTTTAATATTGATAATTTGGTGACAACACCTGCATCACACACCTGCATGAAGTTGGATAGCCTCTTAGTGGTGTTATGCAATTCAGATTCTAAATCAAACAGTTTCTGTTATGTAACTATAAATAATTGTCTGGCCAATGCAATGCTGAGTCAACATCAAAGAATTCTCTTATGTCACTATGTATAACTGTCTAGATGGTACTAGGTTACTGATAAGCAGTTCTTGGTTCAGTGTTCAAATTGGATCAGTTTAATGAACATGTCTGTTAAGCTATTATTATTCACATGGAATGTTATTAATTTTGGGATAATAACTTGTGTTCTTTTAATATTAACATTTTCCTAATACTTTCATGGATTGAATTCAAAGTGCAATGGATTAACCCTAGGATAATGACTTATATGTATTAACACATATACATGTATATTGGATTATAAAGGATTCTTGAGTAACATTTTTCTATCATTTATCACATTATTGTGATATATTCAGTTATGATTATGGATACCATATTATGTTGGAATATTAGAATCTTTCATATAAAACAGCGCATTAAATCAACAGAAAGGCAAGGCAGAGTTTATACTACATGAATTTCAGGTTCTTGTATATGGTTACATGGGATAATGTGTAACTCATGTTTTTCTGCTTGAATTCATGTAATCTATGGTGCATATGACTTACATTTAGTATAAAAGAAATCCCCATCTTGGACGATTTAGTATAAAAGAAATCCCCTTCTTGGAATGTGTATGGGGCAAAGCATGGTTTTGTGGAGTGCCAAAGCTTAAAAGCCTTCCGGTGTTACAGAAAGATCAGACTCTTAACTTCTCATGGCTGATTAAGCTGTGTATCGCACGCAGGCACCCAAGTCAACAGCTCGCCTTAAACAGATTCGCTAAATTTCCATGCAGTCTTCAATTCCTTATGGTGGAATCAACAAGTGTCCAGATTAAGTGCCATCATGGGCTTTTCTATGCCATTTTTTGTGTTAAAGTAAAGCAGAGCATTTTGTTTTTAGTTAAGTGTCTAGTCTGTGCCAGTGTTTATGCAATAAGCAAGTCATTCCTATTGTGTCAGCAATTTAAGGCTTTGTGTCTTTCTTTATTAAGGGTTCGGAATTATTCTTTTGGTGGAATTAGTTTATTTTAATTCTATTGGTGGAGTTTAAGGGCAGAAAGTGTTGAGATATATTGGCATTATGTGTTTTTTGAAGCCATCTTTTGTGTTAAAAAGAAAGCAGAGCATTTTTTTTTTTTTTTTTTAAATTAGTGTCTAATATGTGTCAGTTTATATGGGAAAGGAAGTCATTCCAAGTGTGTCAGTATTTAAATCTGATGTCTTTCGTCCAAGTGTTTTTTAATTATTCTTTTGGTGGAATTAGTTTATTGCAATTCTGTTGGTGGAGATAGGAGAGCAAGTGTTAAGCATTAGTGAAAAAGCAAGTGTTAAGCATTAGTGAAAATGCTTGGGTGCTGTGTTTATGCATGAAATATATTATGTATGTATATATTTCCAGCACCGATCATGCTCCAATGCTACAAAACCTGTCATAGTTTGTATTCTAGTTTTATCTAGTTAGCTCTTCAAGCAGCCTCGGTTGCAGTGCTGAGTACTGATCCAAGTCATAAGTTTGTTCCGATTGAAGTTCAAATGCTGGTTAATAAGATTAATATTATGGACAAATCCCATAGCTCTTTTCTATTCTAAACTCTCCCACAGGAGAGGCTGAGAGGCATGCTGTGTGTGCAATTTTATTACCATCAGTCCGGCGGCAGAAAGTTTAAGATCGCTGTTTTCTTAATCACTTGATAATCTCACTGCTGTGTCTGGTGTGGGTTCAAGCCCCACACTGGCCACATGTAAGACAAGCCAAGTTCTGCTTGCGGGTGTGTTAGGTGGTTTTTCTCGGGGGTTCTCACATTTTTCACCCAGCTACAGATTGGCCCGCCTCTTATGAGCTGAAAGAATCTTGAAGGGACGTAACACCGAATTGGAAAACAAAAATTAAATAGCCTGCTCATGGGCCATCTGATTACTGGTTATTCTCCTGATCATGTCCAGGATAAGTGATGGGTCAAACCATCCATGTCACAGATTGAAAGTTTTCATTCTTTTCTGATATGGAGTAAGACATAGAGGGTTTCATACAGTCTAAGATGCTTGTTTGTAAAAAATCATGTTTTGATTTAGCACAGTAAAGAATGGTTTAAATTTATGTCATCAGGTTAATCTTTATTGGGGAATTGTCCATATGACAAGTTCAGGATAGATGCATTCAATACTCTAGCCATATGATAATCTCAAGCTTAATGTGGTCATGTCATGCACCTCGTCTCTACTGCTGGATCGCACAGCATCATGCACTAATATATGGTTTGCCCAACCTCTTCTCGACTGTTGGATCGACTAGCAGCCGCACAAGCGCTGGATCACCCAGCCTCGTCTCTTACTGCAGGATCACCAAGCATCATGCACTAGCCCTGAATCTACCAGTCTCGTATCCACTGTTGGATCGACTAGCAGCACGCACTAGCGCTGGATCTACCAGCCTCGTCTCCACTGTTGGGTCGACTAGCAGCACGCACTAGCGCTGGATCTACCAGCCTCGTCTCCACTGTTGGATAGACTAGCAGCACGCACTAGCGCTGGATCTACCAGCCTCGTCTCCACTGTTGGATCGACTAGCAGCACGCACTAGCGCTGGATCTACCAGCCTCGTCTCAACCCAGCATAATGCACTAGCCGCTGGATCACCCAGCCTCGTCTCCACTGCTAGATCACCAACAGCATGCACTAGCCGCTGGATCACCCAGCCTCGTCTCCACTGCTAGATCACCAACAGCATGCACTAGCCGCTGGATCACCCAGCCTCGTCTCCACTGCTAGATCACCAACAGCACGCACTAGCCGCTGGATCGCCCAGCCTCGTCTCCACTGCTAGATCAGCCAACAGCACACACTAGCCGCTGAATCACCCAGCCTCGTCTCAATCTGCTGGATCGCCCAGCATCATGCACAAGCCACTGGATCACCCAGCCTCGTCTCCACTGCTAGATCGGCCAACAGCATGCACTAGCTCTGGACCGCCCAGCCTCTACTCTTTTTCATCTCAATCACTGGATCACTTTGCATCATGCCACTGGATTGCCAGTGTCATACCTGGAGGGACGATCATGATTCTTTTAGGAGCACAAACTAAGAGGATCATGGCCTTACTCAGTCTGAAGCCTCATATTTTTGTCATATCGGCTCTGGGAAATCAAATCATTTAAAGTATTGGACAATTCCTCAGTTAGATTTTCCAAAGCTCAAATATTCAAAGCCAAGACAGAACCAATTTTGAGATGTCGTAATTTAGTGCTTTTAGCAAAGCATTTAGTAATGATTAGTATATGCTGATTACTATGGTTTGTTTATAAGTTAGAATAATTTTAGGTGTTATATACATGAAAATATGCTATGCTATTGTTTAAATATTATACACAGTGACAATTAGTGATGGTTTAACAGTATAGTTGCATTGATGCAGATGTATCTTCTAGGCACCAATTTAAGCTGTGTGGATTGTACTTGGGTATTATCTACTAGGCAGTCACTGACCAGTACAGCATGGGGTGCATAACTCATAACTATGATATCAACTGAGGAAATCTACATATGTATTATCTTCTAGGCTGACCATAATCAGCAAGCACAGTCAATTTATAGGTATTATCTTCTTAGCAGAGCAATCTGTTCTATCTGGTTTTTCTCCTAGGCAGATCACAATAATCACAGCAAGTATGTGCCCAAGTGTTCATATGCAATAAAATCTTAAGGTGCAGTCTTAATAGAATTTAATTACACCAAACACCTGTTAGAGTGACCAGCTGCAAGTCACTTAGAGTCTGTTAGGATGCGTATAATGTTCATTAAGGTTTTGTTTAACATAATAATGGATAAACGATCTGCATGGAGATTCCTGCAGATGCAGCAGGGGCCATATGATTGACAATTTGACAGCTTTGGGACTTATGATGAACAGCTATTATGGACACTGCAAAAGTAGCTTAACCAAACAATTTGCAGTTGTGTCACAAGGTGTCCATTCAGAATTTGTAGAGATAGAAGTAAATAGATCTTAGTTGTGATAATGAAATTGTGGCATTTACATGTGTTTCGAACTAGCCATGTTTAGCTCATGCACCTTTGTTTGCCTTCCAACTAGGCAAACTTAGGGCCAGTTTGAGACCGCAGTTAGGCGAAAGAACTTGCACTAGGTTCCATCCAAATAACTACTTCTGTGGTGCAGTGGATAAGTCACTCTCCCTGTAAACCAGGGGTTGCAGTACTGGTCTTACCAGGGAAAGAAAAATACTTAAATTTAATGTCATGATATTTTTGGATGTAGTAAGTACAGTGTAAGTAAGTATTTTGTTTGACCATGACAACCTACTGCTCTACATTATACATAGACGTATAGCTGTACCAGGATTTTCTACTACTGGTGCTGGGTTGTATCCATGAGCAAGATACACCCATGAACAATGGCCCTGTCTTTACATGACTAAATGTTGACATTTTAGACTGGGATAATATTAAGCCCTATCAGGATAGCGTCATAGTGTGCTTATAAGGATGCAAGAACCTGCATTCATATTTCATCTGATTAAACGTAGTTATGAATGAATTTCATACCATTGATTTATATGTTTGCATGTTATAGATTGATTGACCTAGTTATTCTATTTCACTGGCATGGTTATAAAATTATACGCCGAGGACTCTACACAAGCATGATCAACAACTTATGATGGGATCGAACAGAGGACCCTATGGTTATGCTTCAGATCATGTCTTTAAACATGCCTTTATTAGATAGCCATCAACCTTACAGTGAGTAAGGACTTGGGATGTGTTTAACAACTTGTTTTCATGTCTCATCTGAATAGCAATTAGAGTTGGCTCCATCCTGACATGACTAAAATAGTTGACTGGGATAAAGCTCAAACAAACAAACAAATGAGCAATTTTTCAGAGCTTCATTGCAAACTTATATTTACAGGGATTTGATTGTCAATGATATCCTTCTTCATTGTGTTGGTAATATCTGTACATGGGAAGAAAGATTTGTTTCTCATTACTGGCAGTAAGGCCAAGGTTTCCATGAATTTTTCTCCAAAAAATAAAAGGAGTTTTTTATATATGGTTTTAGCCCAGGCTTTTCTGCCTTATAATGAGTCAAAACGGAGACCAAGTTTTGTTTTCATTGTTTTCTTTCAATTTTGTACAATTGGTATAAAGTTGGAAGGGCATAATGAGTAGCTGGTCTGGAATTTATTAAATTTTGCGTGCTTTTTTTTTTTTTTTACATTAAGTTACTCATCAGTATTGCAATCATGGCTCTAATATTTTGGGGGCCTCACTTGCTACCGCAATTTCGTTTGGCCTTTTTACCCCAAAATATCATGCTTTATCAAGCAAGTATGCAAAAGTCAGGCTAACCTGAGTATGGGATTTACCTACGCAGTAGCAATCTTCAGGTCACATGCAATTCTTTCGGTTCAACAATTCAGTACCATGTCTGATACCGCAATTCGGAGTCGAGCTTATATATAAAAGGCAAGCAAGCATTAACCATCAAAGTCTAGATGACCTATTCACATCTGTTCATACTCAGACAATACCATGACATGCATTGCTATTATGCTTGGAAAGACCACTTTTCATGCACCGTTTCATGCTTGCTACAGCCTAAAAGAGGAATCGATTCACTGATGCTGAACGGCATTCATAGTTTAGTAGTCCGACTGTAGGGTTGATCCCCAGGTTAGCCAAAGCAATTCAAGATAGTAGAAGTGAGCTGCCCCCAAGAAAGAGCCAAAGTTGTTATTTTTATTTTATGTAAATGGTAGAAGTGTGTACATATTGTTTCTTGTGTTAAGTTTTAAGCTTTAGAGATATGATTAGTATTTTGTTTGTGATAATTGAATAAACCATGTCTAAATTTATCAACTTGTTTTTTGTGTATAAAATGAGAATAATTTTATTTACAGTTTATACACAATTTTTGTTTTTCTTTGCTCATGTTCATGTTTTAGATATGGTTTATGGTTTGATATAATATCTATCAAGGTCTTTAATGCTCAACAGGAATCATGATCAGACTGTTTAATATTGATAATTTGGTGACAACACCTGCATCACACACCTGCATGAAGTTGGATAGCCTCTTAGTGGTGTTATGCAATTCAGATTCTAAATCAAACAGTTTCTGTTATGTAACTATAAATAATTGTCTGGCCAATGCAATGCTGAGTCAACATCAAAGAATTCTCTTATGTCACTATGTATAACTGTCTAGATGGTACTAGGTTACTGATAAGCAGTTCTTGGTTCAGTGTTCAAATTGGATCAGTTTAATGAACATGTCTGTTAAGCTATCCCGCCTGCCATCCCCAACACCACCATTAGCTAGTCTTCTTTCACAATTATAGGATGAGATATCTTTAGTTTGCTTATTATTAATTTACAGATATGAAATTCAAGGAAACTCTGATTCAGTCTTTGGGGTGGTTTTCTCCTATTATCTGCCAGCATGGCCTTTTTACCCCAAAATATCATGCTTTATCAAGCAAGTATGCAAAAGTCAGGCTAACCTGAGTATGGGATTTACCTACGCAGTAGCAATCTTCAGGTCACATGCAATTCTTTCGGTTCAACAATTCAGTACCATGTCTGATACCGCAATTCGGAGTCGAGCTTATATATAAAAGGCAAGCAAGCATTAACCATCAAAGTCTAGATGACCTATTCACATCTGTTCATACTCAGACAATACCATGACATGCATTGCTATTATGCTTGGAAAGACCACTTTTCATGCACCGTTTCATGCTTGCTACAGCCTAAAAGAGGAATCGATTCACTGATGCTGAACGGCATTCATAGTTTAGTAGTCCGACTGTAGGGTTGATCCCCAGGTTAGCCAAAGCAATTCAAGATAGTAGAAGTGAGCTGCCCCCAAGAAAGAGCCAAAGTTGTTATTTTTATTTTATGTAAATGGTAGAAGTGTGTACATATTGTTTCTTGTGTTAAGTTTTAAGCTTTAGAGATATGATTAGTATTTTGTTTGTGATAATTGAATAAACCATGTCTAAATTTATCAACTTGTTTTTTGTGTATAAACTTTGAATTTTGAAGTATTCTTTTTCATATCATTATCATCACACCAATCTGAGAAGTTGTCTAGATCTGCATTTATTAAGGTTGTTATGGTTGGAAGATAGACACTAGAAGTGTGCAGTGTGCCATCATCTGCAAACAAGTCCAAAAGACAGTATTTAATATATGATGGCAGGTCATTGATATAAAGTAAAAACAGCAGTGGTCCAAGTACTGAACCCTGAGGGTCACCTGCTTTAATCTCTTTGTTCTTGGAGAGTTTGCCAGAGACTTGGACTTGCTGGGATCTATTACTTAGATTCATATAAGCTTCATTGTAGCTTGTTTTGTTATTCTATGTTTTTATTTTGTATGAATGTAAAGATTTTCTTGAATAAAGTTGTGTTTAAACCAAGAGTTAAATACACTAATACCTCACCTGAAGTAGACTTCCAGCAGGGAACATGTTAGGGTTGAGCCTGGCTAGGAGTTGAGCAGTTTCTGGTGTTAAGGATGTGCTTATCTGCGTTGTACCATCACTGAGGTGGGTCTCTATTCTTGATATAACATGACTACCATCTAAAACAACAGGTTTTTGTTTAAAAAGTGACAATGTCTAACTTTGACAATACAATATTCTTAATACTTAAACAAATTTGTGACGAATGGACTTGCTATCATTATCACAGATGCTCGACGATTGGACCATTTTCTTTTCTTTCTTTTTTTCCTTTTTTTTTTTTTCATTTTCACCCTTTGGAGACCCTAACGATACATTCAAGCAATTGCTTAAAACCTTTCCTAACTATCCTCAATCAACCCTCATCTATGGGCTACTACACAGACAAGGCCAGAAACGTGGTGTAATGAATTACATTTCAAAGTAATCGAACACAGGTCTGATTATGGCATCCCGAATGTTTTTGGGTTTTTTTTGTATGGTGACCTGTTGTTTCTAGAAATCAAGCTGAGGTCACTGCAAATATTGTTTAAAAGAATCAATCCTATTGGATAATTGTAGCATTGTTGCCATGATGCTACAACACAAAGCGATATTACAGTATTGGACCGGTTTGGACTGAATATTTATTCAAACAATCAATGAAAACCAATGTAACATGCGGACATAAAATTTTGTGTGGTCAGTGTATTTGTAGCAATGTCACAGTTCAATTTGCAGATTTCATTTAGGATCCCCTCTAATTTTGTAGAATGCTGTAATTGTTAGTTTTTACAGGTAGTGATGCTTATTTTGGATGAAGGCAATGGATGTGATTTTTAACAAAGTCACTCATGAGTAGAAAACCAGCACTGAAATAATGGTAAAGGGTGAAGTACGACTTTGAGATGCGGGGAATCCTGTGACCCCAATATCACTAGAACACTGCATTTGGACCGGTGTCCAAGTTTATCTTACCCCCTGGACAGCTTACCCCCCCCCCCCCCCCCCCGGGGGGTAAGCTGTCCCGGGAAATCTTGCCCCCACCCTGGATATCTTCAGCCCCGGGGGGCATGCTGTCCAGGCCGGTTTATCTTGCCCCCCACCCAGTTTCAAGTATTGGTTGTGATTGATTTTTATACACATTTTTTTAACTATCCAGAAATGAAAATGTTGGATTAAGATCACAAGACAAGTCCTAAAAAGTTGTTTTCAGTGTGGCAAAAGTGGAAACTTATTGGGGGGTAACCTGTCCAGGGCAGGTTATCTTGCCCCCCCCCACCCAATTATAACTATATTTTCTATACAAAGCATCTGCATATAAAAGAATATTGAATAAAAATAACAAAACAGATCCTATAAACTTGTTTTCAGTGTCGCAAAAGTGGAAACTAATTGGTAAAAGGATGGGGGGGGGGGGGGGGGGGGGGGGAGGGGGGTTAACCTGTCCAGGGCGGTTTATCTTACCCCCCACCCAGACTTTGATGTTGATATTCTTTGTCTTGATCATCATTTGTACAACCTTAATATGAAATAATATTGGATTTCAATCAAAAGACAAGTACGTCATATAAACTAGTTTTGAATGTCAGAAAAGAAGAAACTACTTGTAATTGGTACAAGGGTGGGGGGTAACCTGTCCAGGTCGGTTTATCTTGCCCCCCCACCAGGTTTTTGATGTTGATTTTTTTTTTCTTCACTATCACTTGAACAACCTTAATATAAAATAATATTGGATTTAAATCACATGACAAGCCCTATAAACTTGTTTTCAATGTCCAAAAAGAAGAAACTAATTGTTATAAGGGTGGAGGGGTAACCTGTCCAGGGCGGTTTGAACTGACCCACATCCAGGTTTTTGATAGTGATATTTTTTTCGTCACCATCATTTGAACCACGTTGATTTAAAATAAAAGTGGATTTAAAATCACAAGACGAGTCCTATAAACTTTTTTCAATGTCCGAAAAGAAGAAACTACATGTAATTGGTACAAGGGTGGGGGGTAAACTGTCCAGGGTGGTTTGTCTTGCCCCCCACCTAGGTTTTTGATGTTGATTTTTTTTTCTTCACCATCATTTGAACAACCTTATTAATATAAAATAATATTGGATTTAAATCACAAGATAAGCCCTATAAACTTGTTTTCAGTGTCAGAAAAGAAGAAACTTATTGGTACAGGGGTGGGGGGTAACCTGTCCAGGGCCGTTGTGAAAGTGAAGATAGGAACTGAATGAGGAGGAAAAGGGTGATGTATTCAAACTAAATGCATTTCTAACTGATAATTTTTCCTACTGCATTAATTTTTAATCAGTGTAATAAGCCTAGAAAATTTTATCCTCCAATACCTAGGCGGGGGGCGAGATAAACCGCCCTGGACAGCTTCACCCCGCCTGAGAAAGTGAAGATAGGAACTGAATGAGGAGGAAAAGGGTGATGTATTCAAACTAAATGAACTTCTAACTGATAATTCTTCCTACTGCATTAATTTTTAATCAGTGTAATAAGCCTAGAAAATTTTATCATCCAATACTTAGGCGGGGGGCAAGATGAACCGCCCTGGACAGCTTCACCCCCGCCTATGTAACTGAGGGTATAAAACTGAATTACGAGGAAAAGGGCTTTTGAATCAAATAAATTGCATTTCTAAAAGGTAGACCTTTTTATGGTATTAATTTTGAAACAGTGTAACATGCTTTGAAAAATTTATCCTCCAACACCTAGGTGGGGGGGGGGGGGGCGAGATAAAACGCCCTGGACAGCTTCGCCCCGGCCTGAGAAAGTGAAGATAGGAACTGAATGAGGAGGAAAAGGGTGATGTATTCAAAACTACTGCATTAATTTTTAATCAGTGTAATAAGCCTAGAAAATTTTATCATCCAATACATAGGCGGGGGGGCAAGATAAACCGCCCTGGACAGCTTCACCCCCGCCTATGTAACTGAGGGTATAAAACTGAATTATGAGGAAAAGGGCTTTTTAATCAAATAAATTGCATTTCTAAAAGGGAGACCTTCTTATGGTATTAATTTTTAAACAGTGTAACATGCTTTGAAAAATTGATCCTCCAATACCTAGGTGGGGGGCAAGATAAACCGCCCTGGACAGCTTCACCCTCGCCTGTATAACTAAGGGTATAGAATGGAAAGACGAGGAAAATGTCTTGATAATAAAATGGATTGCAGGTAAAACTAATAATTCTTCTTAAGTATTAACTGGAAACAGTTGTAATAAGCCTAGAAAATTTTATCATCCAATATACCTAGGCGGGGGGCGAGATAAACCGCCCTGGACAGCTTCACCCCCGCCTATGTAACTGAGGGTATAAAACTGAATGATAAGGAAAAGGGCTTTTTAATCAAATAAATTGCATTTCTAAAAGGTAGGTCTTCTTATGGTATTAATTTTGAAACATTTATTAAGGGTATATAACAGAAAAAACACAGTGTAATAAGCTTAGAAAAATTGATCCTCTAAGCTTAGAAAAATTGATCCTCCAATACCTTGTCTATACTCACGGACTTAAAAAAAGCAACACTTGCATTATAGATTCTTCCTCTCAGAATAAAGAATAGTTCAGAAAAATACTTGTTGAACTGAAAAGAACAATCAGTCTGCTTTGATATGGAAGATTATCTCGATAAAATTTCGAATAGAGAACATAGGGTGCAATACACGAAGATACGGATAAGTAATCACAGGCTCGCTATTGAGACCGGCAGGTTTAATAAACAACGTATTGTAAACAACGTTCAAAATCAGACATAGAAGATGAAAAGCGTATCTTATTACGCTGTCCTCGGTATGATGTATACAGAAATGAATTATTTGCCTACGTGGATGAGTTTATAGTGCCCCAGATTCAAAGAATTAAACGGTTTTGAGAAATTCAACTATCTTTTGAATTCCGATGGCCCAACTGTGAAGGCAGTTGCTAGGTTCTTTTATAAGGCAAATACGACAAATCTGAATGACAACAACATTTATTGTATTGTATTATTGTATTGTATTGCTTAACCCTACTAAAAATATCCACTGTAATTTCACTGAAATTTCAGTGTAATTTCAGTGCAAAAATTCCCCCTCATTTCACTGAAATTTCAGTGCTATATCATTGAAATTTCAGTGCTATATCAATCAAATTTCAATGAATATCATTGAAATTTCAGTGCTATATCACTGAAATATCACAGAAATTTCATATCACAGAAATTTCAGTGTAAAAATTCCCCCTCATTTCACTGAAATTTCAGTGATATAGCACTGAAATTTCAATGATATAGCACTGAAATTTCAGTGAATGTCAGTGAAATTTCAATGAAATAGCACTGAAATTTCAGTTAAACCCCTGCTAGAGTACACCTAGTTGCAATAGTCTGCAGGACTGGTTAGAACATGCAAACAAATACAAATAAGTTATTATATAAGAAGTTTTTATATGTGTTGAGAGCAACATGCACACATTATTTTCATATGTTAAAAATAATAGTTCTTCAAAGAAACTTACATATACTAGCCCTATATAGCCTTTATTATCTTTTCTATCCATGATTTTTCTCGCATTCCCTCATGTCATGTACATAAACATCCACTAGACCACTTCCCATCAAAGTTTTTGCAATATCCTCTTCCTGTTACTAACTCTGAACTTGTCTGCAGTTTTGTCTTCAAATTTCTAGTTTGTAGGCATTCTGATGCCTTAGATGTTTGAAGATTTAGTTCAGATTAAATTTTTGTTTGCCTCTCAAAATTATGTGCAACAGGAAAAGGAAGTAGGGTCAGAGATCATGGCATTATGGGTAATGTGGTTATTGGTCATGTGATCATTGAAATTTCATTGAAATATCACTGGAAATTTCAGTGATATTTCATTGATATTTCACTGAAATTTCAGTGGAAAATATCATTGACATTTCTCTGAAATGTCATTGACATTCCATTGAAAAATAAAAGTTCACTGAAATTTCAGTGACACTTCATTGCTAAAAAGGGTTCCATTGGAATTCACTGAAATATCACTGAAATTTCAGTGATATTTCACTCATATTTTCAGTAGGGAACTTCCATCAAAAATCGAAATGCCAGTGTCCATGATTAACGTCATTTCAAGCATTACCAAAATTCAACAAAAACAAATTGCATAATAGGTCAATGGGAACAAAAATATTTCTTATTGTCCAACATGATTTCTGGGAAGAAACACAACCCAAACAAATGCTGTTGGTTGACTTTCATTTGCATTAAAAACATGGTTAAATTACATCAGTTTAAAGTTTATCAAGAAAACTTAATACTTATATTAAAGGACTAGGGCATTTAACGCCTGATTTCGGCCTCAGATTTTGCTAAAAAATAAATTCTGGAATTTAGGTGAGATAACTATTCCTTAAAACTGTCATATCGTTGGCTCGTTGACAAAACCTCGTAACTGCACTTTTTTCAAAAAATCGTTTTTTCACATGGCGCGATTCAAAACATTCAAATTCAGCTTGTGACAAAGCCTTGTAGATTATGTCCAATGGGAAGTTAGTTTTTCGATGACCTTACAAAACCTCGTAACTACAAACGGTAAACGGACTTGAAAAAAGGTGACAAAACCTCGTATATGCAATTTAAAAAAATTTAAATACAAGAAAATCATTATCTTTTAGATATGCAAAAGTTGCATATGTATGATTTCTCATAAATGCATTATTTAATTCATCATAAGAA
This sequence comes from Rugalucina vietnamica, assembly GCA_964017185.1. Taxonomy (NCBI): domain Eukaryota; kingdom Metazoa; phylum Mollusca; class Bivalvia; order Lucinida; family Lucinidae; genus Rugalucina; species Rugalucina vietnamica. The sequence goes on along the minus strand of OZ024874.1, from coordinate 33,948,155 downwards.
TCTGCTTCTAGTTTTCATTTATCAAGTTTTGTATAGACGACAATTTGTAAACATGCACAATTATATATCATTTATATACAAGTTTTAGTTTTTTGCTTCTCCTGAAAAATTTGTTTTTTTGCAGTTACCAGGTTTTGTCAACGAGCCAACGATATGTCTCCTCTATTAAAAACAAGAACACGTACTTCATTTATCCTACAAGCATTGCCATGGCAACATCCAGAAGAACCACAGATAAAGCACATTTTGCACTTTTTGGTATATTTTTGACCATTTCTGAACACATTTTTTTATTTTTAAGTGCCAGCCCACACAACGAACGAAATGATACTTAGCATACAATATCTCTGGATAATACTTCATAATTATTTCATAATAAGAAATTGTTCGGTGCGTGGGCTGGTAGTTGAAAATGATGCTAAATGGTGAAAAATAGACCCAAAATTGCAAAAAGCGGTATTTCTATGCTTTTCGGAGCATTGCCATGGCAACATGTGTAGTTGAATGTGGTAGTTTTGCTAGAATTTATAAGCAGGGACCTATACTTGCTATTTGCAATACTTCTCTCCTCAAAATTCCAAAATTCATTTTTTACCAACACATGAGGCCGAAATCAGGCCTTAAATTCCCTAGGCCTTTTCTTGATAAACCTCAAAGCACAGAGGCATTCGATTACAGCGTCAAAACTTATAAGAATTGTATGTTAATTCCATGCCTATACATATTGTGTTTGAAAAGTTTTGAATAGAGATTTTTTTAGACTAGAGGACGGTATCATCGTATCCAAAGACACCATGTTGTTCTCCTTTTTAGGATCTTCTGTCATCAATAGGTGTGTTTTTGTACGGGTGCAGGACATTTCGTCTAAAACCATTTCATCTAAATGCCATTTCGTCTAAAAGCCATTTTGTCTAAAGGACATTTCGTCTAAAGGACATTTAGTCTAAAGGACATTTCGTCTAAATGACTTTTCGTCTAAAGGTCATTTCGTCTAATGGACAATTCGTCTAAAAAATCAAGCAGGTGTGACATTTGGTCTAAATAAAAGTTAAGAACTAATGAATAATTAAGGATTTTAGACCAAATTTTTAGACACTTTTAGACGACATGTCGTATTAGACGAAATGTCCATTAGACGAAATGGCATTCAGACGAAATGTCTTTTAGACGAAAATTAATGTCCTTTAGACGAAACGTCTTTTAGACGAAATGTCATTTAGACGAAATGTCCTTTAGACGAAATGGTTTTTAGACGAAATGTCATTTAGACGAAACGTCATGGATCCTTTTGTACTACATTTGCTAATCAGGTTCGATACTTATCATTGCTGTGTGGTGTCATTGAGCACGGTACTTTCAGCTCCACACAGTACTGGCTAAGTACACAGGAGACTTTGGCCCCGACCAAACATGACTCAAACACTTGGCCATTATGCTATGACCAAACCAACCTGATTGTTTATATTTAGAGAAAGCGTGTCTTTAATTTTGAATATTTTAATTTTGAATATTACGTTTGACGTCAGCGAAAAACACTAGTATCTTAAACAACATTGAAAGAAAGTGCCAGAGTTTATTTTGCTTTTTCTTTAGGTTGTTACCTATCACCAAAGATGGTTTGCTTTCATAAAATCCCTTTCTTATAGCCAATGTTAGATTTTCTTCATAAAAAGGATATGTCTAGATGACGCTAAAGATAGCAGCTTTAGCAAAGAATTCAGCTAACAGTTTTTTTATGGATAAATATTGTGTATGGCGTTAAGATTCAAGATACTACAGGTCAACCTCATTATAACGCTATCTTTGGGGTCCATGGAAACAGACCGTGTTATAGGTGAACCGTGTTATAATGAGGTTATTTACAATAGGCATATAACAAAATAATTGATTTGGGAGCCATGACATGACCGTGTTATATTGAAAACTGCACTATAATGAGACGCGTTATAATGAGGTTGAACTGTATGTTTATTTTTGCTTCAGTTTTAATCAGTTAAATCAGTTTTAAGCAAATTATAACCAATGTAAAGTGTTGCATTTTCAAAGTCTGTCAGTATAGTAGCCCATAGGCGAGGGTTGATTGAGGACTGTTTGACTAGAGGACCAATGGTCCTGTAAATGCTCACCTGAGATCTGCTATATTTACAAACAAGTAGCCCAAGGGCAATGATCGCTCACCTGAGAATCAACAAGTACAGTCACTGGACTTTTTTTTTTTTTTTTTTTGAAAATCTGATCAAAATTGAAGATACTGGAGTGGCCACAACACTAAAAATTGATTTTTCAAACATTCAAGGGCAGCTAACTCTGCAGTCCAGGGTCAAATCTGGCTCAAATTCGAACTCATCCAAGATGTTATGGTTATCCTTGTTTCTTCCAAGAATGAAGAAGATCCAATCAAAATTGAAGGCGCTAGAGTGGCCACAATACAAAATATTGATTTTTCAAACACTAAAGGGCAGCTAACTCCGCAGTCAGAGGTCAGATCTGGCCGAAATTCGATCTGAGATATTGTAGTCATTCTTGTTACCTGCAAGAATGAAGAAGATCCACTGAAAAACAAAGATGCTAGAGTGGCCACAACACAAAATATTGATTTTTCAAACACTCAAGGGCACATAACTCCGCAGTCAGAGGTCGGATCTGGTCGAAATTTGAACTCATCCGAGATATTGTAGTTATCCTTGTTACCTGCAAGAATGAAGAAGATACACTGAAAAACAAAGATGGCCACAACACAAAATATGGATTTTTCAAACCGTCAAGGGCAGATAACTCCACAGTCAGAGGCCCGATCTGGTCGAAATTCGAACTCATCTAAGATGTTATAGATGTCCTTGTTACTTCTAAGAATAAAGAAGATCCGAATAAAAACGAAGGCGCTAGAGTGGCCACAACACTAAATATTGATTTTTCACACAGTCAAGGGTAGATAACTCTGCAGTCAAGGGTTGGATCTGGCTGAAATTCGACATCATCCGAGATATTATGGCTATCCTTGTTACTTCCAAGTATGAAGAAGATCCGATCAAAATTGAAAGCTCTAGAGTGGCCACAACACTAAATATTGATTTTTCAAACACTCAAGGGCAGATAACTCCGCAGTCAGAGAGCGGATCTAGTCGAAATTGTAACTCATCTGAGATGTTACGAATGTCCTTGTTACTTCCAAGAATAAAGAAGATCCAAATAAATGGAAGGCGCTAGAGTGGCCACAACACTAAATATTGATTTTTCACACAGTCAAGTGCAGATAACTCTGCAGTCAAGGGTTGAATCTGGCTGAAATTCAAACTCATCCAAGATGTTATAGCTATCCTTGTTACTTCCAAGTATGAAATAGATCCAATCAAAATTGAAGGTGCTAGAGTGGCCACAACACAAAATATTGATTTTTCAAACACTCAAGGGCAGCTAACTCCACAGTCAGAGGTCGGATCTGGCTGAAATTCGAACCCATTCGAGATATTATGGTTATCCTTGTTACCTGCAAGAATGAAGAAGAATGAAGGCACTAGAGTGGCCACAACATTTTTTCCATTATAAGTCTATGGGGATTTTTCCAGACGCTCAAGGGCAGCTAACTCCGAGGTCGAACCTGGCCGAAATTCGAACTCATCCGAGATGTTATGGTTGTCCTTGTTACCTGCAAGAATGAGGAAGATCCAATCAAAAATGAAGTTGCTAGAGTGGCCACAACATTTTCCCCATTATAACTCAATGGGAGCTATCTGTTGCCATGGAAACCAGAGTTCTGATCCGACCTGGCCCAAAACCTAATGCAACCTTTCCCCCTCCTCAATGATGCTTCAGATAAAATTTAATTGCGATCAGCCTTGTTGTCTCAGAGATATTAAAGTTTGAAAATGTGAACGGACGGACGCACGGACGCCGGACGCCGGCTCGACTACTATGCTATAAGCTCACCTTGTGAGCCTTCCGCTCAGGTGAGCTAATAAACATGTTTGAATATTATGGAATATTACCCCAGTGCAGGGGCAGAAGATGCCCTGGGGCCATACTTGTTTTTTTTTTTTATTAAATAATCAATATTCTGTCCATTTGCCAATTTCCTGCAAGTTTTTCCCTTCCAATGTCATTTTAACAGTTTTCCCCATTCAAATACTTAGGTAACCTATGTTGACCTTACTCTAAAAAAGGTCAAGGTCATCACAGGTTCAGGATTTATAATCACATTGTCATACTCTATTCTCTAATACTACATACCAAGTTTCCTTGAAATCTGTTCATCTGTTCCAGAGAAGAAGATTTTTGAAGGGGTTTATAACATATATGGGCAATGGTGGCCATCTTGGTCATGTGACCTGGATTATTTATAAACACACTGGTTCCCGCTTTATATAGATGCTTCCTATAAACTTTGGCTTCGATTGGCAGGCATTTTCACAGAAGAAATCATTCTTTGAATATTATGGTAATATACATGTATATTGCACCAGGGTGGGGGCAGGTGGGGGGTTTTAATGTATTTAAGAATCATATATCTTCAGTCCATTTGCTCATTTCCTGCAAGTTTTGCGCTTCAAATGACATTTTAACAATTTTCCCCATTCAAATTAATGGGAGACCTATGTTGACCTTGCTGTAAAATAGGTCAAGGTCATCCCAGCATCATGATTTATATAAACATTGTAGAGCTCCATTGTCTGACGCTTCAAGCCAAGTTTCAAAATCATAGCCCTTCTGGTTCTGAAGAACTTTAGAAGAAGATTTTTAAAGGTTTTTGCTATAGCCATGGCGGCTATCTTGGTCATGTGACCTTGATCAAACTTTATACAAACTTTCATTCTTCCTTCCTAACCATGCTCCACATCAGGGATGTCCATCTGTCGCAAATTCGCATTATTTTGCGAATTGACTTCTAGAAAATGCGAATGGTGGTTTTGCGAATTTGGTGCGATTTCGTCGAAAAAATGCTAAAATTTTGCAATTTCCCTACCTGACCTCATTGTATTTTATCCTGTGCTGAACCTCTGAATATTTGTCAATACACTGGTACTGTATTGCTACCGATAGAGCGTATCGATTTTCCTATCGTAAGCCGGGAACCAATACAGGTAAAACCACTCAACCGTGTTTGTGATTGACTTCAATGATGGACAGTTATTTTGTTTGTTGTTTACCTGTATTTCCTTTAGAAAATGCCGACAAAGGTTGAATCTTTTGAGATTAAGTAGCAGAGGAAGGTAATTATACAAGGTAAGGCATTGTTTATTTTCCAGACCAAATTTGACATTTATCTCAGGAGCAAGCATGTTTTGCCCTTCTCTGTTTTAACCTGTTTTAACAGGTCACATCCTATGTGATAACTGGTCAGTTAATGCTGTTCTTTGGCAAGCCTCCTAGAAGCAGTTTACCAGTACCAAGTGCACATTCTGTCCATTAATTGATAATTTGTTGTTTACCAAATAATGTAATAGAGTGTACATATATAATAGTATGTGTCACTAAATCTTTCATTTATTTTCTTTTAACAGGTCTATAAGTTGTGATGTTCCTGATGCAGTCGATGATGCAGTTAATGCCAGTGGGTCTGACAGAAGAAGGACTATCAGCATGTTCAAACAACAGTGGACTCATAGTTCTACAAATGGATATACTGATGATAGTGTAGACTGTGCAGTGCCTTTAAACATTATTTTCAAGCAAAAACTGTATTTTTTTTTTTTTCAAATGAATATACTAGTGTTGAAGTGGCTTTGAACATTTATATTCTTCTACCTGTCTACATTGGATATAGAGGATATTTGCTTTTTTTGAGGTGAATACCAAATATATTTCATCAAGTGAGTTGAAAACATCAGAATTTTCACAAGATGAAATATATTTGGTATTCACCGAAAAAAAGCAAATTTTCTTTTTATTTTATACAATGCACAGGCATTTTCCAATGCACAAGGTAGGCGGTGAAAATGCAAAAACAAAAATTTTTTGAAAACACAAATAATTTTGGTACCACATTGTTCCTTATGTTCTAACTAAGACCAGAGGACCAATGGTCCTATAAACGCTCACCTGAGACCTGAGATATATACCAATAAACTTGTTTGACTAGAATGGTAATATACATGTATATTACCCCAGGGCAGGGTCAGGGCAACCTCTGGAGTCAATTTCTTTAATAAATCATAAAGATTCAGTCATTTGCAAATTTACTGCAAGTTTTGCCCTTCAAATAACATTATAATAATTTTCCCCATTCAAATGCTAAGGCAACCTAAGTTGACCTTGCCATAAAAAAGGTCAAGGTCATCCCAGGGTCATGATTTATATAAACTTTGAAGAGCTCCATTGCTTGATGCTTCATGCCAAGTTTCAAAATCATAGGCCTTCTAGTACTGGAGAAGAAGATTTTTAAGGGTTTTTGCTATTTATAGCCATGGCGGCCATCTTGGTCATGTGACCTTGACCATTTATACAAACTTTCATTCACTCTTCCTAAGAATGTTCCGCTTAAAAGTTTGGCTTTGATTAGCCAAGCGGTTTCAGAGAAGATGTTTCAATATTATGGTCATACACATGTATATAGCCCCAGGGCAGGGGCAGACAACCCTCTGGGCCCAAAATATTTTCATAAACATAAATCTTCTGTCCATTTGCTCATTCTTAGCAAGTTTTTTTGCCATTAAATGACATTTTCCTATTTTTTCCCTTTCAAATGCATGGGCGGCCTAAGTTGACCTTGCCGTAAAAAAAGGTCAAGGTCATCCCAGGGTCATGATTTATATAACTTTTGTAGAGCTCCATTGCCGGATGCTTCATGCCAAGTTTCGAAATCATAGGCCTTCTGGTTCTGAAGAAGAAGATTTATAAGGGTTTTTGCTATTTATAGCCATGGCGGCCATCTTGGTCATGTGACCTTGACCATTTATATATAATTTCATTCACTCGTCCTAAGAATGCTCCACATAAAGTTTGGCTTTGATTGGCCAAGCAGTTTCAGAAAAGAAGATCTTTGAATATCACTGTAATATACATGTATATTGCCCCGGAGTGGGGGCAGACAGACCCCTGGGGTCCAAATTTTTTTCAGAATCATCTATCTTAAGTCCATTTGCCCATTTTCTGCAAGTTTTTCCCTACGAATGACATTTTAACACTTTTCCCCATTCAAATACATGAGCGACCTATGTTGACCTTGCCGTAAAATAGGTCAAGGTCATCCCAGGGTCATGATTTATATAAACTTTGTAGAGCTCCAGTAACTGATGCTTCACACCAAGTTTCAAAATCATTGGCCTTCTGGTTCTGGAGAAGAAGATTTTTAAAGTTTTTTTCTATTTATAGCCATGGCAGCCATCTTGGTCATGTGACCTTGACCATTTATATAAACTTTCTTTCCCCCTTCCCAAGGATGCTCCATATGAAGTTTGGCTTTGATTGGCCAAGCAGTTTCAGGGGAGAAGATGTTTCATTATTATGAAAATATACATGTATATAGCCCCGGGGCAGGGACAGACAACCCCCCAGGGGCTAAAATTTTCCATCAACATTAATCTTCTGTCCATTTGCCTATTCCCAGTAAGTTTTACCCATTAAATAGCATTTTACCATTTTTTCCCATTCAAATGCATTGGCGACCTAAGTTGACCTTGCCATAAAATAGGTCAAGGTCATCCTAGGGTCATGATTTATATAAACTATGATGGGCCTGCATCCCCGATGCTACATACCAAGTTTCGTGGAAATCGGCCCACTGGTTCTGGAGAAGAAGATTTTTAAAGGTTTTTGCTATTTATAGCCATGGCGGCCATCTTGGTCATGTGACCTGGACCATTTATATAAACTTTAGTTCCCTCTTCCTAAGGATGCTCCACATGAAGTTTGGCTTTGATTGGCCAAGCGGTTTCAGAGGAGAAGATCTTTGAAATTGTGAACGACGACGGACGACGCCGACTGACGACGGACGCCGGAGCATGGGTATACTATAAGCTCACCTGTGAGCCTTCGGCTCAGGTGAGCTAAAAATGAATACCCACACTTTATGTTTTCGTTCATAGATAACGGAGTTATAGGTGTTTGAATTTCTGAAGTGAGACACATTTAATGACGTCAAGTAAATGGAAATGTCAGAAGTAATCAAAAAAATCTGACATCATTACAGTGACGATATAGGCTGATATCAGTCACTAGTGACTTTTGATATCAGTGAGATTTGATATCAGTGAAATTTCATATCAATGAAAATACCAATTTTATCAAGTTTTGATATGTATACATTGGGTTTCACTGTAAAGTATAAAATAAATACTGATAATAGTGCATACTTTGCAGTGACTTTAAACTATAAATTTTCTTCTTTTTTAGCTTTCAATTTATTGTATTAAAACTGTAAAAACTGAACTGAAGACAGCGTGATCATTGCTTTTGAAGAAGTAGTCTGGGGTCTAAACTTTTTGTCTAGAACTGTTTCAGTTTGCATGAAATATTGAATATTATGCTTGTTTTATTTACTTTAAGAGATACATAAAATATCAAAGAAATAATGTATATGTTTCTTCTTTTTTTCATCTGATTTGTACACTTTATAAAGAATGCAAGTACTAAGGCTGCTATTTAGCATTATGAGAGCATACTGGGAAAAAACGTTTATAATGGCACCGCGCACCGAAATTATTGATCTTAATTTAGTGGTTTTGCTACAAGACATTTTACTTTTGCTACAAGGCAAAATGATTTGGACACCCCTGCACATAAAATTTAGCTTTAATTGGCCAAGCGGTTTCAGAGAAGATGTTGGAATATTATGGTCATATACATGTATATAGCCATAATGGCAGAGGCAGACAACCCAGCTGGGGACAAAATATTTTCCTAAACATTAATCTTCTGTCCATTTACATACTCCCAGCAAGTTTTATCCCATTTTTACTAATTTTCCCCATTCAAATGCATGGGTGACCTATGTTGACCTTGCCATAAAATAGGTCAAGGTCATTAAAGTGTAATAATTTATACAAACTTTGTTGAGCTCCATAGCCTAATGCTTCATGCCAAGTTTCAAAATCATAGGCCTTTTGGTTTGGGAGAGTAAGTTTTCTTTAAAGGTTTTTGCTATTTGTAGCCATGGTGGCCATCTTGGGCATGTGACCTGGACCATTTATACAAACTTTCGTTCCCTTTCCTAAGGATGCTCCACATGGAGTTTGGCTTTGATTGGCCAAGTGGTTTTAGAGGGGAAGACGCATGGACGGCGGAGCATGGCCATCCTATAAGCTCTCCTGTGAGCTTTAGGCTCTGGGGAGCTAAAAGGTTTTAAGGGTAAAGTAATTGCATGAGCATATCGTTAGGGTCTCCAAACGGGTGAAACTGCCAAAGAAAAAAGTAAAATAAAAATAAAAAAATAAACCAGAGGATCAATGGTCCTGTAAACGCTCACCTGAGATCTGGGATATGCGACCTCAGCTGATCTTGCCATAAAATTATAGGTCAAGGTCATCTGGGGGTCATGATTTATGCAAACATTGTAGAGCTCCACTCACTAATGCTTCACGCAAAGTCTTTCTGTACTGAAGAAAAAGATTTATAAAGGTTTTTGCTATTTATAGCCATGGCAGCCATCTTGGTCACGTGACCTGGACCATTAACATTAACTTTGATTCCCCTTTCCTAACGATGCTCCACATAAAGTTTGGCTTTGATTGGCTAATCGGTTTCTGGGAAGATGTTTGAATATTATGGTCATATGCATGTATATAGCCCCGGGGCAGCGGCATACAACCCCCTGGGGACATTTTTGTCATAAACATAAATCTTGTGTCCATTTGAATACTCCTAGCACATTTCCCCCCATTTAATTACAAATTACATCTTACTAATTTTCCCCATTCATCTGCATGGGCAACCTATGTTGGCCTTGCCATAGAATAGGTCAAGGTCATCCCAAGGTCATGATTTATATAAACTTTGTAGAGCACCTCTTCCTGATGCTTCATGCCAAGTTTCAAAATCACAGGCCTTCTGGTTCTGGAGAAGAAGATTTTTAAAGGTTTTTGCTATTTATAGCCATGGCGGCCATCTTGGTCATGTGACCTTGGCCATTTATATATACTTTCATTCTTCCTTCCTAAGAATGCTCCACATGAAGTTTGGCTTTGATTGGCCAAGCGGTTTCAGAGGAGAAGATCTTTGAATCATGAATCTTCAGTCCATTTGCCCATTTCCATTACGTTTTTCACTTCAAATGACATTTTTTTTTACAAATTTCCCCATTCAAATGCATGGACGACCTATGTTCACCTTGCCATAAAATAAGTCAAGGTCATCCCAGGGTCATGACTTATACACACTTCATTCCCTGATGCTTCATGCTAAGTTTCAAGATATAGGCCTTCTTGTTCTGAAGTAGAAGATTTAAAAGGTTTTTGCTATTTATAGCCATGGTGGCCATCTTAGTCATGTGACCTTGACCATCTATAAAAACTTTCATTGCTCCTTCCTAACAATGCTCCACATAAAGTTTGGCTTTGATTGGCCATGAGGTTTCAGAGAAGAAGATGTTTGAATATTATGGTCATATACATGTATATAGCCCCTGGGCAGGAGCAGACAACCCCCTGGGGACAAAATTTTTTCATAAACATAAATCTTCTGTCCATTTGCCCATTACTAGCAAGTTTTCCCCAATTAAATGACATTTAAACAATTTAAATGCATTGGCAACCTAAGTTGACCTTGCCATGGAACAGGTCGTCATCTCCGGGTCATGACTTTGTAGAGCTTTTGTACAGCTTGAGTCCTCAAAGCTTCATGCCAAATTTCAAGATGCTTCACATAAAATTTGGCTTTAATTGGCCAAGTGGATTATGAATATTATGGTAATATACATGTATATTGCCCCAGGGTGGGAACATGAGCCCTTGGGTCCATTTTTTTTTTCAGAATCATTAATATTCAGTCCTACTGCCCATTTCCTGCAAAATTTTCACCTCAAATGACTTTTTAAAAGTTTTCGCCATTCAAATGCATTGGCGACCTATGTTGACCTTGTCATAAAACAGGTCAAGGTCACCACAGGGTCATGATTTATATATACATTGTAGTGATTTTAGTACTTTAGCCATAGATGTTTCATGCCAAGTTTCTTTGAAATCAGTCCACCTGTTTCGGAGAAGAAGACTTTTGAAGGTTGCTTACCATATATGGGCATGGTGGCCATCTTGGTCATGTGAACTAATTTATTTATATAGACATTGATTCCCCCATTCCATAGATGCTTCACATAAAATTTGGCTTTGATTGGCCAAGCTGTTTCTGAGGAGAAGATGTTTAAATACTAGAGGACCATTGGTCCTGTAGCTCACCTGAGAGATTATCACATTGTAAGCTCATGAGATTTAAACTAAATGAGAATCGACCAATGAAAGTCTATGCATGGACACTATTGACCCCCGGGGCATGGCCAAATTTGACCCAGGGGCATGACTGGCACAATTTATAATGGGGACTACCAAACATTGCTACATACAAAATATAGAAGCTCTGGGCCTTTTGGTTTCAGAGAAGAAGATTTTTGTTAGTTTTTCCCATTGTAAGTCTATGGAGACTATCTACCCCCGGGGCGTGGCCAAATTTGACCCCAGGGGCATGGCTGGCACAATTTATGTAGAGGCCTATTAGCCATTGCCACATACAAAATATCAAAGCTGTGTGCCCTGTGGTTTCAGAGAAGAAGATTTTTTTAGTTTTTCCCATAGCAAGTCTATTGAGACTATCAACCTCCGGGGCCTGGCCAAATTTGACCCCAGGGGCATGAATGGCATAATTTATGTAGAGGACCATTAGCCATTGCTACATACCAAATATCAAAGCTGTGGGCCCTGTGGTTTCAGAGAGAAGATTTTTTATTTTTTTTCCCATAGTATGTCTATGGAGACTATCAACCCCCGGGGCGTGGCCAAATTTGACCCCAGGGGCATGAATGGCACAATTTGTGTAGAGGACCATTAGCAATTGCTACATACCAAATATCAAAGCTGTGGGCCTAGTGGTTTCAGAGAAGAAGATTTTTTTAGTTTTTCCTATTGTAGGTCTATGGAGACTATCGACCCCCGGGGCGTGGCCAAATTTGACCTCGGGGACATGATTGGCACAATTTATGTAGAGGACCATTAGCCATTGCCACATACAAAATATCAAAGCTGTGGGCCCTGTGGTTACAGAGAAGAAGATTTTTTAATTTTTTTCCCATAGCAAGTCTATGGAGACTATCAACCCCCGGGGCGTGGCCAAATTTGACCCCAGGGGCATGAATGGCATAATTTATGTAGAGGACCATTAGCCATTGCTACATACCAAATATCAAAGCTGTTGGCCTAGTGGTTTCAGAGAAGAAGATTTTTTTAGTTTTTTTCCTATTGTAGGTCTATGGAGACTATCGACCCCCGGGGCGTGGCCAAATTTGACCCCAGGGGCATGATTGGCACAATTTATGTAGAGGACCATTAGCCATTGCCACCTACAAAATATCAAAGCTGTGGGCCCTGTGGTTTCAGAGAAGAAGATTTTTTTAGTTTTTCCAATTGTAAGTCTATGGAGACTATCGACCCCCGGGGCGTGGCCAAATTTGACCCCAGGGGCATGGCTGGCACAATTTATGTAGAGGACCATTAGCCATTGCCACATACCAAATATCAAAGCTGTGGGCCCTGTGGTTTCAGAGAAGAAGATTTTTTAATTTTTTTCCCATAGTAAGTCTATGGAGACTATCGACCCCCGGGGCGTGGCCAAATTTGACCCCAGGGGCACGAATGGCACAATTTATGTAGAGGACCATTAGCCATTGCTACATACCAAATATCAAAGCTGTGGGCCTAGTGGTTTCAGAGAAGAAGATTTTTTTAGTTTTTCCCATTGTAAGTCTATGGGACCTATCTGTTGCCATGGAAACCACAATTTTGATACAATCTGCTCCAAAACCTAATGCCATCAATCCCCCAACCCAATTATGGTTCACATTAAATTTGATCAAGATCGGCCTACTAGCTTCAGAAATATTCTTCTTTGAAATTGTGGACGGACGACGGACGGACGACGGACGGACGGACGGACGACGACGGACGACGGATGCCTGCCTATCCTATAAGCTCACCAGTGAGCCTTCGGCTCAGGTGAGCTAATTATGGTAATATACATGTATAATGCCCCGGGGTGGGGGCAGATGAGCCCCTGGGGTCCATTTTTTTTTTCAGAATCATTAACATTCAGTCCTACTGCCCATTTCCTGCATGACTCACTGTAAATGACATTTTTAAAGTTTTCCCCATTCAAATGTCTTGTTGACCTATGTTGACCTTGCCATAAAAAAGGTCAAGGTCATCACAGGGTCATGATTTATATATACATTGTAGTACTTGAGCAATCAATACTTCATGCCAAGTTTCATCTGTCCACCGGTTCCGGAGAAGAATATTTTTTTAAGAGTTTTTACCATATATGGGCATGGCAGCCATCTTGGTCATGTGACTTGGATTATTTATAAATACATTGGTTACACCTTCCTATTGATGCTTTACATAAAATTTGGCTTTGACTGGCCAAGGGGTTTCCGAGGAGATGATGTTTGAATATTATGGTAATGTACATGTATATTGCCCCCGGGTGGGGGCATAATTGAGCCCCTGGGGTCCAATTTTTTTCAGAATCATTAATATTCAGTCCTACTGCCCATTTCTTGCAAGACTTTCACTTTAAATGACATTTTAAAAATTGTCCCCATTCAAATGCATTGGCGACCTATGTTGACCTTGCCGTAAAATAGGTCAAGGTCATCACAAGGTCATGATTTAATACACATTGTAGTGCTTGAGCCATCGATGCTTCATGACAAGTTTCTTTGAAATCGATCCACCGGTGCCAGAGAAGAAGATTTTTGAAGGGTTTTTACCATATATGGGCATGGCGGCCATCTTGGATATGTGACCTGGATTATTTATATATACTTTGGTTCCCCTTTCCTATAAATGCTTCATATAAAATTTGGCTTTGATTGGCCAAACGGTTTCAGAGAAGAAGATCTTTGAAAAATTGTGGACAACAACGACGACGCCGGACGGACGGACGCCGGATCATGGCCATCCTATAAGCTCACCTTTTGAGCCTAACGGCTCAGGTGAGTTAACAATTAGCAAAATAATTGTTTTGGGAGCCATGACATGGCCGTGTTATATTGAAAAACGCACTATAATGAGACACATTGAAATGAGGGGGTTGAACTGTACGTATTAAGCCCGGACAGGGTTAGGTAAAATTTTTTCATAAATCTTCTATCCATTTTCCTATTCCCAGCAAGTTTTCCTCCATTTTACAATTTTTTCCCATTCAAATGGGTACCTGAGTAGCCTAAGTTGACCTCACCATGATTTATGTCAATGCCATCCCAAGGTCATGATTTATAAACACTTTGTAAAGATTAAAACTCTGATGCTTCATGCCAAGTTAAAAGATCCTAGGCTGGGCATGGCGGCCATTTCTTGTCATAAGACCTTGTCCTTTTATATAAAATGTACAGGTACTTCACAGGGAAGCTTCACATGAAATTTTCACACTAGAGGTGAATTTGAAATGGGCTGTAAAGTGGCTATAGGTTACACAGACAAGTTATCCTGATGAAACGATAAGCTTGCAATATGGCACTGACCTTCACCTGGGTTCTGGGTCAAGGTCACAGTGACAGTTTCCGGTACAGCTTGAGGTGTGCCAATGTTCTGTTGCCATAGAGATGGGTCAACATTCATCATACCATCACCTGTGTTACCTAGCAACTCAACATTTACCTGGAAACAAGATGAAAGCATAAAATCAGAATCAAGAAACATAGAAAACTCTTATGCATATTACATTTTATATTTTTGCATGTGCACATGACTTTTGAGGTATATGGACAAAACACCCCACGGACATAACCCCCCATGTCCATTTTGTTATAGGTGGACAAAAACCACCACATGTTTTTTTGAAGGCTGACAAAACACCCCACGCCCAATAGTATAACGTGGACAAAACACCCCATGCAGATTTCAAAATTAGGACAATACCCCCCTCATGTTTTTCTTTGTTCCCCATATGACATGACTGAAAATTGATGGGTGGAAAATTTAGGGTCCGTGACGCCGAAAACCACTTTGCGGAAAAGACACTTCGCCGAAACGACACTTTGCCGAATGCGACACTTCGCCGAAATATTGCCGAAATTCGGCAAAAATGCCGAGAAAGATGTTTTAAAGAGTATTTCATACAATGTGATTTTTTCATAACTTTTACTTAAATCTACAGCATTAGAATTATTTTAACGATTAAATTTGTATAAATCTATAAAAAGAGACATTCTAAATTCTTAAGTAATTAAGAAATGATTAGGTACATCAATGACCAATTATGACGATCAACTAATTAATATATGAGCAATTCAAAACATGGCGATAAACCTAATTAATTAATCGTATTATAATTGGCAAGAGCACATTTTACTTCATAAATAAACAAACAAAGTAAAACAAACATAAAACGTAATTATAAGGAACTGATATTAAGTCCCCATTAAAACAATTAAGGCTCATCTAATAACATGTTTCCCTCAAGCATGACTCATTGTTAACCATTTAAAACTTTCGGCGAAGTGTCGCACCGGAGAAGAATTTTCGGCATTGTGTCTTTTCGGCGAAATGTCTTTTCGGCGAAGTGGTTTTCGGCAAAGTGTCGTGCACCGAAAATTTAGGCGTAACCAAATCTTAGATTTTCTTTATCAAAGACAATATGAATCATATAACATGACTGAAAATTGATGACTTGGACAAAAAACCATAACCAAATTTGATTTCAATAAGAATGTCTTATGTTTTAGCTCCCCATATAACATAACAAAATTGATGACTTGGACATGAAACCATGGCCAAATTGTATTTATTTCTTTACATTAGTGAATGAAAGCTGCATATGAACTTCTTTAAGATTTAAACTTTTTTAATGAACAGGTAATTTAGGTCAAGGTCATCTTTTGACCTTGGCCAGTCTGTCGTCCTTACACACTTTTCAAAGATCTTCTCTGAAACTGCTTGGCCAATCAAAGTGAAATTTTATGTGGAGCGTCCATGGGTAGGGGGAACAAAAGTTTGATCGCAAAATCGGGTCACATGACCAAGATGGCCGCCATGCCCAACTATGGTAAAAACCACTCAAAAAATCTTCTTCTCCAGAACCTGGCTGGCCGATTTACGCGAAACTTGGTATGTAGCATTTGGGACTCCAGCCCATCATAGTTTGTTGAAATGATGACCTTAGGATGACCTTAACTTATTTTACGGCAAGGTCAATTTTGGAAACATAGGCTTTTACATGGGAAAAGGCGAAAACAATGGATATTTTGGAAACTGTTGCAGCCTGAGACCTGAAAGTTGATAGATGCAGACAACTAATGGAGTCAATGAAGGTAAGTAATTAATGAAGGCCAAGGTCATTTCTTGACCTTGACCCAAGGTCATTTAAATATCAAAATTAAAATTATGGTTTTCTCAGAAATCACTTGGTTTGGAAACTATTGCAGCCTGAGACCTGAAACTTTGCGGATGCAGACAACTCAATAAAGGTGTGTGAGTATTCAAGGTCAAGGTCATGTCATGATGACTTAATACTCCAAGATCAGGCTTCAGGTGAGCGTTCTCAGGACCAATGGTCCTCTGGTTTAAAATAAGTGATAATTGGAATGGCATCAAAGAAAATATCAATTCATCTACACAGAATTGAAATAAGGAAAAAGAAGTGATATTACCAGAAAATGCATGTTGTTTGCATTAGGATGCTCCTGTCTGCTTCCATCTGCTACACTGCAAAAACATGAGGGGGGTTTTGTCCTAATTTTAAAATCTGCATGGGGTGTTTTGTCCACATTATACATTTGGGCGTGGGGTGTTTTGTCAGGCTCCAGGACGTTTCGCGCAAAAACCAGTTCCTCCCAGGACGGTTCGCGCAAAAAATATTTTTCGAACGGGACGTTTCCTCCCGGGACGGTTCGCGCATTTTTCAAAAAATGATTTCAAGGTTTTGGTTATCAAAATTAATCAAGTAAATGCAATGTGTATGTTAAACTAATTATGGACTTAATGGAAATGTATTTTTTATCTTTGATTTTTCTGAGAAAAATGTTTTGTTCTTATTTTTTCTTAAATTAAGGGACAATTCACCCACGGGACTGTTCGCGCAAATGTATTTTTCAGTGATAATGCAAACGTTTTCTTAAAAAGGAAGGAATAAAAAGTCCATATTATTAAAGAAATATCTTTTATTCAATATTTAAATGATATTCCACATGTGGGTCAATTTATCAAGGCTAGCCATGAAACATTGAACAAAATATAGAACCTGAATAAAAAATAACAAGTCGTTGCTTTGCTGTTTTGAAATTTGAAAATAGGTAATAAATACGACATTTACAATTAGAAATAAAATGGAGTAGTTTGTATCTTCATTGTCCTCTGTATATACTTGCTCGTTGTCGGCGTTACATTGTATCTATCCCATCTGGTTCTGGAATTTCAGCCAACGTATTGCATCAATCATACACAAACTGTTTTTGTTTTCTTCTTATTTTCATTTTTTCATATCTGTAATTTGTGATTCAATCACAAATTCAATCCAGGGCCTGGATAAATAAATAAATAAATAAATAAATAAATAAATAAATAAATAAATATTTGTTAAAATGGAAGTTATGACAACAATTGCAGTAATTATAATGTCGTTAATTTTCAATTGGCCACTAAAAGTGTTTGTGATCAAATGGGTAAACAAAATAAGATGATAACGCATATCACCATAATGAGCCAAACAATCTAATTTAACCAAGGGTTCATCAACCATCTGAAATATTTGTTTTTAATGATGCCAATGATTTAATTATCAATTACTTAAAGCTCACATTATGCCATTTAGCGTCAAATTAAAGTAATCAATAATCACGGCGACTAATTTTTTGTTTACGTCACATCCCAGTCAGCATTTCAAATGTTATTTGCTTGCTCAAAGACACAACACGGCTACCCAGCGGATTCGACCCCTACCCCCCCCCCCCCCCCCCCCCCACACACACACACCGAGTGTAGGACATGTTCCCCCCCGGACATTTGCCCCCTGCCCAAATATGGCATGTAAGGACATTTGCCCCCTAACTGATTGGCAGAGTTGGACATTTGCCCCCTCATCAATGTGCATACCTAGGACATTTGCCCCCTCCCTGTTTACACCTGATCAATGGATTTAAAGCTTGGTTTACAATTATTAGGGCAAGTGCAATTTTCACTGACAAGTTATCAAATTAAAATCATACAATTGAGTGATGTTAATACATGTAATAGTGAGTCCTAATAATTATATATTTCTGTAATTTCAAAACAATTTTAATCAGCATGTATAGTACTAAACTTCATTCCAAATAATAATTACATGTATAAACATTATGATAATTCTAAAATGACAATATGCAATGTTAAGCCTAATCAGGTTAGCAAATCAGCTTGGTTCTCAAACTTTGTAATTGCTCTTGCAATTCTGTGACAAAAGCTCTAATAGAATGTTACTGTCTGTGTGTCCGTCCCCTGACTGGGGAGAGGGGGGCAAATGTCCACCTTTATACATTTGATGAGGGGGCAAATGTCCAAACCCTTAGATGAGTTAGGGGGCAAATGTCCTTACATGCCATTTTTGGACAGGGGGCAAATGTCCGAGGGGGAACATGTCCGTCCCCCACACACACCTATAGTCGAAAATAAAAACAAGAGGACCAATGGTCCTGTAAACGCTCACCTGAGATCTGCTGTATATACGAATGATATAGAAAATAGTCTCAGTATAGGGGCAGATGAAGCCCTTGGGCCATTTTTTTTTTCAGAATAATCAATATACTGTCCATACGTTTTTCCCTTCAAATGACATTTTAACAGTTTACCCATTCAAATACATAGGCAACCCATGTTTACCTTGCCTTAAAATAGGTCAAGGTCATCACAGGGTCATGATTTATACAAACATTGTAGTACTTGAGTCATCGATGCTTCATGCAAAGTTTCTTCGAAATCGGTCCACCGGTTCCGGAGAAGATTTTTGAAGGGTTTATACCATATATGGGCATAGCGGCCATCTTGGTCATGTGACCTGGATTATTTATATACACATTGATTTCCCCATTCTATAGATGCTTCATATGAAATTTGGCTTTGATTGGCCAACGGTTTCAGAGGAAAGGATGTTTGAATATTATGGTAATATACATGCATAATGCCCCGGGGCTGGGGCAAATGAGTCCCTGGGGTCCAATTTTTTTCAGAATCATTAATATTCAGTCCTACTGCCCATTTCCTGCAAGACTTTCACTTAAAATGACATTTTAAAAGTTTTCCCCATTCAAATGCATTGGCGACCCATGTTGACCCTGACGTAAAATATGTCAAGGTCATCCAAAGGTCATAATTTATAAACACATTGTAGTACTCTAGTCCCCAAAGCTTCATGCCAAGTTTCCTTGAAATCGGTCCAGTGGTTCCTGAGAAGAAGAATTTTGAAGGGTTTTTACCATATAAGGGAATGATGGCCATCTTGGTCATGTGACCTGGATTATTAAGAAACAAATTGGTTCCCTGCTTCATATAAAATTTGGCTTTGATTGGCCAAGTGGTTTCAGAGAAGAAGATCTTTGAATATTTTTGTAATATTCATGTATATTGCCTCAGGGTGGGGGGCAGACCAACCCCTAGGGTCCAAATTTTTTCAGAATTACCTACCTTCAGTCCATTTGCCCTTTTCCTGCAAGATTTGCCTTTCAAATGACATTTTAACAATTTTTCCCATTCAAATGCATGGGCGACCTATGTTGACCTTGCCGTAAAATATGTCAAGGTCATCCAAAGGTCATAATTTATAAACACATTGTAGTACTCTAATCCCTGATGCTGGTTCCTGAGAAGAAGAATTTTGAAGGGTTTTTACCATACCAGAGGACCATTGGTCCTGAGAACGCTCACCTGAAGCCTGATCTTGGAGTATTAAGTCATAATGAAATGACCTTGACCTTGAATACTCACACACCTTTATTCACTTCATAAGTTGTCTGCATCTGCAAAGTTTCAGGTCTCATGCTGCAATAGTTTCCAAACCCAGTGATTTCTGAGAAAACCATAATTTTAATTTTGATATTTAAATGACCTTGGGCCAAGGTCAAGACATGACCTTGGCCTTCATTAATTACTTACCTTCATTGACACCATTAGTTGTCTGCATCTAGCAACTTTCAGGTCTCAGGCTGCAACAGTTTGTTTTCGCCTTTTCCCATGTGAAAGCCTATGTTTCCAAAATTGACCTTGCCGTAAAATAGGTCAAGGTCATCATAGGGTCATCATTTCAACAAACTATGATGGACTGGAGTCCCAAATGCTATAAACCAAGTTTCATGAAAATTGGCCTGCCGGTTCTGGAGAAGAAGATTTTTGAAAGGTTTTTACCATGTATGGGCGTGGCGGCCATCTTGGTCATGTGACCTGGATTTTGCGATCAAACTTTCGTCTCCCCTACCCATGGATGCTGCACAAAAAATTTCACTTTGATTTGCCAAGCAGTTTCAGAGAAGAAGATCTTTGAAAAGTGTGTATGGACAACAGACTGGCCAAAATCAAGAGATGACCTTGACCTATATTAAACACATACCTTCATCTACGCCATTAGTTGTTTGCATCTACCACTTTTCAGGCCTCAGGCTGCAATTGTTTTCAAAAAATCCATAGTTTTCACTTTTACCTATGTAAAAGCCTATGTTTCCAAATTTGACCTTGTCGTAAAATAGGTCAAGGTCATCCAAGGGTCATCATTTTATCAAACTATGATGGGCTGAGGTCCCCGATGCTACATACCAAGTTTCGTGGAAATCGGCCCACCGGTTCTGGAGAAGAAGATTTTTGAGTGGTTTTAACCATATATGGGCGTGGCGGCCATCTTGGTCATGTGACCTGGATTTCGTGATCAAACTTTCGTCTGCCCTACCCATGGATGCTCCACATAAAATTTCACTTTGATTGACCAAGCAGTTTCAGAGAAGAAGATCTTTGAAAAGTGTGTATGGACAACAGACTGGCCAAGGTCAAGAGATGACCTTGACCTATATTAATCACATACCTTCATCTACTCCATAAGTTGTTTGCATCTACCACTTTTCAGGCCTCAGGCTGCAACAGTTTTCAAAAAATTCCATAGTTTTCACTTTTTCCTATGTAAAAGCCTATGTTTCCAAATTTGACCTTACCGTAAAATAGGTCAAGGTCATCCAAGGGTCATCATTTTATCAAACTATGATGGGCTGAGGTCCCCGATGCTACATACCAAGTTTCGTGGAAATCGGCCCACCGGTTCTGGAGAAAAATTTTTGAGTGGTTTTAACCATATATGGGCGTGGCGGCCATCTTGGTCATGTGACCTGGATT
Source organism: Rugalucina vietnamica (assembly GCA_964017185.1). Classification (NCBI taxonomy): domain Eukaryota; kingdom Metazoa; phylum Mollusca; class Bivalvia; order Lucinida; family Lucinidae; genus Rugalucina; species Rugalucina vietnamica. The sequence goes on along the minus strand of OZ024874.1, from coordinate 33,926,676 downwards.
TCGTGATCAAACTTTCGTCTGCCCTACCCATGGATGCTCCACATAAAATTTCACTTTGATTGACCAAGCAGTTTCAGAGAAGAAGATCTTTGAAAAGTGTGTATGGACAACAGACTGGCCAAGGTCAAGAGATGACCTTGACCTATATTAATCACATACCTTCATCTACTCCATAAGTTGTTTGCATCTACCACTTTTCAGGCCTCAGGCTGCAACAGTTTTCAAAAAATTCCATAGTTTTCACTTTTTCCTATGTAAAAGCCTATGTTTCCAAATTTGACCTTACCGTAAAATAAGTCAAGGTCATCCAAGGGTCATCATTTTATCAAACTATGATGGGCTGAGGTCCCCGATGCTACATACCAAGTTTCGTGGAAATCGGCCCACCGGTTCTGGAGAAGAAGATTTTTGAGTGGTTATAACCATATATGGGCGTGGCGGCCATCTTGGTCATGTGACCTGGATTTCGTGATCAAACTTTTGTCTCCCCTACCCATGGATGCTCCACATAAAATTTCACTTTGATTGGCTGTGCAGTTTCAGAGAAGAAGATCTTTGTAAAGTGTGTATGGATAACAGACTGGCCAAGGTCAAGAGATGACCTTGACCTATATTAATCACATACCTTCATCTACTCCATTAGTTGTTTGCATCTACCACTTTTTAGGCCTCAGGCTGCAATAGTTTTCAAAAAATCCATAGTTTTCACTTTTTCCTATGTAAAAGCCTATGTTTCCAAATTTGACCTTGCCGTAAAATAGGTTAAGGTCATCCAAGGGTCATCATTTTATCAAACTATGATGGGCTGAGCTCCTTGATGCTACATACCAAGTTTCGTGGAAATCGGCCCACCAGTTCTGGAGAAGAAGATTTTTGAGTGGTTTTTACCATATATGGGCGTGGCCGCCATCTTGGTCATGTGACCTGGATTTCGCGATCAAACTTTCGTCTGCCCTACCCATGGATGCTCCACATAAAATTTCACTTTGATTGGCCAAGCAGTTTCAGAGAAGAAGATCTTTGAAAAGTGTGTATGGACAACAGACTGGCCAAGGTCAAGATATGACCTTGACCTATATTAATCACATACCTTCATCTACTCCATTAGTTGTTTGCATCGACCACTTTTCAGGCCTCAGGCTGCAATAGTTTTCAAAAAATCCATAGTTTTCACTTTTTCCTATGTAAAAGCCTATGTTTCCAAATTTGACCTTGCTGTAAAATAGGTCAAGGTCATCCAAGGGTCAGCATTTTATCAAACTATGATGGGCTGAGGTCCTTGATGCTACATACCAAGTTTCGTGGAAATCGGCCCACTGGTTCTGGAGAAGAAGATTTTTGAGTGGTTTTTACCATGTATGGGCGTGGCCGCCATCTTGGTCATGTGACCTGGATTTCGCGATCAAACTTTCTTCTCCCCTACCCATGGATGCTCCACTTAAAATTTCGCTTTGATTGGCCAAGCAGTTTCAGAGAAGAAGATCTTTGAAAACTGTGTATGGACAACAGACTGGCCAAGGTCAAGAGATGACCATGACCTATATTAATCACATACCTGCATCTACCACTTTTCAGGCCTCAGGCTGCAATAGTTTTCAAAAAATCCATAGTTTTCACTGTTTCCCATGTAAAAGCCTTTGTTTCCAAATTTGACCTTGCTGTAAAATAGGTCAAGGTCATCATAAGGTCATCATTTCAACAAACTATGATGGACTGGATTCCCAAATGCTACACACCAAGTTTCATGAAAATTGGCCTGCCGGTTCTGGAGAAGAAGATTTTTGAAAGGTTTTTACCATATATGGGCGTGGCGGCCATCTTGGTCATGTGACCTGGATTTCGCGATCAAACTTTCGTCTCCCCTACCCATGGATGCTGCACAAAAAATTTCACTTTGATTTGCCAAGCAGTTTCAGAGAAGAATATCTTTGAAAAGTGTGTATGGACAACAGACTGGCCAAGGTCAAGAGATGACCTTGACCTATATTAAACACATACCTTCATCTACTCCATTAGTTGTTTGCATCTACCACTTTTCAGGCCTCAGGCTGCAATAGTTTTCAAACCAGAGGACCATTGGTCCTGAGAACGCTCACCTGAAGCCTGATCTTGGAGTATTAAGTCATAATGAAATGACCTTGACCTTGAATACTCACACACCTTTAGTGACTTCATAAGTTGTCTGCATCTGCAAAGTTTCAGGTCTCAGGCTGCAATAGTTTCCAAACCCAGTGATTTCTGAGAAAACCATAATTTTAATTTTGATATTTAAATGACCTTGGGCCAAAGTCAAGACATGACCTTGGCCTTCATTAATTACTTACCTTCATTGACTCCATTAGTTGTCTGCATCTAGCAACTTTCAGGTCTCAGGCTGCAACAGTTTGTTTTCGCCTTTTCCCATGTGAAAGCCTATGTTTCCAAAATTGACCTTGCCGTAAAATAGGTCAAGGTCATCATAGGGTCATCATTTAAATAAACTATGATAGGCTGGAGTCCCAAATGCTACATACCAAGTTTCATGAAAATTAGCCTGCCCGTTCTGGAGAAGATTTTTGAAAGGTTTTTACCATATATGGGCGTGGTGGCCATCTTGGTCATGTGACCTGGATTTCGCGATCAAACTTTCGTCTCCCCTACCCATGGATGCTCCACATAAAATTTCACTTTGATTTGCCAAGCAGTTTCAGAGAAGATCTTTGAAAAGTGTGTATGGACAACAAATTGGCCAAGGTCAAGAGATGACCTTGACCTATATTAATCACATACCTTCATCTACTCCATTAGTTGTTTGCATTTACCACTTTTCAGGCCTCAGGCTGCAATAGTTTTAAAAAAATCCATAGTTTTCACTTCTTCTTATGTAAAAGCCTATGTTTCCAAATTTGACCTTGCCGTAAAATAATTCAAGGTCATCCAAGGGTCATCATTTTATCAAACTATGATGGGCTGAGGTCCCCAATGCTACATACAAAGTTTCGTGGAAATCGACCCACCAGTTCTGGAGAAGAAGATTTTTTAGTGGTTTTAACCATATATGGGCATGGCGGCCATCTTGGTCATGTGACCTAGATTTCGCGATCAAACTTTCGTCTCCCCTACCCATGGATGCTTCAAAAAAAATTTCACTTTGATTGGCCGCGCAGTTTCAAAGAAGAAGATCTTTGAAAACTGTGTATGGACAACAGACTGGCCAAGGTCAAGAGATGACCTTGACCTATATTAATCACATACCTTCATCTACTCCATTAGTTGTTTGCATCTACCACTTTTCAGGCCTCAGGCTGCAATAGTTTTCAAAAAATCCATAGTTTTCACTTTTTCCTATGTAAAAGCCTATGTTTCCAAATTTGACCTTGCCGTAAAATAGGTCAAGGTCATCCAAGGGTCATCATTTTATCAAACTATGATGTGCTGAGGTCCTTGATGCTTCATACCAAGTTTCGTGGAAATCGGCCCACCGGTTCTGGAGAAGAAGATTTTTGAGTGGTTTTTACCATATATGGGCGTGGCGGCCATCTTGGTCATGTGACCTGGATTTCGCGATCAAACTTTCGTCTCCCCTACCCATGGATGCTCCACATAAAATTTCACTTTGGTTGGCCAAGCAGTTTCAGAGAAGAAGATCTTTGAAAAGTGTGTATGGACAACAGACTGGCCAAGGTCAAGAGATGACCTTGACCTATATTAATCACATACCTTCATCTACTCCATTAGTTGTTTGCATCTACCACTTTTCAGGCCTCAGGCTGCAATAGTTTTCAAAAAAACCATAGTTTTCACTTTTTCCTATGTAAAAGCCTATGTTTCCAAATTTGACCTTGCCGTAAAATAGGTCAAGGTCATCCAAGGGTCATCATTTTATCAAACTATGATGGGCTGAAGTCCCCGATGCTACATACCAAGTTTCGTGGAAATCCGCCCACCGGTTCTGGAGAAGAAGATTTTTGAAGGGTTTTTACCATATATGGGCGTGGCGGCCATCTTGGTCATGTGACCTGGATTTCACGATCAAACTTGAAATGCCACTACCCATGGAGGCTCCATATAAAATTTCAACTAGATGGGCCAAGCGGTTTCAGAGAAGAAGATCTTTGAAATTGTGGACGACGACGGACGACGGACGACGGACGGACGCCGGATCATGGCTATCCTATTAGCTCACCTTGTGAGCCTTCGGCTCAGGTGAGCTAAAAATCCATAGTTTTCACTTTTACCTATATAAAAGCCTATGTTTCCAAATTTGACCTTGTCGTAAAATAGGTCAAGGTCATCCAAGGGTCATCATTTTATCAAACTATGATAGGCTGAGGTCCCCAATGCTACATACAAAGTTTCGTGGAAATCGGCCCACCGGTTCTGGAGAAGAAAATTTTTGAGTGGTTTTAACCATATATGGGCGTGGCGGCCATCTTGGTCATGTGACCTGGATTTCACGATCAAACTTTCGTCTGCCCTACCCATGGATGCTCCACATAAAATTTCACTTTGAGTTTCAGAGAAGAAGATCTTTGAAAAGTGTGTGGACAACAAACAGACTGGCCAAGGTCAAGAGATGACCTTGACCTATATTAATCACATACCTTCATCTACTCCATAAGTTGTTTGCATCTACCACTTTTCAGGCCTCAGGCTGCAACAGTTTTCAAAAAATTCCATAGTTTTCACTTTTTCCTATGTAAAAGCCTATGTTTCCAAATTTGACCTTACCGTAAAATAGGTCAAGGTCATCCAAGGGTCATCATTTTATCAAACCATGATGGGCTGAGGACCTTGATGCTACATACCAAGTTTCGTGGAAATCGGCTCACCAGTTCTGGAAAAGAAGATTTTTGAGTGGTTTTTACCATATATGGGCGTGGCGGCCATCTTGGTCATGTGACCTGGATTTCGCGATCAAACTTTCGTCTCCCCTACCCATGGATGCTCCACATAAAATTTCACTTTGATTGGCCGTGCAGTTTCAGAGAAGAAGATCTTTGTAAAGTGTGTATGGACAACAGACTGGCCAAGGTCAAGAGATGACCTTGACCTATATTAATCACATACCTTCATCTACTCCATTAGTTGTTTGCATCTACCACTTTTCAGGCCTCAGGCTGCAATAGTTTTCAAAAAATCCATAGTTTTCACTTTTTTCCTATGTAAAAGCCTATGTTTCCAAATTTGACCTTGCCGTAAAATAGGTCAAGGTCATCCAAGGGTCATCATTTTATCAAACTATGATGGGCTGAGCTTCTTGATGCTACATACCAAGTTTCGTGGAAATCGGCCCACCAGTTCTGGAGAAGAAGATTTTTGAGTGGTTTTTACCATATATGGGCGTGGCCGCCATCTTGGTCATGTGACCTGGATTTCGCGATCAAACTTTCGTCTCCCCTACCCATGGATGCTCCACATAAAATTTCACTTTGATTGGCCAAGCAGTTTCAGAGAAGAAGATCTTTGAAAAGTGTGTATGGACAACAGACTGGCCAAGGTCAAGATATGACCTTGACCTATATTAATCACATACCTTCATCTACTCCATTAGTTGTTTGCATCTACCACTTTTCAGGCCTCAGGCTGCAATAGTTTTCAAAAAATCCATAGTTTTCACTTTTTCCCATGTAAAAGCCTATGTTTCCAAATTTGACCTTGCTGTAAAATAGGTCAAGGTCATCATAGGGTCATCATTTCAACAAACTATGATGGACTGGATTCCCAAATGCTACATACCAAGTTTCATGAAAATTGGCCTGCCGGTTCTGGAGAAGAAGATTTTTGAAAGGTTTTTACCATATATGGGCGTGGCGGCCATCTTGGTCATGTGACCTAGATTTCGCGATCAAACTTTCGTCTCCCCTACCCATGGATGCTGCACAAAAAAATTCACTTTGATTTGCCAAGCAGTTTCAGAGAAGATGTGTATGGACAACAGACTGGCCAAGGTCAAGAGATGACCTTGACCTATATTAAACACATACCTTCATCTACTCCATTAGTTGTTTGCATCTACCACTTTTCAGGCCTCAGGCTGCAATAGTTTTCAAAAAATCCATCGTTTTCACTTTTACCTATGTAAAAGCCTGTGTTTCCAAATTTGACCTTGTCGTAAAATAGGTCAAGGTCATCCAAGGGTCATCATTTTATCAAACTATGATGGGCTGTGGTCCCCCATGCTACATACCAAGTTTCGTGGAAATCGGCTTGCCAGTTCTGGAAAAGAAGATTTTTGAGTGGTTTTTACCATATATGGGCGTGGCGGCCATCTTGGTCATGTGACCTGGATTTCGCGATCAAACTTTCGTCTCCCCTACCCATGGATGCTCCACATAAAATTTCACTTTGATTGGCCGTGCAGTTTCAGAGAAGAAGATCTTTGTAAAGTGTGTATGGACAACAGACTGGCCAAGGTCAAGAGATGACCTTGACCTATATTAATCACATACCTTCATCTACTCCATTAGTTGTTTGCATCTACCACTTTTCAGGCCTCAGGCTGCAATAGTTTTCAAAAAATCCATAGTTTTCACTTTTTCCCATGTAAAAGCCTATGTTTCCAAATTTGACCTTGCTGTAAAATAGGTCAAGGTCATCATAGGGTCATCATTTCAACAAACTATGATGGACTGGATTCCCAAATGCTACATACCAAGTTTCATGAAAATTGGCCTGCCGGTTCTGGAGAAGAAGATTTTTGAAAGGTTTTTACCATATATGGGCGTGGCGGCCATCTTGGTCATGTGACCTAGATTTCGCGATCAAACTTTCGTCTCCCCTACCCATGGATGCTGCACAAAAAAATTCACTTTGATTTGCCAAGCAGTTTCAGAGAAGAATATCTTTGAAAAGTGTGTATGGACAACAGACTGGCCAAGGTCAAGAGATGACCTTGACCTATATTAAACACATACCTTCATCTACTCCATTAGTTGTTTGCATCTACCACTTTTCAGGCCTCAGGCTGCAATAGTTTTCAAAAAATCCATAGTTTTCACTTTTACCTATGTAAAAGCCTGTGTTTCCAAATTTGACCTTGTCGTAAAATAGGTCAAGGTCATCCAAGGGTCATCATTTTATCAAACTATGATGGGCTGAGGTCCCCGATGCTACATACCAAGTTTCGTGGAAATCAGCTCGCCAGTTCTGGAAAAGAAGATTTTTGAGTGGTTTTTACCATATATGGGCGTGGCGGCCATCTTGGTCATGTGACCTGGATTTCGCGATCAAACTTTCGTCTCCCCTACCCATGGATGCTCCACATAAAATTTCACTTTGATTGGCCGTGCAGTTTCAGAGAAGAAGATCTTTGTAAAGTGTGTATGGACAACAGACTGGCCAAGGTCAAGAGATGACCTTGACCTATATTAATCACATACCTTCATCTACTCCATTAGTTGTTTGCATCTACCACTTTTCAGGCCTCAGGCTGCAATAGTTTTCAAAAAATCCATAGTTTTCACTTTTTCCTATGTAAAAGCCTATGTTTCCAAATTTGACCTCGCCATAAAATAGGTCAAGGTCATCCAAAGGTCATCATTTTATCAAACTATGATGGGCTGAGGTCCTTGATGCTACATACCAAGTTTCGTGGAAATCGGCCCACCAGTTCTGGAGAAGAAGATTTTTGAGAGGTTTTTACCATATATGGGCGTGGCCACCATCTTGGTCATGTGACCTGGATTTCGCGATCAAACTTTCGTCTCCCCTACCCATGGATGCTCCACATAAAATTTCACTTTGATTGGCCAAGCCGTTTCAGAGAAGAAGATCTTTGAAAAGTGTGTATGGACAACAGACTGGCCAAGGTCAAGATATGACCTTGACCTATATTAATCACATACCTTCATCTACTCCATTAGTTGTTTGCATCTACCACTTTTCAGGCCTCAGGCTGCAATAGTTTTCAAAAAATCCATAGTTTTCACTTTTTCCCATGTAAAAGCCTATGTTTCCAAATTTGACCTTGCCGTAAAATAGGTCAAGGTCATCCAAGGGTCATCATTTTATCAAACTATGATGGGCTGAAGTCCCCGATGCTACATACGAAGTTTCGTGGAAATCGGCCCACCGGTTCTGGAGAAGAAGATTTTTGAGTGGTTTTTACCATATATGGGCGTGGCGGCCATCTTGGTCATGTGACCTGGATTTCGCGATCAAACTTGAAATGCCACTACCCAAGGAGGCTCCACATAAAATTTCAACAAGATCGGCCAAGCGGTTTCAGAGAAGAAGATCTTTGAAATTGTGGACGACGGACGACGGACGACGGACGGACGACGGACGGACGCCGGATCATGGTCATCCTATAAGCTCACCTTGTGAGCCTTTGGCTCAGGTGAGCTAATAAGGGCATGGTGGCCATCTTGGTCATGTGACCTGGATTATTAATAAACAAATTGGTTCCCCCTTCCTATAGATGCTTCATATAAAATTTGGCTTTGATTGGCCAAGTGGTTTCAGAGAAGATCTTTGAATATTTTTTAATATACATGTATATTGCCCCAGGGTGGGGGCAGACCAACCCCTAGGGTCCAAATTTTTTTCAGAATTACCTACCTTCAGTCCATTTGCCCATTTCCTGCAAGATTTGCCTTTCAAATGACATTTTAACAATTTTTCCCATTCAAATGCATGGGCGACCTATGTTGACCTTGCCGTAAAATAGGTCAAGGTCATCCAAAGGTAATAATTTGTTCCCGTTTCGCCTACTCCCATTTCGCCTACTCCCGTTTGGCCTATTCCCGTTTGGCCTACTCCCGTTTCGCCTACTCTGGACATTCAATGAATTCCCGTTTTGCCTACTCTGCACTTTTTGTCGGCAAACATTTTTTTTTTCTTTTTTCTTTAACTTACTATCATTTATTTGTATTTTACATGTTTTATAGTGAATATACATGCAAATATGTGAATATTGTATGTGATTTTATGTGAATATTGTACATTTGTTTTAATTGTTAAAATAAACAAATATAATTTAGATCACTAATTCATGCAATGTTTATATGTTTGCACAAACTCATTAAACAATCATTTTCTTCACAAACAAAACAGATAAGTAAATAAGATAAAAATGTTAATTGTGAAAATAAACAAATTTAATTTAGATCACTAATCAATGAGTTTGCAATGTTTATAATGTTTGCACAAGCCCATTAAATAATCATTTTCTTCACATACAAAAAATAAGTAAATAAAATAAAATATGACAATGTTAAATTTTACATTGTATTTGCATATATATTTAAATGCATATCATGATTTAAAACAACATTTTACCTTGTTATTCATCTATATTGAATGAGTAGGCGAAACGGGAATAGTGAACATTTCTAGTGTAGGCGGAATGGGAGTAGTCGAAATGGGAGTAGGCGAAATGGGACAAATCATAGGCGAAACGGGAGTAGGCGAAATGGGAGTAGGCGAAATGTGGTGGTTTTTGTCCACCTATAACAAAATGGACGTGGGGTGTTTTGTCCGTGGGGTGTTTTGTCCTACACTCGACTTTTGAGCTCCATTTTTGAATGACCAACTTGTAAAGGTGTTTCTTATTTACACACAGTAATTGTAATTCACCATATTTATAGCTGAATTATCAAAAATAGTGAAAGAAGTGACAGCCTTTTAGCCTGATTCACATGCAATGTCACAGATGACAGGTGCCTTACGTAAATTGTAGAAAATTTGGCAAATGTTCAGACAGGTTGTAGACATTGCAAGACAGTTACATGAACATCTTGAAGATTGTAGTGTTTGCAGCAAGAAGGTAGAAAAAAGAAAACAAAGCTGTCGCATATCTGCTGCAAGATAGTCCTGTTGTACAGAAATCATGGACAGGTTAAAAATTAGTCATACAACATTGCAGCAGCTTTGCGATGTTGAATTAGAGTGTAGGACAAAATCCCCCCTGGACAGAATCCCCCCACACTCTTTTTTGTTGACGAGGACAGAATCCCCCCCAGTATATCTTGCAAATAGGACAGAATCCCCCCCACACTCCCAGGCAGAATCTCCATAATCATATTGTTACATAGGTCAATTATTTTTGCATCAAAAAAGTTTATTTATTCATTGTTTGCTAATGATTGGATAATTATGTTGTTTGGTTTTTATTTTTTAAAGAAAGCTGCATATTAATATGTTATAATTACTGCTAATAGCAAAAATGAGGTGAGACAAACTTCTATGTGTTGAGTAATTTACTAAGTTATAGTAAAAGGTATCGCAAATTGTCATATTTAATTTTCTCTAATCACCACTTATTATAGTCAACTTAATAATATCTAAATAAATTCAAAGATTGCTCAATTATTGAAGTAGATTCTGTCTGAGAAGGGGTGGGGGGATTCTGTCCTATTTGCAAGATATACTTGGGGGGATTCTGTCCTAGTTATCAAAAAAGAGTGGGGGGGGGGGATTCTGTCCGGGGGGGATTTTGTCCGGATACCGTTGAATTATACATATATTTTGTCTTTACAATGGTACCAAAATCATGGACAAAAGAAATAAACAGTACTTTCTCTTGAAAGACACCTGTAGTGGCACCGGAATGTTTCCTTGACTTTGTGAATCTGTTTGTGTGCGTTTTAAGTGTTACAGACTGAATTTGGTAATTTGAACGCCGATCATTCAAAACTACCGTACTGGATTTTTTAAAGACATCAGTCTGTTGGTCCCAGAAATTTCTGCAATTCATGATATCATTTTTTTTTTTCAATTTTTTATCTTTTTTTATTTTTTTTATTTTTATTACATTTTTTTTTTTTCCGAAGTATTTTGCCAGTCCCGATCAAAGAAATTTTTTTAAAAATTACTCCTTGAGACTGGAAGCCACAAACTGCCAATCAAGGTCACACCCAATGAACCCAATTTCTTTTCTTTTTTTTTTAAATTCAGTTTTACAGTCCTTTCAAGATTATTTCAGCTCATATGAGATGGGCCAATCAGTAGGTGGGATGAAAACAGGAGAACAGGAGAACCCGAGAAAAACCACCTGGCACATCTGCAAGCAGAACTTGGCTTGTCTCACATGTGCCCGGTGCAGGGCAGACACCAGGCACAGCAGTGAGATGATCAACTGCTCCTTTTATTGATTGCAACAATTACCATGTTTGATGAATAATTGTCAGAATGAAAATATTAGGGATGTAAACGAATATTCAAATGTTCGAATATTCGCATTTCATACGAATATTCGAATGTGATTTCTGGATTCGAATATTCGCATAATTTTTAACCTGCAATATTGTCATGTATCAGTTTAAAGGAGGACTCAAATTTAAGGCCAAAAGTCGAAAAGTAATATGACCAGTTTGTCTGTTGAGTAATTCAAGATGGTCAACACTTGCAGATTGAGAGTACTCAATTAACAGTTTGACACTTTGTTGATTCAAGCGACACTTTGTTGATTTAAGTGACACTTTGTTGATTACAGTTGAGAAGAAAGCATTGCTTGCTTTCAATAAATGTTTTAAGGTGTGAAAGTCCTACAATTTGAGCTGTGTCATGTAAAAACTTGAGATGGTTGGATAGATTGACAACTTAATCCTTTAGGAACAACACAACAGACCTTACGCAAAGTACATGTAGGCCACACAATTACAATAGACCCTAAGCATTCTTGGTGGCGGATATCAACGACATGCATGCAGAACTTAATCTTGGCTTGACAATAATGGTGTGTCGTTGCTTTCTCAGACAGTCAACCCCAGAGATTTGTCATTAATAAACATCTCCAGATTGTCTAGTTTTCTGTGCAAAATTTGTTGATTTTCTTAAGCTTGGTGGCTACCAGCCAGGGGTATACATGCCTCTCAAGGCACTTTTTCTAGTTTTATTTAGAAAATAGTTCATCTTCTGAATGTAACTTTATATGCATTGTTGTCTGACTGTATGAAAACTGGAATTACAAGCGTTAAGTCGGTTAAAAAGCTCATCAGAGCTTATATTGTACTGTTGTGATACTTGCCGACTCAAAATAAATCTTATCTTATCTTAAGCTCAACATTGAAAAAAAAATCATGAGAGACTCATTTTATTGATACAAAGTAGATAGATATGAGCTGTGTCAAGTGAAATATCATCATCAGGATTTCAATAAAAGTTGAAAATTTTACAACAATGTGTCAGATACGAATACTAGTCACTTTAACTTCTGTATGAAAGGTTTCACAGCTGTTGAGTGTTATTATTTATGATGCAGCTCATATGAAAGACGTCGGTTTATATGTTAAGTTTTCAACAATTAATATGCATTATGAAATGTTTCTTATTATGCAATCATTAACTGTAGTCTAGTGTACCTTAACTGCCTTTGAAACTGTGTAAATTCTATTAGTGAATATCATGGAAGACTAATTTCTCTGAAAATTGAAGAAGCAGTATGAGCTGCATGATGAAATGATAGAACCAACACAAAAATACAAATATCAAATTGGGAAAAGTCACACAGAATGCTAAAACCTTGTTGTTTGCATTTAAGAACAGAAATGACATCACATGCACATATACTGATAAAAAAAACTATCCTGCAAATTTTCTTTTCATATATGTATACAAAAATGCTAACATTCTCATCATGCAGCACATATGAAATAATAATAACTCTTAACCTCAAAACTGTTCTTCAAGGATTCTAACCAGCCTGTGATGACACAAAAGATGGTCAGGTTTGAAAAATGAAAATTTAGAATTTAAATACATATTTACAAAACTGCAAATCATTGTGTTGCTCAAAATACTCTCAGGGGTAATTTCTGGACCATTGGTCCTCTGATTGACATGAGTACTTGTCAATTTCAGTTAAATAGATAAGCAGTGACAGTGAACTATCATGTGCTCATAACAATAAATTAGAACAAAATACATAATTTAGTTTTCATTTATACCATCCTAACCCCACCGCCTATTTTTATACATGTGTAAACATGTTAAAGCTTTTCTTGTTATAAATGGTCTAGGAGCCAAACCGAAAAAAAATCGTCCCGTTTCCCCCCCTAGGAAGAAAAGTTCCATTGGTACCATGCATCAGGCATACATCTAGGGTGCTTAAAAAACCATGTTTTACTAAGTTATCTGTGGTCATAAGTCTGTAAACGGCTTGTAATCTAGGTAACCCGCAAACCTCATGTTCTTGTGCAGTGAAAACATACAATACTTGATTTGCTTGTTTAAGGTCAGAAAAATCACCACTCTTGTCATATTTAATTGTATACATAATAAATCAATGTTTCCAATCAGATTTGAAAGTTTTTTTGTTCAGAGTTGTTACGTATGTTACATCTTTCCATATGGCAGCTGAAATAAGCATCTCCATTTACATATTATTTTTTTGCAATCTAAATTATAGATCTGATTGATATAAGGCTATCATGGTACTGTTCTGTCACTTTAAAATAATAGATTTATCCAACAAATTGATTGCAATTTATTTTTCTTATCTTGTGGCCAATGTAAGATCGCAAATATTATATTGGAATTAGACAAACATGACATAAATGTACATGTAGGTCTACTAATACAAGAACGTTTAATTATTTTAGGTATAAGATTGGTATAAGTTTTCCTTATGAATGTAATGAACATGTACATGGAACAGAGGGATAGCTTTCCATACATAATTGAATTTACAGGCTGTGAATTTCAATTCGGTAACATATGTAACATACCTGATAAATGACTGCGTTTTGACTGTCAGCTTTATAGATGTTAAAATAAATTTGATTATTGAAACCCATTGCTTGCAATACAAAGTTAGAAGGACATATGTATTAGTTACATGTGCTAGATGTGTATAATCTTGTGACGGCGTAACACCAAAGTTATTTATATTTTTTTCTGTACTGGTACAATGTTACTTATACCCCAGAGGCCAATTCGTCCTATGCAATTGATTTAATATGCAGCTATAATTGTGATTCAACATATTTTAGCTTTAGAAAGATAATTTTCCATACAAAATTGAAATCAATGGCTGCGAAGTTCAGTTTGGGTATGTATGTTACATACGTGATAAATTACTATATGCCACAATAGAAGTTTTGATGTCAGCTTTATACATGTCGAAATCAATTTTTTTCATTGGAACTCGTTGCTTGCAGTAAATTTAGAAGGACACAATAGTCATGTATCATTTTCATTTCTAGTATATATAACGTAGTGTTACAATGTTACTTATACCCTAGTGGCAAACTTGACCTACAAAATTGATTTAATATAAAGCTACATGTATGATTGTGATATACATATTCTAGCATTACACAGGCAGTGAGTAAACAACGCTTATTTAATTCATAATGTCTTAACAAAGAGGCACATGTATTAAAAGAGGTACATGTATTATCATAAATGAATGAGACTTTTTGTTTACACCAAATACTAAATAACTTACTTGTGAAAGTGTTTCGAATTCATAATAGATATGTTAATAAAATAAAATTAAAACTAAGATCCTAAAAGTATGTCACAGCTTTGATTGCAATAAATAAAAATAAAACTGAGCTCCTTGAAGAGCAGTGAGCATATTAATATGAAAAGTTAATGAGCCAGTAATAAAGTATAAACGGGTATTATGTGAATAATATTTTACTATTTATCAATTTTACAGAATAATAAATTACTGTTTTGTGTTCATATGCTTAAAATATAATACAATAACAATTTTGAAACATTTGGTCAGTCAGGCATGTTACTTACATGACCTTTTATACACATTGTAGTGAGTGTACCTAGTTTTAAGACAGCACCAGAAACAATTGCGTTTTGGTGCATGTGAATACTATTTTTATATTGATTTATCTAGGTATAAAATTTACAACTCTTTTATAAGAAAACAAACAGCTTTATAGGACACAATTCTGCAAGGGACATTAATAATAAACAAAAAAATCACATTTGCATTATAAAACACTAATTAAAACAAACACAGGGTTACAGGATAAAATCTGTACATGCGTTCATTGTGTACAATACTGGTTCATTTGCTAGACAATTGTGTGAATTTCAGGTTTGTTTTTAATCATCATGTATTGTGTTTGAGTGTGTAAATTATAAGTTGTGGATAGTAACGTATATAACATGTATGTGCATATATATCATTGCAAACGACATCTAGGTAGCAAGCCTGAGGGTCACAATAAAAAGCCCCGCCCACAGAAGGGTGTGTGAATAATAACTTATAGCTAACATATATAACATGTATGTGCATATATATCATGGTAAACAACATCTAAGAAGCAAGCCTGAGGGTCACAATCAAATGTCCCGAAGGGACTTCTGCTCACATATTCTATATTGAAATACATAGATTTGTTAATTATAACTTATAGCTAGTAGAGCACAGAAGAGGGTGTGAATTATAACTTATAGCTAGAAGCGTATATAACATGTATGTGCATAAATATCATAGTAAACAGCATCAAGGAAGCAAGCTTGAGGGTCACAGTCAAATGTCCCATCCACAGGGATTTTTGCAGACATATTCTATCTTGAAATACATAAGTATGTGAATTAACACTCATAGCTAGTAGCACATATAACATGTATGTGCATATATATCAAGATAAACGACATAAAGGTAGCATGCCTGAGGGTCACAATCAAATGCCCCGCCCACAGAAGGGACTTTTGCAGACATACATATCTTGAAATACACATAAAGCTGTGTCAAATAAGAGGTGCTTGGCTTTCGCTTCGAAAATTGGGTGTTATCCTGAAACAACCTGTTACATATGTTACCTTATCGAAATTAAGTACGAGTAATTATGATATGATGTCTTGACTACAGAAAATGTTATTTTTTAATCATTTTACTCAAGTTCTTCATATAGTCTGCTTGCCCCATGCCTGTTCTTCCTATCAAAGTTGTTTGAACAAATCTTTGGTCCCCACTGTCTGTAATGTTTGTTACGTAAATTAGAATAGCTTTTGAAAATAGCAGTTTTGAGTGGTACTATTTACTTTTATTGTTGCTTCATTAATATTGTCAAATCTATTAGATTTATTGTCGTAAGCCTAGATAGATAAACAAGGTTTACTCCCAGTGTGTTATACATTATCTTAAATAAGTGATGCATTAAGCGACACAAACCCCAGTTCCATATGTCGCCCAAATATTGTATTGCTATGCATGTGAAGTATACTTACTACTGGTACTTATACATAAACATTTTATACTTTCTTGCTCATTTCTCATATGACACAAATCTCTGAAAGTGTGTAACTAAATACATGTACCAATGTTCACAGATGTTTCTCCCGAGTGTCACATATGTAACATACATGTGCTTGTTATGAACAATGAAAGACAATATACATAGCCGAATGTCAAAAGGCTTAAATCTCTACACAGGGAATTTTTTAAATAAATCCTATCTTAAAAAACAACTGAAGCTATGTCTAATGAGTGATATTTGCTCTCTGTGTGTTTAAGCAGTAGCCTGTAACAGTCTGTTACATACACCAATTTAACGTTTTCCAAGGCGGTACTGCTGCAGTGGTTCACATTTTTTCAAGTTACTCCAATAACAAGTCTTATTTCGGATGACTGTGGCCACCTGAATATAATTTTGATGTTCTTTCAGCCCTTTGCATTTTATTAGTTCTGGCCAAGTTATCACTGTGACCATCTCACTTCAATAGCTGCTCAATAGTGGCACCATACAGTTGCTTATCGTGTGTGTTACATATGTACCCGAATTGAAATTAACAGTCTTTTAATTAGATTATGTATTGACAATTATCAGTCTAAAGCTAAAATATATTGAATCACAATCATAGCTCATATTAAATCAATTGTGTAGGTCAAATTGACCTCTTGGATATATGCAACGTTGTCAAATTACAGAAGAAATACCAGAGGACCAATGGTCCTGTAAACGCTCACCTGAGATCAGCTGCATATACCAATAAACATGTTTGAATATTATGGTATTTAACTCCAGTGCAGGGGCAGATGAAGCCCTTGGGCCATTTTCTTTTTTCAGAATCTTCAATATTCTGTCCATTTGCCAATTTCCTGTTGGCTTTTTCCTTCAAATGACATTTTAACAGTTTTCCCAATTCAGATGCATAGGCAACCCATGTTGACCTTGCCATAAACTTGGTCAAGGTCATCACAGGGTCATGATTTATATATACATTGGAGTACTTTAGCCATCAATGCCTCACGCCAAGTTTCCTTGAAATCAGTCTATTGGTTTCAGAGAAGATGATTTTTGATGGGTTTTTACCATATATGGGCATGGCGGCCATCTTGGTCATGTGACCTAGATTATTTATATACACATTGATTCCCCTATTCTATAGATGCTTCACATAAAATTTGGCTTTGTTTGGCCAAGCGGTTTCAGAGGAGAAGACGTTTGAATATTATGGAAATATACATGTATATTGCCCCGGGGTGGGGGCACATGAGCCCCTGGGGTCCAATTTTTTTCAGAATCATTAATATCCAGTCCTACTGCCCATTTCCTGCAAGACTTTTACTTTAAATGACATTTTAAAAGTTTTCCCCATTCAAATGCATTGGTGACCTATGTTGACCTTCCCGTAAAATAGGTCAAGGTCATCAGAGGGTCACGATTTATATACACATTGTAGTACTTGAGCCATCAATGCTTCGTGCCAAGTTTCGTTGAAATCGGTCAACCGGTTCTGGAGAAGAAGATTTTTGAAGGGTTTTTACCATATATGGGCATGGCGGCCATCTTGGTCATGTGACCTGGATTATTTATATATACATTGGTTCCCCCTTCCCATAGATGCTTCATGTAAAATTTGGCTTTGATTGGCCAAGCGGTTTCAGAGAAGAAGATGTTTGAATATTATGATAATATACATGTATATTGCCCCGGGGTGGGGGCGGATGAGCCACTGGTGCCAAATTTTTTTCAGAATCATTAATATTCAGTCCTACTGCTCATTTTCTGCAAGATTTTTCCTTTAAATGACAATTTAACAATTTTTCCCATTCAAATGCAAAGGCGACCTATGTTGACCTTGCCGTAAAATAGGTCAAGGTCACCGCAAGGTCATGATTTATATATACATTGTAGTACTTGAGTCATCGATGCTTCATGCCAAGTTTGGTTGAAATCGGTCCAATGGTTCCGGAGAAGAAGATTTTTGAAGGGTTTTTACCATATATGGGCATGGCGGCCATCTTGGTCATGTGACCTGGATTATTTATATACACATTGGTTCCCCCTTCCCATAGATGCTTCATGTAAAATTTGGCTATGATTGGCCAAGCTGTTTCAGAGAAGAAGATCTTTGAAAATGGTGGACGACGGACGACGGACGGACGACGGACGGACGACGGAGCATGGGTATACTATTTATAAAATATGAGCCCTTAGGTCCATTTTTTTTCAGAATCATTAATATTTAGTCCTACTACCCATTTCCTGCAAGATTTTCACCTCAAATGACTTTTTAAAAGTTTTCCCCATTCCAATGCATTGGCGACCTATGTTGACCTTGTCTTAAATAGGTCAAGGCCACCACAGGGTCATGATTTATATACACTTTGTAGTACTTCAGCCATTGGTGCTTCATGCCAAGTTTCTTTGAAATCGATCCACCAGATTCAGAGAAGAAGATTTTTGAAGGGTTTTTACCATATATGGGCATGGCAGCCATCTTGGTCATGTGAACTAGATAATTTATATACACATTAATTCCCCCATTCCATAAATGCTTCACATAAAATTTGGCTTTGATTCGCCAAGCGGTTTCAGAGGAGAAGATGTTTGAATATTATGGTAATATACATGTATATTGCCCCGGGGTGGGGGCAGATGAGCCCCTGGGGTCCATTTTTTTCAGAATCATTAATATTCAGTCCTACTGCCCATTTCCTGCAAGACTTTCACTTTAAATGACATTTTAAAAGTTTTCCCCATTCAAATGCATTGGCGACCTATGTTGACCTTGCCGTAAAAAAAGGTCAAGGTCATCACAGGGTCACGATTTATATACACATTGTAGTACTTGAGCCATCGATGCTGTTCCTTTGAAATCGATCCACCGGTTCTGGAGAAGAAGATTTTTGAAGGGTTTTTACCATATATGGGCATGGTGGCCATCTTGGTCATGTGTTCCTTTGAAATCGATCCACCGGTTCTGGAGAAGAAGATTTTTGAAGGGTTTTTACCATATATGGGCATGGTGGCCATCTTGGTCATGTGACCTGGATTTCTTATATACACATTGGTTCCCCCTTCCTATTGATGCTTCACATAAAATTTGGCTTTAATTGGCCAAGCGGTTTCAGAGGAAATGATGTTTGAATATTATGGTAATGTACAGGTATATTGCCCCGGGGTGGGGGCACATGAGCCCCTGGGGTCAAATTTTTTTCAGAATCATCAATATTCAGTCCTACTGCTCATTTCCTGCAAGATTTTCACTTGAAATGACATTTTAAAATTTTTCCCCATTCAAACGCATTGGTGACCTATGTTGACCTTGCCGTAAAATAGGTCAAGGTCATCACAGGGTCACGATTTATATACACATTGTAGTGCTTGAGCCATCGATGCTTCATGCCAAGTTTCGTTGAAATCGGTCCAGTGGTTCCGGAGAAGAAGATTTTTGAAGTGTTTTTACCATATATGGGCATGGCGGCCATCTTGGTCATGTGACCTGGATTATTTATATACACATTGGTTCCCCCTTCCCATAGATGCTTCATGTAAAATTTGGCTTTGATTGGCCAAGCTGTTTCAGAGAAGAAGATCTTTGAAAATGGTGGACGACGGACGACGGACGGACGACGGACGGACGGACGGACGCCGGATCATGGCCATCCTATAAGCTCACCTTGTGAGCCTGACGGCTCAGGTGAGCTAATAAGCACGTTGGTGTTACACCGTTACAACGTTATACACATTTAGCACAAGAAATTCATTAATGTTTCCTTCTAAGTTTGCAATGCAAGCAATGAGTTTCAATAACCAAATTTGATTTCAAAATATATTAAAGTGACACTCAAAACTTCTATTGGGGCACACAATCATTTATCACGTATGTTACATATGTGACAACCTGTGAATTCAATCACGTATGGAAAGCTATTTTCCAATTGAATGTACACTGCATTCGTTAGGAAAATTTATACCAATCTTGTACCTTAAATAATTAAATAATCTTGTATAACTGGACCTACATGTACTACATTTTTGGTCCTTTTTTGTCTGATTCCAATATAATGTTTGCAATCTTACACTGGCCACATGATAAAAAATCAATTGCAATCAATTTGTTGGATAAATCTATCTAGTGACAGAACAGTACATTTATAGCCTTATATCAATCACAGATCCTTAATTTAGATTAAAAAAATAATATGCAAATTAAGAGATGCTTATTTCAGCTGCCATTTGGAAAAAATGTAACATACGTAACAACTATGTACAGCAAAACTTTCAAATCTGGTTGGAAACATTGATTTATCAAGTGTACAGTAAAACTTGACAAGAGTGGTGTTTTTCCTTGACTTTTACAAACAAAACAAGTATGGTGTGTTGTCACTGCATGAGAACACAAGGTTTGCGGGTTACGTAGGTTACAAGCCATTTACAGACTTATGACCACAGAGAACTTAGTAAAACATGTTTTTCTAAGAACCAGAGACATGTCCCTGAACACTGACAGTAACAAAGTTTTTCTTCCTAGGGGGTGGGGGGGGGGGGGGGAGGAACCAACTTAAAAAATAACCTATATATCTCAGATTGGCTCCTAGACCAAAAGGCTATTTTTGCCAAAATAAAGGCTCTTTAAGACAGATTTTTGAGAAAATAAAGAGCACAGTGTGGTCTGCTAACAACACAGTGAAATAGTTTTTAGAGATCAGCAACACCTATTTACCACTTCAACTCTTTGTGAAATAACCCAGAAGAGTCCCCCCTTTGTAAAAGTATGAGTGAAGCATAAAGCTTAATTAAGCCAGGGGGCCCCGGCCCCCAGAAGCCAAATACTAAGCCTCGAGTTCCCTTACAATTTCAGCATTTCCTGATAGCAATATGTAAAATAAAGGCTATTTAGTTAAAATCATCACAGAATAAAGGTTTGAGAATAAAATTATAGGCTTTTTGGTGGATTTTGGAACAAAATAAAGGTTTTAAAGGATTTCCATTAAAATAAAGGTTTTTAAAGGTTTTAAAGGTTCCCCTAGGGGCCCTGCAATCTATTGGTTTCAGAGAAGAAGATATTTGAAGGATTTTTACCATATATGGGCATGGCGGCCAGCTTGGTCATGTGACCTAAATTATCAACATACACATTGGTTCCCCCATCCTATAGATGCTTCAAATAAAATGGCTTCAATTGGTCAAGTGGTTTCAGAGGAGAAGATATTATGGTAATATACATGTATATTGCCCTGGGATGTAGGCATATGAGCCCTTGGGTCCATTTTTTTTTCACAATCATAAATATTAATTCCTACTACCCAAATGTTCAGTCCAACTACCCATTTCCTGCAAGATTTTCACCTCAAATGACTTTTTAAAAGTTTTCCCCATTCTAATGCATTGGCGACCTATGTTGATCTTGTCATAAAATAGGTCAAGGTCACCACAGGGTCATGATTTATATATACATTGTAGTACTTCAGCCAAGTTTCTTTGAAATCTGTCCACCAGTTTCGGAGAAGAAGATTTTTGAAGGGTTTTTACCATATATATGGGCATGGCAGCCATCTTGGTCATGTGAACTAGATAATTTATATATACATTGATTCCCCCATTCCATAGATGCTTCACATAATATTTGGCCTTGATTCGCCAAGTGGTTACAGAGGAGAAGATGTTTGAATATTATGGTAATATACATGTATATTGCCCCGGGGTGGGGGCATATGAGCCCCTGGAGTCCAATTTTTTTCAGAATTATTAATATTCAGTCCTACTGCCCATTTCCTGCAAGACATTCACTTTAAATGACATTTTAAAAGTTTTCCCATTCAAATGCATTGGCGACCTATGTTGACCTTGCTGTAAAATAGGTCAAGGTCATCACAGGGTCATGATTTATATACACATTGAAATCAGTCCACCGGTTCTGGAGAAGAAGATTTTTGAAGGGTTTTTACCATATATGGGCATGGCGGCCATCTTGGTCATGGGAACTGGATTTCTTATATACACATTGGTTCCCCCTATAGATGCTTCATATAAAATTTGGCTTTGTTTGGCCAAGTGGTTTCAGAGAAGAAGATCTTTGAAATTGTGGACGGACAGACGGCAGACGGACGCTGGATCATGGCCATCCTATGAGCTAATAAGAGCTGTCGCAGGACAGCGTAGCTCGCCTGACTTGTGCTTTGCCACTAAATCTATCAAAATCTATAACGAATGACCTTTGACCTCTAGGTCACTCAGGTGGGTCATGATGGTACAGCGTAAAACTTCAGACCAATATCTACAAACAAAAGTATCAACTTGATACATCTACATGTTCAAGATGTAAATACTTATAAAAAGTTTAACCAAAAACTTTAACACAAAATTTCTAAGTCTGTGACCATGACCTCAAGGTCACCCACGGTGGGCCATGATGGTATTGCATAAAACTTCAGACCAATATCTACCAACATGCAAAGTATCAACTTGATCCATCAACATGTTCAAGAGATGTAGACTTATAAAAACTTTAACCAAAAACTTTAACACAAAATTTCTAAGTCTGTGACCTAGATCTCAAGGTCATCCAGGGTGAGTCACCATGGTACTGTATAAAACTTCAGACCAATATCTACCAACATGCAAAGTATGAACTTGATCCATCAACATATTCAAGAGATATAGACTTATAAAAACTTTAATCAAAAACTTTAACACAAAAATTCTAAGTCCGTGACCTTGACCTCAAGGTCACCCAGGGTGGGTCATGATGGTACAGCATAAAATTTCAGACCACTATCTACTAACAT
This sequence comes from Rugalucina vietnamica, assembly GCA_964017185.1. Classification (NCBI taxonomy): domain Eukaryota; kingdom Metazoa; phylum Mollusca; class Bivalvia; order Lucinida; family Lucinidae; genus Rugalucina; species Rugalucina vietnamica. The sequence continues at coordinate 33,903,761 of OZ024874.1, read as the reverse complement.
GCAAAGTATCAACTTGTTCCATCAACATGTTCAAGAGATATAGACTTATAAAAACTTCAACCAAAAACTTTAACACAAATTTTCCAAGTCCGTGACCTTGACCTCAAGGTCACCCAAGGTAGGTCATGATGGTACTGCATAAAACTTCAGACCAATATCTACTAACATGCAAAGTATCAACTTGATCCATCAACATGTTCAAGAGATATAGTCTTATAAAAACTTTAATCAAAAACTTTAACATTTGAGCAACGCGAACGCGAACACGAACGCCGACGCCGGGGTGATTGCAATAGCTCTTCCTGTACTTTCGTACAGGCGAGCTAAAAACATAAGTTTTATATGTTGTAGGCAATTTTTTTTTTTCTACTTTTTGGCTAGGAATAGGGGGTGATTATTTGACAACAGTTCTGCCAGCTTATGACATTTTTCTGATCAAAACAGTATATATCTGGGTGGGGGGCCAAGATACCCCGGCCCCGTATTCCTAGCCAAAAATTGGAATTTTTCTTCTTTTTTTTGCCGAAGATAGAGGATGGGGGCCAAGATACCCTGGCCGGGGCATCTTTACCCCCATCCTCTTTCATAGTTGGTCCAATGGATAACATGTTTGAATACAAGTGGCCCAAGGGCAACGATCGCTCACCTGAGAGTCAAGAAGTACAGTCATTGGACAAAAGAATAAGTAGGATTTTTACCATTTATGGACATGGTGGCCATCTTGGTCATGTGACCTGGAAACCTTAGTTACATATACAGAATAGCTCGCTGAATTTCGAACTCATCCCAGATCTTATGGCTGTCCTTGTAGCATGAAAAAATGAATGAGATCCGATAAAACATGTAGGTGCTAGAGTGATCACAACACTTAAAAGCCATTTTCAAAATGCTCTGGGGCAGGTAACTCCCAGTATAGGGTCCAGTATTGCTGAATTTCAAACTCATCTGAGCTCTTATGGATGTTCTTGTTACTTGCAAGAATGAAGAAGATCCAATCAGAAATGATGGCGCTAGAGCGTTCACATCTTTCCCATTGTAAGTCAGTGAGGATTTTTTCAAACGCTCAAGGGCAGTTAACTCCTCAGTCCATGCTTGAATCTTGCCGAATTTCGAACTCATCCGAGATCTCATGGCTGTCCTTGTTACGTGAAAGAATGAAGAAGATACGATCAAAAATGTAGGTGCTAGAGTGTTCACAACACTTAACAGCAATTTTTCAAACACTCGAGGGCAGGTAACTCCGCAGTCCATGGTCGAAACTTGTTGAATTTAGAACTCATCCAAGATCTTATAGCTGTCCTTGTTGCCTGCAAGAATGAAGAAGATCCCATTAGAAATGAAGGCGCTGGAGAGTTCACAACATCTTTCCCATTGTAAGTCTATAGGGATTTTTTAAAAAGCTCAAGGGCAGCTAACTCCACAGTCCATGGTTATATCGTGCCGAATTTCGAACTCATCCGAGATCTCATGACTGTCCTTGTTACATGAAAGAATGAAGAAGATCCAATCAAAAACAAAGGCGCTAGTGTGTTCACAACACTTAACAGCCATTTTCCAAATGCTCAAGGGCAGGTAACTCCGCAGTCCATGATCGAAACTCGCTGAATTTCAAACTCATCTGAGATCTTATGGCTGTCATTGTTGCCTTCAAGAATGAAGAAGATCCCATAAGAATTGAAGGCGCTGGAGCGTTCACAACATCTTTCCCATTGCAAGTCTATGGGGATTTTTTCAAACGCTCAAGGGCAGTGAACTCCGCATTCCATGGTTGAATCTTGCCGAATTTCGAACACATCCGAGATCTCATGGCTGTTCTTGTTACATGAAAGAATGAACAAGATCTGATAAAAAATGTAGGTGCTACAGTGTTCACAACAATTAACAGCCATTTTCCAAATGCTCAAGGGCAGGCAACTCCACAGTCCATGGTCGAATCTTGCTGAATTTCGAACTCATCTGAGATCTCATGGTTGTCCTTGTTACCTGCAAGAATGAAGAAGATCTGATCAGAAATGAAAGCGCTGGAGTGCTCACACAACATCTTTCCCATTGTAAGTCTATGGGGATTTTTTCAAACGCTCAAGGGCAGCTAACTCCGCAGTCCATGGTCGAATCTACTCGAATTTCGAACTCATCCGAGATCTCATGACTGTCCTCATTACCTGCAAGAATGAAGAAGATCCTATAAAAAATGTAGGCGCTAGAGTGTTCACAACATTTTTCCCATTGTAACCCTATGGGAGCTATCTGTTGCCATGGAAACCAGTCCTGATCCGACCTGGCCCAAAACCTTATGTAACCTTTCCCCCACCCCAATGATGCTTCTGATAAAATTTGATTGCAATTAATAATATTGACTGACTAGTTGTGGAGATATTTGTTGTTGAATGTGTGGACGGATGGACGCACGGACGACGGCTCGACTACCATACTATAAGCTCACCTTGTGAGCCTTCGGCTCAGGTGAGCTAATAATCCAAATAGCTATATAATTCTATAATATCCATAGTATTTAATAAAAAAATCCAATTAAAGGCAAGACATTTTTTAACTCATAAGTCAATTATAGAATTTCATCATATACCCTGGCCATATAATTGAAATTGCTATATAATTCTTTACTTTCAGTAGTATTAACAAATGAACATAAAGATGCATAATTTTTTTTAACGCATTAGCCAATTTCAGGTGGGGGCCAAGATACTCGCGGGCAGCTTGGCCCCCGGGGGAAAAGATATCCCAGCCAGTTTATCTTGTGAAAGTTGAAATTATCACAGGGTGATAGTAAGAATTTTCATTCTTTGCTTGTGGAAGTTACACATAGGAAATCTACACAAAAGTATGATAGTATAGCTATTTCATGCTTCAGCAGACAATAGTGTTAAATATTTATCCCCAAGGTGCAGGTACTTACTTGGCAGGCTTGTCAAGTCAGTACCTACACTGAGGGGAAACATTTTTTTTCGCACTATTGTCTGCTGAAGCATGAAATAACTGTTCAACTAATTACATTGCAGCCATGGTCACATTCATATCATATGATCGGGCAATAGAGAGTTGGACAGTCAATAAATTTTCTATTGCCTGGTACTATTACATGTTGTTACCTTGTAACATTGCAGTCATGTGATGTATCATATGATCAGGCATTATTACCCAAATATAAAAAAATATATAAAAAAATTGAATTGTTTTGGCTATTTGCACAAATTAGTACTTAAAATGGCACGTGAAATGCATGCAACAGGACTAATAAGACGTCACCAGCCAGTCCAGTTTTCACTTAAGGATTGAAATTCAGATTTTAGCTTTCACTGGATGATGAACAAGTCGCCCAAGGGCAACAATCACTCACCTGAGAGTCAACAAGTACAGCCACTGGACAAAGTGTGCATAGATGTGATGAGCTTCTGGTGTGGAAGTGGGAGATTTGGATTTCATTTCAGGGAGATTGGGGTCTACTTTAGGGAGATTTTGTGTCGGCATCTTAAATGCGTGATTTTGCATGTTTTCTTGCAACATCACCATATTTTCTGTCAAATTTGAATGAATTTGCATTCACCTATTTCCCTCTCTTCCCCCCTCCCCCCCCCCTCCGCCCTTGTTTCAAAATGCATAGTGGTACTGTCAGCTTATTCTTGAGACACAACTAATGTTTTCCATCATCCAGTGAAAGCTAAAATCTGAATTTCAATACTTATATTTAAATACATTTTATATTATCAATCAGATTTTTGATTGCACATATCCTTGCTCATTTTCATGTTATTTGACATTAATTCCGACTTAACATAATTTTGGAACAGCCAAAATGTCAAAATTTTGCGCTTAACATCATGGCGATAAGAGTAAACAAACGTAATTGGCTTGTTTTGAAGTCTCCCCTGTCCATAGGCATGACCTCTAAATCACATGACTTAATGTTTTTCATCGGGAAATGAAGAACATCAAGACAGATACTTTCATCTAGGGCGATTCCAATAAAAACGTAAATATTATACCAAGCAACCATATTGTAAAAACAGAATGAAATAGTTCTGACTATACCATGACCGATGATGTCAACGTCATGAGAATAAAATTGATTAACGTCGCACGCCAATATCAAACATCCAATATAACCAGAGGACCAATGGTCCAGTAAACGTTCACCTGAGATCTGAGATATATACCAATAAATTTGCTTGACTATAATGTTCATATGTATACATGTATGTATATAGCTCCAGGGCAGGGTCAATTTCTTTTTCAAAATCATTAATATTCTGTCCATTTGCCCATTTCCTGAAGTTTTTCCCTTCAATGACATTTTAATAGCTTTCTGCAATATGTGACCTTGCCTTAAAATTTGTCAAGGCCATCAAAGGGTCATAATTTATAATTTATAAACACATTGTAGTACTCAGGTCCCAACTGCTACACGTCCAGTTTCATTGCAATAGGTTCAGCAGTCCCGGAGCAGAAGATTTTGAAGGGTTTTTACCTTGTATGGGGATGGCGGCCATCTTGGTAATGAAACCTGGATTATTTATATACACATTGGTTCCCACTTCTTAAAAATAAGAGCTGTCGCAGGACAGCGTAGCTCGCCTGACTTGTGCTTTGCCACTACATCTGTTAAAATCTATGACCCATGACCTTGACCTCAAGGTCACTCAGGTGGGTCATGATGGTACAACATAAAACTTCAGACCAATGCAAAGTATCAACTTGATCAATCTACATGTTCAAGAGATATAGACTTATAAAAACATTAACCAAAACTTAAACACAAAACTTCCAAGTCTGTGACCCTGACCTCAAGAACATCCAGGTGAGTTGTGATGTACAGCATAAAACCTGAGACCAATATCTATCAACATGCAAGTATCAACTTTATCCATCAACATGTTCAAGAGATTAAGACTTTAGCCAAAAAATTTAACACAAAATTTCTAAGTCTGTGACCTTGACCTCAAGGTCACCTAGGGTAGGTCATGATGGTACTGCATAAAACTTCAGACCAATATCTACCAACATGCAAAGTATCAACTCGATCAATCAACATGGTCAAGAGATGTAGACTTACAAAAACTTAAATCAAAAACTTAAACACAAAATTTCTGAGTCTATGACCTTGACCTCAAGGTCACCGAGAGTGGGTCATGATGGTACTGCATAAAACTTCAGACCAATATCTAGCAACATGCAAAGTATCAACTCAATCCATCAATATGGTCAAGAGATATAGACTTACAAAAAAATAACCAAAAACTTTAACACAAAATTTCTAAGTCTGTGACCTTGACCTCAAGGTCACCCAGGGTGGGTCATGATGGCACTGCGTAAAACTTCAGACCAATATCTAGCAACATGCAAAGTATCAACTCAATACATCAATATGGTCAAGAGATATAGACTTACAAAAACTTAAACCAAAAACTTATTAAAACACAAAATTTCTAAGTCCGTGACCTTGACCTCAAGGTCACCCAGGGTGGGTCATGATGGTTGTGAGCTAATGATTCATGTAAAATTTGGCTTCGATTCACCGTGTCCATTCGAAACGCATGAAAAGAGGTCTTAACGCATGATCGGCGGCATTTTCACGTATGATTGCGGTAGTTTCCTTCGGATTCGCCGCCATTTTTGGAGGAAACTTTAGCGGTAAGTTTTTACAAACTTTTATTTGAATTATTTAAATAGACCTTTCCAACGAACGATCTAGCCTATCCGGATCTACATACATGCCTCTAATTGCCGAGTGTTCTACTGATGCATAGGCTTCGATAGGACTCGCAAACATTCGAGGAGATTATTGTTTTGCAAGTTCGGCCATACACGAAAATAACATTCGCCCAAAAACGTTTCGTACTTTTCTCATTTTCTTCAAAGTTTTGACTAACTGTTGGATGATTTTGCTTTTTGACATCACACTTTAACTTAAGAAGCCAATTTCTCATGATTTTTTTCCCGAACAACCACGGCTTAAAACAAAATACGTCAAAATTAAAGTAACGCACGATAATACGGCAACCTGGTCTTTCGAACTTTGCGAGTATTTACAATGAATAACATATTTTAAGGGGTAAAAGCAAGCCAAACGCTCATTTGTCTCCAGTTTACACGTTTGGTGCTCGTCAATCGTACAAAGCTGAATCCTTGCTGTAAAACAGTAATTTGCTGACCATGTTGCTCGGTAGCTCTGTTGGCATAGCTATCAAAGAAGCAGAAGAAGAATGTGGCCCGACCAGGGCACGAACCAAGGGTCTCTCTCTTACCGTTTGAGCATATAGTTAGTCCATTACTTTGAGACTGTCAGTAATAAATTACAGAGAGATTAAATCAAATACCGTACTTCACGATGTATTATGCGCACTCGTGCATAACACGCACTCAATTTTTGGGGGTCAAATCTGGTGAAAAAAGTCCTGTTCCTATACATAACACGCGGCAGATTTGGACCACAGATCGTGGCTGTACTAAACTGAGCATTTTAAGTTCAAATTACTCTTCCTCACCGATTTCAATCACCCATCGTAGTATACGACACTGATATCTCATCAATGATGAATTGAAAAGAAAAAGAAAATTAAAAAGAAAAGAAAAAAAAAAGAAAAAAAAAAAAAGAAAAAAAAAAAAAAAAAAAAGAAAAAAAAATCGTTTGCAAGGCATTCGCCAAGGTGCAGTTTTCTTTCAGTTTCTCTTTATGGTTCTATGAGAAAAGAAGAAAAAAAATCGTTTGCCAGGCATCGCCAAGGTTCTGTTTTCTAACAGTTTTTCTTTATGGTACTATGAAATGAAGTATTATTACGTATTTTCCGGCATTAAAAAACTTAAAAACTCATCTTTTCTAGTATAAAGCATAATGTGTGTATGAACCGTGTCGGCTGCCTAAATAGCTTGTGTATTCACAAGTGATAATTGTCATTTTTAGACAACACAGTTTAATGCTAGCAAAGCGTGAATGTCAGACACATTGTTTTCTTAAGATTAGTGACAAAAGCTGTGAAAATAAGGCAAGCGATGCACAATAACTTGCTAGGGGATTATCGATAGACCGTAACGTGACCATAAACAAAGGTTGCTGAAGGCTATTAATGACACATGTTACGCAACGTTGCTCGATGTTTTCGTTCAGTGATTACTGAAGTCCAAAAATTGGGACGCCTAAATCTTGTATTAATCTACCTTTTTGGATAATGTACTTCTTCTTTTGCGCTTGAGAACGGCGCATTGTAAATACGGTATCGTTATTGTAAAGGTAAAAGTGATTCAAGTCCGGGTGCACCGAAAAGTCAACGGCGGAGCTCTACTATATTCTATTCTATTCTAACAACACGCAGAGTTATCCTTCTTACAACAATGGCGGTCGATCATCCATAAAACATCGCGTCACATGCAAAATATACATGAACAATGATTTTACTCAATAGAAATCAGTGGAAACCTTGGAAATCCACCGACCTTTACGTTTTCTCACATCGATTGGCATTTGTATGCAGTTAGAAGCTCATTATAATTCATTTTTGTCATTGTCATGGGTTTTCGAGACCGGCAAATTTTACGAAAAAAAAGTCTGAAATTTGGTGTTCTTATACAAAATGCGCACCAAATTTTGTACACCACAATCTGAGCAAAAAAGTGCGTGTTATACGCATGTGAATACGGTATATGGACAAACCTCCTCCCTTTCTACAATTTATCTATATTCTGATGTTGACCGAGTCATATAAATTACTGGAATGACCCCGAGTGGGTACTCTGACATTTTTGCCATCTCTATACATAGGCATGGCCTATTTTTTTTAGTCAACATTTCGAATTTCGGTATTTTGGGGGTTTTCAGAAAAAATGGCTATCTTGGGGCTAGGGAGATTTAAATGGATACTTTGTTGCCCATTGTTTATTTCTTATTTTTTTTGGGGGGGAGGGGGGGCAGGGGTTTGTTTAATGTCAAATTTAAGTTGTTTTTCATTGCTTTTTTCTGCAATTTCAAATATCTTTTTGAAAAGGTTAAGATTTCATTAATTGGGGGGGGGGGGGGGGGGATAGACTGTCATACCCGCTATTTTAAGATTGTACAGAGCAAGGTAGGTGCTGGAATCCAGCAACTCTCAGATTAGCCCCCGGGGGAATTACATCTGGAATGCATTGCTAGCTGTCAGCTACCAAGTATTAGTACACCAGACCTCCAATTTTCCGTACGAAAATCAGACCGACCCTACACAGGTTGCCCCTAATGTGGAGAGTTATTTGCAAACACCTGGACATTCACACCGCCTTACATTTATACAGCAACAGAAGGCAATTTCAAAAGTAGAAAGTAAATGGTGTCACGACTAGTATACTTTTCCAGCATTCAGTCTTGAAATTATACCACCTTTTCAAGCACGGCGGTAACAGAGAAATTTAGAGGTGCCGACATGACCTTGAACCGTCCAACAATCTGTGGACCTGCTCTTGAGCACAAATCCGTGTGTTGAGGTACTATATTATAACACTCTACAAACAGGAAAAGACAATAAACAATTATAAGACTTCTTTTTCTAGAGTCAGCAATTTCCAAGCCAAGTAGTAAAATAGTAGGTAGTAAAATAGTTAAAAAAATCGAAGGGGGTCAAAGTACGAAACTATCCCCTGCTACCTAAACAGCATGACTCTAATATATACCAAGTATAAGCTTTTCAAAAAAAGCTTGCGATCTCTCAGCACTTTTTTCAGTGTATGACCACGTATACCGTGACCAAAAGGACTCTTGCAGCTCGGCTCGGCACTGCTATAAATAGCTCTAAAAATAGTTATGTTCTACGGTGCCGTAGATACGGAAATACCATGATGAATACCAATAATGATCTAAAATTGAGTTCCCTTGAGCTATGTAAAAATTCAAAAGAAGAGGTTGGGCCAGACAGATCTGTTTCGAGTAATAAATTCTCCTCAGTGACCCTGAATAAACTGGCAATGAACAGATAAAATATGTACAGTAATTTCAAGCTTCAGCAATGCAGTCAATCAAAAGACTGATATAAATCAAATGGTATCCGAATAGTAAAACCTGTAAAAATTCAACTCAAATTAAACCATCAGTCAATCAATTGTACTTGGGAGGGATTTAATCATTGCTCAATATATCAGTATTTACACAGAAGTGTGCTACTTTCGTTTTCATGAAAATCATCTTTTTTCTCTTTTCTTTCTTTCTTACTATATATACTGACTTACTGACTATCGATTGTGAATTCTTTTAATCGATTGCCGCTGTTGACTCGCCGCATACACTTCTAGATAAGGCTGTAGCATGTATGTATAGGTGGTACCCCCCCCCCCCCCCCTATAATACACCATCCTGGCTGCGTGAAAGAAACATTGAAACAAATCTGAAACTGTTTTATTATTTGGGCATAAATAGAATACAGTATTCACAACTTGTGGTTAAACGGCCACCGACTTCTGGTCATCTTGATTGGACCATGCAATTGCAGTAGGCCATACGCGCATGCCGAGAGATCTGCCCGAGCCTTTCCTGATCTTTGACTATTCTGCTATTGATGATGGTTGACACATGATCATACACTTAAGATAGCGATGTGAGATTGCGAGCATCTCTTGGAAAAGCTTAACTTTTGTTGAATATACATTGTGCAAAGATGATTGAGCGTATATGCGGTGTGACTATTTATGCAATGCGCTCTAGACCAGGGGTCCATAACCAACTCGCACATGCACCTGGCACATGAACACACTATGTTAATATGACCTATGTTTATCTCATCAAGATTGACACAGAGATTGACGAAAAAGAGGACAAACAAAATTTACGCGCATGCCTCTTACAAAGATTGGCTTTTGTTCTATTGGCTACCGACCTCAGACCTTGCTGCCCTCATAGTCCAGAAGCACATGATACGGTATTTTATTTAAGATTAAACTATGGAATGTTAATTAATGTTAAAATAAATAAGACGTCGCACAGAGTCAACATTCATAAATTGTTGAAGCCCTTTTATAAAAAGGTACAAGTAGGCAAAGATCAGGAAAAGGCGCAATCAGAAAAAGATTCCCAAAAGATATGCTGTTTATGGACAAGGGATGGAATGCAACTTCAGTAAGATATTACACCTGGAAATGAAGTAACCTGGACCTTACTTCAAACTACAACGGGAATTGACAACAAATGAGCATTTGGCTTGCTTTTACCCCTTAAAATATGTTATTCATTGTAAATACTTGAAAAGTTCGAAAGACCAGGTTGCCGTATTATCGTGCTTTACTTTAATTTTGACGTATTTTGTTTTAACCCGTGGTTGTTCGGGAAAAAAATCATGAGAAATTGGCTTCTTAAGTTAAAGTGTGATGTCAAAAAGCAAAATCATCCAACAGTTAGTCAAAACTTTGAAGAAAATGAGAAAAGTACGAAACGTTTTTGGGCGAATGTTATTTTCGTGTATGGCCGAACTTGCAAAACAATAATCTCCTCGAATGTTTGCGAGTCCTATCGAAGCCTATGCATCAGTAGAACACTCGGCAATTAGAGGCATGTATGTAGATCCGGATAGGCTAGATCGTTCGTTGGAAAGGTCTATTTAAATAATTCAAATAAAGGTTTGTAAAAACTTACCGCTAAAGTTTCCTCTAAAAATGGCGGCGAATCCGAAGGAAACTACCGCAATCATACGTGAAAATGCCGCCGATCATGCGTTACGACCTCTTTTCATGCGTTTCGAATGGACACGGTGTGATTGGGCAAGTGGTTTCAGAGAAGGAGATCTTTGAATATTTTTGTAATATACAAGTATATTGCCCCGCGGTGGGGACAGACTAACCCCTGGAGTCCAAATGTTTTCAGAATCATAAATATTCAGTCCATTTGCCCATTTCCAGCAAGTTTTCACCTTCAAATGACATTTTAACAGTTTTCCATATTCAAATGCATAGACGACCTATGCATAGATGACCTATGCATAGACCTTGCCGTAAAATAGGTCAAGGTCATCACAAGGTCATGAATTATTATCACATTGTAGTGCTTTTGTCCCCAATGCTTTATGCAAAGTTTTGTTGTAATCAGTTAAGTGTTTCCTGAGAAGAAGATTTTTGAAGGGTTTTTACCATATATGGGCATGGCAGCCATCTTGGTCAAGTGACCTAGATTATTTATAAACACATTGGTTCCCCTTCCCATAGATGCTTCATATAAAATTTGGCTTCGATTGGCCTAGCGATTTCAGAGAAAAAGATCTTTGAAAATGGTGGACGACGGTGATGGACACCAGACAACGGACGACGGATCATGGCCATCCTATAAGCTCACCTTGTGAGCCTAACGGCTCAGGTGAGCTAAAAACTTTAGGCTCATGGTTTTAGAGAAGAAGATATTTTTATAAGTATATAGAAACTAATAACCCCATGACTTATGTAAAAATTGCTGCTGTATACTAAATATAGAAGCTTTGGGTCTTGTGGTTTCAGAGAAGATTTTTCATGTATTTCCAATTATAAGCCTATGGCAGTTAATGAAGTCCTGGGGGCTTGGCCAGCCTGTATAGACCCACGGGCATGCTTGGCAGAATTTACAATGAAGATCACTATACATTGCTATGCACAAAATACAAAAGCTCTGAGCCTTGCAGTTTCAGAGTAGATTTTTTCATGTTTTCCAATTCTAAGTCTATGGGAACTAAGGACACCCCCGCAAAGGGTGGGGCCATTTTTGACCCCTGGGTCATGTATGGTAGAAGATTTTTCAAGCATTCCCATCATAAGCCTATGTCAGATAATGACGCCCCCGGGGCAGGGTCTGTATGGACCCTAAGGATATGGTTGGCAGGATTTTTAAATAGGAATATACAACACACAAAATATTAAACTCTGGGCCTTGTGGTCTTGGAGAATTTCTTTTATATTTTTCCCCATTGTAAGTCTATGCGAGCTATCAGTTGCCATGGAAACCAGAGATCTGATCCGACCTGGCCCAAAACCTAATGCAAGCTTTCCCCCACCTCAATGATACTTCAGATAAAAATTGGATCACAGTGGCTTCAGAGATATTCATGTTTGAAAGTGTGGATGGACACACGGACGGACGCCGGCAGGAGTATCATCTTATAAGCTAATCTTGTCAGCCTTCGGCTCAGGTAACCGAAAAATAGCGAATGTTTCTAAACATTTTTTATTGTAATTTGGTATTAATTAAAATTGTTTCCAATGCAACAGTTTGTCACATGACAAAAAACATTTCATTAGAACTAATTGGAACTGACTTTTACTGACATTGTTTAAAAACAGTCAAAATATTTGATTACTTTACTATTATTGTCTGATATCACAATGTGGCTTACAGTAGAAGCTGTGAGAGGTAGAGTTCCATTCTCTATATCTTTGATGGCTTGATGTATCTGATTCTTGAGATCGTGAACTGTGGGAAACAGTGTGAGATCATGGCGCTGTATCGTTGACACATTCTCAGCACACAATTCTCTTGTCACATACTGCCTGGAAAATTTAACGTCCACACCTGAATACTAATTATAAATCTATTTATCTCAATGTACCTTTTCATTGTCTTCATTGTAGGTATCCTAGATATCATATAATAAGTCCAATACAAAATGGAACCAATGACATAGTAGCTAAGCATTTAACCATGTGACCCAAAATGTTACTGGATTACTCCAAATGCAGCCATCTCATTGGTCGCAATGGGGAAAGAACAGTATAGCATTACAATTTTGGGCCATTTTTGACACAGAGCATAAAAGAACTGTTATACTGCGTTTACACTATGTTCCTGGAGGTCACGGCGGCCACGTTTCAGACAACCGTGAGCAAAACGGGATAACCGTGAGGCAACGCAGGGGAACCGGATAGGCAAACGTAGCACACCGGGATAACCGTGGACACCGTGACAAATTTTTTGACAGTTTAAAAATCTGCCACGGCAGCCACGGCGGAAATGAGAAACGTAATGGGCCGTGATAAAACGCGCTGAACGTAACACACCGTGACAGAACGTAACAGTACGTAGCAAAATGTGGAGGCGGTCCGTAGTGCAACGGGAAGCTAGTAAATAGCCCGGCAAGCTACGGATCTTCCACGTTCAGTTGCGTTTGGTCACGGTCGTCTCACGTCTCGTCCCGTTTCCTACAGAATACTCAACACGTTTTGTTGCGTTAAGTTACGGTGCGTTACGGTCTTTGACGGTGTTCACCCCGTTCTACTACGTATGTCACGTTCTGTTACGGTTATCACGGCGCGTGAAGTTTATAGATATAAAACGGCATAGCATGGGGACAAGTTCCTTCATATTGGAACAGTCACTATAGTGAATGATACAGACCATATGCTGCACTATGCAATTGAAGAAGAATTTCAATCCTGAACTTTCTTAATCAACTGTGCGGTCGGTTGTTGAGGAGCGCGGTTGTTATTATTTCAAAGGACTTATTCGTATACAAAAGAAAAAATGTGCTTTATAGTGTATGGTGTCTACGTTTCGTCCGTAGCTGACCTTGACAGACCGAAAAAACGTGTTACGCCTTGGTCAAAACGCAACTGACCGCAACAGAACGTAACAGGCCATAATAGAACGTGCTAATAATCGTGATAGATCGTGGATAACCGTAACGTACCTTAGCGCCTCCGTGGCACACCGGCTTATCACTACCACGGCGTGTTACGGATATCGTAATACAACGTGAGAAAACGTAACAAAATGTAATAGATCTTGAAAATCAGAGAAATATATTACCAAAACTCCACGGCACGCTACATTTCTAGCAAACAGGACTGCCGGGACCGCCGGGAACATAGTGTAAACGCAGTATAAATAACATAAAATCTAGGCAGAAATATCAACATCTGACTATACTAGGAGAAAGACATTTGATTCCGATCCCAATGGTATATCACACTTGATACGACCCAAAAATGGAGATAGAACAGTATACCACCCAGCCAACGACCTGCCTATGTAGATAATTGGGGGGGGGGGGTGGGAGGGTAGTGAGTGAACTGGTCAGGGCAGGGTGGGGGTTAAGCTGAAGTTTTACATTCAACCTAATTATTATAACACATCTCACTATAATGCAGTATTCATTATAACATGACCATGCTATGGCTCCCAAGTTGTTTATTTATTAGTAACCTATTATAACACAGTTAAACTTATAACAGTCTGCTTCTATGGAACCCAAAGATAGTGTTATACAGATATGGGAAAGATTTTGATAGATAGAGTTTCTAGATTCTAGACTTTTGAGCCATCTTCTGGTACACATACATAATTCCTAACATTATAAAGTTTGCCAAAACGAATTGCACAAGTTTCAATAAACTAAATTGTTTCCATGAAATCGTCTAGTCTCTTTTATTCATCTATGTCAGATTAAATAGCTAAAAGTGTAGAGTCTATGGAGTATTTGTATGGACCTCCAGGAAAGGGTTGCCACTCTCGGGCAGAAGCGAAATTACCTGACATTTCCCTGACTATTCCCGGACATAATTTTAAATTTCCCCAATATCGATATCCTTTGACAGTTTGAGTCCAGAAATACATGGCAGCGATAATTTGGTTATTTTTTGATGAAATTTTTTGTTTGTAAAACGTCAAAATTTCTGCACTATAATTTTCCTAAGATACAATGGGACACTGACACTGAGAAAAGTCCCATATACAAAAATTGTCCAAGTAAACTTTTTCTAAGTAATTTTCCGCATGTAAAATAATCTAAGATATTTTCCGCTTCAAAAATTGTCTGAGTCTACATTTTCCGCATTGTTTCCACACTAAAAAAGTTTTAAGTCCAATTTTTCCGCTGCTGGTACGGAAAAGTTTCCAATGAGAGATGCAGAAGAAATTCTGCATATTGTGAAACCTTTGCAGAGTTCCGTATGTTCATGCGGAATTCTGCACAAAAACTGCAGAAATTCCGCATGTTTTTGCGGAATTCCGCAGAGTTGATGTGGAATTCCGCAGATGCTATGTGGAGTTCCGCATGGTCGATGCGGAGATTTGAGGTGCGGGTACTTAGGCAGTATTTTGCATTTATTTTGGTTGGGCTTGCTTCTGTTCTTGTCTTTACCTAGCACATTGTTTCAGATTGTTGGTTTTAAGAGAGGATAACTGATTCAATTCAGTGTTTTCCAGACAGATGTCAATCAATAATTTACATCTTTGAGATCACATGATTTAAGTCACATGACCGACAGTGCAAATCACATGATCGGGTGTGATGTCAGTCTGGTCCTCTGATGTCATCAATATACCATGTGACCTGACAACTTCCTTTTCATGGCATGATCCAAGTCTCAGAAGCAAAAACCCACCCACCACCCCCTTATTGAAATAAGAATAAACAATGACCTGGAACAAGCACAAATATGCTTCTGAAATCAAAATCGGTATTAACTAAATCAACAGACATTCAAAGCATATTGTCAACCTAGGGAGCAGCTCTTTCCCCAATGGGGTCCACCCTTATACCCTAACAGAACCAAATATAACAGTACAAAATGACATAATATGTTAATTAACATTGCTGAAACAGACATTGAAAAGAGAAATAAATATGCCAGAAAGGTAATAGCACCTTAGTACGACCAGTTCATGGCCATCCTATAAGCTCACCTTGTGAGCCTTACCGCTCAGGTGAGCTAAAAAGGGCAGCCCGAATCATTCTTGATAAAGGTATAGACATTCCATCCAAAGAAATGTTTAAACAATTGAGTTGGATGGAATTTCCTGAGAGAGTCACCTTTCAAAAGCTGTTATGATGTACAAGATTTTTAACAATCTCACTCCATCATATCTTCCAAATCACTTCAAGCTTACATCAGAAATACATCAAAGATCATTACGGTCAACTACAGAAAACTATACATCCCATAACCTAATACTGAATTTTATCGCAATTCACTAGCTTATTCTGGATCCAAAATATGGAATGCCATTCCAGAGCATATTAAATAATAAACCTCAGTTGAAAATTTCAACCAGAGGACCAATGGTCCTGTAAACGCTCACCTGAGATCTGCTGTATATACGAATGTTATAGAAAATAGTCCCAGTGGGGCAGATGAAGACCTTGGACCATTTTTTTTTCAGAATAATCAATATACATGTACTGTCCATACAAGTTTTTCACTTCAAATGACATTAACAGTTTACCCATTCAAATACATAGGCAACCCATGTTGACCTTGCCTTAAAATAGGTCAAGGTCATCACAGGGTCATGATTTACACATACATTGTAGTACTTGAGTCATCGATGCTTCATGCTAAGTTTCTTCGAAATTGGTCCACCGGTTTCGGAGAAGAAGATTTTTGAAGGGTTTATACCATATATGGGAATGGCGGCCATCTTGGTCATGTGACCTTGATTATTTATATACAAATTGATTCCCCCATTCTATAGATGCTTAACATAAAATTTGGCTTTGATTGGCCAAGCGGTTTCAGAGGAGAAGATGTTTGAATATTATGGTAATATACATGTATAATGCCCCGGGGCTGGGGCAAATGAGCCCCTAGGGTCCAATTTTTTTTCAGAATCATTGATATTAAGTCCTACTGCCCCTTTCCTGCAAGATTTGCCTTTCAAATGACATTTTAACAATTTTCCCCATTCAAATGCATAGGCGACCAATGTTGACCTTGCTGTAAAATAGGTCAAGGTCATCCAAAGGTCATAATTTATAAACACATTGTAGTACTCTAGTCCCCAATGCTTCATGCCAAGTTTCGTTGAAATTGGTCCAGTGGTTCGGGAGAAGAAGAATTTTGAAGGGTTTTTACCATATATGGGCATGGCGGCCATCTTGGTCATGTGACCTGGATTATTTATGTACACATTGGTTCCCCCTTCCTATAGATGCTTCACATAAAATTTGGCTTTGATTGGCCTAACGGTTTCAGAGAAGAAGATCTTTGAAAATGGTGGTGGACGACGACGGACGGACAGATGACGGACGGACGCCGGATCATGGCCATCCTATAAGCTCACCTTGTGAGCCTTACCGCTCAGGTGAGCTAAAAAGGGTTATCTAAGGTGGAAGTTTCAAAGTTGAAAATCTTTGTTATATTGCATGTTGTATTATATTGTTTGTTATGTATGTGAATATTGTTCATGTTTTGATAGAGGACCTCAGGGGAGATTGGACTTGTCTAACTGAGCCTCCTCTTTAAATAAAGTCATTATTATTATTTTTATTATTTGCACGAATGTATCATTATTTTCATTTGTACAGCAGTCGTGAGACATTCGTGAGAGTGTCGCACAACATTCATACAAATGTGGCTTAGTTTTTATTTTCTCGCCAGATAGTCACAAGGTATTTATGTTTTCTCAAGACAGTCGCGCGACACTTGTACGAATGTCATACGACAGTCCCGTGACTGTCATACGACAGTGGCGCGAGTGTCTTGAGAAAACATGAGTGTCATGAAAATTTCGCATTGTAAATTCACCAAAATTTCACGACCACAGGTTCGTGACACTCGCATGAACGTCATATGACTGTCGCACAAAAATATATCTCGCAACTGTTGTGACTGTCGTACGAAAGTCACAAGACATTTTGTGAGAGTGTCTCACAACATTCTGTGAGAGTGTCTCACAACATTCCCACAAATGTATCTTTATTTTTATTTGTACGATAGTCGCGAGACATTCGTGAGAGTGTCGCATGACATTTATACGAATGTGGCTTAGTTTTATTTTCTCGCCAAATAGTCGCGAGGTATTTACGTTTTCTCAAGACAGTCGTGCGACACGTACGAATGTCATACGACAGTCGCATGACTGTCATAAGACAGTTGTGCGACTGCCTTGAGAAAACACGAGTATCGCGAAAAATTTGCATTGTAAATTTGCCAAAATTTCACAGCAATAGGTTCCCGACACTCGCATGAACATCATACTACTGTCGCACCACAGTCGTGCGTCAATCTTGCAAAATATTTTGGCGAAAAAATTCACATGAAATTTTTAAACATGTTTAAAACTTTCGCGACCAGTTCGCGACACATGAAAATTCTCACGACACTCGCACAAATGTTGTACAGAAGTCCACGACTAAATTTGCAAAACAGTCGCTAGAATTTCGCATGCTATACTAGCTTAAGTGAAAACAAAGAAAACAACTAAAAAAAAAAATAATTTAAAAAAAAAAGTTATGAAAAGTTGAGCCTTCAAAAATCTGTTTACGTTGTTTTCTCCCAGTAAATTAAATTATGTTATATATATTTAAAAAAGAAAGTGCCTATTTTCAAGCCTTTCTTTTGACACATGTCGTCAAACTTTCGCTTCTTTAGTGGTGGGTCTTAAACAGGTTCAGGGGAACATTTGAGGGCTGTGGCACCTCCGGTCTCACCCTCATCAGCGCCAATTTCCTGTCTTTCTGTTATCACAACCCAAGAAAGAGTAAATTTCTACTCCATCTTGTGTTAAACAAAAGTGAAAGTAGAATAATATGCATTAGGCTAATGGCCAGTAGGGCAATTTTTTGCACCATGATTTTCTGAAAGTATAGTGAAAAGCTATCAAATCCTGTTTTCTGCCCTCTGGAAGTGGAAGCGTTTGCGTTTTATGCTATGTTTTATTATATGACCTGATACCATCTTTTGTATAGAAATAATGGGGGTAGGCATAGAAAATCGATCATACCTCTGCTGTTACTAATCCTAGACCATTGAACTTGGTCTTTTTTTAAAGCTTAGACATAGCCCTTTTATTCTATGATAAGTAATGCAAAATATCTACTTTGCATATTCATGAATATTAATGAAAATGGTAGAAAATCATTAAAAACCCATAAATTAACTCATTTCAGTCCTAAACTATAGTTGTGACACATTTATATTGCACCATTTAGACATATTTCATAAATTTATTGTTGTCATGTGAAAATTATCTCATGAATATGAATATTAATTAAAAAGTAAACCAGAGGACCAATGGTCCTGTAAACGCTCACCTGAGATCTGGGATTTGCAACCTCAGCTGATCTTGCCATAAAATAGGTCAAGGTCATCATGGGGTCATGATTTATACAAACTTTGTAGAGCTCCACTCACTGATGCTTCAGGCAAAGTTTCAAAATCATAGGTCTTACGGTTCTGAAGAAAAAGATTTATATTTTTTTTTCTATTTATAGCCATGGTGGCCATCTTGGTCATGTGACCTGGACCATTTATATTAACTTTCATTTCCCTTTCCTTACAATGCTCCACATAAAGATTGGCTTTGATTGGCTGCACAATTTCCAAGAACAAGATGTTTGAATATTATGGTCATATGCATGTATAAAGCCCAGGGGCAGGGGTAGACAACCCCCTGGGGACATTTTTTTTGATAAACATAAATCTTCTGTCCATTTGCATACTCCCAGCAAGTTTCCCCCCATTTAATTACATCATACTCATTTTCCCCATTCATTTGCATGGGCAACCTATGTTGGCCTTGTCATAGAATAGGTCATGGTCATCCCAAGGTCATGATTTATATAAACTTTGTAGAGCTGCTCTCCCTGATGCTTCATGCAAAGTTTCAAAATCATAGGCCTTCTGGTTCTGGAGAAGATTTTTAAAGGTTTTTGCTATTTATAGCCATGGTGGCCATCTTGGTCATGTGACCTTAGCCATTTATATAAACTTTCATTCCCTCTTCCTAACAATGCTCCACGTGAAGTTTGGCTTTGACTGGCCAAGCGGTTTCAGAGGAGAAGATCTTTGAATATTGTGGTAATATACATGTACATTGCTCCAGGGTGGGGGCAGACCTGCCCCTGGGGTCCATTTTTTTCAGAATCATACAACTTCAGTCCATTTACCCATTTCCATAAAGTTTTTCCCTTCAAATGACATTTTGACAATTTTCCCCATTCAAATGCATGGGGGACCTATGTTGACTTTGCCATAAAATAGGTCATCCCAAGTTCATGAGTTATATAAACTTTGTAGAGCTCCTCTCACTGATGCTTCATGCCAAGTTTCAAAATCGTAGGCCTTCTGGTTCTGGAGAATAAGATTTTTAAAGGTTTTTGCTATCTATAGCCATGGTGGCCATCTTGGTCATGTGACCTTGGCCATTAATATAAATTTTCGTTCCCCCATCCCAAGGATACTACATATAAAATTTGGCTTTGATTGGTCAAAGGGTTACTGAGAAAATTTAATTTTACATTTAAATTGTAAATGACCTTTGGCCAAGGTCAAGAAATGACCTTGACCTTTAATACTCACAACAATTCATTAGCTCAACATGTTGTCTGTATCCACCGCGTCCAATCGAAACGCCGGACGAACGGTCGAAACGCCGGATCTGCGTTATTTTAACTCCGGATTGCGGTAGTTTCCGCTGGATTCGCCGCCATTTTCGAAAGAAATTTTTTCGACCAGGTAACAAAAACGTTTATTATAGATATTAAAAGAGTTTATGTCAACGTAAGCACTAGCCTGTTCGGATCTACATGCATGTCTCTAACCGCCGATTATTCTGCTGATGCATAAGCTCCGCTAGTATATGCAAACATTCGAGGAGATTTTTGTTTTCCATGTTCGGCCATACGCTAAAATAGTGTTCGCCCCAAAAAGTTTCGTACTATTGTCATTTTCTTCAAGGTATTGACAAACTGCTGGTTGATTTTGCATTTGTACATGAGACTATATCGTAAGAAGCCAATTGCTCGTGATGTTTTGCCCGAACAAGCGTTTGTTTCAATAAAATACCGCAAAATCAAACTAACGCCGGATAATACGGCAAGGCTGAGTTTTCAAACTTGGCAAGTATTTGCATAGATTAATGTCTTGTAAGTGGAGTGCTTATTTTTTTTAGCACAATCACTTACCACTTGCAATCAGTTATCATAACCACAGCGTTCATGGGCAAATAAAAATAAAACAAATCCTTTGAGAGCAGTGAGCATATTAATGAAGAAAGGGATGGGTCAAGTCTTTCTGCAGAATTATACAAACAATTATTAATGAGCAGCCACATAAGAAAACCAATAGCATGCATAGGCTAAAATAAAGGCGCAGAACAACTGTGCAGTAACTGAAATGACTATCTTCTAGGCTGCTTCTGTAACTGCATATGTTGGACCTTGTTAGAAACCCAAATTGGTTTCCTCACACAACGGCCCATTTGATTATTATGATTTTCAATGCCGGGAACAGTATTTGACAGACCTAGAGAGAAAAAGTCTGCCCCAGGAGAATTCGGTTTGGTGTCCGCGCCATCAGCTCCATCTAGAGGCGCACTTACCGTCCGGCAGTTTCATCGCAGAGATGAATAGGAAATTCTTGGAGAAAAAAGGCTGGGAAAGTGAACAGATACATGTATATAGACCAGCAGAGTTATATAGTTTGTGTCAACAAAGGAAATTTATTGAAGTAGTGCTCAATAATTGGTATGCAATTAGGCGACTGACGTTTTTGTGTAATTGCCTCCTTATTTGCATGTTTTGAGACTGAACGTTCCAGTCAACAGCAATGATCATGGCTGGACAATTCTTCCATACATCATTAAAACGTACATGGGAAAACCTACCATCAAATTTCCGACCAATGCCGACACATTCCGGGCTGTAATGGTACAGGGGAATACTAGACGCTTGAAATTATGTAGATTGGATTGTACTATCAAGGGCGAAATATAAGCTGCAAAAAGTGCACCAGGTGGAGAATCTGGCTAATATTTAAACACAAAGAAAATAATTGACAATTTATTTGTAAATCATATAAAACGTAAAAAAACACTAGATCACTGAAGTCACTGAAGAGGCTTAAGTAGCCGAAACCGCGGTATGGCACATCCTCTTTCACATTTATAATATGTTCACTGCTCTTAAAGAATCTCAGTTTTATTTTTATTTATTTAAAACAGAACCAGAAAGGTGAAATAATGATTTTATGAGTCGCACCATGAGGAAACTTGATTATCGTTATAAGAAAACTAACGCGTAGATCAGCTATGCAGTAACTGCCGATTAGCGCCTATGTTTTCGCTACCTAGATGGTACATAGACTAGCACATACCAAAAAAGTACATTGATTGGGTGCATCCATATCTGAAAATATATTGCATCAACACAATGTTTTACTGACCCCGACCCAGTTAGCGTAGTTATACATTGTATGTCACAGATTTACCGTTAGAAATATAAACGGAATGTCCGTCCGTCCGTCTGTCCATATTTTCAATGACCTTCATATAACCTAGGTTACATGACCAAGATGGCCGCCATGCCTATATATGGTAAAACCCTTTAAATCTTCTTCTCAAGAACTGGTTGACCGATTTCAGCGAAACTTGGCATGAACATAGACGACTTAAGAACTACAAAATAAATCATGACACTATGTTGACCTTGACCTATTTTATGGTAAGGTCATCATTGGTCGCCTATGCACATATGAATGAGGAAACTGTTAAAATGACTTTTAAAGGAAAATTTTGCATGAAATGGGCAGTAGGACTGAATATCAATGAGTCTGTAAACAATTGGAACCCAAGGGTTCATCTGCCCCCAACCCGGGGCGGGGCAATAAACTTGTATAAAGGGTCATTGATGAGGCTTGAGTAGCCGAAATCGCGGTCTGACCCACCCTTTTCTCAGTAATATGTTCACTGCTTTTTTCTCATAATATTTAAACCTCTTCTCCTCTGAAACAGTTTGGCCAATCAAAGCCAAATCTTATATGAAACATCTATAGGAAGGTGGACCAACACAAGTATTAAAATCCATTTCACCTGACCAAGATGACCATCATGCCCATAAAATGTAAAACTCCCAACTATTGTTCTTTTGTCCAGTGTCTGTACTTCCTTACTCTCATGTTAGCAACCGCTCCCCTTGGGCTACAAGCAGTATTAAAAGAGAAATGAATTCTTAATTCGATATAACCATCTGACATTCCTAGCTTTTGTGTAACCCCTCTGAAAGTTCTCAATGCTTCCAAAGGGTATAACCTTAATAATTTCATTTGCTGTTCAGAGGCCTTAGGCTGTCAATATTAACACAATAAAAACCCTAAAATATGCACTCAGATTGGTCAAAATCTTAGACGAACTTGCTGCTAGAAGCATATTTTTATTCATATACAAATATCAGAGAGTGGGGAAAACACAAAAATAAATGATTTTAAATCTTACTTTTTTCACTTTCTAGATAATTACGGTCGGTCGGGTTTGTAGATCAATAAACAGAAAAAAAATCTGTCCTAAATGCATTTGACCTATAGACCAACATTTTCTGTCATATGGTAACTAATAGCACTGGGCAAATATAGGCATTTTTGTCATAATTTCTGACGGTAAATTTGTTGTAGGGGTACTACAAAACAGAAGTAACTTTTCATAATCGATCGAAGTATTGAGGAAACCTGTTTTATGGTCACTGCATACTTCCAAAACACGATCCAGTATCTTGCCTCTTCAATTCAGACTTAAAACCTTAAAACAAGACAATGATGACAACCAAACGTCGAACTAATTTCTGGAGGTCAGAGTCAGAAAGCAAAATTCTCATTTCCATGAAAGTGATGCTGCACAAAAATGAGCATTCCACTTGCTTACTAGACCTTACAAGACATTAATCTATGCAAATACTTGCCAAGTTTGAAAACTCAGATTGCCGTATTATCCGGCGTTACTTTGATTTTGCTGTATTTTATTGAAACGAACGCTTGTTCGGGTAAAAAAACACGCGCAATTGGCTTCTTACGATATAGTCTCATGAACAAATGCAAAATCAACCACCAGTTTGTCGATACTTTGAAGAAAATGACAATAGTACAAAACTTTTTGGGGCGAACACTATTTTAGCGTAAGGCCGAACATGGAAAACAAAAATCTCCTCGAATGTTTGCATATCCTAGCAGAGCTTTTGCATCAGCAGAATAATCGGCGGTTAGAAACATGTATGTAGATCCGAACAGGCTATTGTTTACGTTGACATAAACTCTTTTAATATCTATAATAAACGTTTTTGTTACCTAGTCGAAAAAATTTCCTTCGAAAATGGCGGCGAATCCAGCGGAAACTACCGCACTCCGGAGTTAAAATAACGCAGATCCGGCGTTTCGACCATTCGTCCGGCGTTTCGATTGGACGCGGTGGTATCTACCAACTTTCAGGTCACAGGCTACAAAACTTCCTGAAAAATTCAATGTTTTCACTTTTTTCCCTTGAAAAGCATACGTAACCAAAATTGACCTTTCCATAAAATAGGTCAAGGTCAACCCAAGGTCATGATTTATATAAACTATGATGGGCCAGAGTCCCCAATGCTACATACCAAGTTTTGTTGAAATCGGTCCACCGAATCCAGAAAAGAAGATTTTTTTATGGTTTTTACCATATATGGGCATGGTGGCCATCTTGGTCATGTGACCTGGATCATTTATATAAACTTTCGTTCCCCCTTCCTAAGGATGCTCCACATGAAGTTTGGCTTTGATTGGCCAACTGGTTTCAGAGGAGAAGATCTTTTAAATTGTGGATGGACGACGGACGGATGGACGACGACGGACGGACGCCGGATCATGGCCATCCTATAAGCTCACCTTGTGAGCCTTCGGCTCAGGTGAGCTAAAAATCCTGGAAAAATAGGGTGTATACATATAGTATCATTTGTACCCGTGCTGTTGATAAACATGGAACACTAATGTGAAATCAAATGAATGCTATGGCCATGTTCTATCACCCTTATACATATAATACACGTATTTAAGGATATGAGGCTCATCTATTTTTTCATGAATATTAATGAAAACTAGAAATTGCATAGAAATAATGAAAAAATGAACTGGTATACCTACAGAATGACTTGTATCTGATTATTTCTATTATTTTCATATTCTTTGGTGTATAGAATATGATCCTATCAATCAATTGATACCAATTTCAGTTCTCTAGAGCTTTTGGTTGCTGAGATACTGTCAATTCTATTGGTATATTCCCTTCATTTGTCTATGTTTTTCTCTTATATCTAAAGTTTTCTTAAATTTTGGCTACAAGATAGGCAACTTATTCCTATATCTTATTATATAATCAGGCAACTTTTTCCTATATCTTATTATGTAATCATAAATTATTGTCATATCTATCATTTGATAACAATTTCAGCTCTCTAGTTTTTTTGTTGTTGAGATATAAACGTTTCCGTTGATATGACCCCTCTATTTTTCTGTGTTTTTATCTAATTTTTAAAGTTCTTGTCAATATTCGAACAATAAGAAAGTCTAATTATTCATTTTTTATATTATAATTATGATTATAAAACATTATCATAGCAATCATTTGATACCAATTTCAGCTCTCTAGAGCTTTTGGTTGCTGAGTTATTAACCTTTTCATTGGTATACCCCCCCATTTTTCTGTGACTTTTCCCTTAAAGTTTTATCAATATTCGAAAAACAAGAAAGTCAGAATGTTTGTGTGTCTTACCACATGGTTACAGAACATAATCCTAGCAATGATTTGATACCAATTTCAGCTCTTAAGAGCTCTTGGTCACCGAGATATTAGCAATTTTACTGGTATACCTCCTTCCTTTGGCAGTGATTTTTCTGCTATAACTTATGTTTTCTTAAAAACTTGAGCAACAAGAAAGTAAGCTTGTTTATATATTTAATACATGATTGTTGAATATTGTCATAGCAATCATTTGATACCAATTTCAGCTCTCTAGGACATTGGGTTGCCGAGATATAAACGTTTACATTGGTATACCCCCTCCGTTTTTCTTTGAGTTTTATCTAATTTTAAAAGTTCTCATCAATATTTGAACAACAAAAAAGTTTGATTATTTATATGTCTTATCTCATGACTATCGAACATTATCATACCAATCATTTGATACCAATTTCAGCTCTCTAAAGCTATTGGTCACTGAGATATTAGCAATTTTATTGGCATACCTCCTTTCTTTGGCAGTGATTTTTCTGCTATATCTTATGTTTTCTGAAAGAAAGTAAGCTTGTTTAATTATCTTATTACATGGTTATAGAATATTGTCAATGAAATCATTTGATATCCATTTCAGCACTCTAGGACATTTGGTTGCTGAGATATAAACGTTTATATTGGTATACCCCCTCCATTTTTCTTTGATTTTTATCTAATATTTAAAGTTCTCATCAATATTCGAATAACAAGAAAGTTAGATTATTTATATGTCTAATCACACAATTATAGAACATTATCATACCAATCATTTGATACCAATTTCAACTCTCAAGAGCGATTGGTCACTGAGATATTAGCAATTTCATTGGTATACCCCCTTCTTTTGACAGTGATTTTTCTCTTATATCTTGAGTTTTCTTAAATATTTGAGCAACAAAAAAGTCAGCTTGTTTATATATCTTATTACAAGGTTATAGAATATTGTCAACGTAATCATTTGACACCAATTTCTGCTCTCTATGGCTTTTGGTTGCTGAGCTATAAACATTTCCATAGGTATACCCCCTCCAATTTCTGTGATTTTTCTACTATATTTATTGATTTCACCAACAGTCAAACAGCAGAAAAGTCTGATTGTAAATGTATCTTATTTCAGGGTTTTAGAATGTTATCATAGCAATCATTTGTTATAAGTTTCAGCTCTCTATGGCTTTTGGTTGCCGAGATATAATCATATCTGTAGGTATACCCCCTCCATTGTTCTGTGATTTTTCTCCTCTATTGAAAGTTCTTATCAATATTTGAATATCAAGAAAGTCAGATTCTTTCTGTATCTTATCACATGATTATAGAACATTATCACAACAATCATTTGATACACATTTCAGCTCTCTAAGATTTTTTGGTCACTGAGATATTAGCAATTTTGTTTGGAATACCCCCTTCCTTTATCTGTTTCTTTTCTAATATCTGAATTTCTTTTTAATATTTGAGCATTAAGATAGACAGTTGTTTATATATCTTATTACATGATTATAAAGCATTGCCAAAGCAATCAATTGATAACTATTTCAGCTCTCTATGTCTATCAGTAGCCAAAATGTGGTGTACCACATAATTCCTCTGTTTATTAGGGGTGGGGTGATCACTCAAAGGGACATTTAAGTGATCCTCTGACCAAATTGGCACCCATGAGCATTTGGTCTAAGGTTGCAAGGTACATCCTACAACCCACTCAAACCCTTAAATGGCGATAGTGTAAATTTTGATTTTCGTCATTTTCATTAATATTCATGAAAACACAAATGAGAAAATTTTAATTAAGGTCCATGGCGTCAACAAATTTGTCAAATAGTATTATTGGTACAATAACAATGAGCCACAATGATAGTTTAGGCCTGAAATTAGTTTTTTATGGGGATAATTAATTTTTAAATGTTTGGATTTTCATTTTAATGTTTTAATGAAAATTCATGAATAAGCAAATTAGATGTTTTCCATTACTTATTATTGGTTAAAAGGGCTATGTATAAGCATTAAAATGAGACCAAGTTCAACGGTCTAGGATAAGAAACAACTGAGAAATCTTCAGTTTTCTATGTGTACCCCCATTATTAAAACGCAAACATTGAATATTTAGGGTAATATAATGAAACATAGCATAAAACGCAAACGCTTCCACTTCCAGATGGCTGAAAACAGGGTTTGATAGCTTTTTCAATGTACTTTTAGAAAATCATAGTGTAGAAAATTCCCCCTGGGGGGGGGGGGGGGGGAGGGGGGTATGGGTAGCTAGAAGACTACATGCGTAAACCATCTCAGCCAGTAGAATCAAGTCTCTGCCACATCTCAGACCACAAGATCGACGGAAATTAGCGGAAAAGAACAGAAATAAACTACCCGAATGGGACCGAAAAGAACCACAACACACACAAAACTAACTACCAGAGGATCAATGGTTCTGTAAACGCTCATCTGAGATCTGCTGTATATACCAATAAACATGTTTGAATATTATGGAAGATAGCCCCAGTAAAGGGGCAGATAAGCCCTGGGGCCATTTTTTCAGAATAAAAAATACCTGTCCATTTGCCAATTTCCTGTAAGCTTTTCCCTTCAAATGACATTTTAACAGTTTTACCCATTCAAATGCATAGGCGACCCATGAAGAAGATTTTTGAAGGGTTTTTTACCATATATGGGCATGGTCGCCATCTTGGTCATGTGAGCTGGATTATTTATACATAAATTGGTTCCCCATTCCTATAGATGATTCATACGAAATTTGGCTATGACTGGCCAAGCGGTTTCAGAGAAGAAGATCTTTGAATATTAAGGTAATATACATGTATGTTACCCTGGGGTGGGGGCAGATGTGCCCCTGGTGTCCATTTCTTTTCAGAATCATTGATATTCAGTCCAACTGCCCATTTCCTGCAACGTTTTTCCTTCGAATGACACTTTATCAGTTTTCCCCATTCAAATGCATAGGTGACACATGTTGATCTTGTCGAAAAATATGTCAAGGTCATCACAGGGTCATGATTTACACATACATTGTAGTACTTGAGTCATCGATGCTTCATGCCAAGTTTCGTCGAAATCAGTCAACCGGTTGCGGAGAAGAAGATTTTTTAAGGGTTTTTACCATATATGGGCATGGCAGCCACCTTGGTCATGTGACCTGGACTATTTATACATACATTGATTCCCCCTTCCTATAGATGCTACATATAAAATTTGGCTTCCATTTAAACAAGCGGTTTCAGGGAAAAAGACCTTTGAATATTACGGTTATATACATATTGCCTGGAGTGGGGGCAGACCCACGGTATCAGGAAGCGGTATCAGGGAAAAAGATCTTTCAATATTATGGTAATATACATGTACATTGCCCCATGGTGGGGGTAGATGAGCCCCTGGTGTCCAATTTTTTTGAGAATCATTTAAATTCAGTACTCCTGCTCATTTCGTGCAAGATTTTCCCTTTAAATGACAAATTAACAGTCTTCCCCATTCAAATGTTGTTTGTCTTTTGACAGAAGAAGTGGCCAAATGATTTTCTTGTTTGTTTTTAGAGGTGAAACTGGCCAAATGATTTGCATGTTTCTTTATAGGAGAAACTGGCCAAATGATTTGCTTGTTTGTTTTTTACAGGAGAAGCTGGCCAAATGATTCGCCTGTTTGTTTGTTTTTTCACAGGAGAAACTGGCCAAATGATATACAGTGGCAACTGTAGAAAAGACCACCTCTATTAAGCAATCCCCTGTCTTAAGCAAGCACTTTCATGTCCCCCCAAGTGAATTTACATGCAAATGACCCTGTATTAAGCAAGCACCTGTCTAACCTGACCAGAGACCACAAGATTATGTTCCACCAGGTGAATTTACATGCAAATGACCCTGTATTAAGCAAGCACCTGACCATAGACCACTAGATTATGTTCCAATTTTGTCCTTAAGCAGCCAGATTTTTATCACTTGTTTAAAACTATGATACTGACATTATTTCAACTCTTTCTGGTGTCAAATAGTGTTATTCACACCTTCATGAAACCATAATCCACTGTTTATTGTCACAAAAGGTAATCATAGACAGGATGTCTGGATTAAGTCAGTTAATCATTGTGGCAAATGACTAATCATAACTTACAGTAGTTAACAAATTATGGATTATTAATTAACTAGAATGAGTTCATCTTTGTACTGTATCTTTATTCTAGAAAGTTTGATTGATTTTAAAAGGCATCGTTTTGCTTAAAATTCTTTAATTTTATCAAATCAACAAGACCAAAGTTTTAAATGATAAACTTAATGTATGATGTACATTTTCAAAGTTGTATACTTGAACATTTTGAAACCTTAATTATTCATTTATAAATTTTGGCTGATTTTAATGGCTAACTTTAGAGCATAAGTTATAAGTGTTATTTGCTTCCTCACAATTTTCATTTATATTTTTTGGCATTTGAAATACTGTTTGCATGCATGTGTGGCATTGCATTTCTCATTTACATAGTGTGAATGCCTGCTTAATCTTAAGTGCCCCTGTCTTAAGCAAGCACCTGTCTTAAGCAAGCGATTTAACTGCATCCCTTGGCCGCTTGCTTAAGACAGGTTTGACTGTAATTAACATGTATGTTTTATAGGAGAATGATATGCTTATTGTTGTGCTTTTACAGGAGACACTAGCAAAAACATATTTTCATATTTCATTCTCTTAAATACGCTTTCGTAACATGTACTTTTCAAAAGATTCATTTCTGAAAATTTCCAGGAGCTCCTCATTATGAGTCATAATGTTCATTAAAAAACAAATCCTTAGTCTTGAAGATGACAAGACTGATAAGCTACCTAGCAGGACATGTCTGTTTGTACTCTGTCCCCTTCATGACTATGAGATCTTCAGTCTTCTTCAGCAAGTTTCCTTTTCTTCTGGGTCCATACTGGCACTCCATAACAACAGCTCGACTACCTGAACACAAGAACATTCACCATGTACAGCAGAAAACCAGTTTACAACAGTCTTTCTTGCTTATTAGTCTTTCTTGTTTATTATGTTAAACAAGTCTTTTTCATTAATACCAGTGCAGCAAGGTAAATGTATTAAAATTCAGTCCTTCTGCTCATTTCCTGAAAACATTTCCCCTTTAAATGATCTTTTAACAGTTTTTGCCATTCAAATGCATAGGTGACCTATGTTGACCTTGCCATAAAATAGGTCAAGGTCATCGCAGGTTCATGATTTATATAAATATGCGGACCTTGAGTCCCTAATGCTACATGCCAAGTTTCAAGATCCTAGGCTTATGGGTTCTGGAGAAGATGATTTTTAAAGGTTTTTACCATGTATGGGCGTGGCAGCCATGTGACCTGGATTATTTATATACACTTTTGTTCCCCCTTCCTTTCGAGGCTTCATATATAATTAGGCTTTGATTGGCCAAGGGGTTTCAGAGGAGATCTTTAGAAATGGTGGACGACCACGTACGCGTGATAGACGACGAGGGACGGACAGACGCCAAGTGCCTGCCTATCCTGTGAGCTTTTGGCTTATGTGAGCTAAAACGCACCATTACTCCGTACTATGAACGATCATCAGCGCACCAAGATCACAATTTTGCGCCAAAATTACAAAATAAGCGTGATTTTCAAACTTCCGGGCCCTAGAATCCACTCTGAATCTTGTAAAGGATACACTAATCTTCTAAATTATTTAAAAGCAATCACTACTATAATACTGAAATTACCTTAGAAGCCTCCTGATAGCATACACCCTGACTTCCCCTCCAGCCACCAACTCTCGTATCTTACTGATGACCTGTGGGTGAAGTCTCCCTGGTCCTTTCTCCTCATCCCCCTCAGGCTTCACACCAACCTTCAGTTCAGGCTCCTGGACAACAGGTAGTACAGGGACTGGCTGGTAGTCATTTAGAATCAGATTGGGAGGTGGGGTACTTGTAGGTTTCTCATCATGAAACTCATGAGCTTGTTGTACAGGCAACTGTACATAGTATCTAGAAGGTAACATAATATTGGAAGTTTTCAACTGGTTTCCACACTGAAACAAATTTCATTCAGCAGTATTAAGACACCAAATAATCTGAGAATGGTAAATGGTAACCAGATAAGCACATCACGTAAAATGAAATATATGCTAATTTTATATTTCAAACTAGATATGCCCGATTACCATACATTTCGAATGATATACCCTATTATAATATATCTAGATTGACATATGATATGTCAACCTAAATATCCTTCTATATTTTGATTGAAATATTTGATTTTCTTCAATTCAACACATGATCATTTCGCATCATGCGCAGTCTGTCATCCAGTTTCGCAAAGAGTGAAGTTTTGAATTTTGAAACGAATTTCAAACAAAAAATCCAGCGTCATCAAAAAGTTCACCAGGGAATTAATGTACAGTTTGGATTTGAATATGCTTGTAAACACTATGTTACGTGCTGAACATAACGATATAAAGCGCTTGAGAAACACCGAGAAGTGTTAATTAGATCTAAAATGTTTGGACTGGTTAAATCGTATCACTTAACATTAAGGATGGGAACGAATATTCGAACATTCGAATATTCGTATTTCTAACAAATATTCGAATGTGTTTCCGAATTCGAATATTCATATTTTTTCATGTTCATATTTTTCATTCTTCTTTCTCAAGTTTTTGCCTAAAATTCGCATTCATTCTCGCGGCGCCTTTCTCTCTTAACGCAGTTTTCCATGAAAGTCGGTATGTATCATCCTTGCAAATTGCGTTGTCAGTTTGACACTTAACAATTGCTTTAATTAGTCAAAAGTCGATCATTACCTGTCTCAGACGAGTTTGTTTTTTGAAAGGTGCGAACGGTCTGCGTTTGATTTATGTGAACATGTATTTGACACCTAAAACAAGCAATTAGTAGAAGATATCCCCCTGAACAAATTGCGGCAGTGTTACAGTAAAACAGCAAACCAATCAAACATTATTACTAATTGAAATACAGCCAATCACAGAGCGTGGCATCCTTTTCGTTCTAGCGACTTTCTTCAAACTTACACAACCAAATTATTCATTTCAATTATAGTACTTATAATAAAGACATAATGATGACAGCGCTCACAACACACCTTGGGCAAGGGAACATACTCTAACATCTCTCCGAGTTGAAATCTCAATGAAAACATTGATGATTTCTCTATCCGAATATTTGAGTACATTCGAATAATGTATACGAATATTCGAATAGCATATTTGCCATTCTTCCCATCCTTACTTAACATCCATCTCAGCAATTATTCAGCGTATCGGGAAGGAGCCAACGCTTTCTGTATGTAAATCAGAAGTCAAGGGGGCTTAAAATATTTACTCAATAATGACGGCAACATGACCTACAATCTCACCGGGGACCTCTCTGTATGTAAATAAATCATTCTTCTTCTTCTTCTTTACTCTACCACGAGGCCAGGCAACAAGCATTTACCTCGAGCAGCTACTTCCAAATAAGCGGCCACTCAGTTACCCAAACTTAAATAACCAGAGGACCAATGGTCCTGTAAATGCTCACCTGAGATCTGAGTTATATACTAATAAACTTGTTTGACTATAAAGGTCATAATACATGTATATAGTCCCGGGATGGAGTCAGAATACCCCCAGTGGAGTTAATTTCTTTTTCAAATTAATAAATATTCTGTCCACATTCCCATTTCCTGGAAGTTTTTCCCATCAGTGTCATTTTAACAGTTTCCTGCATCTGTGACCTATGTTGACCTTGTTGTAAAATCTGTCAAGGTCATCACAGCATCATGATTTATACACACATTCTAGTACTCTAGTCTTAATATCAATTTTTGTTGCAATAGGTTCAGCAGTTCCTGCGAAGAAGATTTTTGACTCGTTTTTACCATATATGGGCATGGTGGCCTGATCTTGGTCATGTGACCTGGTTTACTTATAGTCACATTGGTTTCCCCTTCATACAGATGCTTCCTATAAAATTTGACCATGACTGGCCAAGTGGTTTTAGAGAAGAAAATCTTTGAATATTATGGTTGTATACCTTGCTGTAAAATAGGTCAAGGTCATCGCAGGGTCATGATTTATATAAATTTTGTAGAGCTTCTCTCCTTGATGCTTATTGCTTAATATTAAGTGCCTTCTGGTTCGGGAGAAGATTTTTTAAAGGTTTTTGCTATTTATAGCCATGGCGGCCATCTTGGTCATGTGACCTGGACCATTAATATAAACTTTCGTTCCCCCTTCCTAAGGATGCTCCACATGAAGTTTGGCTTTGATTGGCCAAGCGGTTTCAGAGGAGAAGATCTTTGAAATTGTGAACGGACGACGACGGATGGACGATGGACAATAAACTCACCTTGTGAGCCTTCGGCTCAGGTGAGCTAAAAATATGAAAACACACATAAGGTTCAAACAGCACAAAAATTTGACTCCAAAACATGGAACACAATAGAAGTATCACCTTGGAATGATTAGTAATATACAATTACTGGGTGGCTTAAACTGGTTTTACAGCCGCCTAACCTCACCCTCATCTGCAGTGGTTCACAACATTTAATTAGTTGTTCGGTCCTCGTAATGAATCTCTAACTAGTCAATGAATCATCAAGGACAAACAAATTAATCATGATAACCACCCTGATGAATCAAAAATGAAGACTCAACAGATTCAGTAAGCTGCCCGACGATGGAGATCCCTGGGCGCCAAACAACCTACTGAAACCCGGAGCAAAAGAAAAACACCATTTGAACCCCGATGGGCCAAGCAACAGACATGAAGCTTTATGTCGGGGCCATCGTAGAGTCTGACGCCCGACCCACAGGCTTGCAATTAAAGAAGGCAGCATAGTTATCAACCATGGTTGGGTTAAAAACTAAGCATGCAAACTGTCGCATAACATTCAAGTTATAACCTATACTTCTGTAACGTGTTATGAGTTTTCTGAACTGAAAATAAAAATCATTCCTTCCTATAAGTTTCTTAAATTTGTAAACCAAGTCACTTCAAAATTCTGGTTCCAAAAGGCCCAGCGATGTAGATAACTATGCGAACTGCGTATGTACGCACAAGTTTTCGCTCTGTACGCATAAAAATTCAGACCTGTGCGTATCATGTACGCAGTAAAAATCAGCGCTACACAAACAGTTTTCGGTTTTATGTGTACTCAGATAAAAATACCTTTAAAATTGTCACAAATGACATTTTTCAACTAGTTTTGTCTGGCTGCTCTGTCAACAATCGAAAAGTAGTTACAATATTAATGCAGCTTTTGTTCATTCCTTATTACATATCATGCAATATATTATGTATCTTAAGTAGTTATACCATATACATGCTCTCCGTTCAGTACCTCTGTCAGGCAAATTCTTTACCAAAGGTTTATTTATGAAGTTTAATGGTAGTGTGTCACTTTGGTTTATTGAATAGGCATTTTGCATCGATTTATGATCAATTTTGGTGTTTTCAATTTAAAACTTGATGTATTCCATGTTCTACAGCCATCCCAGTTTATCCTTTCTCTCTGATTATGTATGAAGGTGACAAAAGTATGGTTTAACATGCCTAAATGATAGAATAACGTAATTACAGGATTATAAACCAATTTACTTGAATGTTCATACTTGAATAAATGTTCTTATCCATACGTGTACACATATCTATAAGTTTGATTCTGAATGAGAGGTTAGAATAAGAATCCTCAGAAAACGTGTACACAGTTGTACTGTCGGTACGCACTGTAAATTTATTGTGATGCGTACAGTACGCATTGTGAAAAATAATTATCTACATCACTGAGGCCCTCACGTAAAAGCGTCTTTAGCCCAACATTAATTTGGAAATCAACTCATAGTGTCTGCGATAAAATTTAGAAAATGTTTTTCTAACCAAATTTGCGAAATGTTAAGTTTGTGGTTCAAGAATGTATTTTCATGTGTTAGAAGATTTAGTACTGATTCGTGTCAATTCTACACATGTGAAACTAGAAAAAGTGCCTTGAGAGGCATGTATACCCCAGCTGGTCCCCCCCCCCCAAACTAAGCCAAGCGCCTCCGACCTACCCCTGAACATGCTCACCCCTGACACACTGAACCTCATTTGAAATGTATTTGCAACAAGAACTCCGCGGAGGT
Organism: Rugalucina vietnamica; assembly: GCA_964017185.1. NCBI lineage: Eukaryota > Metazoa > Mollusca > Bivalvia > Lucinida > Lucinidae > Rugalucina > Rugalucina vietnamica. The sequence continues at coordinate 33,868,216 of OZ024874.1, read as the reverse complement.
CGATATCGCACCTGCATCGGGCAAAATAACTAAAAACGTGAAATATAGGTCAAAAGCACCAGTTAAAGGTGTGTTCTGAAAGGGTATGTGGAGAACATTTACTATGCAAGGTTTCACACTCACAGCTATCACTGATGCAGAAAAAAACAATTTGGCGTAAAAATTAACAAAGTCAATGGACCATGAAATATAGGTCAAGGTCAGCGGGTCAAGGTGTGTGCTTGAAGGGTATTTCAAGGACAATTACTATGCAAGGTTTCACACTCGCAGCTATCACTGATGCAGAGAAAACCAAACTTTGACGTAAAAATTAACAAAGTCAATGGACCGAGAAATATAGGTCAAGGTCAGCGGGTCAAGGTGCGTGCTTGAAGGGTGTGTCAAGGACAATTACTATGCAAGGTTTCACACTCTCAGCTATCACTGATGTCGAGAAAACCAAACTTTGACGTAAAAATTAACAAAGTCAATGGACCGTGAAATATAGGTCAAGGTCAACGGGTCAAGGTGCGTGCTTGAAGGGTATGTCAAGGACAATTACTATGCAAGGTTTCACCCTCGCAGCTATCACTGATGTCGAGAAAACGAAACTTTGACGTAAAAATTTTCAAAGTCAGTGGACCGTGAAATATAGTTCAAGGTCAGCGGGTCAAGGTGCATGCTTGAAGGGTATGTCAAGGACAATTACTATGCAAGGTTTCATCCTCCCAGCTATCACTGATGTCGAGAAAAGCAAACTTCGACGTAAAAATTTTCGAAGTCAGTGGACCGTGAAATATAGGTCAAGGTCAGCGGGTCAAGGTGGGTGCTTGAAGGGATATAGGTCAAGGTCAGCGGGTCAAGGTGCGTGCTTGAAGGGTATGTCAAGGACAATTACTATGCAAGGTTTCACCCTCACGGCTATCACTGATGTCGAGAAAACCAAACTTCGACGTAAAAAATTTCAAAGTCAGTGGACCGTGAAATATAGGTCAAGGGTACTGGGTCAAGGTGGCGGCTTGAAGGGTATGTCAAGGACAATTACTATGGAAGGTTTCAGACTCGCAGCTATCACTGATGTCGAGAAAACTAAACTTCGATGTAAATGTTGAAGGACGGACGGAACGCACGGACGGACGGAAATTTGGACTCCTATATCGCACCCTGCTATAAGCAGGTGCGATAAAAAGCACCTAGCCTACAACTATCTGACACGGGTGTGTGTGTGTGGGGGGGGGGCAGTAGAATAACATATCTATTTTATAGCAGTATACAGAGCTGACTTGTATACTCAATCTAGGACTTGATCGTGGACATTGAAAATAGAATGTCATTCTTCAATAAAAGAATAAGAGCTGTCGCAGGACAGCGTAGCTCGCCTGACTTGTGCTTTGCCACTACATCTGTTAAAATCTATGACCCATGACCTTGACCTCAAGGTCACTCAGGTGGGTCATAATGGTACAACATAACACTTCAGACCAATGCAAAGTATCAACTTGATCAATCTACATGTTCAAGAGATATAGACTTATAAAAACATTAACCAAAACTTAAACACAAAACTTCCAAGTCCGTGACCCTGACCTCAAGGTCATCCAGGTGAGTTGTGATGTACAGCATAAAACCTGAGACCAATATCTATCAACATGCAAGTATCAACTTTATCCATCAACATATTCAAGAGATTTAGACTTTAACCAAAAAATTTAACACAAAATTTCTAAGTCTGTGACCTTGACCTCAAGGTCACCCAGGGTAGGTCATGATGGTACTGCATAAAACTTCAGACCAATATCTACCAACATGCAAAGTATCAACTCAATCCATCAATATGGTCAAGAGATATAGACTTACAAAAACTTTAACCAAAGACTTAAACACAAAATTTCGAAGTCCATAACCTCAAGGTCACCCAGGGTGGGTCATGATGGTACATGTACTGCGTAAAACTTCAGACTAATATCTAGCAACATGCAAAGTATCAACTCAATCCATCAATATGGTCAAGAGATATAGACTTACAAAAACTTTAACCAAAAACTTAAACACAAAATTTCTAAGTCCATGACCTTGACCTCAAGGTCACCCAGGGTGGGTCATGATGGTCTGCGTAAAACTTCAGACCAATATCTAGCAACATGCAAAGTATCAACTTGATCCATCAACATGGTCAAGAGATATAGACTTAAAAAAAACTTTAACCGAAAGTGTGACGCGGACGCGGACGTACACATAAACGGGGACGACCGAGGTGACTACAATAGCTCTATGCACTTCGTGCAGGCGAGCTAAAAACTAAAAATAAAATATAAGACATCCTAGATCTTGAACTCTAGCCCCACCCTGGGCATGGACCCTAGAGGCAGATGTCATAGGAACAAAGCAATCTTACATAGTACATGTACCTATGGTCCAATCATGGATGATAAATTTCTAAACATGGTTGTAAAAAAAAAGTAAAGAAAATACAATTATTAAAGTTCTAGCCCCACCCCCACACATGGACCCAAGAGTCTGAACCATACAGCGTACCTATGGTCTAGGTATGAATAATTTCTGACCTGACAAGACTTTGTGTACTGTAAATCCGGAAATTTTCGCGAGAACTTAATTTTCGCTAATATTCGCGAATTCGATGCCTCGCGAAAATAAAGTTCTCGCTAATAAAGAATTATTATAAGCTTTATAGACTGCACAAGTACTCGCTCGCGAATTCAAGAACTCGCTAATAATTCGGAAATCGAAAATTCGCGAAATAAAAGTCACGCGAAAATTTCCGAATTTACAGTATGTCAAGATACACAGACTAACAGAAAATCTATCATGGTATCTACCATATTATAAAGGTGTCCTAGATTCAGACCTTTGGCCCTACCCCTGGTGGTGGTGGTACTCAGGATTTGGTGCCATGGAATAAAACTGTTAAGTCCAAGGGACCTAGTCTTCAGACCTGATTTTCGGATAAAACCTGTACACACACAAAATTGTTTAAACACCACCGAGATGATATTTAAGATGTTTGTCCGGCACCAGTTGAACTAGGCCATGTTAGTTGCAGACTAAGTTGCGGGCATATATTCCAATCGATAGAATAACTAGATCAACAAATTACGTAGATCAGCTAAATAAGCCACAACCCGTTTCTACTTCTGTGTGGTGTGGAGAGGTATCATGGAAGACCGTTAGACCGATGGGATCATCCTGTCTACAAATTACTTAATCATGTAGTTAAGTTGAAATATTTTGAAAATATATGTTAATTTAGATATAATATCTAGTATATTTTAATCGGATGTAGAGCTATATATCTCGAAGTAGATAGTATAATTAAATTCACATATTTTGTGTTTATATTTAGATTTAAATATGATATTTAATTTTAAATACTATGTTTAAAAAGAAATATAATATATAGATTTACAGGATGTGCTAAGCTGGTAACCACCCAGGATTACCTGTTACAGCGAACTCGGAGGTTCGGGGAACTCGGAGGTAAACAATGGAAGGCGCCTTAGACTAGGGTCAGTATAATATCATTTTTAATATCACATAACGGTAAAATCAGAACTTATTGGTGTTTTGGGCTAAGAGGTATTATAATAAGCAAACAATTTATGAACAGTTTAGCCGTCTTTGTCCTCACATTAACATGCTAAAGTATTTCAAACTCAGAATTATGCTCACGCAGCAAGAAAATTTGTATTATCAGGTAAATAATGGACGACCAATAACATTTGTCAACAAACTGGCAGCTACATTTCAAAATTTAAGCTTTCTCCTCGAGATTTTAAGCATCCTTACGCATGATTACAAAATGATAAACTCCACAGGCTTAAAAACATTAAGATAGTGTCACATATTTTGATACGGGAATTCTCAGAGAAATTTTGAAATGTAATATTGGGAACTCGGAGGGACGGTTTTGGAGATTCGGAGGTATTTCAACATTTAAAGAGCTGTTTTTCCTCTCTTTTTTTTTACTTGATAATGCTTATCTGAGAGTATATTTGTTTAAATCACTTCCATTTGCCTACGAATTAAGGAAAGGTAAGCACAAAACGTTTATTCTTATTGTTGTGACACGACAAGTATGCGCACAGGCGTATTGGGGAGGGGGTGTTTGATGTATACTAGGAAAGGATATGACCAACAAGCAAGCTACCGTCTATGCAATCTAAACCCCTTACATCCCATCTTGTGTGCATTATTTATTTTTATTCACCTTATCGACTGTGGGTACTCGGTAGAAGCTTTCAATGATGCACATGAAAAAAAGTCGTTTTACAGCTTATAAAACGGCTGCCATGATGCTAATTCTTTTTGGCCAACTTTTGATTGGGAGAAATACGGAGAGGGGGGGATATTTTTGTCAGAGCCCTCATCTGCGTTTGAACTCGATCGACCTGAAAAATCTTGTGCACACGTTCTTACTTGAACATACAGAATACAGGTTTTCTTTCAAGAGCTGATGATGCTTTATGTACGTTTTCATAGTTTTAGTTTAAGTTATGATAACTGAGTGGCCGCCTATTGGGCAATAGCTGCTCACTCGGCTTACGATCATGTTCTCTCAGTATAAGTACCTAATTGTCAATTTGGTTTTTTCCTGCCTCAGTTTTGTTGGGGTCGGAATTTCTTTTTGTTTGCTCCTTTTCCTGATCATTGCCAACTTGTACCTTTTTATATCAAGATCTCCCTTTTGACACTTTGAATTATGAGATTATAACAGATTTAGGCAAAATTTTTCAGATTGTGGGACGGTTTTCTGATGCGGTCGCTCATTTTTTATTATTATTGTCTGATGTCCCTTTCACCTTGTTTCAGACAAATCGAGACGACTCCATCAATATGTTGGGCGAACACGGGAGAACCCCAGAATAAATTCCTGACACACGCGCAAGCAGAACTTGGCTTGCTCCGCTTGTTACCCTGAGAGTGGCTTGAACACATGCGGTTAGTGATTGAATGATTAAGAGTGCTTAAATGAAATCGACAACATAATAATCATACCAAATAATTATACTCTTAAATATGTTAATAATAATGCCATACATTTAGATTAGAGTAACATAATAACATAGTAACATACATGTAGGTTAGAGTGACATATTAATGTATACTTGGTACTTTACATATTAACTGGACTGTATGTCATAAAATTAAAGTCTAGTTTGCCCCAGAAGCAAAATCCTGAGTCATTTTCAATAAACTGACCCTCCGATTTCCCTGTATCCTAAATTTGACGTTACTCCGAGTTATCCAGATCATACCTCCGATAATTACCGTACCCAAAATTGTGATACCTCCTACATTTACTTTGTAAAAACACTGGATATTTTACATATATGAGGCTAAAATTTTGCATGATGCTCATTAAGACACTTTACTTTTAGAAACCAGCCGCTGTTTAATGCGAAAATATCGTAAATACTCAAAATTAAGTGGTCCGAATTGAAAGTGCTTTACAATCATGCAATTTCCAGTTTATATTATTTATTTTTGATTGAAAATTGACGTGTCAGCTTAAACTGATGGTGCATGCAGGGGCTTCCTCTTCTAAACTTTGTATGTGCGATATGTTAAACTTTCTAAAGAGGACGTAAGTTGAAAATAAAATAGGATAAATACTGCCCCTAGTCGGATTTGCCTTCCATTGTTTACCTCCGAGTTCCCCGAACCTCCGAGTTCCCTGTAACAGGTAATCCTGGGTGGTAACTGTACAACTGATGTGCAGCACATCTTTGTTCTTTCTTTATACATCATACAATCTCTCTAATTTCTAACTACAGTAGAAATTCCGCTTACAACCACTTGAATTGAGCAGCCACCTTAAACGACCAGTATCAATGCCTCCCGACGATTTACACTATAATTTATCATTGAATTAAGCGACTGTCTCGATTTAGTGATCAACGACCACGTTTTTGACCAAAATTTTGCATTCTTGCAACCATATTTAGAGCCAAAATTTTGATCGTTCTCTTGAACAGTAACTTCATAAAGCTTTGTTCATGCCTGTATCAAGGTTATTAATCTAGGCGTATGTTTTCTTTATACTATCGCTAAATTGTTTATTCAGGGTGACCACTCTTAGACTAAAATGAAATTCCCAGACTTTTCACTGACCAAAATTCATTTTTCCCTGACCAATTTACCGTTTTTTAGGGTCCATCTGGCTCGCCCAGAAAATGTTTTGGTAACATTTTTGTGATTCTAGTTAGAAATCATGATTAGTTTTCAATTAAAGTCAAATATCCTAACTAGAGGACCATTGGTCCTGAAATCGCTCACCTGAGATTCGGTCTTGCATGACCTTTAGCTAAGGTCATGTTGGTCAATGTAAAAAGTAAACTTGACCTCTAATACTCAAATAATTAATGAAAATTTACCTTTTTTGGGGGCCCCAGCAACCAATCAAAATAAGGTATTAGGGCAAATAGAGGACTACTAAATAAACATTTCTGCAAAATCTCCAATGAGACTGCAGAAATAGCAAATTTTCACTTTTCCCCATTATAAGTCTATAGAAACTGAAAGTAGCCATAGCATCCAGAGTTCTTATCTGACTGGAACAAAAAAACATTTTTTTTGTAGGGGCTAATGCCAGGAACATGTATGCAAAGTATCAGCTTTATAAAAGCAAACAGTTTCTGAGAAGAAGATTTTTTAAGATTTTTTTCGAAAGTTTGCCCTTTTCGGGGCCCCAGCAACCAATCAAAATAAGCGATCAGGATGAAGGTCATCTGAAACGTAGTGCATTACTCAATAAACATTTCTCTAAAAATAAAAATGAGACTGCAGAAATAGCAAATTTTCACTTTTCCCATTATAAGTCTATGGAAGCTGAAAGTTGCCATAGCAACCAGAGTTCTTATCTGACTGGAACAAAAAACAACTTTTTTGTAGAGGCTAATGCCACGGGGACCCAACTGTTAATCGTGATTATTGATGTGACGTGGAATGTTAATGCATGCTATAATGAAGTTTCGTATGCGTCGGCGAGATCGTTACAAATGCGACGTTCCACATCCTCTGCCCCTTGGACTGTAAGCAGCACATGTTTTGCTCTCGTGAAAATAAACAAAGCCGAGTTCGCAAAATCGGTGTCCACTATGACCTGCAAAATTCTTCTATGTTCCCACTTGAAGTCAATTGGAATACTGACGGCACTTGTGTTATTCAGCTAATGGTTTATAAAGTTGACATGTAGATACAATTTTGCCACAGAAACTCATTACATTCTTAAAGTCCTTTTGTTTTTCTTTGTCTTGGTCGTAAACTAAGAAGTACTAGAATTTGTTTTCTATGTGAAAACTGATGTCTCCACCCTTTCTAAGTGCATGTAACCAAGCTTAGTCTTCAATAATATTACCACAGATGGTTTCCATCAAAGGGCCATAACTCAAAAAATATGCAATCCAGAGTTACGGTTCTTGTGTTCTGCACATCGTCTAATGTTGGTTAGTAATCCTATGAAGTTTCATCATGATATCTAAAACGGCTTTCGAGTTACAGAGCGGACACGACTTGAATGTAAATTCTGCTATTTTCCATCAAAGGGCAATAACTCAAAAATATACAATCCAGAGTTAGGGTTCTTGTGTTCTGCATGTCGTCTCATGTTGGTTAACAATCCTATGAGGTTTCATCAAGATATATTAAACGGATTTTGAGTTACAGAGCAGACACGACTAGAACGCAAATTCTGCTATTTTCCATCAAAGGCCAATAACTCGAAAAATATACAATCCAGAGTTACGGTTCTTGTGTTCTGCACGTCGTCTGATGTTGGTTAATAATCCTATGAAGTTTCATCATGATATCTTAAACGATTTTCGAGTTACAGAGCGGACACGACTAGAGTGCAAATTCTGCTTTTTTCCATTTCAAAGGGCCATAACTAAAAAAATATGCAATCCAGAGTTACGGTTCTTGTGTTCTGCATGTCGTCTCATGTTGGTTAATATTCCTGTGAAGTTTCATCGTGATATCTTAAACGGTTTTCGAGTTACAGAGCGGACATGATTTGTGACAGACAGACGGACAGACGGACAGGGCAAAAACAATATGTCTCCGACCCCTTCGGGGGGAGACATAATAACACAGTCATGTGGGTGTCTTTATTGAAATTTGTATCCAAACAGCTTTGTAAATGCACATTTATTTACTGAGCGTGAAAAACAGGGTGGCTCCCTGCATTTCTGATAAGCAGGGGGAAAACACAACAGAATTAAAGGGGTTTCTGCGTTTTTTAGGTGCGGTTGCGAGGCAGTTTCCATTGGAATGGTGTGTTATACAAGAACAGTGATCAACTATGGTTAATTTCATTGCATTAACATTAGAAGAGTCTTCGGGAGCACTTTGAACCCTTGGCCTCGGGCTCAAAAAACTTTCTCCAGCCTCTGCAAGTAATAATACAGTATAAAAACCACAGTTGACCCCTTTGACATACATGTATCTAAAAATATTTATTGAAGAAAATGCATCACTGTCTCCATATTGCAACATTTGCTATTTTTATTTTACTGAATCATCCGGCCTCATTCTTCCACGATGCATTTCTGTGTCGCATATCAAATTTTAACAACGTCTTCGATGCATACAACAGATGCTTATCTTAATGTTTTTCATGCTCAGTAGATAAATGTGCATTTACAAAACCATTTGGATACATATTTCAATAAAGACACCCACAGGACTGTGTTATACTTTTTAGTTTACAACCAAGACAAAGAAAAACAAAAGGAATTTAAAAATGTAATGATTTTCCGTGGCAAAATTGTATCTACATATCAACTTTATAAACCATTAGCTGAAAAACACAAGTGCGGTAAGTATTCCAATTGACTTAAGGTGAGAGCATAGAAGAATTTTGCAGATCATAGTGGACGCCGATTTTGTATACTCGGCTTTGTTTATTTTTACGAGAGCAAAACATGTGATAATTACCGTCGAAGGGCAGAGGATGTGGAACGTCGCATTCGTAACAATATCGCCGACGCATACGAAACTTCATTATAATAATCACGATTAACAGTTAGGTCCCCGTGAATGCCAGGAACATGTATGCAAAGTATCAGCTTCATAAAGCAAACAGTTTCTGAGAAGAAGATTTTTAAAGATTTTTTTTTTTTCGAAAATTTGCCCTTTTTGGGGCCCCAGCAACCAATCAAAATAAGCGATCAGGATGAAGGTCATCTGAAACATAGTGCATTACTCAATAAACATTTCATTCAAATATCTCCAATAAGACTGCAGAAATAGCAAATTTTCACTTTTCCCATTATAAGTCTATGGAAACTGAAAGTTGCCATAGCAACCAGAGTTCTTATCTGACTGGAACAAACCAGAGGACCAATGGTCCTGTAAAGGCTCACCTGAGACCTGAGATATATACCAAAAACTTTGTTTGACTAGAATAATAATATATATGTATATAACGCCAGGGCAGGGTCAGGGCAACCTCTGGAGTCAATTTCTTTAACAAATCATAAAGATTCAGTCATTTGTAAATTTACTGCAAGTTTTGCCCTTCAAATGACATTATAACAATTTTCCCCATTCAAATGCTTAGGCAACCTAAGTTGACCTTGCCATAAAAAAGGTCAAGGTCATCCTAGGGTCATGATTTATACAAACTTGAAGAGCTCCATTGCTTGATGCTTCATGCCAAGTCCTTCTAGTACTGGAGAAGAAGATTTTTAAAGGTTTTTGCTATTTATAGCCATGGTGGCCATCTTGGTCATGTGACCTTGACCATTTAAACAAACTTTCATTCACTCTACGTAAGAATGTTCCACATAAAGTTTGGCTTTGATTAGCCAAGCGGGGTTCAGAGAAGATGCTTCAATATTCTGGTCATACACATGTATATAGCCCTGGGGCGGGGGCAGACAATCCTCTGGGCCCAAAATATTTTCATAAACATAAATCTTCTGTCCATTTGCTCATTCCTAGCAAGTTTTTGCCATTAAATGACATTTTCCTATTTCTTCACATTCAAATGCATGGGCGGCTTAAGTTGACCTTGCCATAACAAAAGGTCAAGGTCATCCCAGGGTCATGATTTATACAAATTTGTAGAGCTCCATTGCCTGATGCTTCATGCCAAGTTTCAAAATCATAGGCCTTCTGGTTCTGAAGAAGAAGATTTTTAAGGGTTTTTGCTATTTATAGCCATGGCGGCCATCTTGGTCATGTGACCTTGACCGTTTATACAAACTTTCATTCACTCTTCCTAAGAATGCTCCACATAAAGTTTGGCTTTGATTGGCCAAGCGGTTTCAGAGAAGAAGATCTTTGAATATCACTGTAATATGCATGTATATTGCCCCGGGGTTTGGGCAGACAGGTACAAATTTTTTCAGAATCATCAATCTTAAGTCCATTTGCCCGTTTCCAGCAAGTTTTTTCCCTACAAATGACATTTTAACACTTTTCCCCATTCAAATGCATGAGCGGCCTATGTTGACCTTGCCGTAAAATAGGTCAAGGTCATCCCAGGGTCATGATTTATATAAACTTTGTAGAGCTCCAGTCACTGATGCTTCACACCAAGTTTCAAAATCATTGGCCTTCTGGTTCTGGAGAAGAAGATTTTTAAAGGTTTTTGCTATTTATAGCCATGGCAGCCATCTTGGTCATGTGACCTTGACCATCTATATAAACTTTCTTTCCCCCTTCCCAAGGATGCTCCATATGAAGTTCGGCTTTGATTGGCCAAGCGGTTTCAGGGGAGAAGATGTTTCATTATTATGAAAATATACATGTATATAGCCCCGGGGCAGGGGCAGACAACCCCCCAGGGGCTAAAATTTTCCATTAACATTAATCTTCTGTCCACTTGCCTATTCCCAGTAAGTTTTACCCATTAAATAGCATTTTACCATTTTTTCCCATTCAAATGCATTGGCGACCTAAGTTGACCTTGCCGTAAAATAGGTCAAGGTCATCCTAGGGTCATGATTTATATAAACTATGATGGGCCCACGTCCCGGATGCTACATACCAAGATTCGTGGAAATCGGCCCACTGGTTCTGGAGAAGAAGATTTTTAAAGGTTTTTGCTATTTATAGCCATGGCGGCCATCTTGGTCATGTGACCTGGACCATTTATATATACTTTCCTTCCCCCTTCCTAAGGATGCTCCACATGAAGTTTGGCTTTGATTGGCCAAGCGGACGCCGAATCATGGCCATCCTATAAGCTCACCTTTGAGCCTTCGGCTCAGGTGAGCTAAAAATGTGCAACAGTTACATCAGAGAGAGAAAAAAGAAAAAATCTAAAATAACAGACAATCTATTAGACCAAACATGCATTATAACACCATCTAGAGCTTGTTGACCAAAGGCTCTTGTGTGTACCCAAATCTACATCAAAAATATCCTTTTTTACAAGTAGAGCTCTTTAAACACCTTCCAAAAGATAGAATAATGTGCAGACTATACAGCCAAACTTTCATGTATTCAATTTGAAAACTGTATCATGACCTATCATGCTGTCAACCTGTCAATCTTTATAAATTATTTAAGACAAAGCATGTCTTATTCCATCCATGCTCCTAGTTCAAACTTTGCCAATATATCAGTGGCCCAATTCAATGTCCTCAACAGCATAAAATAAAAATAAAACTGAGATCCTTTAAGAGCAGTGAACATATTAATGAGAAAGGGGATCTGCCATACCACGGTTTCCGCTACTTGTGCCTCTTCAGTGACCCTATAAATTTGGCAACATGGAGCCAAAGAGAATTACTGTAATTTTGCATAATTGAACAGAGTAGTCGTTACAAGGACTAGAAAAATCAAAATAGGGCCAAATATATTAAAACATTGATTATAAAATGAATCTAAACCGATAATAATTTTCTGATTTCTCAGAGTACCCTCGCTGATCTAAAAGGACCAAAAGAAAAATACAATATGCACTAAGGCTAAAATATCTACCAAAGAAAAAGACTGAAAAAATAACAATAGAAGTTTTCTATAAAGATCTTGGAGATAGTACCTATACCATATCGTCAAGGTGGGTCAAAACAAATCATGAAACTGCATAATGAATCTCAGTTGCGACAAGTCTTCAATGAACCATAGTGGAGAAGAAGATTTTTAAAGGTTTTTGCAATTTATAGCCATGGCGGCCATCTTGGTCATGTGACCTGGACCATTTATATAAACTTTCGTTCCCCCTTCCTAAGGATGCTCCACATGAAGTTTGGCTTTGATTGGCCTAGCGGTTTCAGAGGAGAAGATCTTTGAAATTGTGAACGGCGGACGGACGGACGGACGGATGGACGACGGATGGACGCCGGAGCATGGGTATACTATAAACTCACCTGTGAGCTAAAAATAACAATGTTGCAAACCCAAATAATGATCATATCCAGTATGAAAATTATAACCATTAAATTACTAGTAAAACTAACTAGTCTGTCATTAATATTAAACCAAATGCAAACTTTCATATTCATTTATCTCATATTTGTTTATTTTATATTCAATTTGGTACATACACAAAACAGAATTTTTAAAATACCCTGACTTTTCCCTGACTTTTTAAGATTTTCTTTTTTCCCCGACCATTTTACAAAATTCCCTGACTTTTCCCTGACCTTGAAGAAAAATCAAACTTCCCTGACTTTTCCCTGACCAGAGGTCACCCTGTAAATATTGCATTTATAACAAAGTCACTGAAGCATGGTAACGTAATTGGTCTATCACTGAAGCATAAATCCTTCTTTGTCTGTCTACTCGTCGCAACGGTTGATCAGCACAAGTTTAATACGGTAATTAAAAGTGAATAAGCATTAAGAGCTTGTGTGATTGTTTTGTTGATTCTGGAATGTTCATGAAATAAACAATGTTGATTTGTTTTTTTTTCCGCCTTACCAGCAAGGAAAGACAAGAATCCATCTCTATTTATCCATTTTTCCTGTAAATTTGGCGTTTCAGTCCAATATTGTAAGGGAAGCAATCTAAGACGCTCCATTCCGGCAAATCGTGATACCGAGCCTAGTTTGGAATCAAAACTAGAGTTGATAAATTAGACAGGAAATCATTCAAAAGGTAGATTAAATTTGCTGCAGTTTCTGATTCTTTTTACATTTTTTGTTCTTCCATCTCTGTTTCCTTACGCTCTACGTCAGTTCAGTCCGTGCTGAGGGTAGTTTGATAAAGCGAGATGCATCTGTTTGACAAGGTCAGAGAGATTTGTCAGGCGATTCAGTATACTCCCTTACTCACCCCACCCATCTATTGTTGCGAGGATTCGTCTTGATATGAGTGAACAAGTCTGACAGGGATAAAACTGAATAAAAATATCTTTGCATAAGCAAAACATTCCCTTTTGGTTGGAGAACAAAACAATAAGAACAATGAAAGAACCACACACACACACACACACAAAAAAAAAAAAAAAACACAAACAAGTAGCCCAGGGGCAACGATCGCTCACCTGAGAGTCAACAAATACAGTCACTGGACAAAGTAATTGGGGTTTTTACCATATATGGGTATGGTGGCCATCTTGGTCATGTGACCTTGAAACCCTACTTACATCAGCAGAAGAGCTCTTGTCTGGATTGTGTATCCTCTTTTCTGCCATTTTGGTTCACGTGAAAAAATCGTCTAACAAGGTCAGGGTCCTATAATGACCCCCGGGGTGGGGACATATTTGACCCCAGGGGCAAAATTGGGAGGATTTATGTAGAGCTCCACATGACAATGTTGTATATCAAATATACAAGCTTTGTGTCATGCTGTTGCAGAAAAGATTTTTTCATATATTTCCATTATAAGTCTATGGTAGATAATGACATGCCTGGGGCGTGGCCTGTATGGACCCCAGGGGCACCGTTGGCAGCATTTATAAAGGAGAGGACTATACACTGGTCAACACAACATATGAAAGCTCTGGGCCATACGGTTTCGGAGAAAAAGATTTTTTTTATGTTTTTCCCATGACGCCCCCGGGGCGGGGCCCGTATGGACCCCAGGGGCACGGTTGGCAGGATTTATAAAGAGGACCACTATACATTACTAAAAACAAAATATGAAAGCTTTGGGCCTTGTGGTTTCGAAGAAGAAGATTTTTTAAAGTTTTTCCCATGACGCCCCCTGGGTAGAGCCCGTATGGACCCCAGGGGCACGGTTGGCAGGAATTATAAAGAGGAACACTATACATTGCTACAAACAAAATATGAAAGCTCCGGGCCTTGTGGTTTCGGAGAAGAAGATTTTTTATGTATGTTTTTCCCATGACGCCCCTGGGGCGGTGCCTGTATGGACCCCAGGGGCACGGTTGGCAGGATTTGTAAAGAGGACCACTATACATTGCTACTGACAAAATATGAAAGCTCTGGGCCTTGTGGTTTCGGAGAAGAAGTTTTTTTATGTTTTTCCCATTGTAAGTCTATGGGAGCTAATGACCCCCGGGGCAGGGCCATTTTTGACCCCAGGGGCATGATTGGCAGGATTTATAAACACGACCACTACACATTGCTACATACAAAATATGAAAGCTTTGGGCCTTGTGGTTTCGGAGAAGAAGATTTTTTTATGTTTTTCCTAATGACCCCCGGGGCGGTGCCCGTATGGACCCCAGGGGCACAGTAGGCAGGATTTATAAAGAGGACCATTATACATTGCTACACACAAAATATGAAAGCTCTGGGCCTGATGGTTTATTTTTTATGTTTTTCCCATGACGCCCCCGAGGCGGGGCCTGTATGAAAGCTCTGGGCCTTGTGGTTTCGGAGAAGAAGTTTTTTTATGTTTTTCCCATTGTAAGTCTATGGGAGCTAATGACCCCCGGGGCAGGGCCATTTTTGACCCCAGGGGCATGATTGGCAGGATTTATAAACACGACCACTACACATTGCTACATACAAAATATGAAAGCTTTGGGCCTTGTGGTTTCGGAGAAGAAGATTTTTTTATGTTTTTCCTAATGACCCCCGGGGCGGTGCCCGTATGGACCCCAGGGGCACAGTAGGCAGGATTTATAAAGAGGACCATTATACATTGCTACACACAAAATATGAAAGCTCTGGGCCTGATGGTTTATTTTTTATGTTTTTCCCATGACGCCCCCGAGGCGGGGCCTGTATGAAAGCTCTGGGCCTTGTGGTTTCGGAGAAGAAGATTTTTTTTATGTTTTTCCCATTGTAAGTCTATGGGAGCTAATTACCCCCGGGGCAGGGCCATTTTTGACCCCAGGGGCATGATTGGCAGGATTTATAAACACGACCACTACACATTGCTACATACAAAATATGAAAGCTTTGGGCCTTGTGGTTTTGGAGAAGAAGATTTTTTTTTATGTTTTTCCTAATGACCCCCAGGGCGGGGCCCGTATGGACCCCAGGGGCACAGTAGGCAGGATTTATAAAGAGGACCATTATACATTGCTACACACAAAATATGAAAGCTCTGGGCCTTATGGTTTATTTTTTATGTTTTTCCCATGACGCCCCCAGGGCGGGGCCTGTATGAACCCTACTAGGGGCACGGTTGGCAGGATTTATAAAGAGGACCACTATACATTGCCACTGACAAAATATGAAAGCTCTGGGCCTAGTGGTTTCGGAGAAGATTTTTTTATGTTTTTCCCATTGTAAGTCTATGGGAGCTAATGACCCCCGTGGCAGGGCCATTTTTGACCCCAGGGGCATGATTGGCAGGATTTATAAACAGGACCACTACACATTGCTACATACAAAATATGAAGGCTCTGGGCCATGTGGTTTCGGAGAAGAAGATTTTTTTATGTTTTGCCCCATCACGCCCCCGAGGCGGGGCCTGTATGGACCCCAGGGGCACGGTTGGCAGGATTTATAAAGAGGACCACTATACATTGCTACACACAAAATATGAAAGGTCTGGGACTTGTGGTTTCGGAGAAGAAGATTTTTTTATGTTTCTCCCATTGTAAGTCTATGGGAGCTATCTGTTGCCATGTAAACCAGAGTTCCAATCCGACCTGGCCCAAAACCTAATGCAACCTTTCCCCCTCCTCAATGATGCTTTAGATAAAATTTGATCACGATCGGCCTTGTTGTCTTAGAGATATTTGAGTTTGAAAATGTGGAAGCACGGACGGACGCCGGCTCGACTACTGTACTATAAGCTCACCTTGTGAGCCTTCAGCTCAGTAGAGCTAAAAACACTATGAAATCACACTTCTTGAAATAAAAAATAGAGGGTACATACAACTCAAAAGCATTTCTTAATTAAGAGATCACCTCAATTAAGAGACCACTTTCCACCCTTCCGTTGAGCGGTCTCTTGATACAAGTTCTACTGTATAAATTTTAAAGTCTCTTACCATCTTCTGAGGCCATACAAAGCAACTGGTTTGTGTCAAACCTGGTCAAAAACTTTAAATCTCAGATTTTCTCATGATGCAGCTCAAAAGTGTCTAAAATCAATTATAGTAACTTACCTTTCCTGCCCTATAGAATCCAATCTGACAGACTTGAGTTCATGGAATGCTTTGTCCATGGCATTTTTCAAGCCCCTCTTGTCCATTGTAATATCAACACCAAACTCAGGAAATTTTCTTACTTTTTTTATGTAGATCCTGACAAAATAAAATGTACATAATTTTTAGCTTTAATTTTAGAAACTGGCCAAATGATTTATTTGTTTTTTACAGAAGAAGTGGCCAAATGATTTGCTTGTTTGTTTTTTACAGATGAAACTGGCAAATTGATTTGCTTTATTTGCTTTATTATTACAGGAGAAACAAACCAATGATTTGCTTGCTTGTTTGTTTTTTTTTTTTTACAAGAGAAACTGGCCAAATGATTTGCCTGTTGTTTTTTTTTTTTGTTTTTTTTTTTGTTGTTGTTTTTTTTTCACAGGAGAAACTGGCTAAATGATATAATTTGCATGTTTATTTTATAGGCGGAACTGGCAAAACGATAGGCTTATTGTTGTTCTTTTTCGGGAGACACTGGCAAAATTATTTTTTCATATTTTATTCAAAACCATGTAATTTTCAAAAGATTCATTTCTGAAAATTTCCAGGAGCTCCTCATTATGAGTCATAATGTTCATTAAAAAACAAATCCTTAGTCTTGAAGATGACAAGACTGATAAGCTACCTAGCAGGACATGTCTGTTTGTACTCTGTCCCCTTCATGACTATGAGATCTTCAGTCTTCTTCAGCAAGTTTCCTTTTCTTCTGGGTCCATACTGGCACTCCATAACAACAGCTCGACTACCTGAACACAAGAACATTCACCATGTACAGCACAAAACCAGTTTACAACAGTCTTTCTTGCTTATTAGTCTTTCTTGCTTATTATGTTAAACCAGTCTTTTTCATAAAAACCATTGCAGCAAGGTACATGTATTAACATTCATGCATCAAAGAAGACGGAAGTCATGGATTTATAAGGAAATTTCACCTGATCACACGCCATTAATACATGTATTTAATTTGTGCTCATCACAAGGTGCCTCACAAAGTACATGCTTAATATACTCAGACCGAAACAAGCATAATTATGAATATATACGTGTATACGTGTTGAGGCTACCAAATATAAAGCACCATTGTTCTTTTCATTTTTGCTGTGTTTATGCTGAATTTACACATATGAATTTACACATATCATGTAATTTTTTTTGTAATAATAGCGATCAAACATGACTTTGTCATTAAGTAACATTCGTAATGTCCCTAGGTTAGTGTTAAACCAATCAAGTCTTACCAGAGTTTATGAAAGGGACCCCATCAAAGGGCACATACTGTGACTTCCACATGAGTCGTGTAGAGGGTTTGGCAGGGCTTGGGGACTGGCGTGTCCCCCAGAAACTCTGAGTCTGCTGTTTGTGGTAGGTCAATAGAAGATCTAACTCCATCTCTGTGTCAACATACCCTCGATAATATACACCAATTTTCTGTAATATATCACAGCACTCTTCCTCATATCAAATGCTGTATACCCCAATAGCCATTTAAAACTTATGCACCTCATTCAGAGCCTCAGGGAAAATTGGACTTGTCAAACTGAGCCCCGTCTCTAAATAAAGTCATTATTATTCAAAGTACAAGTAGAAATATTTGCATATTCATTATTCAAATCGCAATGGAAGATAAGTGCCAGATGTAGAGGCCAATATCAGATGCAGCTCTAACACAAATCTGACACAATCATCCAAGCTCTGAGGTAGTATGTGTAAAATATTAATAATGACATTAATCTATAACATTAATCTATAACCAGAGGCCTATCGGCCAAGTAGCTCACCTGAGTAATGCAGAAATGCTGTGTTTGTAGGTATTTGCAAAATGTCATAAGCATGTAAGCAACCTCCTTACAGCCTTTGAGAAGATTTTAAAATATTTTTTCATAAATTCACACTTACGTTGCTATAGCAACCAAAATAATTATGCAATTATGACAAAAATTGCCAAAATTGTGGAGGACTAGTCAACAAACATTTACGTAAAAACAAAACTCAAATATTTCAAGCGAAATGGCAGAAATTGCAATTTTCCGCTTTTCGTCTTATAAGTCAATGGAAACTTTAAGTTGCCATAGCAACCAAAGTAGTGGGACATGGACAATAAAAACACAAACTTTGTAGAGGCTAATATCATAAGCATGTATGCAAAGTTTCAGCTTCATCCGCCTTACAGCTTCTGAGAAGAAAATTTTTGAATATTTTTTCGAAAATTTACCATTTACGTTGCTATAGCAACCAAACGAATAAAGCGATTTTGACAAAAAGTGCCTAAAACAGGGAGGAGTACTCAATAAACATCTATGTAAAAACAAAATTTCAATATCCTCAATGAAACGGCAGAAATTGCAAATTTCCACTTTTTGCCTTATAAGTCAATGGAAACTTCAAGTTACCATAGCAACCAAAGTAGTTGGACAAAGACAATAAAAAACACAAACTTTGTACAGGCTAATGTCATAAGCATGTATGCTAAATTTCAGCTTCATCCCCCATACCGCTTCTGAGAAGAAGATTTTTGAATATTTTTTTCGAAAATTTACCCTTTATGTTGCTATAGCAACCAAACGAATAAAGTGATTTTTACAAAAGTTGCCTTAAACGTGGAGGACTACTCAATAAACATTTATGTAAAAACAAAATTCAAATATCCCCAGCCTGACAACGGAAAATGCCAATTTCCACTTTTGTCCATACAAGTCAATGGAAACTTCAAGTTGCCATAGCAACAAAAGAGTTCTTATCCGACCGGAATAAAAAACACAAATTATGTAAAGGCTACTGTCAGGAACATATACTATAAGACTTAAGTTTAGCAATTTTTTCATTCATCATTATTTTCAAAATCAAATGTTTGAAAACTTTAAATACGCTTTTAATATGTCAAGTGATGCTCAAATTCATGTTTCGAGACGAGTTTGTTTGCTTTTCTCACGTCCACGAGTTGCTACGTTACGTTCAAAATATCATGCAAATCACGTGCCCAGCATTCCACGTGCATCACATTCTATCAATTTTTGCCTTGTTTGATTGGTAAAAGTGTCATAACGAATAAACCGGAATGACATTTGAAAAATTCCGTGAGCGGACGCCGTCATGGCCTGACGTTAAACCAACGTAGCATGAAGATCAATATGATTAGTGCAGACATGAAGAAAAAGGAAGCCAAATGAAATTTCTAAGCTTACTAGAGTACAATACAGTCTCCTAGAACCATATTCCATCAGCTGATAGCATCAAAAACCGGCATCATGACGCCAGACAGCGTAAGGCTATCATGATATAGGGCAATGCCAATTTGACGTCATAGTGACGTAATGGATTTTTAGGCAACCTTCGAACATCAGGTTTGATCATTTGCGGCATGGGAAGATGGATTTGTATTGGAACAGCTGACAGGAAACAACCTGTGTGGTGCGAAAACCGTGAATATCGCCGTTACGTTTTTGGTCCTGTAAACGTTAAACGTAAACGTGCAAGGCTAGACTTGACATCACATCAAACCTTATAGGCCTACTAAGCGAATGTTTTCTCGTGAAAGCGAAATCGCACGTCATTTCAGCAAAAAAGAAAAAACCAGAGGACCAATGGTCCTGAGAACGCTCACCTGAAGCCTGATCCTGGAGTATTAAGTCATCATGAAATGACCTTGACCTTGAATACTCACACACCTTTATTGAATTCATAAGTTGTCTGCATCTGCAAAGATTCAGGTCTCAGGCTGCAATAGTTTCCAAACCCAGTGATTTCTGAGAAAACTATAATTTTAATTTTGATATTCAAATGACCTTGGGTCAAGGTCAAGAAATGACCTTGGCCATCATTAATTACTTACCTTCATTGACTCCATCAGTTGTCTGCATCTAGCAACTTTCAGGTCTCAGACTGCAACAGTTTCCAAAATATCCATTGTTTTCGCCTTTTCCCATGAAAAAGCCTATGTTTCCAAAATTGACCTTGCCGCAAAATAGGTCAAGGTCATCCTATGGTCAGCATTTGATCAAACTATGATGGGCTGGAGTCCAAAATGCTACATACAAACTTTCGCGAAAATTGGCCTGCCGGTTCTGGAGAAGAAGATTTTTGAGTGGTTTTACCATATATGGGCGTGGCAGCCATCTTGGTCATGTGACCTGGATTTCACGATCAAACTTTCGTCTCCCCTACCCATGGATGCTCCACATAAAATTTCACTTTGATTGGCCCAGCAGTTTCAGAGAAGAAGATCTGTGAAAAGTGTGTATGGACGACAGACTGGCCAAGGTCAAGAGATGACCTTGACCTAAATTAATCATATACCTTCATCTACTCCATTAGTTGTTTGCATCCACCACTTTTCAGGCATCAGGCTGCAATAGTTTTCAAAAAATCCATAGTTTTCACTTTTTCACATGTAAAAGCCTATGTTTCCAAAATTGACCTTGCCGTAAAATAAGTCAAGGTCATCCTAGGGTCATCATTTTATCAAACTATGATGGGCTGGAGTCCCAAATGCTACATACCAAATTTCATGAAAATCGGCCTGCCGGTTCTGGAGAAGATTTTTGAGTGGTTTTTACCATATATGGGCGTGGCGGCCATCTTGGTCATGTGACCTGGATTTCGCGATCAAACTTTCGTCTCCCCTACCCATGGATGCTCCACATAAAATTTCACTTTGATTGGCCCAGCAATTTCAGAGAAGAAGATCTTTGAAAAGTGTGTATGGACGACAGACTGGCCAAGGTCAAGAGATGACCTTGACCTAAATTAATCACATACCTTCATCTACTCCATTAGTTGTTTGCATCTACCACTTTTCAGGCCTCAGGCTGCAATAGTTTTCAAAAAATCCATAGTTTTCACTTTTTCCCATGTAAAAGCCTATGTTTCCAAATTTGACCTTGCCGTAAAATAGGTCAAGGTCATCCAAGGGTCATCATTTTGTCAAACTATGATGGGCTTAAGTCCCCGATGCTACATACCAAGTTTAGAGGAAATCGGCCCACCGGTTCTGGAGAAGAAGATTTTTGAGCGGTTTTTAACATATATGGGCGTGGCGGCCATCTTGGTCATGTGACCTGGATTTCGCGATCAAACTTGAAATGCCACTACCCAAGGAGGCTCCACATAAAATTTCAACTAGATCGGCCAAGCGGTTTCAGAGAAGAAGATTTTTGAAATTGTGGACGACGACGGACGACGACGGACGACGACGGACGGACGCCGGATCATGGCCATCCTATTAGCTCACCTTGTGAGCCTTCGGCTCAGGTGAGCTAAAAAAACATATGGGTTCACCTCGGGAGGAAGACCGGGGAACAAAATGACGTAAGTTACTTCCTACACCGGGGGGCGTTACCTGGTATCATAATGGAATCAAATCTCTACGATCATGGTACTGTACTCTTTTTGAGCACAAGAAGATGTTAAAATGACTGTTTTGGGAATAAAAACTTTTCATATGCCGAGAAGCAATGTGAATTTTGAGGTGACACCCCTGTAAACTTTGACGTAGCGTAATTGCGTCCGGAGAAGATGGATTTCCGATGAAAAGTGAAAATTGTGGTTCCGTAAGGATTAAAGATTGATTGGTTGAAGTGTTTAGTTCAGTTCATCTTTATACCAATTTGCAATTTCGAAATCAAGTAAAAATTGCTAAACTTAAGTCTTATAGTATACTTAGCGTCCATGAAAAGTTACCAGTAAATCAGGTTCAATTAACACACGTAAATATTTGATTCATTCTGAAAAGAAAACTGCCGGTGCTTCAGCATTCATTTTCATGGCATAGAATGCCATCCATCATTGCTATTGAAAACGGTGCTCATCACAGCCGAAAAGATTATAGGCAGTCCTGGACAAATGTCAGAAGCTTCCATTGAAATGTATGGGAAAATAAAGAATTTGGGTGCTACCTAAATGTAAAGTCCTAAATTCCGACAGTCGATGGAAAAATTTAAACCAATTTGGTGGCGTTTTAACTGCGGGTGTTTGATTCATGAGAAGTCATGACGATTTGTGAACATAAGGCTTTCTAGTTTTCAAAAAGTTTGAAAATCACAAATTGCACGTGTTGCTCATGCACCATAGTTCCAAGACTAGTGAAACTGTTGACTGTCTTTAAATCGATATGTGGTTGACCAGAATCATGAAAGAAGCTACAATGTTTGAAAGAAATTTTATATTTTTTCAAAATATTTAAATTTTAGTGATGGTAACTTTTCATTGACGCTGAGTATATATATACAAAGTACAGGATTCATCCACTTGACAGTTTCTGAGGAGAAAATTTTTGATTTTTTTTTTTTTTTTTTCAAAATTTTGCCCTTTATGGGGCCCCAGCAACCAATCAAAATAAAGGATTAGGACAAAACTCAAAAGAAACGCCAAACACTACTCAATAAACATTCCTGCAAAAACAAAATTCAAATGTCTGCAATTTTAGTGGAAAAATAGCCAATTTCCACTTTTCCCATTATAAGTCTATGGAAACTTTCAGTTGCCATAGCAACCAGAGTTCTTTTTTCCTATCAAGTTTCACATTTTACATGCTTTTTAATTTAATGCTTTGATTGTATATTGCCATGTTTGTTGTTACATGTACCATGTTTTGAGGGCCCCAAGGAAGATTGGTTCTGCCAATTGGGTCACCCTCGTTAAATAAAGAATTTACTTACTTACTTTACTACTTACTTATCCGCCTGGAATAAAAAACACAAATTATGTAGAGGCCACTGTCAGGAACATGTATACAAAGTACAGGCTTAATCCCCTTGACAGTTTCTGAGAAGAAGATTTTTGAATGTTTTTCGAAATTTTGCCCTATATGGGGCCCCTGCAACCAATCAAAATAAAGGATTAGGACAAAAGTCACATGAAACGTAGAGGACTACTCAATAAACATTTCTGCAAAATCAAAATTCAAATATCTCAAACAAGACAGCAAAAATAGGCAATTTTCACTTTTTTCCTTTATAAGTCTATGGGAAGCATAAGTTGCAATAGCAACCAGAGTTCTTATCCGATCGAAATAAACCAGAGGACCAATGATCCTGTAAACGCTCACCTGAGATCTGTTGTACGTATATACCAATAAACATGTTTGCATATTATGGAAAAAAGCCCCAGTAAAGGGGCAGATGATTCCCTGGTGTCCATTATTTTTCTTCATAATAATCAATATCCTGTCCATTTGCCAATTTCCTGCAAGTCTTTCCCTTCAACCGACAAATAACAGTTCCATTCAAAGGCATAGGCAACCTATGTTGACCGTTGTAAAATAGGTCAAGGTCATCACAGGGTCATGATTTATATTTACATTGTAGTACTTAAGCCATTGATGTTTCATACCAAGTTTTGTTGAAATCGGTCCACTGGTTCCAGAGAAGAAGATTTTGGAAGGATTTTTACCATATATGGGCATGGCGGCCATCTTGGCCATGTGACCTGGATCATTTATATACACATTGGTTCCCCCATTCTATAAATGCTTCACATAAAATTTCGCTTTGATTGGCCAAGTGGTTTCAGAGAAGAAGATGTTTGAATATTTTGGTAATATACATGTATATTGCCCCGGGGTGGGGGCATATGAGCCCTTTGGGTCCTTTTTTTTCAGAATCATTAATATTCAGTCAAACTACCCATTCCTGCAAGATTTTCACCTCAAATTACTTTTTAAAAGTTTTCCCCATTCAAATGCATAGGCGACCTATGTTGACCTTGCCATAAAAAAGGTCAAGGTCATCACAGGGTCATGATTTATATAAACATTGTAGTACTTGAGCCATCAATGCTCCATGCCAAGTTTCTTTGAAATCGGTGTACCGGTTCCAGAGAAGAAGATGACTAAAAGGTTTTTACCATATATGGGCATGGTGGCCATCTTGGTCATGTGACCTTGATTATTTACATACATATTGGTTCCCCCTTCCTATTGATGCTTCGCATAAAATTTGGCTTTAATTGGCCAAGCGGTTTCAGAGGAGATGATGTTTGAATATTATGGTAATATTATACAATTATTGACTTCAATGAGGTAGATAAATCCTTATATCTACCAAAATTGAAGTCAATAACTGTTTTGTTATATGACTTTTTAACTGGTTTAACTTATTTTATATTTTAGTTAAAAGAAATAAATAAACAAAATCAGAAGGCTAGATAATGAGGAGCAATTGATTATAATTGAGGAATAATTTTGTTAGTTCTCAATTAAACCTATGTTGTGGGTACTCATAAAAATCACCACGATCAGACAATTTCAATGAGTACCAACAACATAGGTTCTTATGAAAAAATAAACAAAACTAGAAATTGGCTGCAAGCAAGGCTTTCAGTATACCCCCCGCAAAATTATCTGGAGCTGGCCAATAACTTCCTAAGTCAAACATGCAGAAAATTTGTCAAAGATATCTTTTCAGCATTATAATTCTTCATGTACATCCTCAGTATGCCAGTCACATCTATAATATTAAAAGAATACATTGAAAGCTTGAGGTTGATTTCATTATTGTATATAAGCAATGGTCAAGAAATGGCTATGTTGAAAAATGATGTAAATTTGTCAAAAATCACTTTTTCAGTATTATAATTATTCATGCACATATCTTCAATATGTGTGGAACATATCTGCAAAGTATAGAAAAGAAATACTGAAAGCTCTAGGATATATGAGGAGTTGATTTCACAAACTATGCACTACCAACCATTACTGTATATAAGCAATGGTCAAAAATGACTATGTTGAAAAATGCTGTAAATTTGTCAGCAATTAATTTTTCAGTATTATAATTCTTCATGCACATCTTCAATATGTGTGAAACAGGTCTGCAAAGTACTGAAAAGAAATACTGAAAGCCCTAGGAGGAGTTGATATCACAAAATATGCACTACCAACCATTATTGTTTAAGCAATGGTCAAAAAATGGCTAAGTTAAAAAATGCTGTAAATTTGTCAAAAATTATTTTTTCAGCATTATAATTCTTCATGCACATCTTCAATATGTGTGGAACAGGTCTGCAAAGTACTGAAAAGAAATACTGAAAGCCCTAGGAGGAGTTGATTTCACAAAATATGCACTACCAACCATTATTGTTTAAGCAATGGTCAAAACATGCTGTAAATTTGTCAAAAATGATTTTTTCAGCATTATAATTCTTCATGCACATCTTTAATATGTGTGGAACATGTCTGCAAAGTATTGGAAAAAAATACTGAAAGCCCTATGAGGAGTTGATTTCACAAACTATGCACTTCCAACCATTGTTGAATATGGCAATTATCGAAAATTGGCTATGTTCAAAATGCTGTAAATTTGTCAAAATTCATTTTTTCAGCATAATACTTCTTCATGCATATCTTCAATATCTCTAGCACATAACTGCAAAGTATCAAAAGAGAATATTGAAAGCTGTAGGAGGAGTTGATTTCACAAAATATGCACTACCAACCATTATTGTATAAGCATTGGTCAAAAAATGGCTATGTTAAAAACTGCTGTAAATTTGTCAAAAATTATTTTTTCAGCATTATAATTCTTCATGCACATCTTCAATAAGTGTGGAACATGTCTGCAGAGTATTGAAAAGAAATACTGAAAACCCTAGGAGGAGTTGATTTCACAAACTATGAACTACCAACCATCATTGTATATAAGCAATGGTCAAAAATGGCTATGTTAAAACATGCGGTAAATTTGTCAAAAATGATTTTTTCAGCATTATAATTCTTCATGCACATCTTCAATATGTGTGGAACATGTCTACAAAGTATTGAAAAGAAATACTGAAAGCCTTAGGAGGAGTTGATTTCACAAACTTTGCATTACCAACCATTCTTGAATATGGCAATTATCGAAAATTGGCTAAGTTCAAAATGCTGTAAATTTGTCAAAATTCATTTTTTCAGCATAATACTTCTTCATGCATATCTTCAATATCTCTGGCACATATCTGCAAAGTATCAAAGGAGAATATTGAAAGCTGTAGGAGGAGTTGATTTCACAAAGTATGCACTATTAGCACTATGGCAAACATTCTATGTATAGGTTTAAAAAGTCCCATAACTCTTGCAAAACTGACCCTTTGGCCACTAAATTCATATCACACATGTGTTGTCTAATGGTGCAGGTGTGTTGAAAATTTGAAGAACATAGGGCAAAAACTACTTAAGTTATTCAGCAAAGATGTCAAAATGTTGACGGAATGACGGAATGACGGACAGGCTGAAAACAGTATACCCCCCTAAAACTTCGTTTTGCGGGGGGGTATAATTATCCCTTAATTATCACCCAATACATCTCATTATCTAGTGCTTTGTTTACCTGTAAAAGTTTGTTACTGCAAAGCATGTAGATTTCATGATCTGAAATGAGTTCAGGCTATTTATAGCTGACTGGCAGGTTTTATACACATACAGCAAATCATGTCATTTTCATTTAGCCCATGCTAATTTCATGGTGATGCTGTTTTAGGGTACTCAGGAGGGTAATATAGATTTTGGAAGTTAATATAAAAAAAACTGTCAAATTAATTAACCTCAAGGAACTGGTTTGATCTGGTTTTCATCAGTTTGGTCTTGTTTTAAAGCAAATATTAGGATTTATTAAAACTGAATGAGCCAATCAGGAGACAGGATTTTCTTCAGTCATATAACAAACATGTATATTGCCCCGGGGTGGGGGCAAATATGCCCCTGGGGTCCAATTTTTTTCACAATCATTAATATTCAGTCCTACTGCCCATTTCCTGCAAGACTTTCACGTAAAATGACATTTTTAAAGATTTCCCCATTCAAATGCATTGGGGACCTATGTTGACCTTGCCGTAAAATAGGTCAAGGTCATCACAGGGCCATGATTTATACATACATTGAAGTGCTTGAGCCATGGATGCTTCATGCCAAGTTTCGTTGAAATCGGTCCACCGGTTCTGGAGAAGAAGATTTTTGAAGGGTTTTTACCATATATGGGCATGGCGGCCATCTTGGTCATATGACCTGGATTTCTTATATATACATTGGTTCCCTTTTCCTATAGATGCTTCATATAAAATTTGGCTTTGATTGGCCAAGTGGTTTCAGAGGAGAAGATCTTTGAAATTGTGGACGAACGACGGACGGACGACGGACGGACGGACGGACGACGGATCATGGCCATCCTATAAGCTCACCTTGTGAGCCTAACGGCTCAGGTGAGCTAAAAACACAAATATTCGTTCCCCCCACCTGTAGATGCTATATGTGAAATATGAAAAGATTCGGCCTGGCAGCTTCAGAGGAGAAGTCGTTTGAAAATGTTGACGACGACGGACGACGACGACGGACGGACGCCTCCCTATACTATAAGCTCACCTTTGAGCCTATGGCTCAGGTGAGCTAATAAAGGGTCGCATTCTGTTCATACTGTATGTGAAACTAATTTCTATCTTCAATCAAGAGCCATAACTCTTGTCACAAAATTGTAACAAGAACTCCGCGGAGGTCGATATCGCACCTGCATCGGGCAAAATAACTAAAAAAGTGAAATATAGGTCCAGGGCACCAGGTTAAGGTGTGTTCTGAAAGGGTATGTGAAGGACATTTACTATGCGAGGTTTTACACTCGCAGCTATCACTGATGCAGAAAAAAAACAAACTTCGACATAAAAATATAACAAAGTCAATGGACCGTGAAATATAGGTCAAGGTCAGCAGGTCAAGGTGCGTGCTTGAAGGGTATGTCAAGGACATTTACTGTGCAAGGTTTCACACTCGCAGCTATCACTGATGCAGAGAAAACCAAACTTTGACGTAAAAATTTACAAAGTCAATGGACCGTGAAATATAGGTCAAGGTCAGCAGGTCAAGTTGTGTGCTTGAAGGGTATGTCAAGGACAATTACTATGCAAGGTTTCACGCTCACAGCTATTAATGATGAAGAGAAAATCAAACTTCGACGTAAAAATTTACAAAGTCAATGGACCGTGAAATATAGGTCAAGGTCAGAGGGTCAAGGTGTGTGCTTGAAGGGTATGTCAAGGACAATTACTATGCAAGGTTTCACGCTCACAGCTATTAATGATGCAGAGAAAACCAAACTTCGACGTAAAAATATAACAAAGTCAATGGACCGTGAAATATAGGTCAAGGTCAGCGGGTCAAGGTGCGTGCTTGAAGGGTATGTCAAGGACAATTACTATGCAAGGTTTCATGCTCACAGCTATTACTGATGCAGAGAAAACCAAACTTCGACGTAAATATTAACAAAGTCAATGGACCGTGAAATATAGGTCAAGGTCAGCGGGTCAAGGTGCGTGCTTGAATGGTATGTCAAGGACAATTACTTGGTCATGTGACCTGGATCATTTATATACACATTGGTTCCCCCATTCTATAAATGCTTCACATAAAATTTGGCTTTGACTGGCCAAGTGGTTTCAGAGAAGAAGATGTTTGAATATTTTGGTAATATACATGTATATTGCCCCGGGGTGGGGGCATATGAGCCCCTTGGGTCCATTTTATTTTTTTCAGAATCATTAATATTCAGTCAAACTACCCATTCCTGCAAGATTTTCACCTCAAATTACTTTTTAAAAGTTTTGCCCATTCAAATGCATAGGCGACCTATGTTGACCTTGCCATAAAAAAGGTCAATGTCATCACAGGGTCATGATTTATATGCACATTGTAGTACTTGAGCCATCAATGCTCCATGCCAAGTTTCTTTGAAATCGGTGTACCGGTTCCAGAGAAGAAGATGTCTAAAGGGTTTTTACCATATATGGGCATGGCAGCCATCTTGGTCATGTGACCTTGATTATTTATATACATATTGGTTCCCCCTTCCTATTGATGCTTCACATGAAATTTGGCTTTAATTGGCTAAGCGGTTTCAGAGGAGATGATGTTTGAATATTATGGTAATATACATGTATATTGCCCCGGGGTGGGGGCAAATATGCCCCTGGGGTCCAATTTTTTTCAGAATCATTAATATTCAGTCCTACTGCCCATTTCCTGCAAGACTTTCACTTAAAATGACATTTTTAAAGTTTTCCCCATTTAAATGCATTGGGGACCTATGTTGACCTTGCCGTAAAATAGGTCAAGGTCATCATAGGGCCATGATTTATATATACATTGAAGTGCTTGAGCCATGGATGCTTCATGCAAAGTTTCGTTGAAATCGGTCCACCGGTTCTGGAGAAGAAGATTTTTGAAGGGTTTTTACCATATATGGGCATGGCGGCCATCTTGGTCATGTGACCTGGATTTCTTATATATACATTGGTTCCCCCTTCCTATAAATGCTTCATATAAAATTTGGCTTTGATTGGCCAAGTGGTTTCAGAGGAGAAGATCTTTGAAATTGTGGACGGACAACGGACGGACGGACGGACGCTGGATCATGGCCATCCTATAAGCTCACCTTGTGAGCCTAACGGCTCAGGTGAGCTAAAAACACAAATATTCATTCCCCCCACCTGTAGATGCTATATGTGAAATATGAAAAGATTCGGCCTGGCAGCTTCAGAGGAGAAGTCGTTTGAAAATGTTGACGACGACGGACGACGACGACGGACGGACGCCGGATGCCTCCCTATACTATAAGCTCACCTTTGAGCCTATGGCTCAGGTGAGCTAATAAAGGGTCGCATTCTATTCATACTGTATGTGAAACTAATTTCTATCTTCAATCAAGAGCCATAACTCTTGTCACAAAATTGTAACAAGAACTCCGCGGAGGTCTATATTGCACCTGCATCGGGCAAAATAACTAAAAAAGTGAAATATATGTCCAGGGCACCAGGTTAAGGTGTGTTCTGAAAGGGTATGTGAAGGACATTTACTATGCAAGGTTTTACACTCGCAGCTATCACTGATGCAGAAAAAAAAAACTTCGACATACAAATATAACAAAGTCAATGGACCGTGAAATATAGGTCAAGGTCAGCAGGTCAAGGTGAATCCTTGAAGGGTATGTCAAGGACAGTTACTGTGCAAGGTTTCACACTCGCAGCTATCACTGATGCAGAGAAAACCAAACTTTGACGTAAAAATTTACAAAGTCAATGGACCGTGAAATATAGGTCAAGTTCAGCAGGTCAAGTTGTGTACTTGAAGGGTATGTCAAGGACAATTACTATGCAAGGTTTCACGCTCACAGCTATTAATGATGAAGAGAAAACCAAACTTCGACGTAAAAATTTACAAAGTCAATGGACCGTGAAATATAGGTCAAGGTCAGCGGGTCAAGGTGTGTGCTTGAAGGGTATGTCAAGGACAATTACTATGCAAGGTTTCACGCTCACAGCTATTAATGATGCAGAGACAACCAAACTTCGACGTAAAAATATAACAAAGTCAATGGACCGTGAAATATAGGTCAAGGTCAGCGGGTCAAGGTGCATGCTTGAAGGGTATGTCAAGGACAATTACTATGCAAGGTTTCACGCTCACAGCTATGCAGAGAAAACCAAACTTTGACGTAAATATTAACAAAGTCAATGGACCGTGAAATATAGGTCAAGGTCGGCGGGTCAAGGTGCATGCTTGAATGGTATGTCAAGGACAATTACTATGCAAGGTTTCAGACTCGCAGCTATCACTGATGTCGAGAAAACCGAACTTCGACGTAAAAATTTTCAAAGTCAGTGGACTGTGAAATATAGGTCAAGGGGTACTGGGTCAAGGTGCGTGCTTGAATGGTATGTCAAGGACAATTACTATGCAAGGTTTCAGACTCGCAGCTATCACTGATGTAGAGAAAACTAAACTTTGATGTAAATGTTGACGGACAGACGAACGAACGGAAATTTGAACTCCTATACCGCACCCTGCTATAAGCAGGTGCGATAAAAAGAGGTAAAATGTACATATAATTCCAACCCAGATCCTGTCAGTATCAATATGATGCTTTAAAGGTTGATGAATGAAAAAAGACTCACAGGCACACTAAAGGATAAGTGTATTGAAAAATACAACTACTGAACATTCAGCAATATTTTGAAAACATGGTGCAGGGCATTTTCTGACCTTCATCGTAAATTTTTGGTACTAATGAAATTGGGAAAAAGTAGCCTGATTTTGGGGAAAAAATGCCACAATTTTGGGAAAAAATAGTGCAATTTTTAGCCAAATTAAGAAAGTTTACCTTTTAAATTTGGATTTTTCTGCTCATTTGGAATGTTTCAGGTCAAATGGGCATTCTTTCAGCTAATTGGAAAAAAATGGTAATGGAAACCGGACCCACTTATGTATAGAGAAAAAGCCCTGTGGTGCTTATAACTTACAACCAACACAACAGTCTCATCTGAATGACTGGAGAAGCCAGAACCCCTGGTCTACAAAGCAAGTGGATTAACCACTATGCCACACAGACTTGTCATTAAAAAGACACACAGGACCAATGGTACTGACAATGCTCACCTGAGAGTTGGTCTTAGAAAACTGACCTTGACCCTGAATGCTCACATGACTTAATGAACTCAGTAAACTGTCTGTAACTACAATTTTTAGGATACAAAACTTTCTGGAAAAATCCATTTGTTTAATTCCTTCCCATTGAAAAGCCTATAGCACCAAATCTGACTTTGTCATAAAACAGTTCAAGGTCAATCCAAGATCATCATTTATAAAATGTTGACAGATGGGCAGACAGACAGAGGCCGAGTACCTGCCTATCCTATTAACTCACCTATAAGCCTTTGGCTCAGGTGAACTAATAAATCATTATAGGCTAGAGTTCCTGATGCTGCATAACAAATTTTGCTGAAATCTGTCCATCGGTTCCTGAGAAGATGTTTGTTATGTATATGGTGGGTTTGACTAGAGGACCACTGGTCCTATAGCTCACCTGAGAGATTATCACATTGTAAGCTCATAAAATGTAAATTAATTGAGAATCGACCAATGAAAGTCTATGCATGGACACTATTGACCCCCGGGGCATGGCCAAATTTGACCCAGGGGCATGACTGGCACAATTTATAATGGGGACTACCAAACATTGCTACATACAAAATATAGAACACGGGGACCCAACTGTTAATCGTGATTATTGATGCGACGTGGAATGTTAATGCATGCTATTATGAAGTTTCATATGCGTCGGCGAGATCGTTACGAATGCGACGTTCCACATCCTCTGCCCTTGGACCGTAAGTAGCACATGCTTTGCACTCGTGAAAATAAACAAAGCCGAGTTTGCAAAATCGGCGTCCACTATGATCTGCAAAATGTTTCTACGTTCCCACTTGAAGTCAATTGGAATACTTACGGCACTTGTGTTTTTCAGCTAATGGTTTATAAGGTTGACAGGTAGATACAATTTTGCCACGGAAACTAATTACATTCTTAAAGTCCTTTTGTTTTTCTTTGTCTTGGTCGTAAACTAAAAAGTATAACACAGTCCTGTGGGTGTCTTTATTGAAATTTGTATCCAAACGGCTTTGTAAATGCACATTTATTTACTGAGCTTGAAAAACAGTAAGATAAGCACCTTTTGTATGCATCGAAGACGAAGGTACGTACTACTAGAATGAGTCATGGAAGAATTAGCATTTTTGTTGTGCTCTTTCAGAAGTTATTTACGTACATGCAGAAGCATTACGAGTGCCTTTATCTAGCGAAATATTGCATGGCGTTTTTTCCTGGGACTACATGCACTTCGTTGAGCAAGCTTCAAAGCATATACCGCTTTTATGTTGAATGAGGTCACAGAGTGGGGTTTCTGATTCAGCTTTGTCAACGTTCGAGTGACACATCTGATTTATTCTTGCCTCGAAACAGCAAATCATTTTCGGACATATCACTGACAGAGCTTATATGTTTCCTACATTAAATGAATTATTCTAAGGCGAAATCAAATAATCAAGTTTTGATCATTGAATATGGGTGGCTCCATGCATTTCTGATAAGCAGGGAGAAAAACAACAGAATTAAAGGGATTTATGTGGTTTTTAGGTGCAGTTGTGAGGCAGTTTTCCATTGGAATGGTGTGTTATACAAAAACAGCGATCAACAATGGTTATTTCAATACATTAACATTAGAAGAGTCTTCGGGAGCACTGTGAACCCTCTGCATCGGACTCAAACAACTTTCTCCAGCCTCTGCAAGTAATAATACAATATAAAACCATGGTTGACCCCTATAACATGTATCTAAAAATATTTATTGAAGAAAATGCATCACTGTCTCCATATCGCAACATTTGCTATTTTATTTTACTGAATCATCGGCATACATGTGATATCTAACGATTGATCGTGAATCTCCCGATATTTTGGTCCCAAAAACGCTCTCACGATATAAAAACCTAAAACCCGATGAAGAAAAATTCCTATGGTGTTTTTCCGCAAGCCACCATTTTTTTAGTTTTCCCCAAAAAGATCGTTTGGCAGAATGTTTACAGCGCCTACTCGACGAATTTTCGTACTGTGAAGTGACAGGTGTGATAATTGGCCTCGGGTAATTGGATTAACGCTATAAGGTGCTAGGTAATTGTCGTACTTGATTTGAGGATGTCAGGTAAGCTTACGTAAGGATCATCAGTTGACATGGTTGATTGATCGGTGATCATTGGGGTTTGTCTTGAGCTTGATAAAAAAAATACACCAACCTTCAAAAAAGCAATAATCCCAATAATAT
This sequence comes from Rugalucina vietnamica, assembly GCA_964017185.1. Taxonomy (NCBI): domain Eukaryota; kingdom Metazoa; phylum Mollusca; class Bivalvia; order Lucinida; family Lucinidae; genus Rugalucina; species Rugalucina vietnamica. Next base: position 33,834,145 of record OZ024874.1, on the reverse strand, counting down.
TACTCCAAATGTTCCAATAACTTGTTCTAAGACTCGAAGTAAACAAATGACAATACACAGCTTTCCATTTATATGCAATTATTTATTGTGTAAACATAAACCATGTGCTTTTTACGTCTGGTCAAATGCTGGAGTGCTATGACGTCATCATGGCCAAGTTGTGCAGTGGTTAAGGTGTTGGCTTGTCACGCGGGAGGTCGTGAGTTCGAATCTCCGCTGGAGCAAAATTTTTTTTTTTTTTTTTTTTGAAAAAAGATTTTTTTTTTCCTCTTTTCACCTTCAAACCTCTTTTTTGCATTAGTTTATTTCTCTTTTTCTTATCTGCACAATTTAGATTTTTTTTTTTCAAACAGATCTACATGTAATTTCCTTTTCAAACCTATACAAACTTAATAATTTACTATTTTCACAATTACTTATTTTATCAATGAACTACTGTTGAAGGAAGCTATCATTATCCATTTGGTACATAGCAAGTATGTCTTACAACCAGAATTAAATTACTTTCAATAATTATAATAAAATTCTAATTTTAAGTAATCATCTATAGATTTGTGAGAATCAGTTGTATATGCATATTGAAGTGCAAACATTTGACAAAATGCTGGACTGCTGAAAATATTTTCCGGGGTAAAATCGGCTATAATTTTGTCGAGAAAAAACCTCCCTATTTCAGACCTAAATCTCCTTACCAAAAATGTCCAATCTCCCTATTTGGGCCTAAGAATGTATCACATGTATGATCATCGGTCTCATTCTTCCACGATGCATTTCTGTGTCGCATATTAAATTTTAACAACGTCTTCGATGCATACAACAGATGCTTATCTTACTGTTTTTCACGCTCAGTAGATAAATGTGCATTTACAAAGCCGTTTGGATACATATTTCAATAACGACATCCACAGGACTGTGTTATACTTTTTATTTTACGACCAAGACAAAGAAAAACAAAAGGAATTTAAGAATGTAATGTGATTCCGTGGCAAAATTGTATCTACAGGTCAACTTTATAAACCATTAGCTGAAAAACACAAGTTCCGTAAGTATTCCAATTGACTTCAAGTGGGAACATAGAAGAATTTTGCAGATCATAGTGGACGCCGATTTTGTAAACTCGGCTTCGTTTATTTTCGCGAGAACAAAAAATGTGTTACTTACCGTTCAAGGACAGAGGATGTGGAACGTCGCATTCGTAACAATATCGCCGACGCATACGAAACTTCATATTAGCATGCATTAACATTCCACGTCGCATCAATAATCACGATTAACAGTTGGGTCCCCGTGTAGAAGCTCTGGGCCTTTTGGTTTCAGAGAAGAAGATTTTTTTAGTTTTTCCCATTGTAAGTCTATGGAGACTATCGACCCCTGGGGCGTGGCCAAATTTGACCCCAGGGGCATGGCTGGCACAATTTATGTAGAGGACCATTAGCCATTGCCACATACAAAATATCAAAGCTGTGTGACCTGTGGTTTCAGAAAAGAAGATTTTTGATTTTTTTTCCCATAGCAAGTCTATTGAGACTATCAACCTCCGGGGCCTGGCCAAATTTGACCCCAGGGGAATGAATGGCATAATTTATGTAGAGGACCATTAGCCATTGCTACATACCAAATATCAAAGCTGTGGGCCTAGTGGTTTCAGAGAAGAAGATTTTTTTAGTTTTTCCTATTGTAGGTCTATGGAGACTATCGACCCCCGGGGCGTGGCCAAATTTGACCCCGGGGACATGATTGGCACAATTTATGTAGAGGACCATTAGCCATTGCCACATACAAAATATCAAAGCTGTGGGCCCTGTGGTTTCAGAGAAGAAGATTTTTGAAATTTTTTCCCATAGTAAGTCTATGGAGACTATCAACCCCCGGGGCGTGGCCAAAATTGACCCCAGGGGCATGAATGGCACAATTTATGTAGAGGACCATTAGCCATTGCTACATATCAAATATCAAAGCTGTTGGCCTAGTGGTTTCAGAGAAGAAGATTTTTTTAGTTTTTTTTTCCTATTGTAGGTCTATGGAGACTATCGACCCCCGGGGCGTGGCCAAATTTGACCCCAGGGGCATGATTGGCACAATTTATGTAGAAGACCATTAGCCATTGCCACATACAAAATATCAAAGCTGTGGGCCCTGTGGTTTCAGAGAAGAAGATTTTTTAATTTTTTTCCCATAGTAAGTCTATGGAGACTATCAACCCCCGGGGCGTGGCCAAATTTGACCCCAGGGGCATGAATGACACAATTTATGTAGAGGACCATTAGCCATTGCTACATACCAAATATCAAAGCTGTGGGCCTAGTGGTTTCAGAGAAGAAGATTTTTTTTAGTTTTTCCAATTGTAAGTCTATGGAGACTATCGACCCCCGGGGTGTGGCCAAATTTGACCCCAGGGGCATGGCTGGCACAATTTATGTAGAGGACCATTAGCCATTGCCACATACCAAATATCAAAGCTGTGGGCCCTGTGGTTTCAGAGAAGAAGATTTTTGAATTTTTTTCCCATAGTAAGTCTATGGAGACTATCGACCCCCCGGGCGTGGCCAAATTTGACCCCAGGGGCATGAATGGCACAATTTATGTAGAGGACCATTAGCCATTGCTACATACCAAATATCAAAGCTGTGGGCCTAGTGGTTTCAGAGAAGAAGATTTTTTTAGTTTTTCCCATTGTAAGTCTATGGGACCTATCTGTTGCCATGGAAACCACAATTTTGATACAATCTGCTCCAAAACCTTGTGCCATCAATCCCCCAACCCAATTATGGTTCACATTAAATTTGATCAAGATCGGCCTACTAGCTTCAGAAATATTCTTCTTTGAAATTGTGGACGGACGACGACGGATGCCTGCCTATCCTATAAGCTCACCTGTGAGCCTTCGGCTCAGGTGAGCTAATAATATTGGCTTTCTTTCTTCCTAATGTTGGCTAGTATTTGCTTGCTTTAATAAAAGTTTTTACTTGTGATCAAAGGGGAGTAACCTTGATTATATATTTCATTTTATGTTATTCTTTTGTTTCTAGAATTTATAGAGTCTGGAACTTGATAGAAGTGTGTCATTAATTACATTTAGTTAGTATTTTTATAACTATTATATAATTAAGAAGTTGTGAGCACATTATAGAAAATTCCAGATGAAACTGAAATGACATTTTTTTGTCATCATTGATTAGTTATATATTTTACATAATTATATGTAGCCTACTGGCAATTCTGCCCTTGATCCTTTGGGAAGTTTCTGTTTCCAGAGGCTTCTGAAGAACAATTGCTAAGCTCTTTACTGTTATAGAGAACAGTTTATTATAAAATTTTCTAGAAGCTAGTAGACTTTCCGCAGATCATTGGATGTATATATACAGGTCTCAATCCAGGCTCAAGCATTCAGAAATTCGAAGTTAGTTAATGTTTATAGTTTTGGTTGTTTCACTGGTTTTGGATTAGTATTATTCTCTGTGGATTATTATTATAAATGGAAGACATACATCTTGTGCTCTTTTGGAAACTGGACTGAGGATATCTGTGAACTGACATTTTGAGGGACAAGGATTTATTTAGACACTTATATTGTAAGTTGATTATTTATTTATTTACTTATTTATTCAGTTATTTGTATGTATAAATTGCATTTATTTGTTAAGTTGTTTGATTTAGATTACAATATTGAGATTTAAACTTTGTTGGTTGTTCTTTGCTGAATTAGCCAGACTCTTGAAATCATTTTAGGGTTGAAAGTTTCTTTATTTGTCTAGTTATGCTTGCTTGTAACATGTTAAAGAGTTTTTATCATCAATGGGTGCGTAGCCAAACTTTCATTCAACCTTCCCAATGAAGCTCCACATAAAAATGGCATTGATTGACTAAGTGGCTTCTGAGAAAATTAAGTTTTAATTTTAATGTGTAAATGTTTTTTGGCCAAGGTCAAGAAATAACCTTGATCTTAAATGCTCACATAACTTCATCAATGCATAGGTTGTCTGTATCTACAAACTTTCAGGTCATAAGCTGTAAAACTTTCTGTCTACAATTTTTCCCATTGAAAAGCCTACATAGTATGGGAGATAAGGGAAAAATCGTTCAAAAAGTGATAAAAGTATGAAACTTGGCACAATACCTCCTTTGACCACTTGATTTTAGAAAATGCCGGGACACAATTAAGTGATAGGACAAAAATTGTGGCCGCCATCTTGAATTTCAAAATGGCCGTCAATAAGAAGTTGTCAAGTGAATAATTTGGCTCTCAGACTACATAGAGACATGATTTAAATGTCATTTTATATGTTTTGGCACACGAGGAAGCCAGAACGATGAAGAAAAAAACATTATTTTACATGTTTGTGTATGAAAATTCTCTACAGAGGGTATTTCGTCTAAATAAAGCCACCGTAAAGATGAACATTGAGGTGTAATCTTTAACAAAACATTTCTACGGTTAAACATGTTAAAGATGACACTAAAACAACTATATATTAATTTTTGCTGAAACCTGGACAGAGTAATTACTTGACATTGAATAATTCAATTACATGTATGTATATGTATGCCCATTGAAACGTATCCAATACGTTTTTTATTGATAACAGGTTGCCGCGCAGTTGCAGAGCTCTGTGCATGGAGTGAAACAGACATGCATTTGCATGGCCGCCGACATGCTTTTCTTTGCAACCACATTTGACAAGCTCTTTACACACTTTGGCTGCTTCTGGAAGTGACGTCCAGGAAGGAGAATTGTGCGTTTCTTCCAGCCCCATTCTCCAAGACTCGGTAACTCCTGATTCCCAACAAGGGTCTGTCCCCCAACACATACATGTGATATCTAACGATTGATCGTGAATCTCCCGATATTTTGGTCCCAAAAACGCTCTCACGATATAAAAACCTAAAACCCGATGAAGAAAAATTCCTATGGTGTTTTTCCGCAGGCCACCATTTTTTTAGTTTTCCCCAAAAAGATCGTTTGGCAGAATGTTTACAGCACCTACTCGACGAATTTTCGTACTGTGAAGTGACAGGTGTGATAATTGGCCTCGGGTAATTGGATTAACGCTATAAGGTGCTAGGTAATTGTCGTACTTGATTTGAGGATGTCAGGTAAGCTTACGTAAGGATCATCAGTTGACATGGTTGATTGATCGGTGATCATTGGGGTTTGTCTTGAGCTTGATAAAAAAAATACACCAACCTTCAAAAAAGCAATAATCCCAATAATATTACTCCAAAACACTATTCCAACATGTTCCAATAACTTGTTCTAAGACTCGAAGTAAACAAATGACAATACACAGCTTTCCATTTATATGCAATTATTTATTGTGTAAACATAAACCATGTGCTTTTTACGTCTGGTCAAATGCTGGAGTGCTATGACGTCATCATGGCCAAGTGGTGCAGTGGTTAAGGTGTTGGCTTGTCACGCGGGAGGTCGTGAGTTTGAATCTCCGCTGGAGCAAATTTTTTTTTTTTTTTTTTTTTTTTTTTGAAAAAAGATATTTTTTTTTCCTCTTTTCACCTTCAAACCTCTTTTTTGCATTAGTTTATTTCTCTTTTTCTTATCTGCACAATTTAGATTTTTTTTTTTCAAATAGATCTACATGTAATTTCCTTTTCAAACCTATACAAACTTAATAATTTACTATTTTCACAATTACTTATTTTATCAATGAACTACTGTTGAAGGAAGCTATCATTATCCATTTGGTACATAGCAAGTATGTCTTACAACCAGAATTAAATTACTTTCAATAATTATAATAAAATTCTAATTTTAAGTAATCATCTATAGATTTGTGAGAATCAGTTGTATATGCATATTGAAGTGCAAACATTTGACAAAATGCTGGACTGCTGAAAATATTTTCCGGGGTAAAATCGGCTATAATTTTGTCGAGAAAAAACCTCCCTATTTCAGACCTAAATCTCCCTACCAAAAATGTCCAATCTCCCTATTTGGGCCTAAGAATGTATCACATGTATGCCCCAACAGTACCCCGCTTGATACACTGCACGTTTGACATGCTCTTTCAGAGCAGCCTCAGTTGGAGGTATGCGATCTATTTGCCTTCCATGGCAAACGACAATTTTCTACTGTGTGCTCTGACTTGTTCTGTCATAAAGCAGAATCACGAACCTCTGCAGATGTTTCATAGTCTCGTCCGACAGTGAAAGTGGCATATTGCCGAGATCATAACCTATGGAAACCGACTACAACATCAGTGTCTACAGTCCTAATCAAAATTCTGCGATTACCCTGTTTTGCACAATGAAGAGCACGAATGCTTAGTCGAGTGTCGGAGTCTAAGTGATTACATGGGGCAATACCAGCGCCTATTACACTGTACCCTTGCTGCATTAAACTGTTTTCTTGGGGTTGGTTAAACCGATACGCAATCTGTAAGATAGTTGTACAACTCTGTTTTGTTTTCATCAACCCGAAGGAAGCTTTGCCAGTTCTTTGGAGTTGTGCTTTTCACAATGATTCGACAACCTGAACCGCGCTTTTCCCTTGTGGAACTTCTAGGGCTTCCCTCGATGAAACAGTCCCAAACAACACCTAAGCGTACTTCCGATGTCTGCAGTAGATTGACCAGATATGGTATGAACACAACTTCAGCGCAGTCACCAAAAGTTGTAGTAGAAGCTTTCGGTTCAAGCATATTCACAACCACAGACCCATCAACAATTTTGCCTCAACCCTGGCATATCTTTCTGTGGTACTGTAATAAGGCTTTCAAGACACCCCCTTAGATCAGACTTTGCATCATGTCTTAGATCTCCCATGTCTGAAAGTGGTGGGGGCATTCCCTGATTTTCATGTCGGAAAAATTTACCAGTATATCCATCTCTTGATTGACGTGATATATACGCTACATTCTGCTGAAAAACTCGTAATTATTCTTCAAAGATTTGATTTCATGGGCTGTTCTGGAGTTCTTAGTTTGCTGCGTTTTCCTGAACAGGGAGACATTGTTTCTAGGAATGATGTTTGAAATCAGAACTGATCTTTGCTTCAACCTTTCATCTACATACATCTCATACTGTGACTGAGCAATTGTCTGAACCAACAGTCGTTTCACCCATAACCTCCTTTGAATCTATAAGGTAACCAGATCCTGACTACCTTCATTGAAGGGATTTCCTCATACCACAAAGGCTGATATCATTGCCTTGATGTGACTTACAAATTGTGCTTGAACTGAGGGCTCTAAACCATGATGATGTGAACCTTTTGCAGGCGGTGAGTTTTCAAAGTCCTCAATAATGAGGGCGATCTCTGGGCCAGCCATCCATTATATCAATGGATTATCAGTAATCCCGATTACACCACCATCTCTTTTTATTAAATCATCCATCTCTTCATGGGCCTGATCCATTGTCTTGTGGTGGCTTCTGTACAATGAAGTTGCCTTTGACGCTGACGGCACAGTTCGGTTTTCTTTAAGAAGAATCATATCTTTGATATGAATTGATATGTCACGGATACGTGGCATGTTAACCGCGACATACCTGTCACTTTGCGTTTGTATGTACGACGTGTGATGTATGGACGGCGTATTGGACCTGCCACGTACGTGCTACAGATTTTTAAGTGCACACATAAAAAACGTAGCACCTCGGTGTATGAGGAGTATGTGCTACGTATCGAGGAGTATGAGCTATGTATGCTCACGTATGTACGACGTACGCTTGACGTTTCTTTCGTATCTTGATACGCCGTAGATACGGGAGTCGATATGTTATAGTGTGACAGAGGATCCAATACGTTTTTTATTGATAACAGGTTGCCGCGCAGTTGCAGAGCTCTGTGCATGGAGTGAAACAGACATGCATTTGCATGGCCGCCGACATGCTTTTCTTTGCAACCACATTTGACAAGCTCTTTACACACTTTGGCTGCTTCTGGAAGTGACGTCCAGGAAGGAGAATTGTGCGTTTCTTCCAGCCCCATTCTCCAAGACTCGGTAACTCCTGATTCCCAACAAGGGTCTGTCCCCCAACACATACATGTGATATCTAACGATTGATCGTGAATCTCCCGATATTTTGGTCCCAAAAACGCTCTCACGATATAAAAACCTAAAACCCGATGAAGAAAAATTCCTATGGTGTTTTTCCGCAAGCCACCATTTTTTTAGTTTTCCCCAAAAAGATCGTTTGGCAGAATGTTTACAGCACCTACTCGACGAATTTTCGTACTGTGAAGTGACAGGTGTGATAATTGGCCTCGGGTAATTGGATTAACGCTATAAGGTGCTAGGTAATTGTCGTACTTGATTTGAGGATGTCAGGTAAGCTTACGTAAGGATCATCAGTTGACATGGTTGATTGATCGGTGATCATTGGGGTTTGTCTTGAGCTTGATAAAAAAAATACACCAACCTTCAAAAAAGCAATAATCCCAATAATATTACTCCAAAACACTATTCCAACATGTTCCAATAACTTGTTCTAAGACTCGAAGTAAACAAATGACAATACACAGCTTTCCATTTATATGCAATTATTTATTGTGTAAACATAAACCATGTGCTTTTTACGTCTGGTCAAATGCTGGAGTGCTATGACGTCATCATGGCCAAGTGGTGCAGTGGTTAAGGTGTTGGCTTGTCACGCGGGAGGTCGTGAGTTTGAATCTCCGCTGGAGCAAATTTTTTTTTTTTTTTTTTTTTTTTTTTTTTTGAAAAAAGATATTTTTTTTTCCTCTTTTCACCTTCAAACCTCTTTTTTGCATTAGTTTATTTCTCTTTTTCTTATCTGCACAATTTAGATTTTTTTTTTTCAAATAGATCTACATGTAATTTCCTTTTCAAACCTATACAAACTTAATAATTTACTATTTTCACAATTACTTATTTTATCAATGAACTACTGTTGAAGGAAGCTATCATTATCCATTTGGTACATAGCAAGTATGTCTTACAACCAGAATTAAATTACTTTCAATAATTATAATAAAATTCTAATTTTAAGTAATCATCTATAGATTTGTGAGAATCAGTTGTATATGCATATTGAAGTGCAAACATTTGACAAAATGCTGGGTTCGGTTTTCTTTAAGAAGAATCATATCTTTGATATGAATTGATATGTCACGGATACGTGGCATGTTAACCGCGACATACCTGTCACTTTGCGTTTGTATGTACGACGTGTGATGTATGGACGGCGTATTGGACCTGCCACGTACGTGCTACAGATTTTTAAGTGCACACATAAAAAACGTAGCACCTCGGTGTATGAGGAGTATGTGCTACGTATCGAGGAGTATGAGCTATGTATGCTCACGTATGTACGACGTACGCTTGACGTTTCTTTCGTATCTTGATACGCCGTAGATACGGGAGTCGATATGTTATAGTGTGACAGAGGATAAAGTGTTGTCTATTTTCTCATGATACGGCTTATTTCAAAGTGTTTACCTCACTAACAAACTGTAATGTGTGCAGAATTCTCTTGAGAATACTAATTAGCAAAGACTGGCATATGTCATGTATTAGAACTTCAAGTTGAACTTTGGTCTGGGCTGGCTTGGTCTCAAGTGTTATGTCACCAATTTAGTTGTTACATCATTTTACATAATCGGACCAGGTTAGGCTAGGGTAGGCCAGGCTACAGATTAGAACATGCCCTCCAGGATCTATCATTTTACATTGTTTTGACATTGGGAATTGTTATTTCTTAACACAAAAAGTCAAGCAGGTTTGTTAGTTTTAGTTGTTGCTACAGCTATGGCCATGTCGCGACGATGTCCCCATTGTCACTATTAACTACCATACGAACATATGTCAGTACAAGTAAACGTATCACTCTAAGCATCCACCCAGTCTGGTAAGAGACTTCACTGGCTTAAATGGGTTTGTCTATGACATTAATATTCTTTGTTCAAACAGGGAACGGGAACGTGGACGACCGGGGTGACTGCAATAGCTCTATGCACTTCGTGCAGTCGAGCTAAAAATGTCACTCTGTTGATTTTGGCTTGCAGTGACACATACCGTTTTGGTAGCTACAAATGTATGAAGTGTTACGTGGCTTTCCTACATTCACTGAGCCAAATAAACTTATTTAAAACGTTTCTTGAATCAGAACACATAAATCGGAATTGAAATCGAGTCAAAAACACAAACAGAATTCAAGATATTGTCATATTTGTATTTTTATGGCGGCCATCTTGAAATCCAAGATGGCCGCCATGAAAATGCTCATATCACTTGTGTCCCGGTCTGTTTTGATTTATAATCAAATAATGAAGCTTTGTGCCAAATTTCACACTTTTATCACAATTTGAACGATTTTCATGAAAATCCCTACTTACCGACTGTACTAACATGTATGTGACTAAATTTGACATTACTGTAAAATAGGTCACAGTCAACCCAAGGTCAGTCATGATTTGTACAAACTATGATGGGTCTGAGCCCCAGGTGCTAGATACCAAGGTTTTTTTTAAATTAGTCTACTGGTTCTGGAGAAGATTTTTTAAATGTTTTTGCTATTATTGCCCTGATGGCCATGTGATCTGGACAATTTATAAACAAGTAGCCCAAGGGCAACGATCGCTCACCTGAGAGTCAACAAGTACAGTCACTGGACAAAGTGATTTTTTGTTTTTAAAAATGTGATCAAAATTGAAGATGCTGGAGTGGCCACAACACTAAAAATTGATTTTTCAAACATTCAAGGACAGCTAACTCCACAGTCCACGATCGAATCTTGCTCAAATTCAAACTCATCCAAGATGTTATGGTTATCCTTGTTTCTTCCAAGAATGAAGAAGATCCGATCAAAATTAAAGGCCCTAGAGTGGTCACAATACAAAATATTGATTTTTCAAACACTAAACGGCAGCTAACTCCGCAATCAGAGGTCAGATCTGGCCGAAATTCAAACTCATGCGAGATATTGTAGTTATCCTTGTTACCTGCAAGAATGAAGAAGATCCACTGAAAAACAAAGATGCTAGAGTGGCCACAACACAAAATATGGATTTTTTCAAACACTCAAGGGCAGATAACTCTGCATTCAGAAGTCCGAGCTGGTCAAAATTCAAACTCATCCAAGATGTTATAGATGTCCTTGTTACTTCCAAGAATAAAGAAAATCCGAATAAAAATGAAGGCGCTAGAGTGGCCACAACACTAAATATTGATTTTTCAAACAGACAAGGGCAGATCACTCTGCAGTCAAGGGTCGGATCTGGCTGAAATTCGAACTCATCCGAGATGTTATGGCTATCCTTGTTACTTGCAAGTATGAACCAGAGGACCAATGGTCCTGTAAACGCTCACCTAGCTGAGATCTGCTGTATATACGAATGTTATAGAAAATAGTCCCAGTATAGGGGCAGATGAAGCCCTTGGGCCATTTTTTTTTTTTTTTTCAGAATAATCAATATACTGTCCATACAAGTTTTTCCTTTCCCTTGACATTTTAACAGTTTACCTATCAAATACATAGGCAACCCATGTTGACCTTGCATTAAAATAGGTGAAGGTCATCACAGGGTCATGATTTATACATACATTGTAGTACTTGAGTCATCGATGCTTCATGCCAAGTTTCTTCGAAATCGGTCCACCGGTTCCGGAGAAGAAGATTTTTGAAGGGTTCATACCATATATGGGCATGGCGGCCATCTTGGTCATGTGACCTTGATTATTTATATACACATTGATTCCCCCATTCTATAGATGCTTCACATGAAATTTGGCTTTGATTGGCCAAGCGGTTTCAGAGGAGAAGACGTTTGAATATTATGGTATTATACATGTATAATGCACCGCGGCTGGGGCAAATGAGCCCCTGGGGTCCAATTTTTTTCAGAATCACTAATATTCAGTCCTACTGCCCATTTCCTGCAAGACTTTCACTTTAAATGACATTTTAAAAGTTTTCCCCATTCAAATGCATTGGTGACCTATGCTGACCTTGTTGTAAAATAGATCAAGGTCATCCAAACGTCATAATTCATAAATACATTGTAGTACTTCAGTCCCCGATGCTTCTTGCCAAGTTTCGTTGAAATCGGTCCATTGGTTCAGGAGAAGAAGAATTTTAAAGGGTTTTTACCATATATGGGCATGGCGGCCATCTTGGTCATGTGACCTAAATTATTGATAAACACATTGATTCCCCCTTCCCATAGATGCTTCCTATAAATTTGGCTTTGATTGGCCAAGTGGTTTCAGAGAAGAAGATCTTTGAATATTTTTTGTAATATGCATGTATATTGCCCCGGGGTGGGGGCAGACCAACCCCTGGGGTCCATGTTTTTTTTTCAGAATTACCTACCTTCAGTCCATTTGCCCATTTCCTGCAAGATTTGCCTTTCAAATGACATTTTAACAATTTTTCCCCATTCAAATGCATGGGCAACCTATGTTGACCTTGCCGTAAAATAGGTCAAGGTCATCCAAAGGTCATAATTTATAAACACATTGTAGTACTCTAGTCCCCTATGCTTCATGCCAAGTTTCGTTGAAATCGGTCCAGTGGTTCCGGAGAAGAAGAATTTTGAAGGGTTTTTACCATATATGGGCATGGCGACCATCTTGGTCATGTGACCTGGATTATTTATAAACACATTGGTTCCCCCTTCCTATAAATGTTTTATATAAAATTTGGCTTTGAATGGCCAAGGGGTTTCAGAGAAGAAGATCTTTGAAAATGGTGGACAATGGACGGACGCCGGATCATGGCCATCCTATTAGCTCACCTTGTGAGCCTAACGGCTCAGGTGAGCTAAAAAGCTTTTATTCCCCTTTCCTTAGGATGCTCCATAGGAAGTTTAACATTGATTGGCCAAGTGATTTCAGAGAAAAAGGTGTTTGAACATGACAACAACAATGACGACAGATTCCAGAGCATGGGTTACTTGCTGCCATTGGTTCAGGTGAGATAAACCAGTGGACCAATGGTCCTGTAAACACTCACCTGATCTGGACAGCTTCACTTGCATGAGAACAAAGAGTCAATGGGGAAGTATGAAACTCCAAAGCTGTCTGATGGTAAGGAATAAAAACATTTGATGCATCATCATTATATCCTGCTCACATTTGATTATTTATATGTTGTATAGTGTGCATTATGTGATGAGAAAAGTCCATTATATGTTGGACCAGGTTCTTAATATTATGGAAGTTTTCATTATATGATGAGTAAACATCTTTATATTATGGTAGACTTACATTATATGATGAGTAAAAATCTTTATATTATGGTACATTATATGCTGATACAACCTCATTATATTATGTATGTTTCTCATTATTATGGGCTATTGTCTTTATATGCATCAAGTTCATTATATGGTTCAATATGCGCAAACTTCATTATATGCGCAAACTTCATTATATGATTTGACAACTACATTATATGATGTGGACGATTTTGCAAGAAGAAGAATTACATTGACACCGTTTAGAGAGTTATTGTATACATGCCGGGACTACCGGACATACTGCTGATTCTATCTATCTATCTATCTATCTATCTATCTATCTATCTATCTATCTATCTATCTATCTATCTATCTATCTATCCATAATCATCATGATCATGATCGATCATCACCATCATCATCATCGTCATGATGATATATCATCATCAATATCGATCATCATCATCATCATGATCGAAAGTAGTATAGAGGGTGGATTTTTAATCTACTTTCCTGGTCGCCTGGTGTTGTTCGGTTGTTCAAGATGGCGGTCTCCATGGGACCGATATTGCGCAATATTTCGTAAGATCCACGAATCATTCTATTTCCATTTCCGTGCCACTTTCGATATCTGATCCCGCTTCTTATTGGCATTTTAAGAATGGCTAGCGTCATCCTGGCCACCACTAGCAGACTTCCAGGATACCGGTGCCAATTATATTAAGCTTAGATTTCGACTCCCAATACCCTCCCGAGTCGAAAGCGTCGGTCTGCGACACTACCAGACCACTCGCAGACTTCCAGGATACCGGTGCCAATTAGTTTAAGCTTAGATTTCGACCCCCAAGACCCTTCCACGTCGAAAGCGTTGGTCTGCGACACTATCAGACCACTCGCAGACTTCCAGGATACCAGTGCCAATTAGTTTAAGCATATATTACGACTCCCAAGACCCTCCCGAGTCGAAAGCGTCGGTCTGCGACACTATCGGACCACTCGCAGACTTCCAGGATACCGGTGCCAATTAGTTTAAGCATATATTACAACTCCCGACCCTCCTGAGTCGAAAGCGTCGGTCTGCGACACTACCAGACCACTCGCAGACTTCCAGGATACCAGTGCCAATTAGTTTAAGCTTAGATGTCTACCCCAAAGACCCTCCCGAGTCGAAAGCGTTGGTCTGCGACACTATCAGACCACTCGCAGACTTCCAGGATACCGGTGTCAATTAGTTTTAAGCATATATTTCGACTCCCAAGACCCTCCCGAGTCGATATAGTCGGTCTGCGACACTACCAGACCACTCGCAGACTTCCAGGATTCCGGTGCCAATAAGTGAAAGCTTAGATTTCGACTCTCAAGACCATCCCGAATCGAAAGCGTCGGTCTGCGACAATATCAGACCACTCGCAGACTTCCAGGATTTAGCTCTGATTGGAGTTTATGGAGCTAGGTTATCTTCATGCCTCCCCAGTTCCTCATTCTGACTCCTTGCACCCTACAAAATGGCTATTTGACACTTTTCGGTGACTGTCATACTCAGCGAAAACCCCACCCCACCCCCGTATACTATATGGTTTATGGGCAGTTGTGTGCTACATACATTGGATATATGTGTATTTGGACGAACGATAGTCAAGGTTTGGTAGCAACAGTTGTGTCACCAGATTCCTGGAAGTCTGTGAGCAGTCCAAACTTGTCGCAGACAATTCAAATGGTCTTATAGGGTCTAACAAGGTCAAATCATTTTAACTCTATTGACCCCGGAATCCTGGAAGTCTGCAAGTAGTCAAACCGTCTCGCAGACCGTTTCAAATGGTCTTATAGGATCTCAGAATATCAAATGATGCTTTTACCCTATTGGCACCGGAATCCTGGAAGTCTGCGAGTAGTCAGAACGTCTCGCAGACTATTTCAAACCGTGTTATATGGTTTGAGAAGGTCAAATCAGGCTTTTACTCTATTGGCACCGTACTCCTGGAAGTCTGCAAGTGGTCTGATATTATCGCAGACCGACGCATTCGATTCCGGATGGTCTTGATAGTCGAAATCTAAGCTTATTGGCACCAGAATCCTGGAAGTCTGCGAGTGGTCTGATAGTGTCGCAGACCAACGCTTTCGACTCGGAAGGGTCTTGGGAGTCGAAATATATGCTTAAACTAATTGGCACCGGTATCCTGGAAGTCTGTGAGTGGTCTGATAGTGTCGCAGACCGACACTTTCGACTCGGAAGGGTCTTGGGAGTCGAAATATATGCTTAAACTAATTGGCACCGGTATGCTGGAAGTCTGCGAGTGGTCTGATAGTGTCGCAGACCGACGCTTTCGGCTCGGGAGGGTCTTGGGGGTCGAAATCTAAGCTGAAACTAATTGGCACCGGTATCCTGGAAGTCTGTGAGTGGTCTGGTAGTGTCGCAGACCGACACTTTCAACTCGGGAGGGTCTTGAGAGTCAAAATAGATGCTTAAACTAATTGGCACCGGTATCCTGGAAGTCTGCGAGTGGTCTGATAGTGTCGCAGACTGACGCTTTCAACTCGGGAGGGTCTTGGGGGTCGAAATCTAAGCTTAAACTAATTGGCACCGGTATCCTGGAAGACTGCGAGTGGTCTGGTAGTGTCGCAGACTGACGTTTTTGACTCGGGAGGGTATTGGGAGTTGAAATCTAAGCTTAATCTAATTGGCACCGGTATCCTGGAAGTCTGCTAATGGTGGCCAGGATGACGCTAGCCGTTCTTAAAATGCCAATAAGAAACCGGATCGAAAGTGGCATGGAAACGGAAATAGAATGATTCGTGGATCTTACGAAATATTGCGCAATATCGGTCCCATGGAGGCCGCTATCTTGAACAACCAAACAACACCATGCGACCATGAAAGTAGATTAACCAGAGGACCAATGGTCCTGTAAACGCTCACCTGAGATCCGCTTCATATACCAATAAACATATTAAAATATTATGGTATTTAACCCCAGTGCAGGGGCAGATGAAGCCCTTGGGCCATTTTCTTTTTTTCAGAATAATCAATATTCTGTCCATTTGCCATTTTCCTGCTCATTTTCCCCTTCAAATAACATTTTAAAAGCAGATGAGCCCCTGGGGTCCATTTTTTTTTTCAGAATCATTAATATTCAGTCCTACTGCCCATTTCCTGCAAGACTTTCACTTAAAATGACATTTTAAAAGTTTTCCCCATTCAAATGCATTGACGACCTATGTTGACCTTGCCATAAAATAGGTCAAGGTCACCACAGGGTCATGATTTATACATACATTGTAGTACTTCAGTCATCCATACTTCATGCAAAGTTTCGTTGAAATTGGTTCATCGGTTCTGGATATTTTAAGGGTTTTTACCATTATATGGGCATGGCGGCCATCTTGGTCATGTGACCTGGATTACTTATATACACATTGGTTCCCACTTCCTACAGATGCTTCATATAAAATTTGGCTTTGATTGGTTTCAGAGAAAAAAATCTTCGAAAAGTGAGTATGGACGACAGACCGGCCAAGGTCAAGAGATGACCTTTCCATACACTTATAATGGGAAAAGTGGAAATCGGCTATTTTTCCGCTAAAATTGCAGACATTTGAATTTTGTTTTTGCAGAAATGTTTATTGAGTAGTGTTTGACGTTTCTTGCGAGTTTTGTCCTAATCCTTTATTTTGATTGGATCAGATCCCAGGCTACAATAGTTTTCAAAAAATAGCTAATTTCCACTTTTCCCATTATAAGTCTATGGAAACTTAAAGTTACCATAGCAACCAGAGTTCTTATCCGCCTGGAATAAAAAACACAAATTATGTAGAGGCCACTGTCAGGAACATGTATACAAGTACAGGCTTCATCCCCTTGACAGTTTCTGAGAAGAAGATTTTTGAATGTTTTTCGAAATTTTGCCCTATATGGGGCCCCTGCAACCAATCAAAATAAAGGATTAGGACAAAAGTCACATGAAACGTAGAGGACTACTCAATAAACATTTCTGCAAAAGCAAAATTCAAATATCTCCAACAAGACAGCAAAAACTGGCAATTTTCACTTTTTTCCATTATAAGTCTATGGGAAGCATAAGTTGCCATAGCAACCAGAGTCCTTATCCGATCAAAACAAAAAACACAATTATCCTTTCCCCCTACCTGAAGATGGTGTATGTGTAATATGAGAACAATCGCCCAAGCGGTTTCAGAGAAGAAGATCTTTGAAATTGTGGACGATGGACGACGGACGGACGAACGCTGGAGCATGGGTATACTATAAGGCTCAGGTGAGCTAAAAATCCACCCTCTATACTACTTTCGATCATGATGATGATCGATATTGATATGATGATATATCATCATGATAGATAGATAGATAGATAGATAGATAGATAGATAGATAGATAGATAGATAGATAGATAGATAGATAGATAGATAGATAGATAGATAGAATCATAGATATCATAGATAGATAGAATCAATAGTCCCGGCATGTATACAATAACTCTCTAAATGGTGTCAATGTAATTCTTCTTCTCGCAAAATCGTCCACATCATATAATGTAGTTGTCACATTATATAATGAAGTTTGCGCATAATTATAATGAAGTTTGCGCATATAATGAAGTTATTGAACCATATAATGAACTTGATGCATATAAAGACAATAGCTCATAATATAATGAGAAACATACATAATATAATGAGGTTGTATCAGCATATAATGTAAGTCTACCATAATTTAAAGATGTTTACTCATCATATAATGTAAGTCTACCATAATATAAAGATGTTTACTCATCATAATAATGAAACTTTTCATAATATAAAGAACCTGGTTCAACATATAATGGACTTTTCTCATCATATAATGCACACTATACAACATATAATCAAATGTGAGCAGGATATAATGACGATGATGCATCAAATGGTTTTATTCCTTACCATCAGACAGCTTTGGCGTTCCATAGGGAAGTTTGAAGGTTTTCCTATAGTAGTAAGTTTATGGCGACTATCTGCCCCCGGGGCGTGGCCAAATTTGACCCCAGGGGCATGAATGGCACAATTTATGTAGAGGACTATTAGCCATTGCCACATACCAAATATCAAATCTATGGTTTAAGAGAAAAAGATTTTTTATTTTTCCCCCCATCAAAACGTATAGTTATAAGTGGGGGTGTAGGTGTCTGACCGGAGAAGAAGTCTCACTATGCCTCACAGATGGCCACACGCCCAGTTAGCAGCCAACCGCGGCGGAAATCTCAGTTTGTGCGTACAATATATATTGGCCTTTTGTAAACGTTTCAAACAATTTTCGTGTTTTAAATACATTTTGCATTCTCGTATTCTGAGTACTTCTCTATACATGTATGATTTTCATTTTGCTCCCATTCAGTTCTGGGGAGTGCATGTTTGTCAGTTTATGCGATTTTTGTTCTCGCATGACTTTACTCTGAAGGATACCCGGATAAAGAAAAATATAAATTGGCCATGTAAAAGTGTTACATGCAATTTTCGTGTTTGAAATGCATTTTGCATTCGTGTTTTCGTGTCATTTCTTTATACATGTATCATTTTTCTTCCATTCTTGGGAGTGTATCTATGGAAGTTTATGCGATTATGTTGTCGCATATCTTTACTCTGGAAGCTAATATCCAGATGAAACAAAATATATATATTGGCCTTTTGTAAAAGTCTGACACATTTTCATGTTTTAAATGCAATTTGCGTTATCGTAATCAGGTCATTTGGCTAAGCATGTAGCATTGTTTTATCGTTCGCTCCCTTCTCATTATGGGGAGTACTTGTATTTCAGTTTATGCGATTTCTGTAGTCGCATGTCTTTACTCTGGAAGACAATATCCAGATCAAGCAAATTAATTGGGGGTTGTAGGTGTCTGACCGTAGAAGAGGTCCCACTTCGCCTCGGACTACTCACATGCCCAGTTAGTGAGGTAGATCCGGATAGTCTCATCCCTAATGTCTTTTTGTGGCGCCTTGCTCCATTATTTTTCAACTTATTAGGGTTCATAGCGGCGGTGTTAATTTACGGCCTTGTGTTTTCCGTAATTGTGAAAAATAATGACAAATCACAGTGCCTTTGGCGCGTGGATTGATTCTTGGCACTGGTCAGTGTCAGTCTGACACTAGGTATTTTAACTTGTTTTTCGTGTTTTATTATGATATATGAAGGTACCAAGTATGTCTTTACTCCAGCAGACAATAGCCGGATTCAGCAAGATCGCGATTTCGGGTGGTCGTCCACCCTTCTTCAGTTGCTTATAAAAACACCGTGGTACATGTATCTGTTTTATAGTAACAATATATAAGTTTCTTTTGCTGAGGTGTAGAGCAATGGTGATGCAGTAAATATTCTTTGTGATTACAAACTCTGTATTGAATTGAGACAACTGTGTATTTTAGAATAGCGCTGAAAAGTGCTCTCACATGTAGTGAGACAATGTACACAGTGGAATCAATTTTCCGTTCTAGCTATATTGGTCGAAATCACGCGTATACTTTTACAAAAATGTCGCTAGGAGGCAACACAATAAGTAAACTGTATGCGCTGATTTGCAGTTGTCAGGTTGGTACTGACAATTTCTGCTATAGCTAGACAGGGGTTGGTACCCTGTATTATAAGGGGTTGGTACCCTTTTAGATAGCTTTTATAGTGAAAGCTAAAAAATAATTCAACTAAGTGAATATATGTGTACACAGTAGTTTTCTGAGAAACGTACGTGTGTTCGAGTCAAAGTTGGAACTCCGACTCCATATTCCCACATTCTCTCCCTTGCCGATGGCAAAATATTCGAATGGCTAAGGTTCCGTGATGATGTATTTGCCATTTATATCGGCAAAGAACACGAAGCAGCCACCTTCCTGGACATGGCAAATCAAATACACCCCACACTCAAATTCAAATATGAAATCTCCCATACATGTGGCACATTCCTAGATACGATAGTATTTAAAGGAAAAAGGTTCGAAAAAGAAAACATTCTCGACTTCAAACCATATGTAAAACCTAGTGAAAAATTTCAGTATATACACAGACAATCTTCACACCCAAAGGCAGTATTTCAAGGCTTGATCAAAGGCGAATTGATACGTTTTGTTAGAACGTCGACAAACAGAGAAGATTATGAAAACAGAGCAAAACTATTCAAAGAAAAGCTCCTACTACAAGGGTAACACCGCAATTGAATTTAACAATGCATTTGAGCAGGTCAGTCATCAAAACAGAGCAATGTACCTGAAAGAAAAGGAAACCAGAGGACCATTGGTCCTGAGAACGCTCACCTGAAGCCTGATCTTGGAGTATTAAGTCATAATGAAATGACCTTGACCTTGAATACTCACACACCTTTATTGACTTCATAAGTTGTCTGCATCTGCAAAGTTTCAGGTCTCAGGCTGCAATAGTTTCCAAACCCAGTGATTTCTGAGAAAACCATAATTTTAATTTTGATATTTAAATGACCTTGGGCCAAGGTCAAGACATGACCTTGGCCTTCATTAATTACTTACCTTCATTGACTCCATTAGTTGTCTGCATCTAGCAACTTTCAGGTCTCAGGCTGCAACAGTTTGTTTTTGCCTTTTCCCATGTGAAAGCCTATGTTTCCAAAGTTGACCTTGCCGTAAAATAGGTCAAGGTCATCATAGGGTCATCATTTCAACAAACTATGATGGGCTGGAGTCCCAAATGCTACATACCAAGTTTCATGAAAATTGGCCTGCCGGTTCTGGAGAAGAAGATTTTTGAAAGGTTTTTACCATATATGGGAGTGGCGGCCATCTTGGTCATGTGACCTGGATTTTGCAACCAAACTTTCGTCTCCCCTACCCACGGATGCTCCACATAAAATTTCACTATGATTTGCCAAGCAGTTTCAGAGAAGAAGATCTTTGAAAAGTGTGTATGGACAACAGACTGGCCAAGGTCAAGAGATGACCTTGACCTATATTAATCACATACCTTCATCTACTCCATTAGTTGTTTGCATCTACCACTTTTCAGGCCTCAGGCTGCAATAGTTTTCAAAAAATCCATAGTTTTCGTTTTTTTCCTATGTAAAAGCCTATGTTTCCAAATTTGACCTTGCCGTAAAATAGGTCAAGGTCATCCAAGGGTCATCATTTTATCAAATTATGATGGGCTGAGGTCCTTGATGCTACATACCAAGTTTCGTGGAAATCGGCCCACCGGTTCTGGAGAAGAAGATTTTTTAGTGGTTTTTACCATATATGGGCGTGGCAGCCATCTTGGTCATGTGACCTGGATTTCGCGATCAAACTTTCGTCTCCCCTACCCATGAATGCTCCACATAAAATTTCACTTTGATTGGCCCAGCAGTTTCAGAGAAGAAGATCATTGAAAAGTGTGAATGGACGACAGACTGGCCAAGGTCAAGAGATGACCTTGACCTAAATCAATCACAAACCTTCATCTACTCCATTAGTTGTTTTGCATCTACCACTTTTCAGGCCTCAGGCTGCAATAGTTTTCAAAAAATCCATAGTTTTCACTTTTTCCCATGTAAAAGCCTATGTTTCCAAAATTGACCTAGCCGTAAAATAGGTCAAGGTCATCCAAGGGTCATCATTTTATCAAACTATGATGGGCTGAAGTCCCCAATGCTACATACCAAGTTTCGTGGAAATCGGCTTGCCGGTGTCCCAGTTTATCTTACCCCCTGGACAGCTTACCCCCGGGGGGTAAGCTGACCGCGGTTGGCTTACCCCCCGGGGGGTAAGCTGTCCCGGGAAATTTTGTCCCCACCCTGGATATCTTCACCCCCGGGGGGCAAGCTGTCCAGGCCGGTTTATCTTGCCCCCCACCCAGTTTCAAGTATTGGTTGTGATTGATTTTTATACACATTTTTTTAACTATCCAAAAATGAAAATGTTGGATTAAGATCACAAGACAAGTCCTAAAAAGTTGTTTTCAGAGTGGCAAAAGTGGAAACTTATTGGGGGTAACCTGTCCAGGGCAGGTTATCTTGCCCCCCACCCCATTATAACTATATTATCTATACAAAGCATCTGCAAATAAAAGAATATTGAATATTGAATTAAAATAACAAAACAGATCCTATAAACTTGTTTTCAGTGTCGGAAAAGTAGAAACTAATTGGTAAAAGGATGGGGGGGGGTAACCTGTCCAGGGCGGTTTATCTTACCCCCCACCCAGACTTTGATGTTGATATTCTTTGTCTTGATCATCATTTGTACAACCTTAATATGAAATAATATTGGATTTCAATCAAAAGACAAGTACGTCCTATAAACAAGTTTTGAATGTCGGAAAAGAAGAAACTACATGTTATTGGTACAAGGGTGGGGGGTAACCTGTCCAGGTCGGTTTATCTTGCCCCCCATCAGGTTTTTGATGATGATTTTTTTCTCTTCACTATCACTTGACCAACCTTAATATAAAATAATATTGGATTTAAATCACATGACAAGCCCTATAAACTTGTTTTCAATGTCCAAAAAGAAGAAACTAATTGTTATAAGGGTGGGGGGTAACCTGGGCGGTTTGAACTGACCCCCACCCAGGTTTTTGATAGTGATATTTTTTTCGTCACCATCATTTGAACCACGTTGATTTAAAATAAAAGTGGATTTAAAATCACAAGATGAGTCCTATAAACTTTTTTCAATGTCGGAAAAGAAGAAACTACATGTAATTGGTACAAGGGTGGGGGGTAACCTGTCCAGGGCGGTTTATCTTGCCCCCCCACCTAGGTTTTTGATGTTGATTTTTTTTCTTCACCATCATTTGAACAACCTTAATATAAAATAATATTGGATTTAAATCACAAGATAAGCCCTATAAACTTGTTTTCAGTGTCAGAAAAGAAGAAACTTATTGGTACAGGGTTGGGAGGTAACCTGTCCAGGGCGGTTTGAACTGACCCCCACCCAGGTTTTTGATGTTGATATTTTTTTCTTCACCATCACTTGAACAACCTTCATATAAAAAAGTATTGGCTTTATACTCACAAGACAAGCCCTGTAAACTTGTTTTCAATGTCGGAAAAGAAGAAACTAATTGGTACATGGGTGGGGGGTAAGCTGTCCAGGGCAGTTTATCTTGTCCCCCCCACCCCCACCCCCACCCAGGTTTTTGATGTTGATCTTTTTTCTTCACCATCACTTGAACAACCTTAATATAAATAGTAGTGGCTTTAAAATCACAAGACAAGCCCTATAAACTTGTTTTCAATGTCAGAAAAATAGAAAAAAAAATTGTACCTTGGTGGGGGGCAACCTGTCCAGGGCAGTTTATCTCCCCCCCCCCCCCCAGGTTTTTTTATGTTGTTTTTTTTTCTTCACCATCATTTGAACCACCTTGATATAAAATAAAACTGGATTTAAAATCACAAGACGAGTCCTATAAACTTTCTTTCAATGTCAGAAAAGAAGAAACTACATGTAATTGGTACAAGGGTGGGGGGTAACCTGTCCAGGGCGGTTTATCTTGCCCCCCACCTAGGTTTTTGATGTTGATTTTTTTTTCTTCACCATCATTTGAACAACTTAATATAAAATAATATTGGATTTAAATCACAAGATAAGCCCTATAAACTTGTTTTCAGTGTCAGAAAAGAATAAACTTATTGGTACAGGGGTGGGGGGTAACATATCCAGGGCGGTTTGAACTGACCCCCACCCAGGTTTTTTATGTTGATATTTTTTTCTTCACCATCACTTGAACAACCTTAATATAAAAAAGTATTGGCTTTATACTCACAAGACAAGCCCTATAAACTTGTTTTCAATGTTGGAAAAGAAGAAACTAATTGGTACAAGGGTGGGGGGTAACCTGTCCAGGGCGGTTTATCTCGCCCCCCACCAGGTTTTTTGATGTTGATTTTTTTTTCATCACTATCATT
Organism: Rugalucina vietnamica; assembly: GCA_964017185.1. Classification (NCBI taxonomy): domain Eukaryota; kingdom Metazoa; phylum Mollusca; class Bivalvia; order Lucinida; family Lucinidae; genus Rugalucina; species Rugalucina vietnamica. The sequence goes on along the minus strand of OZ024874.1, from coordinate 33,810,093 downwards.
TGTACAACCTAAATATAAAATAAAAATGGATTTAAAATCACAAGACAAGTCCTATAAACTTGTTTTCAGTGTCAGAAAAATAGAAAAAAATTGGTACCTGGGTGGGGGGCAACCTGTCCAGGGCGGTTTATCTCGCCCCCCACCCAGGTTTTTTGATGTCGATTTTTTTTTCTTAACCATCATTTGAACCACCTTGATATAAAATAAAAGTGGATTTAAAATCACAAGACGAGTCCTATAAACTTTTTTTCAATGTCGGAAAAGAAGAAACTACATGTAATTGGTACAAGGGTGGGGGGTAACCTGTCCAGGGCGGTTTATCTTGCCCCCCACCTAGGTTTTTGATGTTGATTTTTTTTTCTTCACCATCATTTGAACATCCTTCATATAAAATAATATTGGATTTAAATCACAAGATAAGCCCTATAAACTTGTTTTCAGTGTCAGAAAAGAAGAAACTTATTGGTACAGGGGTGGGGGGTAACCTGTCCAGGGCGGTTTGAACTGACCCCCACCCAGGTTTTTGATGTTGATATTTTTTTCTTCACCATCACTTGAACAACCTTCATATAAAAAAGAATTGGCTTTATACTCACAAGACAAGCCCTGTAAACTTGTTTTCAATGTCGGAAAAGAAGAAACTAATTGGTACATGGGTGGGGGGTAAGCTGTCCAGGGCGGTTTATCTTGCCCCCCCCCCCCCCCCCCCACCCAGGTGTTTCTAAAAGGGAGACCTTCTTATGGTATTAATTTTGAAACAGTGTAACATGCTTTGAAAAATTGTTCCTCCAATACCTAGGCGGGGGGCAAGATAAACCACCCTGGACAGCTTCACCCCCACCTGTATAACTGAGGATATAGAATGGAAAGACGAGGAAAATGTCTTGATAATAAAATGGATTGCAGTTAAAACTGATAAAGCTTCTTAAGTATTAATTTGAGACAGTTGTAATAAGCCTCGAAAATTTCATCCTCCAATACCTAGGTGGGGGGCGAGATAAACCGCCCTGGACAGCTTCACCCCCACCTGAGAAAGTGAAGATAGGAACTGAATGAGGAGGAAAAGAGATATGTATTCAAACTAAATGCACTTCTAACTGATAATTCTTCCTACTGCATTAATTTTTAATCAGTGTAATAAGCCTAGAAAATTTTATCATCCAATACATAGGCGGGGGGCAAGATAAACCGCCCTGGACAGCTTCACCCCCGCCTATGTAACTGAGGGTATAAAACTGAATGACGAGAAAAATGGGCTTTTTAATCAAATAAATTGCATTTCTAAAAGGTAGACCTTCTTATGGTATTAATTTTGAAACAGTGTAACATGCTTTGAAAAATTGATCCTCCAATACCTAGGCGGGGGGCAAGATAAACCGCCCTGGACAGCTTCACCCCCGCCTGAGAAAGTGAAGATAGGAACTGAATGAGGAGGAAAAGGGTTATGTATTCAAACTAAATGCACTTCTAACTGATAATTCTTCCTACTGCATTAATTTTTAATCAGTGTAATAAGCCTAGAAAATTTTATCATCCTATACCTAGGCGGGGGGTGAGTTAAACCGCCCTGGACAGCTTCACCCCCACCTGAGAAAGTGAAGATAGGAACTGAATGAGGAGGAAAAGAGATATGTATTCAAACTAAATGCACTTCTAACTGATAATTCTTTCTCGAAAATATGCTCACTGCTCTTAAAGGATCTCAGTTTTATTTTATTTGCTATTACTGCAGCTGGTGTTGTGCCATGTGGCGGCCCTAAAAAGTCTCCCCGTACATCATCCATAGTGCAGATTATATTTTCCTTTTGGTCCTTTGAGATCAGAGAGGATATTTAGAGAAATCAGAAAAGTATTATCGGCTAGATTCATATTCTAACCAACGTTCAATATAGTTTGGCCCCATTTTTAACTAGTCTTTGTATCTACTAGCCTGCCGAAAGTTGAAAAATTACTGTAACTCTCTTTGGCTCCATGTTGCCAAATCTAAAGGGTCACTGACGAGGCTTGAATAGCCGAAACCGCGGTATGGCCCATCACCTTTCTCGAAAATATGCTCACTGCTCTTAAAGGATCTCAGTTTTATTTTATTTATCAGTTTTATTTTATTTCCTACTGCATTAATTTTTAATCAGTGTAATAAGCCTAGAAAATTTTATCATCCAATACATAGGCGGGGGGCAAGATAAACCGCCCTGGACAGCTTCACCCCTGCCTGTATAACTGAGGGTATAGAATGGAAAGACGAGGAAAATGTCTTGATAATAAAATTGATTGCAGTTAAAACTGATCAAGCTTCTTAAGTATTAATTGGAAACAGTTGTAATAAGCCTAGAAAATTTTATCATCCAATACATAGGCGGGGGGCGAGATAAACCGCCCTGGACAGCTTCACCCCCGCCTATGTAACTGAGGGTATAAAAACTGAATGATAAGGAAAAGGGCTTTTTAATCAAATAAATTGCATTTCTAAAAGGTAGGTATTCTTATGGTATTAATTTTGAAACAGTGTAATAAGCTTAGAAAAATTGATCCTCCAATACCTAGGCGGGGGGCAAGATAAACCGCCCTGGACAGCTTCACCCCCACCTAGGTAAATAATTTTTTTTTTTTTTTTTTTTTTTTTTTTTTTTTTTTTTTTTTTTTTTTTTTTTTTTAAAAGGGCGGATTAGACAACATGTCACTAAATAATGGTAAAAGGACATGATATTATTTCATTGGTGCAGGAAAATAAACATATATATTCTAAAAACACTTTCTTTCCGAGTGGGTGGGGGGCAAGATAAACTGGCCTGGACAGCTTACCCCCCGGGGGGTGAAGATAATCAGGGTGGGGGGTAAGATTTCCCGGGAAATTTTGCCCCCCGGGGGGCAAGCTGTCCAGGGGGGCAAGATAAACTGTTACACCGGTTCTCGAGAAGAAGATTTTTGAAGGGTTTTTTACCATATATGGGCGTGGCGGCCATCTTGGTCATGTGACCTGGATTTCGCGATCAAACTTAAAATGCCACTACCCAAGGAGGCTCCACATAAAATTTCAACTTGATCGGCCAAGCGGTTTCAGAGCAGAAGATCTTTGAAATTGTGGACGACGGACGACGGACGGACGCCGGAGCATGGGTATACTATAAGCTCACCTGTGAGCCTTCGGCTCAGGTGAGCTAAAAATACACAACAAACAAATACCACTGGTATTCACAACAGTCTATAATCCACATGTGGCAGGGTTCAAACGAGCCCTATCGAAACATTGGGACATAATCAATGACAGCAAGCACCTGAAAGCAGTATTTCCCAATAAACCTATTTTGGCATTTAGGAGAAACAAAAACTTAAAAGACACGCTAGTTAGAGCTAGACTGAAACCAGACAGCATGGAAATGGCAGCAGGCCAGGACACGGACGAACTAGATTTACTGATTTCGCTCCTCAGGAAAGACCCTGATACGAGTGTTATGTAAGGTAAATGGTGAATAGAATGTTATTACGAAATAAATTCTGTCCAGCAAGAGGAGACAAACGACTACAACAACCGTTCCAGCAGGATACTGATACGCATTTGATTTTATACGACCCATGCAAATAAACAGCGAAATACGAATGCAACAAAAATGAACATTAGCTAAAAACTACATCTATACCATAGATAAGAAAAAATAAAACATGATAAACATCAATGCCGTAGAGCTACGTTAGGAACAGAAAAAATACAATTATCAAATTCATCTTCTAAATACAAATACACCCTTATGCATGTACCGTACAGGAAAAAACGAACACATTTATATGACCTATAAATTATGACTTTATTAATAAATATAACGAACGAAGGAGAAAAAAAAAAAAAAAAAAAAAAAAAAAAACATTCCCTACAGTATGACTCCCCATGGAGTGTCAGAGATCTTACAGGATGACTCCCCATGGAGTCGAGAATGCACAATCTACCAATAATAGCGGAAATAAGACACCCCTGTGGTGAAGAACACACCAGGACAACATTAGTAAGGTGATACTGTGATACTTCTGACCAATCAAATTATTTCATGCGTAAAACTCGCAAAGATAATATGCCTGAAACGGCATTATAAGGTGACATTCTACAAACTGGCCTTATCACTCTTAGTTTTTCTTCGAGACAACAACACCATGTATCACAACGCACACAGAGGAAGAGGACGAGGCCGAGGTCGTGGGACAAGAAGACCAGCCCCCTACGCCCATGTTAGAACGGCGCCTGCATTTGACGGAAGATTTCCAAGCCCTGTACCTGAGGAGAAACTCAGTGGAACAACACCGTCTGAAAAAACACTGGCAAGAGCGAAATACGACGTCCGAGTAGCCAACGACTGGAAGACGTACTATGCTAAGTACTTCGAACGAGGAAGATACACACCTCCTAGGCCGTCGGACACACATCGAATGCCGGATGCTGATGTGATAAATTCTAAAATCGACGCCATCTTGTCAACGACGGTGAACCAGTTTGCTCAGGCAATAGAAGAGCACTTGCAATCCTGCATTGCAGCGGCAGAGGACAGAGTGCAAAACCCACCTGCTTCAAAAGAAGAGCTAATGTGGCGCAGCCTTACTGAAAGATTTGTGTCTCACTACGAGAAAACAATGTCATCTATGATGGAAAATCTGGCACGCACGATGATCAGAATCCAGAGCAGGGACACAGAAAGGGCAGCGCCGACCGGGGCTTCTTCCGTGCAGCAAACGGCCACTGAATAAAAGCAATTTTATTGCTTTACACCAACGGTCCTTTTCAGGACCACCAAATAACAAGAAAGAAAAACCTTATACATGGATGTCACTTATTGGCCCAATAAATAAATGCAAAACAAATAAAACAATCACCTTATTCACATTAATAAATTGATAACTTATGAACAAACAAGGCAGAACATATACCGCCAAACACACCACTCACACACACACACAAAAAAAAAAAAAAAAAAAAAAAATGGTTATTACGTGGGCAATACACCCCACCAAACTTTTATATAGGCATGAACAAACTCGACTTAGGAGAAACATGCACTCTACCCTCCAGGGCAAACTGCAAAATTATATATTGTACAGACGAATCGGTCGACTATTTGGACTACTAAACCATGAAAACACTTATTCCATGGAAGCGTAACTCTTAATACTTAATAAAATTAATAAGATAACAGTTAGATGACAAAACGATCAAATCATACACATGTAAACAATATCGACCGCGTATTTAGCTGGACACTGGACATGTTATTTCGAGAACAAACCAGCATAATTATAGTTCAACACACTTCGGCTTTGACTTCTAACAGAACAGACTTGGTACATTACAGAAAAGCATGTTCAAAAGACGAAAACAAATACATGCAACTACTTAATATTGCACAGAATACGAAAACAAACACATGCAAATACTTAATATTCTATCACCAGGAATGACCAAACATGCAAAACACAGCTAAACACTAGCCCATGCTACACCTTAAATTAATACATACATAAATAAATAAAAAGATAAACAAATAAATAAATAAAATAAATAATAAATAAAATAAATAATAAATAAAATAAATAATTAAAAAAGAATACGGCGATTACATCAAAACGATACAGATGCAGTATATGATAAGACATCGGTAATCTTACATCAGGAAACAATAAAATAAGAGTGTTTATGATATCATTGATTCGATCAGACTAATCAATAAACGATTTCTTTAATGAGGACAGCATTTGGTTGCTCGGTCGTCTCCACGATCAAAGTAGCGACTGGATTTGCTAAAACACCAGAACTATCGGCCAGCTGAGATGTTAATTAGAACAACGGCATAGGAATGAACTTGTCTCTATACAGTCAGTCAGAGTTCCATCTTTGACTAGTACACATGTATGTTTCTTCGGAAACTACCGTGTGAAATTATTTTCTGTCTTTCAAATCATCAAAGTTACGAGCTTTTTACAAAAAAGCCACATAAAAGGGTACCAACCCCTTATAAACAGGGTACCAACCCCTGACTAGCTATCTTTAGCAGATATCGTCAGTACCAACCTGACAACTGCGAAACAGCGCAAATAAACCAAATACGTTGCTTTTTAAGCGACAACAGTATTTGGTTCGAGCAAGATAGCTAGCGCGGACAAGTGTCCACTGTGTGTATTGTCTCACTGCATGTGAGTGTGTCTGTTAGCGCAAACCAACAATACACATTTATCTTTATTAGTATAGAGACTTCAGTTACAAAGGTGACACGAAGTTCATAGTCGTTGTGCACTACCTCAGCGACAAACACCAATATTATCACTGTCGACATATACATGTACCTTTGTGTTTTTATAAGCAACTGACGAAGGGTGGACGACCACCCGAAATCGCGATTTTGCTGTATCCGGTTATTGTCTACTGGAGTAAAGACATATTTGGTACACCTGTGATTATCTGTAAAACACAGGAAAAACACATTTATATACTGAGAGGAATTAGAAACTTAAGTTTTCATCATTACTTATTGTTCACTTATTTTTAAACCAATTTAAAATGTAACCAGTTGGTATATTCTGATTGTGACAGTGTGTAATTTTTGCTTCACATTTTGCATTTTAAAAATGCATTTCGTCAAACGAAATAGAGTTACGTCATTCAGATGTTTTCACCCCAATTTGCATGCAAGACCATGATTAGAGCCGGTTTCGCTTTGTAAGATGCTGATATTAGGCGTCAGTGATCAACCTTGTTAGAATACCCTCAAAACATTGATAACTTGGGATTTTATCCTGAAAAACGTAACGTTTAGTTTTTAACGTCAAACATGCAAGTGCATTTTCGATGTTTTCTAACGCTGTGAAAAGGTTTTCACGATAAATGATTAAAGTTCATGTTTATGGTAACTCAAAAGAAGCATTTTTCTTATCGGCATTGAGATTCTAAATCTGTTTCCGGTGTTTTAACGGTTTATCTTTTTATTGAGAGCGTCACGTCAACGTCGGGAAATGAGGTCCCAATTTTGCATACAGACATTTCATTTGATAACAAATGATATACCCATTAATTAAATGATTATTTGAATTCTTTTCTTTTTATCAAAAAGCATGAATCGCTGTTATTTAAAAAACGTCAGCGTCACGTCACACACAGCTGAGTGGACGTTTACGTTTATGAAAAACTGCTTGCAATACAAAACTCGATACCGTATCATTACTTTTAAAACCAAATCCAAGAATAATTCTGCAAAAAACGTAACAGAAGCAAAACAAATGGGCTACGTTAATGACGTCAGTTAAAAAATGCCGTAGGAATCTTTAGTGTGATTTTTCGACGCATGAGGTTCTCTTGGGACAGCTTTTTTCTAGTGCAGTGGACTGAGACAAATCATACAGATTTTATGGTTCTTTGATGCATCATACACCAAATGCTTAGATTTGATGAATAAACTTGAACACACTGATTTCCACTATTGCATCAAAAAACTGACCGTAGAAGTCCCCTAAGCAAATTTCTTCATTTTTGACGCACCAATTTTGCAGCAGACACGTTACTCTATGGAAAAATTATAACAAGAAACAAAATGTGTTTATTGGTTAAACGCAGGAACTTCCAAGAGACAAGACTTAAGTTTCTATTTCCTTTCAGTATAGTACATCAGTGTCAAATTGACACTTTTATACCACACTCAGTGCCACATCATCTTAGCAAAATATACGCACCAAAAACAGGGTGTGGCATCAGTGGTTTTTAAATTACGGAAAACAAAGGGCCGTAATCATTACCACCACTATGCAACCTAACAAGCAGATAAATAGTGGTAAAGGGCGCTACAAAAAGACATTAGGGGTGAGACTATCCGGGTCTACTTCACTAACTGGGCATGTGAGTAGTCCGAGGCGGAATGGGACCTCTTCTCCGGTCAGACACCTACACCCCCCACTTTATATAGAAGTACTCAGAATACGAGAATGCAAAATGTATTTAAAACACGAAAATTGTTTGAAACGTTTACAAAAGGCCAATATATATTGTACGCACAAACACAGAAATGTGGGTTGAGATTTCCGCCGCGGCTGGCTGCTAACTGGGCGTGTGGCCATCTGTGAGGCATAGTGAGACTTCTTCTCCGGTCAGACACCTACACCCCCACTTATAATTGCCATGGCAACCAGAGTTCAAGTCTGATCTGCCAAAAAACAACAATGTAACCTCTCCTACTGCCCAGAGATGCTGTGTGTTTTATTTGACCAAGATCCGCCTACTCGTTTTATTGTCTACGCGCCAGCGCGTAGACTACTCTAAGGTTTGAGATTGACCTACTTACAAGACAACTCATACACCTCTCTACAACTGCAACTGCACATTTGAGTCTAGTGGCTTGACCATCGTGTTAGTAGGATTCCGGGTCGTTTCGCCAAGGACCGTGTAAACACCCCCAAAAACCCATGCAAACCCCAATTGGTTGGTAACACTTGTACCAATGGTGCAATAGGTACCAAAAATGGGGCAAATTGTTAAATTCGTGGAACTGGTGCATGATTGCATTCTATCTAAGCAACAACGGAATGAAATGAACCGACGGTATTGTGATGCTATATGGTCAGGTATGAAAGCTTTGACCATGCCCCACCTGTCGTGTAGCCATTTACATTCTATCCAAGCCACAACAGAATGAAATGAACCGACAGTATTGTGACGGTCGATTGTCATGTATGAATGCTTTCACCGCGCAGCGTTTTATTTCTGTTCAGTCAAATGCACCACGATGAAATGGGAGTACGGTCAGATTCTTTGACATTCTAGTTTATATATGCGAAGCATAGACCAAGCTTTTTGTTAAAGCTTATACATGTACTAGTAGATATTGATGTTTGAATGTTTTCCTATAGTAAGTCTATGGAGACTATCAACCCTTGAAGCATGGCCAAATTTGGCCCCAGGGGCATGATTGGCACAAATTATATAGAGGACCATTAGCAAATGCCACATACCAAATATCACAGCTGTGGGCTTTGTGGTTTCAGAGAAGAAGATTTTTTTTTTTTTTACCATTAAAATGTATATGTAGCCATGGCAACCAGAGTTCCAGTTCGATCTGCACAAAACAAGTGTAGCAGCCATCTTGGCTGTGTGACCAAGTTTCTGCAAACTAGCTTTGGTTCCCAGGCATGTGATATGTAAGTCCCTGATGCTACATCTCATCTTCAAGACCAAAGACATTTTAACAGTTTTCCCCATTCAAAGGCATAAGCGACCTATGTTGACCTTGTTGTAAAATAGGTCAACGTCACCACAGGGTCATGATTTATATATACATTGTAGTACTTTAGCCATCAATGCTTCAAGCCGTTTTTTTGAAATTGGTTCACTGGTTCTGGAGAAGAAGATTTTTGAAGGGTTTTTACCATATATGGGCATGGCGGCCATCTTGGTCATATGACCTAGATTTTTTATGCTGCACACATAAAATTTGGCTTTGATTGGCCAAGTGGTAACAGAGGAGAAGATGTTTGAATATGTATACTGCCCCGGGGTGGGGGTATATGAGCTCCTGGGGACCATTTTTTTTTAAATCACTAATATTCACTCCTACTGAAAGACTTTCACTTTAAATGACATTTTAAAAAATTTCCCCATTCAAATGCATTGGCGACCTATGTTGACCTTGCCATAAAATAGGTCAAGGTCATCACAGGGTCATGATTTATATATGAGTGCAGATCTGGAAAAAGGTGTCTTCGGGCATTCAAAGACATTTTATGCTATTAAAATTTGAAAACCATCTAAATTTGAAATATTTGGCATGTTCTGATATTTATTTCATATGGCTTTAAAATTGTAACACATACTTTTCTTATGGTCAAACGTTATTTGTATCATGTATGTTGCCATGGCAACCATTGTGCCATAAGGACTACCCTCATTTTACAAAACCAGGTACACCCTTTGTTTTGCATGTTTTATCAAACAGTTTGTGAATTCGTGCCTATTGCATAGTCTGTGCAGTAGTATAGATGTTAAACCTCAAGAAACACATAGAATCTTGAGAATTTTAGTCTTACCTTCTTTTAATTACAGTGATTTAAAGACGTTAACGTCATCAACGTCCAAACGTCATCAACCGTTTTATGACGTCATGTTTAGATTGCATCAACTGCATACCCTTCAACCTTCATATCTTTGCTATTTGTAAAGATAATCTCTTCAAATTTTCAGGAAATACTCAGAGAAACTTGGTCTTTCATATGTAATTAATATCTTAATTTTGATTTTTCTGCCATAAGACCCCTTTTATCAGATCTTGGCCCATATACTTTGTAGTTCTTGACATAGGCGTAACCAGAAAATTTCAATTTATACGCACCAAGGGCAAAAAAGTTAATTTTTGATAAAAAAAATGGCAAAAAAATGCCATAATTTTAGCTACTTCTAGCTTTTTTACATTACGCACTTGCGTACTGTGCGTAATGGGCGGTACGCCTATGCTTGAATCATCAATACTTCATGCCAAGTTTCGTTGAAATCGGTCCATCGGTTCCGGAGAAGATTTTGGAAGGGTTTTTACCAGGGTTATGGTCAACTCGTACTTTTTCCAACTCGTCCCTAGTCAAGTCGTACTTTTCAATTGGTCAACTCGTACTGACGTAAACTCGTACCTTTAGTCAACTCGTACTTTTTTTGGTCAACTCGTACTTTTGAAATAATCTTATGCGTATATCTTATGAATATTTATTTGATAAATATGATGTTTCGCATTTTATGGTGCCTTTTCTTGAAAAAAGATGTAATCACAAGCACTACATGCATGACGTATTTATGCTTTAGTTAATAAAATCATTGACCGTGTGAGCAGAATTTATCTGAATCTCATATTCAGGCTTAGACATGCATGCCGTAAATCATCACCTGAGTGAGCGGATTTTACTACATAATAGTAACGGTTAATTGAATATTTTACCTACATGACCATGCAGAATGGAAACGACTGCGTCTTTTAAATTATTTTAAAGTTTTATCAGTTTTATGATTTTATCAATTTTAACATAAATGGGGAATAAAAGAAAAACTGAAATTAATGCTCATCCTTGTGTTAAAAATACATTCGGGTCGAATTCGTTTCCATAGGCAACTGTCACTGTGTTACTCAATCATGTGCTTTTCATTTTTAAATGCTGTACATAATCACCGACGGGGTTTTCTGTGGCTTGTCTCGGCCGTTCGTTACACTTGCATGAACTATATTTTATTTTATTTAGAGATAAATCAATATAATTATACCTTAGAAACTAACTTTTAATGTTTTAGCTATAAATTAACTCATTTTAAGGTTGTGTCATCGAATTATTTTAGCAAATTTATCACTCAGCTGTGTGCTTTTATCATTCTAACGGTTGTAAACTTGCTTGTGCTGGCATTAAAACTTTTTATTTAGAATTAAACATTTTTATATCTTAGAAAGCGCACTTTTAATTTTTGCAAAACCGTTTTAGCTAGAAACAAATTAATTTTTAAATTGTGTCCTCCAAATTGTTTTATAAAAATAAGATTATTTGTATAATTACTTGCATTACACATTTATTAGTTTGACATTTTATTATTATTTGTTTAAACTGCAGTAGAAAATAATGCTAATAAAGCTATTGTTGTACATTTTATAAAGTTGCTTTGATCTTTGTAACCAGTTTTGCAAGAATTAAATATATGAATAAATTCTTACTTGCTTTTATGTCTGAAAAACGTAGTCTAACCCCCAACAAAGACTCACTGATTGCTCCATAATTGGATACAATTATCTACTCTAATTAACCTCAAGATAACAAATGGGGTGCAATTTGGCAAAAGTACGACTTGACCAATTATAAAGTACAAGTTGACCAAAGTAAAAAGTACGAGTTGACTAAGGTAAAATGCGGTACAAGTTTTTTTAGTACGAGTCGACCACAGTACGAGAAAAAAAAAGTACGAGTTGACCAGCACCCTTTTACCATATATGGGCATGGCGGCCATCTTGGTCAGATGACCTGGATTATTTATATATACATTGGTTACACCATCTTATAGATGTTTCACATAAAATTTGGCTTTGATTGGCCAAGTGGTTTCAGAGGAGAAGATGCTTGATTATTATGGAGATATACATGTATATTGCCCCAGGGTGGGGGTATATGAGCCCATGGGGTCCATTTTTTTCGGAATCATTAATATTCAGTCCTGTTGCCCATTTCCTGTAAGACTTTTACTTTAAATGACATTTTAAAATTTTTCCCCATTCAATTGCATTGGCGACCTATGTTGACCTTGCCACAAAATAGGTCAAGGTCATCACAGGGTCATGATTTATATATACATTGTAGTACTTGAGTCATCCATACTTCATGCCAAGTTTCGTTGAAATTGGTTCATCGGTTCTGGAGAAGAAGATTTTTAAAGGTTTTTACCATATATGGGTGTGTCGGCATCTTGGTCATGTGACCTGAATTATTTATATATACATTGGTTCCCTCTTGCTATAGATGCCTCATATAAAATTTGGCTTTGATTGGCCAAGCAGTTTCAGAGAAGATCTGCCAAGCAGTTTCAGAGAAGATCTTTGAAATTGTGGACGGATGGATGCCGCATCATGGCCATCCTATAAGCTCACCTTGTGAGCCTAATGGCTCAGGTGAGCTAAAAAAAAAACAACTTCATTTTTAATTATACATTGTACAGGTGCGTTCACTTATTAATATACCCCTGCGATATTCAGAAATAAATTGACAACTTTTCTTGTTTTTGAACAATCGTCACTGGCAAGAAATAGACAACTGGATGAATTTGTTTATATAATATGTTAAGTATGTCTATAAATATTTACTCTGTATAAAAAACTTCCAGATCGTGTGATGTTGTATGCCTAAATTGATTACATAACATATGGAACCAAATTTGTAACAAAAAATTCGCTGATATTCGAGGTTCAAAGATTCCACAAGGAACCATGGTTAATGGTTTGTAATTTTGTGTATAAATTATGAAAGAATAGTCACTTTTGTACTACGGCTGAAAACTTGGTGTCTTTATGAGCACTATTTACAGAGTTACAGCCTGCTTTTCATTTATTGTGCATTTTAGAATTTCATAGTAAAACGGTTCTTACAATATAAAACTAAGCATGTCAGTGTTGTTTTGCAAGAAAACTAATATTCTACCAGGACGGTTTTACGAACAAAACTTGCTAGTGGGTTCTTTTATGAGGTAAGCACGCCTTAAGGCACTGTGGAGTCACATATGGCTTTGTATTCTGCCAAAACGTGGGTTGACATTTCATCATACAATTCATGATTTGTTTCTCGGCACAGAATACCATAGGGGACTGGGACTTTCACAGAGAAACTTTCATACTTAGGCTATCGCTCACTGCTCATATTCATGATATTTAAATCCTCTTGTTTAGGCATAAAATCAAGGAAATCACCAGGACATTCAAAGACAGAGGTTCATCTAATATCAATAATAGGGATGAATGCAAAGAACATTTGCTTTGCATAAATACAAATGAACCATTTTGACATCCTTTATTGGCATGTTAATTTCCGTGACTTAATCGCTATAGAAGAGGTTTTCAATATTACGAACAGGAGAGTTGTGAGTCGCGTCCAACAATAAATTCAGCCCACTTAGCCCTCGGTGCGTAGGAAACAATCATGACTTGTTAATGAAATGCCAACCCACGTTTTGGCAGAATAAAAAGTCATGGGTGACTCCAAATTGCTTTAAGACATGCTTACCTCATGAAGGAACCCACTAGCAAGCTTTGGTCGAATAACCACCCTAGTAGAATATTTGTTTTCTTGCAAAATAACACTGACATGCTTAGTTTTTATATTGTAACAACCGCTTTATCATGAAACTCTAAAATATACAATAAATGGAAATCAGGATGTAACTCTGTAAATAGTGCTCATAAAGACACAAAATTTTCAGCCGTAGTACAAAAATGGCTATTCTTTCATAATTTACAAACAAAATTACAAACCATTAACCATGGTTCCTTGTGGAATCTTTGAAACTCGAATATCAGCAATTTTTTTTAAAAAAAATTGGCTCCAGATATTATGTAATCAATTAAGGCATATAACATCACATGATCTGGAAGTTTTTTATACAGAGTAAATATTTATAGACATACTTAACATATTATATAAACAAATTCATCCAGTTGTCTATTTCTTGCCAGTGACGATTGTTCAAAAACAAGAAAAGTTGTCAATTTATTTCTGAATATCGCAGGGGTATATTGATAAGTGAACGCACCTGTATATATGTATATGAGAAATTTACTTCACATCCTTTCATCCTAGCAGCCCAGTTTGGGCATCCTGGGGGCAGTTTCTGTGGTGGTGGTGGTGGTGGTGGGGGCATCACCACACCAGCTATGGGTACAGTATCAGTATCTATGATACCAGCAGAGCTGACTGGGTCTCTCTCATCCAGGGTCTGTAGTGGGACATCACCTAGGGGGAGATAGTAGGACACAGAAAAATTACAACAATATTATTATAATGTCCAAATTTATTTTGTTGAAACGCGCACAATTTACTTGTAGTACAACGCATAATGATTTCTGTCTAAGGATTTACACATCGCTAGTATCCTAGTGTCATACACTGAAAAAAAATAAGAGGCCGCCTTATAGTTTTTTCCTTCTAGTTTAGGAAGTAAAAGCCAATCAATTACAATTCATGATCATGAGTAAACCAATGTCTAACAGTGGCTCTGTGAGTTTCTGCATTTAAAAATGTGTGATACTTTTCACACAGACGCAGCATGAGTAAAGGTACCCTCATTTCACAAAATCACACTTTATTAACACCAAATTAAATGTCATATTACGACCTTGTGCTTTACATTTTAATTTATTTGAAAGTGTTATTGACTGCTATGGTGTATGATAAAATCATGTTAAATGTGTTGCTGCAATAAGAATTTTCTTTTCAGTTTTGTAAATGCAAGAAGACAGCAACATGAAAAACAGGAATTCAGCTTTTTGCATGCAATTTGCATACAAACTTTGTTCTTCTCCAGTTGCATTAATAGCAGCAGCACCGCATTGAAATTTTCAGCGATCATTTATGTTTAATACTTGACTCTGATAGATTTTGAAAATTTTAAAAATCGTCCACAGATTTTGTTATTTTGGTCGTTAAAATTTGGCATTGAAACCGGTGTTATATAATATTTTGACCCGCCTAAAAAGTGACTGCGGCCGCGGGTCATAATATAATGACCCGCGGGTCACTTTTTCCCTATAATATTTTGACCCCCGCCCCTATAAAATATTGACCCCCACCCTATTTTTTCTGTCATCTTCTTAAAACAACATTGGAATACTTATGTATGCACTCAATAAGAATATTATAATATATTTACTAAGGTTCGTCAAAGATAAAAATTTCATAATATATTGACCCCCCCCCCCCCCCATGTTCAAGTTACTTTTCTAATGATAATAGTTAGCCTTTTTCTCTTGTTATCACAAACGAAACCAAACAAGTGCAAAAACTATTTCCATTAATCTATTTCCATTATCACTGGTAGATGGGGGGGGGGGGGGGTCAAAATATTATACGCAAAAAGTGACCCGCGGGTCATAATATTATGACCCCCCTACCCTGTGTATGCTATTTATTTATATGATGATAAATTACTTTTTCTCCTGTAATTACAGATGAAATTCAAACACTTAATCAAATATAACAGTTCCCTACTGAAAGTATGAGTGAAATATCACTGAAATTTCAATGATATTTCAGTGAATTGCAATGGAACCCTTATCAGCAATAAAATATCACTGAAATGTCAGTGAACTTTTATTTTTCAATGGAATGTCAATGAAATTTCAGTGGAATGTCAATGATATATTCCATTGAAATTTCAGTGAAATATCAACGAAATATCACTGAAATTTTCAGTGCTATTTCAATGAAATTTCAATGATCACATGACCAAAACAACATTACCCATAATCCCATGACCTCTGACCCTACTTCCTTTTCCTGTTGCATATAATTTTGAAAGGCAAACAAAAATCTAATCTGAACAAAATCTTCAAACATCTAAGGCATCAGAATGACTACAAACTAGAAATTCGAAGACAAAACAACAGACAAGTTCAGAGTTAGCAACAGGAAGAGGATATAGGAAGTGGTCTAGAGAATGTTTATGTAGAAGACATGAGGGAATGAGAGGACAATAATGGATAGAAAAAAATGATAAAGGCTTTACAGGGCTTAGTATATGTAAGTTACTTTGAAGAACTACTTTTTTTAAGATATGAAAATATGTGCATGTTCTTCATAACATAGTGAAAGGACAGCGTGCTCGACTGCTTCTGACCTTTGTCAAACATAAGGCCAAACCCGACCAGTAACCCAAAGCATTATGCTCATACATCTTTTTTGCCTTGATGCAACAAGGCAAAATCACTGAACCATGAAAGTTAACTATAACTACCTAAGATTTAAAGGTCTCCTTCATATTGTGAAAGAAGTGTGTTCATATACCAACTGAGTGCCAAGACACAACGCAAAATCACTGAACCGTGAAATAAGGTCACACTGACCTATAAGTATTTCAGGGTCAAAGGTCTAGTGATACTTACTCATAGTGTGAAAGAAATATGATCATATACCCATTCAGTGTTGAGATATAAAGCAAAATCACTGAACCATGAAATTAGGTCATAGTGACCTATAAGTATGTTTAGGTTAAAGGTCTGGTCATACTCATTCATAATCAAAAAGAAGTATGAAAAAATACCAACTGAGTGTCGAGATATAAGGCAAAATCACTGAACCATGAAATTAGGTCATAGTGACCCAGGAATACTTTACGGTCAAATGTCTTGTCATACGCAAACATATCATGAAAGAAGTATGTTCATATACCAATTGAGTGCTGAGATATAAAGGAAAATCATTGAACCGTGAAATTAGGTCATATTGACCTAGGACTACTTTAGGGTCAAAAGTCTTGTCATACGCAAACATAGTGTGAAAGAAGTTTGTTCATACACCACTTGAGTGCCGAGATATAAGGCAAAGTCACTGAACCGTGAAATAAGGTCACAGTGACCTATAAGTATATTGGGGTCAAAGGTCTGGTCATACTCACTCATAATCTGAAAAAAGTATTAAAATATACTAATTGAGTGTCAAGATATAAGGCAAAATCACTGAACCGTGAAATTAGGTCACAGTGACCTAGGACTACTTCAGGGTCAAAGGTCTTGTCATACGCAAACATAGTGTGAAAGAAGTTTGTTCATAAACCACTTGAGTGCCGAGATATAAGGCAAAGTCACTGAACCGTGAAATTAGGTCACAGTGACCTATAAGTATATTGGGGTCAAAGGTCTGGTCATACTCACTCATAATCTGAAAAAGTATGAAAATATACTGAGTGTCAAGATATAAGGCAAAATCACTGAGCCGTGAAATTACGTCACAGTGACCTAGGACTACTTCAGGGTCAAAGGTCTTGTCATACGCAAACATACTTTGAAAGAAGTTTGTTCATAAACCATTTGAGTACCGAGATATAAGGCAAAGTCACTGAACCGTGAAATTAGGTCACAGTCACCTATAAGTATATTGGGGTCAAAGGTCTGGTCATACTCACTCATAATCTGAAAAAAGTATGAAAATATACTAATTGAGTGTCAAGATATAAGGCAAAATCACTGAACCGTGAAATTAGGTCACAGTGACCTAGGACTACTTCAGGGTCAAAGGTCTTGTCATACGCAAACATAGTGTGAAAGAAGTTTGTTCATAAACCACTTGAGTGCCGAGATATAAGGCAAAGTCACTGAACCGTGAAATTAGGTCACAGTGACCTATAAGTATATTGGGGTCAAAGGTCTGGTCATACTCACTCATAATCTGAAAAAGTATGAAAATATACTAATTGAGTGTCAAGATATAAGGCAAAATCACTGAACCGTGAAATAAGGTCACAGTGACCTAGGACTACTTCAGGGTCAAAGGTCTTGTCATACGCAAACATACTTTGAAAGAAAAAAAGTACAAGTAGGCAAAGATCAGGAAAAGGCGCAATCAGAAAAAGACTCCCACTCCAAAAACCAAGGTGGGAAAAAACCAAACTAACAATCAGGCACTTATACCATGAAAACACTTCGTAAGCCGAATGAGCAGCTATTTTCCCAATAGGTGGCCACTCAGTTACCTTAACTTAACTAAAAATATGCAAACATACATAAGGCGCCAACAGCACAAAAATATTTTAAACACCAAGACATAAAACAAAAACCAGAGGACCAATGGTCCTGTAAACGCTCACCTGAGATCTGCTTCATATACCAATAAACATATTTGAATATTATGGTATTTAACCCCAGTGCAGGGCAGATGAAGCCCTTTGGCCATTTTCTTTTTTCAGAATAATCAATATTCTGTACATTTGCCAATTTCCTGCTGATTTTCCCCTTCAAATAACATTTTAAAAGCAGATGAGCCCCTGGGGTCCATTTGTTTTTCAGAATCATTAAATTTCAGTCCTACTGCCCATTTCCTGCAAGACTTTCACTTAAAATGACATTTTCCCCATTCAAATGCATTGACGACCTATGTTGACCTTGCCATAAAATAGGCCAAGGTCACCACAGGGTCATGTTTTATATATACATTGTAGTACTTGAGTCATCCATACTTCATGCAAAGTTTCGTTAAAATCGATCCACCAGTTCTGGAGAAGAAGATATTTTCAGGGTTTTTACCATATATGGGCATGGCGGCCATCTTGGTCATGTGACCTGGATTATTTATATATACATTGGTTCCCACTTCCTATAGATGCTTCATATAAAATTTGGCTTTGATTGGCCAAGTGGTTTCAGAGAAAAAAATCTTTGAAAAGTGTGTATGGACGACAGAACGGCCAAGGTCAAGAGATGACCTTGACCTAAATTAATCATATAGCTTCATCTAATCCATTAGTTGTTTGCATCTACCACTTTTCAGATCTCAGGCTGCAATAGTTTTCAAAAAATAGCTAATTTCCACTTTTCCCATTATAAGTCTATGGAAAATTAAAGTTACCATAGCAACCAGAGTTCTAAGCCGACTGGAATAAAAAACACAAATTATTTAGAGGCTACTGTCAGGAACATGTATACAAAGTACAGGATTCATCCACTTGACAGTTTCTGAGGAGAAGATTTTTGAATGTTTTTTTTCAAAATTTTGCCCTTTATGGGGCCCCAGCAACCAATCAAAATAAAGGATTAGGACAAAACTCGCAAGAAACGTCAAACACTACTCAATAAACATTTCTGCAAAAACAAAATTCAAATGTCTGCAATTTTAGCGGAAAAATAGCCGATTTACACTTTTCCCATTATAAGTCTATGGAAACTATAAGTTGCCATAGCAACCAGAGTTCTTATCCGCCGGGAATAAAAAACACAAATTATGTAGAGGCCACTGTCAGGAACATGTATACAAAGTATAGGCTTCATCCCCTTGACAGTTTCTGAGAAGAAGATTTTTGAATGTTTTTCAAAATTTTGCCCTATATGGGGCCCCTGCAACCAATCAAAATGAAGGATTAGGACAAAAGTCACATGAAACGTAGAGGACTACTCAATAAACATATCTGCAAAAACAAAATTCAAATATCTCCAACAAGACAGCAAAAACTTGCAATTTTCACTTTTTTCCATTATAAGTCTATGGGAAGCATAAGTTGCCATAGCAACCAAAGTCCTTATCCGATCAAAACAAAAAACACAATTATTCTTTCCCCCTATCTGTAGATGGTGTATGTGTAATATGAGAACAATCGGCCCAGCGGTTTCAGAGAAGAAGATCTTTGAAATTGTGGACGACGGACGGACGACGGACGGACGACGGAGCATGGGTATACTATAAGCTCACCTATGAGCCTTCGGCTCAGGTGAGCTAAAAACCACCACAGAAGTATCGACTTGGAACGATCAGTAACACAAAGTTACTGGCGGGTTTAAATCGATTTTACACGGCCGTAACCTCACCCTCAGCTTCTGCAGTGGTTCATAACATTTAGTTAGTTCTTCGGTCCTCGTGGTGAATCTCTAACTAGTAAATGAATCATCAACACAAACAAATAAATCATGATAAACATCCTGATGAATCAAAAACCAGGACTCACAGATTCAGTAAGCTGCCCGACGATGGAGATCCCTGGGCGCCAAATAACTTACTAACGAAGTTTGTTCATAAACCATTTGAGTACCGAGATATAAGGCAAAGTCACTGAACCGTGAAATTAGGTCACAGTCACCTATAAGTATATTGGGGTCAAAGGCCTGGTCGTACTCACTCATAATCTGAAAAAAGTATGAAAATATACTAATTGAGTGTCAAGATATAAGGCAAAATCACTGAACCATAGAAAGTAGGTCAACCGACCCTTACCGTCATGACACACAAGTCAGTGTCACAAAGTCAAAAGATGAATGACGAACCATCTTCCTAAGTTGTTTCTATTAAGAAATGAAAAAAAAAAAAAAATTCAGGGAGTTCTAGATTTTGACATCTAGCCCCACCCCCTGACTCAGACCCAGAGGTCCGATGTCATGGAACCTAAAGTGCATGAAGTATGAATGCTTTATGATAAGTTGTTGTCAAGATATGGACTCCTTGTAAAAGTTACACAGCAGTACATCTATTTTTACAGTGTTCTAGTTTTTAACCTCTAGCCCCACCCCCCAGGCATGGACCCAGAGATCCGATGCCATGAAATGAAACTTAACCCTACAGGGTACCTATGGTCCAAGTATGAAAGCCCTCTGATAAAAATTTTTTAAGATATAAACTTCTAGAATACCATATTACAGAAAAGCCATTATTATTAATGGTGTTCTAGATTTAAACCTCTAGCCCCACCCCCTGGCATCGACCCAGGGATCTGATGCCATGGAATGAAAGCCGACCCTACAGGGTGTCAATGGCCCAAGTATCAATGCTTTCTGATGAGCGGTTGTCAAGATATGGACTTCTAGAAAACTTAAACACAAGAATTGCCATTTTTGAAGGTGTTCTAGTTTTTAACCTCCAGCCCCACCCCCTGGCTTGGACCCAGGGGCCCGATGCCATGGAATGAAAGCTAACCCTACAGGGTATCTATGGTTCAAGTATGAATGCTTTCTGATGAGTGGTTGTCAAGATATAGACTTCTAGAAAACTTTAACGCAAGTGTGACGCGCACGGGAATGCGCACGGGAACGCGCACGGGAACGGGAACGTGGACGACCGGGGTGACTGCAATAGCTCTATGCACTTCGTGCAGTTGAGCTAAAAACAGCCAAGAATGTGAACACAACCCCATACCCCCACCCATTACCTCTCAAAGTTACAAATCACAAGTCAGTCCTATAAGACATTGAAAACCAAACAGCTATGTGGAAGTACATGTAGTAGCAAAACTGACAGTACATATACTAGATATAAAGAAAGATCTTAAAAGTTGTGTTAAATGAAAATATGTTTGTTTTATATAATAACTTCTTTGTAATTGTTTGCATTTTCTAGCCAATCCTCCAGACATATTGCAACTAGGTGTCTGGCAGGGGTGAAACTGAAATTTCAGTGCTATTTCATTGAAATTTCAGTGCTATATCACTGAAATTTCAGTGAAATGAGGGGTAATTTTTACACTGAAATTTCAGTGATATTTCAGTGAAATAGCACTGAAATTTCAATGAAATTCATTGAAATTTGAGTGATATAGCACTGAAATTTCGGTGAAATAAGGGGGAATTTTTGCATGAAATTACACAGACATTTCAGTGAAATTACAATGGATATTTTCAGAAGGGGTTTCAACATGCATCTATTTTCTATAATACTGAAACAGGCGGGGGGGGGGGGGGGGTCAATATATTATGGTATAATATTTTGACCCCCCTGTTAGGTGTATGTTATTTGTTTAGATACTGATAAAAGACCAGTTTCTCCTGTAATTATGCATGAAATTTAGACATCTGATTGAAACAAAACAGCTTCACTAGATTAAATTCGACACCACTTTTAGGGGGGGGGGGGGCGGGGGTCAAAATATTATAGGCAAAAAGTGACCCGCGGATCATAATATTATGACCCCCCCTACCCTGTGTATGCTATTTATTTATATGATGATAAATTACTTTTTCTCCTGTAATTACAGATGAAATTCAAACACTTAATCAAACAGCTTCAACAACCCCCCCCCCCCCCCCCCCCCCCCGTTAGGTGTATGTTATCTGTTTAGATAATGATAAAAGATCAGTTTCTCCTGTAATTATGCATGAAATTCAGACATCTGATTGAAATAAAACAGCTTCACTGGGTTAAATTTACTGACACCACTTTTGTGTGTGTGTGTGTGGTGGGGGGGGGGGGGGGTCAAATTATTATAGGCAAGTCAAGTCAAGTCAAGTCAAAATTTATTCAGTATTGATCCTTAACAGAGAATCATGACCGAAAAACATAAAAGACACTTCAAAGACATATAAGACGTATACCAACGTACAGGACAAACTACACATATAATTACTAAACTAAAATAAAATGTTGTAAATGTCTCTGAAAAAGATTTGTTACAGCTGCATTATCTACCTCAGGACTGGCGTATCTGCAGGCACCTTTCTATAAACAACATTAATAAGGTTAATATCTCTGTGTCATTTGTACTTAACAAAAATCAAATGAAAATATAAATTGTTCTTCCATTGATAGGGTCTCAAAAGGCACCTTAAATGTATTTATTGTTGTAATAAAAAACTCATCCCTTTGTTGCTGATAGGTTTTACAGATCATCAAAAAGTGAAATTCGTCTTCAACGCAACCACTTTCATGACAAAGTTTACATAATCTTTGGTCAACAGCTTTTTTACTGTAACGACCAGTCTCTATCTCAAGTTGATAGTTGGAAATCCTTAATTTTGATAGATTGAAAATTAAACGTTTATCTAACTTGATACATATATAGTTTTCCAACTGAAAATTGTTTTTAAATGTCTTTTTAAAAATGTTCTAAGTTTATCAAGTGTTCTGCCTTTAACAGTGATCTCACCAGATATAGCCTTTTTGAAGAAGAAATTATATCTTGCTAACAATTTGCATTTAACAGCTTTTATAAGCTTCCTCTTTGAAAAAGTTCCTTTATTTTCCCATACGTGTTCAAATCCAATCAAATTCAAGAATTTTTTACGAGGGACGATTGGAAAGTTCGTAGTATGGTATCGTAATTTCCTAATGCGTTGCTAAATATATCAAAGTAATACATGTATAGAAAGTAGAATTTCTCTTCTTCAAGATGATGCATTGATTTTTGTAGAGCGACTAGTCATGCACGTGCTTCGCACTTTCAAAATGAAGGCATGTTTATATACTGGTGGATATTTTCGAAAAAATATTGAGAAAAATCAACAGAAAATCAGTGACCTAATTCGATATCACATTATAACAAATAAGCGATATCTCTTGGAATTCTATTTCTGTAGATGTCTTCTGCGGTTATTGCTTGCACGGCTAGTATAATTAGATGCGAAAAATATTGATTACTATAAAAGCTGTACCATTTCAAAACATAACATTTTTGCGCGTTTTCTTCATATTTGTTTTGAGATTAAGGCTTATACTGCAGCAAGATTTGTGACATCTGAGTATATTTTCTGCGTTATTCGTTGTGATCATTGCACAAAGGGAATTTCGTCATGCAAATATGTCGTCTCATCTTACTCGGTTCCTATAAAAATTAATCTTAATGACACTACCCCCTATTTTCAAGAAGTGGGTGGGGTAACTAACCCCCTCATATCTTATAAACTATAGGAAGTTTCTTCAAGATAACTTGTCAGTCATCACTCTAGTAATTGGTTTTAACTCACAATTCTTTTTTACCATTCTATTTGCCACAGTTCTCAATTTATACAAACAAAACTATTCCTCCTAGCTAAAATCACCCATACCCATGACCAGTTTTAAACAGTTATCTACCATTTGTTGTGCTCTGAATATTTTTTTGGTTGTCTTGTTACGAAGCAGGGAAACAGTGCTTGGTATGAAACTAAACTTAAAATAAATTCAAACAAATGCTGATTTTATATTTTCAAATTAAAATCATTGTGAAGGGCGCGTTTTGACATAGAAAATGAACAAAATGCAGAGAATTCCAAGAGACACAGATATTGCCGTCTCGTTTATAAGTTATAAGAATTTGCAAATTCATTCAAGACTTGCATAATAAATTGCCTTTATGATGGGCTACAAAATGGTGCAAAATAATCTTATTCCATCAAATAGTGTTCATGCACTGCTAAATTTAAAAATGATTATAAATTGTCTATTTTATTAAAATTTCACTTTTTCCAGTATACAAACAGTACCCATGTTTACAATAATATTTTTTCTGACTGCGTCATGTCACCTTCGTGAAACTAGTGTGAGAACGTGGGGGAAAGATAGTTGATTAAAATGATACCAAACATGTATTGGTTTGCCGATCCGTTACTGAAATAATGGACCACGCTACGTACTTTCCAATCGTCCCTCGTAATTTGGTCACCAAAACTTGATTTTTCTTCATATTCACCTGATACACTTTGAAAAACAAATTTGTCTTGAGATTTATTGTTTTCTTCATCATTAATATGAAGCCAATATTTCAATGAGAGCAATGAAGCAGATATGGCCAAAGGGTATCTACCTACTTCGCTTTTACAGGCTAGATTTGATGAATATTTATTAACACCAATAAGAAACTTGCAGAATTTTGTGTGGATTTTCTCAGGGTAGAAATCTTCATATGATTCTTCTAAACAATATCTATATTTCTTCGATGCCAGCTTTACGAAGTTGATACAATAGGGGCTCCAGATTTCAGAACAGTATAATAATATTGGTTTAACACATGTATCGAATAGCCTACACTGAAGTGTTGGGAAAATAAAAGAAGATTGAAACTTTTTCCTGATCAGAAAGAGCACTTTTAGGGCTTTATTACTTAATTCTGATATTCCTTTTGTGAAAATGCCAGATGCCTTAATTATTATCCCCAGGTATTTAAATTCTTGAACAATCTCTAATGTTTTATTTTCAAACACAAACTGGTGCTTTTTAATAAACTTTCCACCTTTGTTAAATATTAAAACCTTCGTTTTGCTTGTATTGACTCTAAGCTTCCATTTTCTGCAGTAGATATTCAAATCATCAAGGCATTTCTGCAAACCTTCTTTAGATGTAGACAGTAAAACAAGATCATCTGCATACATCAATACATTGGTCAAATATTTTCCAACTATTACAGGATCATGACTTTGATTAAAGCAAAATGGTAAATCATTAACATACAAATTGAACATCAAGGGGCTTAAAACACAGCCCTGTTTCAACCCTGTACTAGACTGGACAGAATCAGTTAGACCATATGGTAACTTAATAGAGTAGTTTACATCAGAATACATACTTTCTAGAATTTTAAGAGTGTTACCTCTAATACCCATACATTCTAGTTTTTTTAATAAAGCATCTCGCCAGACTGTATCAAAGCCTTTTCAAAATCAACAAAGCATGCATATAGATGTGAGCCTTTCTTGAACATCTTTTCAGTTATTGACTTAAGTGTTAAAATGTGATCTGATGTTCTATACTTTTTCCTAAAGCCTATTTGGTTTTCATGCAAAATATTATTATCACTCACATGTTTTTCAATTCTGCTATGCAAAACTTTCGAAAAAAGTTTGCTTAGGCAGCTTGATATCACTATTCCTCTGTAGTTGCTAGGATCTGTGTCACTTCCTTTTTTATGAATGGGCTTTAAAATGTTTTCTCGCCATCTAGATGGATATATTTGATTATTAAGAATTATATTGAACAATTTACAGATGCATTCCTTCAGTTGTGAAGTTGACTGTTTAAGCATTTCGTTACTGATTCTGTCTAATCCAGAACTGGTATTATTTTTCAGGGTTTTCACTGCAGCCTGCACTTCGTTAAATGTTATTGGACCATCTGTAATAGTGGTGCAACTGAATTGTAAAAATTCAGACTTATCTATGGTACAACTTTGTTTATTACTATTCAACAATCTTCTGAAATACACTGACCAGTCCTCAGGAGAAATATTGCCTGACTTCTCACTCGGAATCCCACCTTCATTTTTAAATTTATCAATTAATTTCCAAAATTCATTTGGGTTTGTTTTTTCCATATCGACAAGACTGTTCAAAATCTTAGCTTTATATTGCCTGTGTTTTTTACGAACCATTGTGTTGTATCTCTTCTTTTCTCTGTAGTAATGTTTTATTAGCATGTTATCTACTTGACCATTGGAAATACGCCTTGCCAAGTTGCGTATTGATCTTTTCAAGGCCATGCAATCACCATTATTTATATGATGATAAATTGCTTTTTCTCTTGTACATGTAATTACACATGAAATTCAAACACTTAATCAAATATAACAGCTTCAGCATGCATCTTTTAGGGGGGGGGGGGGGTCAAAATATTATAGGCAAAAAGTGACCCGCGGGTCATAATATTATGACCCCCCTACCCTGTTTATCCTATTTATTTATATGATGATAAATTGCTTTTTCTCCTGTAATTACACATGAAATTCAAACACTTAATCAAATATAACAGCTTCAACATGCATCTATTTTCGATAATACTGGAACGGGGGGGGGGGAGGTCAATATATTATGGTATAATATTTTGACCCCCCTGTTAGTTGTATGTTATTTGTTTAGATAATGATAAAAGATCAGTTTCTCTTGTAATTAGGACAAAAGTCAACCAAACTGTAGAGGAGTACTCTATAAACATTTCAGCAAAAATAGAATTCAAATATCTGCGATTGGACCAGAAAAAATAGCCAATTTCCACTTTTCCCGCTTTAAGGCTATCGAAACTTTAAGTTGCCATAGCAACCAGATTTCTTATCCGACTGAAATAAAAAAACACAAATTATGTAGAGACTACTCTCAGGAACATGTATACAAAGTACAGGCTTCATGCCGTAGACAATTTCTGAGAAGAAGATTTTTAAATGTTTTTCGAAATTTTACCCTTTATGTGGCCCCAGCAACCAATCAAAATAAAGGATTAGGAAAAAAGTCACACGAAACATAGAGATATACTCAATAAATATTTCTGCAAAGACAAAATTCAAATACCTACAATTGGTCCAGAAAAAATAGCTAATTTCCACTTTTCCCATTATAAGTCTATGGAAACCATAGCAACCAGAGTTCTTATCCGACTGTAATAAAAAACGCAAATTATGTAGAGGCTACTGTCAGGAACATGCATACAAAGTACAGGATTCATCCACTTGACAGTTTTTTGATTTTTTTTTTCCTCAAAATATTGCCCTTTATGGGGCCCCAGCAACCAATCAAAATAAAAGATTAGGACAAAACTCACAAGAAACGTCAAACACTACTCAATGAACATTTCTGCAAAAACAAAATTCTAATGTCTGCAATTTTAGCGGAAAAATAGCCGATTTCCACTTTTCCCATTATAAGTCTATGGAAACTTTAAGTTGCCATAGCAACCAGAGTTCTTATCCGCCTGGAATAAAAAACACAAATTATGTAGAGGCCACTGTCAGGAACATGTATACAAAGTACAGGCTTAATCCCCTTGACATTTGCTGAGAAGAAGATTTTTGAATGTTTTTTTTTTAAATTTTGCCCTATATGGGGCCCCTGCAAACAATCAAAATAAAGGATTAGGACAAAAGTCACATGAAACGTAGAGGACTACTCAATAAACATTTCTGCAAAAACAAAATTCAAATATCTCCAACAAGACAGCAAAAACTGGCAATTTTCACTTTTTTTCCATTATAAGTCTATGGGAAGCATAAGTTACCATAGTAACCAGAGACCTTATCCGATCAAAACAAAAATCACAATTATTCTTTCCCCCTACCTGTAGATGGTGTATGTGTAATATGAGAACTATCGGCCCAGCAGTTTCAGAGAAGAAGATCTTTGAAATTGTGGACGACGACGGACGGATGGACGGACGACGGACGGACGCCGGAGCATGGGTATACTATAAGCTCACCTATGAGCCTTCGGCTCAGGTGAGCTAAAAAAAAACACAAATTATGTAGAGACTACTGTCAGTAACATGTATACAAAGTACAGGCTTCATGCCGTAGACAATTTCTGAGGAGAAGATTTTTAAATGTTTTTCGAAATTTTACCTTTTATGTGGCCCCAGCAACCAATTAGGAAAAAAGTCATATGAAACATAGAGATATACTCCATAAATATTTCTGCAAAGACAAAATTCAAATATCTACAATTGGTGCAGAAAAAATAGCTAATTTCCACTTTTCCCATTATAAGTCTATGGAAACCATAGCAACCTGAGAGTTCTTATCCCACTGGAATAAAAAAACACAAATTATGTAGAGGCTACTGCTGTCAGGAACATGTATACAAAGTACAGGATTCATCCACTTGACAGTATCTGAGAAGATTTTTGAACATTTTTTTTTTTTTTTTTTTTTTTTTTTTTTTTTTAAATTTAGCCCTTTATGGGGCCCCAGCAACCAATCAAAATAAAAGATTAGGACAAAACTCACAAGAAACGTCAAACACTACTCAATAAACATTTCTGCAAAAACAAAATTTTTAGCAGAAAAATAGCCGATTTCCACTTTTCCCATTATAAGTCTATGGAAACTTTAAGTTGCCATAGCAACAAGAGTTCTCTTCCACCTGGAATAAAAAACACAAATTATGTAGAGGCCACTGTCAGGAACATGTATACAAAGTACAGGCTTAATCCCCTTGACAGTTTCTGAGAAGAAGATTCTTGAATGTTTTTCGAAATTTTGCCCTATATGGGGCCCCTGCAACCAATCAAAATAAAGGATTAGGACAAAAGTCACATGAAATGTAAAGCACTACTCAATAAACATTTCTGCAAAAACAAAATTCAAATATCTCCAACAAGACAGCAAAAAATGGCAATTTTCACTTTTTTCCATTATAAGTCTATGGGAAGCATAAGTTACCATAGTAACCAGAGTCCTTATCCGATCAAAACAAAAAACACAATTATTCTTTCCCCCTACCTCACTGTGTATAACCGTACAGTGAGCCAAAACGGAAGTGACACATACTGTACGCAAATACATCATTAGTGCCCTTAGGATTTCTTTAGGTAAGTGATCATTTATATCGATGTAAATTAAAATTCAGGAAACAAATCTAAACGCGGTTTTCGGTGTTGGAAAGAGAATTTAAAACTTAATAAGCGTATATGTTGCTTATTGTGATTTTGTTTACGCTTTCCAGAGTATCTTGTAAATTAAGTGGCAAAGCACTGACTTTTCATTTTTATGACCCGTCAAATCTGTGTTTTGAAGTCCATTATGAGTAACTGAGTTCACATATTTTGATCAAACCAGTGATGGACGATAAGAAAATCATTTGTGTTGAAGCCCTACACCATGGTATTCCCCAAGTCATTAAACTCACTCGGGTATTCACCGAGGAATTGCACGCCTCCCTTCCGATCGCCTGTACGAATAGTGACAAGCGTACAGTATCACTAGTTAAAACGTATCAAGAAAAAACTGTACGACTTGTGTCATCATTGAATTTTATTTTTAGCGGATTTCGCCCATTTTTGTGCGTATTTATATATAATATGTTTTGAATATTCCGTTATCTCATACGCAGATTACATAGTAGATCAACTGGCTAACCTGCACTCCGATACACTTTGTGACCTCGCTCCTTTCTCGGTATGGAGAGGTCTAACGGAATACCGATGGAAATATTCCGTCTAATTACATAGATATACTTTTTGGGCCTACATGGATCGTATATAGCCACATACCAAACGTCACAGTGTGGCAGCATAAATGTTCAATTTCTGCTTTGCCTGCACCTACATGTATCTATCAGTCAATAGAGTAAACGCTATAGTAGAAAACTCGAAAATCTAAACTCAACATCGGCCTCAATTACAATGGTTGTCACCGACCATTTATCGGTTTGTATGTAGACAATACCACGTGATTCTCAGTAGTGAAATAGTTGACTTATTTTATGCTTGTATATATCCAAAACCATCGCTTCAACTTAATCGATAGCATACCTTTCTAGAGGAAAATCTGTCGTGCTTACGGGCGAAAAATAATAAATCTTAGTGATTTCGTGCATTATATGTTGATTTGCAGACAGATACATCGTGCTCGGGTGTTTTGAAAATCATGTATGAAAACTATGCTTAGTTCGCTATTCAAAACCGAAAACCGCTTTTAAAAGTGTCGCGTGAAAGTGAACTTACCTCGATATGAAAAACGTGAGCGTCTTTGTTTATCGCTAGGAACTAGTGATTATTTGCGTACAGTTGGTGTCACTTCCGTTTTGGCTCACTGTACGGTTATACACAGTGTACCTGTAGATGGTGTATGTGTAATATGAGAACAATTGGCTCAGCGGTTTCAGAGAAGAAGATCTTTGAAATTGTGGATGACCATGGACGGACGACGGACGGAAGCCGGAGCATGGGTATACTATAAGCTCACTTATGAGCCTTTGGCTCAGGTGAGCTAATCAGAAGTTCAGATCGGTCATTTGTAATGTTGTAACATTTAACCCATAATATTCAAAATCAACATCAATATGCCCTGTCCATATTTATTCTCAAATCAAGGTAATACATAATTGTTTTATAAATGGATAGGTAATTTAAACCATGCTTCTATAATGGACAAATTTTAACATACTTTGAGCTGTAAAAATGTAAAAAAAAAACAGTAGCCCAAAAAACAATATTTTGTAGTTCAAAATCATTGTTTTTGCATCAACGTCACTGACGTCATCGGACTGCTCCATGACGGTAAAAGTGGGTGTTTTCATTTCACTATCATTTTGTAACGGATGAAGGGTTTAAGATGAAATTTTGCAGACTGTTGCATATTACTAGGGAACATCTGCAGTGGAATCGAGTGATAAAATCAGATGCTATTAGAAAAGTCCACATAGTTTTTGATAATCTCTTGTAAAGTAGTGATATGCAAAAATAGCAAAATGAAAAAACAAATCAAAACCAGAGGTCCTGTAAACACTCACCTGAGATCTGAGATACATACCAACAATATTATTTGATTATATAAATGGCCATATACATGTATATACAGTGCTCCAGATAAGGATTGATGGTCAATGGGTATTTACCCACCTCTTTTTGGCTTAATTGGGTATTTCGGATTCCATTGGGTAAAAATATAATTTTTTAAATTTCGAATTGGGTACTTCACGTTTTTGTATTGGGTACCCTAATTGAGGATGAAAGTAAAAGTTAAAATTAACCAGAGGACCATTGGTCCTGAGAACGCTCACCTGAAGCCTGATCTTGGAGTATTAAGTCATAATGATATGACCTTGACCTTGAATACTCACACACCTTTATTGACTTCATAAGTTGTCTGCATCTGCAAAGTTTCAGGTCTCAGGCTGCAATAGTTTTCAAACCAAGTGATTTCTGAGAAAACCATAATTTTAATTTTGATATTTAAATGACCTTGGGCCAAGGTCAAGACATGACCTTGCCCTTCATTAATTACTTACCTTCATTGACTCCATTAGTTGTCTGCATCTAGCAACTTTCAGGTTTCAGGCTGCAACAGTTTGTTTTCGCCTTTTCCCATATGAAAGCCTATGTTTCCAAAATTAACCTTGCCATAAAATAGGTCATGGTCATAATAGGGTCATCATTTCAACAAACTATGATGGGCTGGAGTCCCAAATGCTACATACCAAGTTTCATGAAAATTGGCCTGCCGGTTCTGGAGAAGAAGATTTTTGAAAGGTTTTTACCATATATGGGCGTGGCGGCCATCTTGGTCATGTGATCAAACTTTCGTCTCCCCTACCCATGGATGCTCCACATGAAATTTCACTTTGATTTGCCAAGCAGTTTCAGAGAAGAAGATCTTTGTAAAGTGTGTATGGACAACAGACTGGCCAAGGTCAAGAGATGACCTTGACCTATATTAATCACATATCTTCATCTACTCCATTAGTTGTTTGCATCTACCACTTTTCAGGCCTCAGGCTGCAACAGTTTTCAAAAAATTCCATAGTTTTCACTTTTTCCTATGTAAAAGCCTATGTTTCCAAATTTGACCTTGCCGTAAAATAGGTCAAGGTCATCCAAGGGTCATCATTTTATCAAACTATGATGGGCTGAGGTCCTTGATGCTACATACCAAGTTTCGTGGAAATCGGCCCACCGGTTCTGGAGAAGATTTTTGAGTGGTTTTTACCATAATTATATGGGCGTGGTGGCCATCTTGGTCATGTGACCTGGATTTCGCGAACAAACTTTCGTCTGCCCTACCCATGGATGCTCCACATAAAATTTCACTCTGATTGGCCAAGCAGTTTCAGAGAAGAAGATCTTTGAAAAGTGTGTATGGACAACAGACTGGCCAAGGTCAAGAGATGACCTTGACCTATATTAATCACATACCTTCATCTACTCCATTAGTTGTTTGCATCTACCACTTTTCAGGCCTCAGGCTGCAACAGTTTTCAAAAAATTCCATAGTTTTCTCTTTTTCCTATGTAAAAGCCTATGTTTCCAAATTTGACTGTGCCGTAAAATAGGTCAAGGTCATCCAAGGGTCATCATTTTATCAAACTATGATGGGCTGAGGACCTTGATGCTACATACCAAGTTTCGTGGAAATCGGCCCACCGGTTCTGGAAAAGAAGATTTTTGAGTGGTTTTTACCATATATGGGCGTGGCGGCCATCTTGTCATGTGACCTGGATTTCGCGATCAAACTTTCGTCTCCCCTACCCATGGATGCTCCACATAAAATTTCACTTTGATTGGCCAAGCAGTTTCAGAGAAGAAGATCTTTGTAAAGTGTGTATGGACAACAGACTGGCCAAGGTCAAGAGATGACCTCGACCTATATTAATTACATACCTTCATCTACTCAATTAGTTGTTTGCATCTACCACTTTTCAGGCCTCAGGCTGCAATAGTTTTCAAAAAATCCATAGTTTTCACTTTTTCCTATGTAAAAGCCTATGTTTCCAAATTTGACCTTGCCATAAAATAGGTCAAGGTCATCCAAGGGTCATCATTTTATCAAACTATGATGGGCTGAGGTCCTTGATGCTACATACCACGTTTCGTGGAAATCGGCCAGCCGGTTCTGGAGAAGAAGATTTTTGAGTGGTTTTTACCATATATGGGCGTGGTGGCCATCTTGGTCATGTGACCTGGATTTCGCGATCAAACTTTCGTCTCCCCTACCCATAGATGCTCCACATAAAATTTCACTCTGATTGGCCAAGCAGTTTTAGAGAAGATCTTTGAAAAGTGTGTATGGACAACAGACTAGCCAAGGTCAAGAGATGACCTTGACCTATATTAATCACATACCTTCATCTACTCCATTAGTTGTTTGCATCTACCACTTTTCAGGCCTCAGGCTGCAATAGTTTTTAAAAAATCCATAGTTTTCACTTTTTCCCATGTAAAAGCCTTTGTTTCCAAATTTGACCTTGCCGTAAAATAGGTCAAGGTCATCCAAGGGTCATCATTTTATCAAATTATGATGGGCTGAAGTCTCCGATGCTACATACCAAGTTTCGTGGAAATCGGCCCACCGGTTCTGGAGAAGAAGATTTTTGAGTGGTTTTTACCATATATGGGCGTGGCGGCCATCTTGGTCATGTGACCTGGATTTCACGATCAAACTTGAAATGCCACTACCCAAGGAGGCTCCACATAAAATTTCAACTAGATCGGCCAAGCGGTTTCAGAGAAGAAGATCTTTGAAATTGTGGACGACCGACGGACGGACGGACGCCGGATCATGGCCATCCTATAAGCTCACCTTGTGAGCCTTCGGCTCAGGTGAGCTAAAAACAAAAATCATGTTTCATTAATACCTGATTTGCCTCTTGTTTTGAGGATATCTCAGCTCATTTGCAAGAACATTGGAAGTGATACTTGAAAAGTTATCCTCAATTATCACTGACTACAGGTCTATGTTATTCAAATTTTTCTAAAAGAAAATACCTGTTAAGGATGTTCGCTGCTAACATTTGACATTTCGGAACTTCCGTTTTTTCTTTTGTTGAATATCTCGCAAACGGTTGCAGATATTTTCCTAATATTTTACATTTGGATACATATTGATGATATGCATTGAATGAGCCATGAAAATTGTCAATCTAAGAAACTTCATTTTTTCACCCCATTTTCTGCAATATTTCAGAAAATTTTAGTTGTCAGTAAAATTTAGGGGGTAGGGTAGATTAAACTTGAATATTACACATCTTCAAATTAATTGCACTAGTTCGATGTTTATTTTAGCTGCAGTATATGTGTACATGGTCTTCTAAGTCAGTCTTTGGGTCTTTGGTGTGCTGGTTATAAAATTTTAGGTGGTTTTATGAAATGGGCCTTAAAAAACAAAACAGCCGATTTTCAACAGCGATTTTCAAGTTGTTGGTTCTCTCTTATATGCACACTACCCTATATATTTCTTTCTTTTATTCGAACAATATTACCAAGTTCTATGTCGTGTGAAAATACAAGAAAAAGTTTGAATCAACAAATATGGGTTTGGCACATTTCAAAATATTGCTATTTTCCAACTTTTCAAGTATGGGGGTAGGGTTGGAAAAGGAATCGTAAAATTTTGTCATCCACTTCAAGTTGCAAATTTTTCTTTGCTTTTGGTCCAAAATAGTCTGCGATACGTAAATACTATGACTTTTGAAAGCATTCTAAGTATATATTTGTTCAAGACACGTTTGCTTCAAAGAATTAAACTAGAGGACCATTGGTCCTGTAGCTCACCTGAGAGATTATCACATTGTAAGCTCATGAGATTTAAATTAATTGAGAATCGACCAATGAAAGTCTATGCATGGACACTATTGACCCCCGGGGCATGGCCAAATTTGACCCAGGGGCATGACTGGCACAATTTATAATGGGGACTACCAAACATTGCTATATACAAAATATAGAAGCTCTGGGCCTTTTGGTTTCAGAGAAGAAGTTTTTTTTAGTTTTTCCCATTGTAAGTCTATGGAGACTATCTACCCCCGGGGCGTGGCCAAATTTGACCCCAGGGGCATGGCTGGCACAATTTATGTAGAGGACCATTAGCCATTGCTACATACAAAATATCAAAGCTGTGGGCCCTGTGGTTTCAGAGAAGATTTTTGAATTTTTTTCCCATAGTAAGTCTATGGAGACTATCAACCCCCGGGGCGTGGCCAAATTTGACCCCAGGGGCATAGTGGCACAATTTATGTAGAGGACCATTAGCCATTGCTACATACCAAATATCAAAGCTGTTGGCCTAGTGGTTTCAGAGAAGAAGATTTTTTTAGTTTTTTTCCTATTGTAGGTCTATGGAGACTATCGACCCCCTGGGCGTGGCCAAATTTGACCCCAGGGGAATGAATGGCACAATTTATGTAGAGGACCATTAGCCATTGCTACATACAAAATATCAAAGCTGTGGGCCCTGTGGTTTCAGAGAAGAAGATTTTTTTTTCCCATAGTAAGTCTATGGAGACTATCAACCCCCCGGGGCGTGGCCAAATTTGACCCCAGGGGCATGAATGGCACAATTTATGTAGAGGACCATTAGCCATTGCCACGTACACAATATCAAAGCTGTGGGCCCTGTGGTTTCAGAGAAGAAGATTTTTGAATTTTTTTTCCATAGTAAGTCTATGAAGACTATCAACCCCCGGGGCGTGGCCAAATTTGACCCCAGGGGCATGAATGGCACAATTTATGTAGAGGAGCATTAGCCATTGCTACATACCAAATATCAAAGCTGTGGGCCTAGTGGTTTCAGAGAAGAAGATTTTTTTAGTTTTTCCAATTGTAAGTCTATGGAGACTATCGACCCCCGGGGCGTGGCCAAATTTGACCCCAGGGGCATGGCTGGCACAATTTATGTAGAGGACCATTAGCCATTGCCACATACCAAATATCAAAGCTGTGGGCCCTGTGGTTTCAGAGAAGAAGATTTTTTTTTATTTTTTTTCCCATAGTAAGTCTATGGAGACTATCGACCCCCCGGGGCGTGGCCAAATTTGACCCCAGGGGCATGAATGGCACAATTTATGTAGAGGACCATTAGCCATTGCTACATACCAAATATCAAAGCTGTGGGCCTAGTGGTTTCAGAGAAGAAGATTTTTTTAGTTTTTCTCAATGTAAGTCTATGGGACATATCTGTTGCCATGGAAACCACAATTTTGATACAATCTGCTCCAAAACCTAATGCCATGAATCCCCAAACCCAATTATGGTTCACATTAAATTTGATCAAGATCGGCCTACTAGCTTCAGAAATATTCTTCTTTGAAATTGTGGATGGACGACGGACGGACGGACGACTGCCTATCCTATAAGCTCACCTGTGAGCCTTTGGCTCAGGTGAGCTAAAAATAAATTAATTTTACTAAATTTAAAACATGGTGCTCAAAGGTCTCATTCAGAGGCCTGTAGCTTGAAAAAATGCACACTACCCTATATTTATTTTGTTATCAAATGTCTTGTGTTAAATTTTGGAATCAAAAAAGAGGGGTTAGAAAAAAAGTTTGAATACTTTTTCATTGGCAGCGAACATCCTTAAATCTATTTTAAGCAACAAGAAAAGACAAAAATCCACATTTCAAATGACACAAAATATTTTGGAAGCTGCTTCCTGTTGTAAAAAGAGTGTTTTGCTTAATGAGGTGATATCTGAAATTGATCTATTTTTTATATAAACTCCTTCTTCAACTAGATGCAGAGCCATTACGCTGTCTATAATACAAGCATAGTGGGTGGGGTACGGTTAAGATCGTAAGTTGCGTAAGATTTCAGGATGCTCTTTAGCTTTTAATTGCAGAATCAATGGATTGTTTGTGTGGAAATAATGAAAAATAAAATTTTAACAAGTGTTGTTAACTTTACATACAAAAAATTGAATCTGATGTGTCATTATTGAAAGAAATAAGCTAAAGAATTGGGCTTCCTTTTCTCCCAGTCAAACTGAAAGTACAATTCATACTGCGCAAGCTTTTTCTCTAGGGCAACCTGGCGGCGAAAATCGATTGGATGAAATTCTTGGCTCATAGTCTTGATCATCAAGACCCTCTACACGCATGTGCAAGCACAGTTTGGTAAACATCCTGTATTTTGACATGAATTGAAATAGGGCTGTACGCAAAGAAAATAATCTGATTTGCGTATCGAAGATTTCTTTTGCTTTTCTGTACGCAGACCTGTAAATCTTAATTGGGTTTTAAGACAATTTAATTGGGTAAATACGCAGATACACTGCTTATCTGTAGCACTGGTATATAGCCCCAGGACAGGGTCAGAATAACCACTGAGGTCAATTTCTTTTTCAAATTCATAAATATTCTGTCCATTTCCTGAAAGTTTTTTCCTTTCATTGACATTATAACAGTTTTCTGTATATGTGTCCTATGTTGACCTTACCATAAAATCTGTCAAGGTCATCACAGGGTCATAAGGCCTAAAAAAAATAGCTGTGTTTCCGCTAACGGTCTGAACAAAAGTAGCCCAAGGGCAACGATCGCTCACCTGAGAGTCAAAAAGTGCAGTCAATGGACAAAGTAATTGGGGTTTTTACCATAATGGGTATGGTGGCCATCTTGGTCATGTGACCTTGAAACCCTACTTACATCAGCAGAAGAGCTCTTGTCTGGATTGTGTATCCTCTTTTCTGCCATTTTGGTTCAATTGAAAAAATCATCTAACAAGGTCAGGGTCCTATAATGACACGCGGGGTGGGGCCATATTTGACCCCAGGGGCAAGATTAGCAGGATTTATGTAGAGCTCCACATGACAATGTTGTATATCAAATATACAAGCTTTGTGTCATGCTGTTGCAGAGATTTTTTCATATATTTCCATTATAAGTCTATGGTAGATAATGACATGCCTGGGGCGTGGCCTGTGTATGGACCCCAGGGGATCGGTTGGCAGCATTTATAAAGGAGAGTATTATACATTGGTCCACACAAAATATGAAAGCCCTGGGCCATATGGTTTCGGAAAAGATTTTTTTAATGTTTTTCCCATGACGTCCCCAGGGCGGGGCCCATATGGACCCCAGGGGCACGGTTGGCAGGATTTATAGCAGGATTTATAAAGAGGACCACTATACATTGCTACACACAAAATATAAAAGCTTTGGGCCTTGTGGTTTCGGAGAAGAAGATTTTTTAAAGTTTTTCCCATGACACCCCCGGGGCAGGGCCTGTATGGACCCCAGGGGCACAGTTGGCAGGATTTATAAAGAGGACCACTATACATTGCTACACACAAAATATGAAAGCTCTGGGCCTTGTGGTTTCGGAGAAGATTTTTTTATGTTTTACCCATGACCCCTCAGGGGCATGACCCGTATGGACCCCAGGGGCACGGTTTTTCCCATGACACCCCTGGGGCGGGGCCCGTATGGACCCCAGGAGCACGGTTGGCAGGATTTA
Source organism: Rugalucina vietnamica (assembly GCA_964017185.1). Classification (NCBI taxonomy): domain Eukaryota; kingdom Metazoa; phylum Mollusca; class Bivalvia; order Lucinida; family Lucinidae; genus Rugalucina; species Rugalucina vietnamica. Next base: position 33,771,549 of record OZ024874.1, on the reverse strand, counting down.
TAAAGAGGACCGCTACACATTGCTACTGACAAAACATGAAAGCTCTGGGCCTTGTGGTTTTGAAGAAGAAGATTTTTTTTTATGTTTTTCCCATTGTAAGTCTACGGGAGCTAATGACACCCAGGGCGGGGCCATTTTTGACCCCAGGGGCATGATTGGCAGGATTTAAATAGAGGACCACTAAACATTGCTACATACAAAATATGAAAGCTTTGGGCCTTGTGGTTTTGGAGAAGATTTTTTTATGTTTTTCCCATGACACCCCCGAGGCGGGGCCCGTATGGACCCCAGGGGCAGGGTAGGCAGGATTTATAAAGAGGACCATTATACATTGCTACACACAAAATATGAAAGCTCTGGGCCTTGTGGTTTCTGAGAAGATTTTTTTATGTTTTACCCATGACCCCCCAGGGGCAGGGCCCGTATGGACCCCAGGAGCACGGTTGGCAGGATTTATTAAGAGGACCACTATACATTGCTACACACAAAATATGAAAGCTTTGGGTCTTGTGGTTTCGGAGAAGAAGATTTTTTAAAGTTTTTCCCATGACGCCCCCGGGACGGGGCCCGTATGGACCCCAGGGCCACGGTTGGCAGGATTTATAAAGAGGACCACTATACATTGCTACAAACAAAATATGAAAGCTCTGGGCCTTTTGGTTTCGGAGAAGAAGATTTTTTTATGTTTTACCCATGATCTCTCCCCCCCCCCCCGCCAGGCAGGGCCCGTATGGACCCCAGGGGCACAGTTGGCAGGATTTATAAAAAGGACCACTATACATTGCTACACACAAAATATGAAAGCTTTGGGTCTTGTAGTTTCGGAGAAGAAGATTTTTTAAAGTTTTTCCCATGACACCCCCGGGGCGGGGCCCGTATGGACCCCAGGGGCACGGTTGGCAGGATTTATAAAGAGGACCACTACACATTGCTACTGACAAAACATGAAAAACAATGTATTTTTTAAATATGGAATGTATGAAAAATATGAAATTTGAGAATTGAGGAGACACATCCAAAATAATGCATTTAAACAATCTTTCTGTCAATGCAGCAACAAGAAATAGCATATTTAAGAACTATTTCAGTGTATGTATGTATGCCATATTTGTGTCTCTTATATACATTGTAATGATGCAAATCACAAAGGATAACCTCTGTTTATACATTGCATCTATGGATATTAGACATGTATGAGCATTTCCTTACCATCTATTTAGTGGATTCCCATTTGTTTATCAGACTTATTCAGATGTCAGATTTATTAGTCATCAGCAATATAGGGCATTTTATGTATCTGGTATTTTCTGTACAATCTGGAAAACAATTTGGCAACAATAAACAAGAAAACAAATTTTATTCTTTGTCTTTTATTGTCTTACCAACATTGACAACATAAAATAACAAGTTACAATAACTTAAAAAATGAGAATTTCCATCAAAACATGGATAGAAACCTTTCAATTGATTAGATTAAAGATCAAAAGTTATTGATTTTTTTAAAGTTGAATAATAAATGACAAAGTTATAACATTTTCAATTATTATCCTTAACTGCCTGTGCGCCGCACAGGTTTCAGGACTCAATTTTTTCGAAATTCAAAAAATTCAAGAATATACAGCAAAATAGGCATAAACACCTTTAAATTGATAAGATGAAAAGTGTTTAAATTTTGGAAATTGATCAACAGATGACAAAGTTACAACATTTTTCATTTTCACCCCTAACTTCCTGTGCGCTGCACAGGTTTCAGGACTCAATTTTTCCAAATTCAAAATTTTCAAGAATATGCAGCAAATTCTGTACTGACACCTTTCAATTGATGAAAAATGATAAAATCTTTTTAAATTTTGAAAATTGATCAATAAGTGACAAAGTTATAACATTTTCCATTTTCATCCCTTAAAACCTGTGCGCCGCACATGTTAAAGACTGAAAAATTTCAAAATTCAAAAATTTCAAGAATATACAGCAAAACATGCATAAACTCCTCTCAATTGATGAGATGAGATGAAAAGTGTTTAAAATTTGGAAATTGATCAATAAATGACAAAGTTATAACATTTTCATTATCACCCCTAACTGCCTGTGCGCCGCACAGGTTTCAGGACTCAATTTTTTCCAAATTCAAAAATTTCAAGAATATGCAGCAAATTCTGCACTGACACCTTTCAATTGATGAAAAATGATAAAATCTTTTTAAATTTTGAAAAATGATCAATAAATGACAAAGTAATAACATTTTCCATTTTCATCCCTAACTGCCTGTGAGCCGCACAGGTTTCAGGACTCATTTTTTCCAAATTAAAAAATTTCAAGAATATGCAGCAAATTCTGTACTGACACCTTTCAATTGATGAAAAATGATAAAATCTTTTTAAATTTTGAAAATTGATCAATAAGTGACAAAGTTATAACATTTTCCATTTTCATCCCTTAAAACCTGTGCGCCGCACACGTTAAAAGACTGAAAAATTTCAAAATTCAAAAATTTCAAGAATATACAGCAAAACATGCATAAACTCCTTTCAATTGATGAGATAAGATGAAAAGTGTTTAAAATTTGGAAATTGATCAATAAATGACAAAGTTATAACAATTTTCATTATCACCCCTAACTGCCTGTGCGCCGCACAGGTTTCAGAACTCAATTTTTTCCAAATTCAAAAATTTCAAGAATATGCAGCAAATTCTGCACTGACACCTTTCAATTGACGAAAAATGATAAAATCAGTTTAAAAATTTTGAAAATTGATCAATAAATGACAAAGTTATAACATTTTCCATTTTCATCCCTTAAAACCTGAGCGCCGCACAGGTTATAAGACTCAATTTTTTCCAAATTCAAAAATTTTAAAGAATTAGATGAGATACGATGATTTTTTTTTTAATTTTTGCAAATTGATCAATAATTTTAATTTTTGCAAATTGATCAATAAATGACAATGTTAGAACTTTTTCCATTTTCACCCCAAACTGCCTCTTTTAATCGTTGAATCGTTGAATCTATGTCGTAACGACAGAATTGGTCTCTCAGGTAGTGGAGTTCTTCTCTGGTATGTGTGTCTCTTGTATTTTCACGCTTAATTATCTTCTTAGTAATAGTCACACTGTATTTTATTTCGCGTTTGGGAGGTGCACCTTAAAGTCTATTTGTCTGAGTGATGAAGTCACCCAGCATTAAGGAAATATTCTCTCCATGATCTCTTCTAAAGTCAGTTTTAGAACAGCCCAAGAGCATTTCACATGTCAATTCAAATGTGCCAGTAGTATTAAAAATATGTGTTCTGAGTGCCTCTCTTTCATTGAAATGTAGTTCACAGTTAAGAAGGTAGTGCTCCACAGATTCAATTTGTCCACATTCACATAAATTACTGTCAGAGATACCTATTTTGAACTGATATTCTTTCAACTTATTGTAACCTAATCTTAGTTTGGCAATGTTCCTGTACACAATTGTATTGGGAAAGTCAATTCGGGATTTGTCTCTTACATTTGGTTTATAAGTGAACAATGATCTTCCAGTTTCAGATGATTCCCACTGTCTCTGCCACTGTGACAGACCCAACTTACTAGCTGCCTGCTGAATGTCTGCCATAGTTACTATCTCCGTCTCACTCTTCATTTCTGCTGCCTCACTGGACGCCTCTTTGGCTAATCTGTCTGCCTCCTCATTTCCTCTGATGTTAGCATGTCCAGGAGTCCAGGAGATATTTACTGTTATGTTATTATGTTCAAGTCTCTCTATTTTCTGTCTGATTTCTGCTACAGTCTGCTTATGGTGGGTCGGCTGCCATCCCAGTTTCAAAATCCCTATTGCCGATTGACTGTCAGAGAAGATGTGGATGTCTGTAAAATTTGTTCTGTTGATTTCTTCCGTGACATAGTCTATGGTCAGTAGGATTGCAACAAGTTCGCCTAAGAGAATGGAGCTATGACTGGAAACTGGCTTCTTCAGGCAGATTGGTTCATCCTGATTGGGCATGAAGATGCAGGAACCAGCACCACATGGTCCAGGGTTTGGTTGGCAAGAACCATCAGTAAAAGCAATGACTGAGGTCTGGGAGCAGGTATCCAACAGCCCTTGAATGATGGCACGGGATTCAATTTGCTGTTCTTCAGTCCTCGATTTTGATGAGCCCAATCGATCCCAGTATTCTGGTCGTCTCTTGGAAGGTTGTAATGATTCCTCAAAGGAAAACTCTGGCTCAATATTAAAGGTGGTGGTTCCTGTTTCTGAAGAAAGATCTTCAAGCTGTAGTTGAACTTTACCGAAGGGAGATAAAAACTTCTCACTATCAATGTTTTCTTTCCAATAAAGCCAACTCTTCTTAATAGGGACTTGTTCAGATTTGCTGATAATCTTAGCTCCTTCTCTGATTGCCAACTCTTGCCGTCTGATGCTCAGTGGTTTAACTCCCAATTCAACTTCCATAGCCTCTCTTCCGCTTGTAGCATAACAGTCAAGACACAGGGATAGAGCTTTCCTCTGTACCTCTTCTAACATCTTGGCATCAGCTATCTGCCAAACAGGACAGGCATATTCTAAAATTGGACATATCAGAGACTTGTACAACTGAACAAGTTTGAAAGTGCTGATCTTTTCTACATGCTTAATCTGTCTTAAAATTCCAACTGCCTTATTTGCTTTCTGTTCTGTTCTCTTTATGTGGTTCTGGAAGTTCAGAGATTCATCTAGATAAAGTCCTAGAACTTTAGGATTTGGGTTGTATGATATTTCTTTCCCTTTTAAATTAACTTTAAGGGTTAAGCTGACATCATTAGTATTGCCCCTGGAGAAAAGGCATATTTCTGTTTTCTCTGCACTGAGTTTCATTCTCCATTTTAATGTCCATGAAAGTAGTTTGTGGAGTTCTTCTTCTATAATAGCAGCCAATGTATTGGGATCATTTCCTGCCGTCCAGATCGTACCATCGTCCGCAAACTTCACTTTTTGACAGCATATGTCACGGTAGATGTCTTGTAGGAATATGTTGAAGAGGATAGGTGAAATGACCGAACCTTGGGGAAGACCGACATGAGTAGCAAACTCTTCTCCGTGGGTGCCTTTCAGGTAACATCTGGCTGTCCTGTCTGAAAGGAAATTTGATATCCAACTCCAAATATTCCCTCTGATACCCAGCTTGTGCATTTTCACTAGCAGTCCATCCCTCCAAACACTGTCAAATGCCTTTTCCATATCTATAAAAGCTACCAAGGTTGACTCTTTCTTGTTGAAACCGTTGAAAATATCTTGGACAAGTGTCAATAATGCATGAGTTGTGCTATGGAATTTTCTAAAACCTTCTTGTTCCATGTCTATTATTTTGTTATGCTCAATGAAACCATTTAAGCGGACTCTTATAATTCTCTCAAGACATTTACCAAGACAACTAGTCAAACTGATAGGTCTATATGCTGACGCAGAGTTGTAGTTCTTCTTTCCAGATTTCCGTAGAAACTTAACATCTGCCTTTTTCCAGTCGGATGGTATATTCCCAGTTTTAAAGGACAAGGCAAAGACTCTGTGAATTGCCTTGACCAGCTCTTCATTGGCCTTCAGAAGTAGATCTGTAAATACTTTGTCTGGTCCTGCAGCTTTTCCTGGCTTCAGGTATTCTAAGGCTGCTTCTGTTTCTTCTAGGCTGATATCTCTATTAATACCAACAGTATCAAATAATTCTTCATGTATATGGTTAGATTTTATGTCCTCTAACTCTTCTTCTATGGTTGCTTTGAAGTCATTATCAAAGTCATTATTTTCAAGGTGTTTACCACTGAAGAATGTGTCCTGTAGAATGTCGCGTTTGCCTTGCATGTCAAAAACAGGTTGATTGTCTTTATTAAGTAGTGGCAGAACACTTCCTCCATCCAAGTCTTGATAAGAGGTCAAGATTTTCAAGCTATGCCACATATCTTTGGGGTTGTCACTTGATGTAATTTTATCGCAAAGTGTGTCAGTCCATGAGTCTTTTTGTGTCTCTTCTTCTTGTTTATATTCTTCCTCAGTCTTCTTGAGGTGATCAAGGTTCTGCTGGGTAGAACGCCTTTTGAAATCTCTCTTTGCCTTGTTCAGTTTCTTTTTTGCCTCCCTCATATTGTCATTCCACCATGGTGGATGTGTCCTTCTATCATTGTACTTAAATGTTCGTTTAGGTACAGCTGCATCCCTACATTCGTCAAAGGTTTCTTTGAAGGATTTATACATATCTTCAGCTGATTCCCACTTCCTTCTATCTGCTGCTGCGTTCCATTCTCTAAAACGCTCTTCCGTAATTTCATTCCACAACTGCCAATCTGTTTTCCCTATAAGGTACTTCTCTTCCGCTCCACTTGAACTTGGCTCAGAGGATTTGGACAATTCTAACAGGACCGCCAAGTGATCAGACTGGACGTTTTCATATGATAGGGTTTCACATAAGGATATCTTGGGAACTAATTCAGGATTAGTGAGGAAAAGGTCTATTACACTGTCAGAGCTGCGTCTAGTGGGTTTACCATCATTTAGACACACAAAATGTGAATCGTGCAAGAAACATTCCAGCAGTTTGCCACTTTCATTTGATGAACTATTTTGCCATTCTTGACTTTTAGCATTCAGGTCTCCAGTAATGATAATATGTTTGTGATTAACTGTTTTTACAATATCTAAGAATTCTTTCAGCTGCTTAGTCTCAGAAGGTGGAATATATGCTACTGCTAAAAGGAATTTCAAATTGTCTTTGAGTGTAACTTCTGCAAAAATTGCCTCAATTCCTGGTTTTTCAAGATCATGTTGTCTTGCAATGAAAAAGTCATCCGACGGTTTACAAACAATTGCCACTCCACCATGACCACTATTATTGTTTCTTGGTTTTGATAGGATAGGCCATGATCCGAATTGTAGGGGTTTACTATCTTTTTCCCAAGTCTCTGAGAGACAAACTAAGTCTAAATTATAGTTCAAAACTAATGATTTAACAGAGTCTTTAGCTGTATTCCAAGATTGGCAGTTGAGTGACAATAATTTCATTTTCAACTGTTTATAGTAGTAGCTTGTTTCTGTGGTGTTGAAGAATACTTTGATATGTAGGGCAGAGGGTTGAAGAAGCGTGATGCTCTCCGTTGCAGTTTGGGCATAGGCTCTGGTAGGTACAGTTGTCGTCTGTGTGGTCTGTGGCACTACAATTCCCACATCTGGTCTCGTAAACGCAGTTCCGCCCGATGTGTCCAATCCTATGGCAATTAAAACAGCGCACAAGCTTGAAAGAACGCTCAGCTTCCAAAAATGTTGGCTTACCATTTGTGCTATGATGAATTATCACAGATTTGGCGTTTTCAAGGTCCTTAGCTGTCTGAAATTCTATTTTCACAACGGGCATAGGCTTATGAGTATTTCGGTGTGTTAGTCATCTGATTGATTTCACACTACAGCTTTGACTGTATGTGTCTCTTATTTCTGATGTCTTGACAAAGTTGGGGATGTTTTTCAGAAAACCAACAGTAGTCTCTTTATTTCCTATTGGGCTATGGCAATGAGTGTCTGTACCAAACGCGTCACTTGGCCAGTTATTCAGTACTTTGTCAGCTTGCTCTTTATTTTCGAATTCTAGAGCTACACCACCTTTAGGGAGACTAAAAGATAACTTTGGCTTTATTTCTGGAAACTTGCTTATTTCTTTCCGAATGTCAGTGGATGTTCTGTACTTTTTCGGAGATTTGATATTGTCTACAATTACTACACAATCTTTCCTTTCACTTGAGTTTACAGTACAATTTTCTGTTACAGGTTGCTGCTTTGTACAGTCTTTTGTATCAGTAGAATTGACTGGTTTCACTTCTTCCTTGTTCAATGAGTGATTATTTATACTGACTGAGGGGTCTGAGTAATTTTTCAAAATCCAGGGGGATCCTTTCAACACGCAGAGTGCGCAGGTATAGTCTATATGGTTCTTTATGAGCTTTTCAATATCTTCCACAGCTATGCAAGCACATTCAGCATGCCACCAGTTGTCACACTGGTCACACTGAATCCATTCAGTTTCTTTGTATCGTCTGATTGGGGCAAACAATTGAGAACAACCAAAACAAGGTTGGGATTCTTCTGTTGACTTTTTTTGAGGGGATGGACAGGATTCGGGGCCTGACTGGTCAGTCTGATTTGAAATCTTTGATGTTTTGTTTTTCTTCTTGTTTTGTATTCTTTTACTTCGTTTTATTTCAGGCATTTCGGAAAATTGAGTGATTAAAATTCATTCTGGCTTCAATGAAGGATTAAAATAATTGATTTGTTGATGATAAGTGTATTTTAGAGTTTATGATAAGCCTTACCAACCGGTTGCTAACCACGATAAACAAGTTGTAAAGTCAGATTTTTTACCTTTCCTTTGCGAAAAAAACTGTGAACTTTCACTTGAATTTTACTTTCCTGCTTTTGGTCAAGGTTATACAACTATTTATAGGCACTTCCGTTGAGAACTAGAGTCTGTTTCAAACACTTAACCAGGGTATAGTCTTTATCAAATGGCCGTTGAGCTGTCAAATTAGAAATGACGAAAATATGGAAAATCCGATAATTTTGTGAAAAATCCTTCCGTCAACAGATGAAACACTTCACAAACTTCTTCTGGAGCAATTTTTACGAATTTTAGAACTCTGGTGAATGAGAAATAAATATTTATCTAAAATATTTTCAGCAGCTTTTCAAAAACACTTCCGAACTCCAGCGCGTGCACCTCCTCTTTTAATAGGACTCATTTTTTTCAAAAATCATAAATTTTAAGAATATACAGCAAAACCTGCATAAACCCCTTTCAATTGATGAGATAAGATGAAAAGTTTTAAAATTTTGCTATAATTGATCAACTAGAGGACCATTGGTCCTGTAGCTCACCTGAGAGATTATCACATTGTAAGCTCATGAGATTTAAATTAATTGAGAATCGACCAATGAAAGTCTATGCATGGACACTATTGACCCCCCGGGCATGGCCAAATTTGACCCAGGGGCATGACTGGCACAATTTATAATGGGGATTACCAAACATTGCTACATACAAAATATAGAAGTTTTTTTTAGTTTTTCCCATTGTAAGTCTATGGAGACTATCTACCCCCGGGGCGTGGCCAAATTTGACCCCAGGGGCATGGCTGGCACAATTTATGTAGAGGACCATTAGCCATTGCCACATACAAAATATCAAAGCTGTGTGCCCTGTGGTTTCAGAGAAGAAGATTTTTGAATTTTTTTCCCATAGCAAGTCTATGGAGACTATCAACCACCGGGACCTGGCCAAATTTGACCCCAGGGGCATGAATGGCACAATTTATGTAGAGGACCATTAGCCATTGCTACATACCAAATATCAAAGCTGTGGGCCTAGTGGTTTCAGAGAAGAAGATTTTTTTTAGTTTTACCTATTGTAGGTCTATGGAGACTATCGACCCCCGGGGCGTGGCCAAATTTGACCCCGGGGACATGATTGGCACAATTTATGTAGAGGACCATTAGCCATTGCCACATACAAAATATCAAAGCTGTGGGCCCTGTGGTTTCAGAGAAGAAGATTTTTGAATTTTTTTCCCATAGTAAGTCTATGGAGACTATCAACCCCCGGGGCGTGGCCAAATTTGACCCCAGGGGCATGAATGGCACAATTTATGTAGAGGACCATTAGCCATTGCTACATACCAAATATCAAAGCTGTTGGCCTAGTGGTTTCAGAGAAGAAGATTTTTTTAGTTTTTTTCCTATTGTAGGTCTATGGAGACTATCGACCCCCGGGGCGTGGCCAAATTTGACCCCAGGGGCATGATTGGCACAATTTATGTAGAGGACCATTAGCCATTGCCACGTACAAAATATCAAAGCTGTGGGCCCTGTGGTTTCAGAGAAGAAGATTTTTTAATTTTTTTCCCATAGTAAGTCTATGTAGACTATCAACCCCCGGGGCGTGGCCAAATTTGACCCCAGGGGCATGAATGGCACAATTTATGTAGAGGACCATTAGCCATTGCTACATACCAAATATCAAAGCTGTGGGCCTAGTGGTTTCAGAGAAGAAGATTTTTTTAGTTTTTCCAATTGTAAGTCTATGGAGACTATCGACCCCCGGGGCGTGGCCAAATTTGACCCCAGGGGCATGGCTGGCACAATTTATGTAGAGGACCATTAGCCATTGCCACATACCAAATATCAAAGCTGTGGGCCCTGTGGTTTCAGAGAAGAAGATTTTTTAATTTTTTTCCCATAGTAAGTCTATGGAGACTATCAACCCCCGGGGCGTGGCCAAATTTGACCCCAGGGGCATGAATGGCACAATTTATGTAGAGGACCATTAGCCATTGCTACATACCAAATATCAAAGCTGTGGGCCTAGTGGTTTCAGAGAAGAAGATTTTTTTAGTTTTTCCAATTGTAAGTCTATGGAGACTATCGACCCCCGGGGCGTGGCCAAATTTGACCCCAGGGGCATGGCTGGCACAATTTATGTAGAGGACCATTAGCCATTGCCACATACCAAATATCAAAGCTGTGGGCCCTGTGGTTTCAGAGAAGAAGATTTTTGAATTTTTTTCCCATAGTAAGTCTATGGAGACTATCGACCCCCGGGGCGTGGCCAAATTTGACCCCAGGGGCATGAATGGCACAATTTATGTAGAGGACCATTAGCCATTGCTACATACCAAATATCAAAGCTGTTGGCCTAGTGGTTTCAGAGAAGAAGATTTTTTTAGTTTTTTTCCTATTGTAGGTCTATGGAGACTATCGACCCCCGGGGCGTGGCCAAATTTGACCCCAGGGGCATGATTGGCACAATTTATGTAGAGGACCATTAGCCATTGCCACGTACAAAATATCAAAGCTGTGGGCCCTGTGGTTTCAGAGAAGAAGATTTTTTAATTTTTTTCCCATAGTAAGTCTATGTAGACTATCAACCCCCGGGGCGTGGCCAAATTTGACCCCAGGGGCATGAATGGCACAATTTATGTAGAGGACCATTAGCCATTGCTACATACCAAATATCAAAGCTGTGGGCCTAGTGGTTTCAGAGAAGAAGATTTTTTTAGTTTTTCCAATTGTAAGTCTATGGAGACTATCGACCCCCGGGGCGTGGCCAAATTTGACCCCAGAGGCATGGCTGGCACAATTTATGTAGAGGACCATTAGCCATTGCAACATACCAAATATCAAAGCTGTGGGCCCTGTGGTTTCAGAGAAGAAGATTTTTTAATTTTTTTCCCATAGTAAGTCTATGGAGACTATCAACCCCCGGGGCGTGGCCAAATTTGACCCCAGGGGCATGAATGGCACAATTTATGTAGAGGACCATTAGCCATTGCTACATACCAAATATCAAAGCTGTGGGCCTAGTGGTTTCAGAGAAGAAGATTTTTTTAGTTTTTCCAATTGTAAGTCTATGGAGACTATCGACCCCCGGGGCGTGGCCAAATTTGACCCCAGGGGCATGGCTGGCACAATTTATGTAGAGGACCATTAGCCATTGCCACATACCAAATATCAAAGCTGTGGGCCCTGTGGTTTCAGAGAAGAAGATTTTTGAATTTTTTTCCCATAGTAAGTCTATGGAGACTATCGACCCCCGGGGCGTGGCCAAATTTGACCCCAGGGGCATGAATGGCACAATTTATGTAGAGGACCATTAGCCATTGCTACATACCAAATATCAAAGCTGTGGGCCTAGTGGTTTCAGAGAAGAAGATTTTTTTAGTTTTTCCCATTGTAAGTCTATGGGACCTATCTGTTGCCATGGAAACCACAATTTTGATACAATCTGCTCCAAAACCTAATGCCATCAATCCCCCAACCCAATTATGGTTCACATTAAATTTGATCAAGATCGGCCTACTAGCTTCAGAAATATTCTTATTTGAAATTGTGGACGGACGGACGACGGACGACGGACGACGACGGACGACGGATGCCTGGCTATCCTATAAGCTCACCTGTGAGCCTTCGGCTCAGGTGAGCTAATAAATGGCAAAGTTATAACATTTTACATTTTCACCCCTTTAGCACAGGCTAAAGGACTCAATTTTTTCGAAATTCAAAAATTTCAAGAATATACAAAAAGAAACTGTCTAAACCTCTTTCAATTGACGAGATAAGAGGAATAGTTTTTTTAAAATTTGCAAATTGATCAATACATGACAAAGTTATAAAATTTTCCATTTTCACCCCTAACTGCCTGTGCGACGCACAGGCTTTAGGACTCAATTTTTGTACAAATTCAAAAATTTCAAGAATATACAGCAAAACCTACATAAACACCTTTCAATTGATGAGATAAGATGAAAAGTTTAAAAATTTTGCAAATTGATCAATAATTGGCAAGGTTATAACATTTTCCATTTTCACCCATGCAACTGGCGCACAGGCTTTAGGACTCATTTTTTTCGAAATTCAAAAATTTCAAGAATATACAAAAAGAAACTGTCTAAACCTCTTTCAATTGACGAGATAAGAGGAACAGTTTTTTTTAAATTTGCTAATTGATCAATACATGACAAAGTTATAAAATTTTCCATTTTCACCCTTAACTGCCTGTGCGACGCACAGGCTTTAGGACTCAATTTTTGTACAAATTCAAAAATTTCACGAATATACAGCAAAACCTACATAAACACCTTTCAATTGATGAGATAAGATGAAAAGTTTAAAAATTTTGCAAATTGATCAATAATTGGCAAGGTTATAACATTTTCCATTTTCACCCCTTACTGCCTGTGCGCCGCACAGGCTTTAGGACTCAATTTTTTCCAAATTCAAATATTTCAAGAATAGACAGCAAAACCTGCATAAACCCCTTTCAATTGATAAGATAAGATGAAAAAATTCTTAATTTTGGAAATTGATCAATAAATGGCAAAGTTATAACATTTTCAATTTTCACCCCTAACTGCCTGTGCGCCGCACAGGCTATAGGACTAAATTTTTTCCATATTCAAACATTTCAAGAATATACAGCAAAACATACATGAACACCTTTCAATTGATGAGATAAAATGAAAAGTTTTTAAATTTTGGAATTGATCAATAAATGGTAAGGTTTTTCCATTTTCACCCCTAACTGCCTGTGCGACGCACAGGCTTTATGACTCATTTTTTTACAAATTTCATAATTTCAAGAATATACAGCAAAACCTACATAAACCCCTTTCAATTGATAGGATAAGATGAAAAGTTTTTACATTTTGCAAATTGATCAATAAATGACAAAGTTATAACATTTTCCATTTTCACCCCTTACTGCCTGTGCACCACACAGGCTTTAGGACTCATTTTTTTTTTTTTTTCAAAACTCAAAAATTTCAAAAATATACAGCAAAACCTGCATAAACCCCTATCAATTGATAAGATAAGATGACAAGTTTTTACATTTTGCAAATTGATCAATAAACGGTAAAGTAATAACATTTTCCATTTTCACCCCTAACTGACTGTGCACCACACAGGCTTTAGGACTCATTTTTTTTTCAAAATTCAAAAATTTCAAAAATATACAGCAAAACCTGCATAAACCCCTATCAATTGATAAGATAAGATGACACACAGGCTTAAGGACTATATTTTTTCAGAATTCAAAAATTTCAAGAATATACAGCAAAACCTACATAAACCCCTTTCATTTGATGAGATAAGATGAAAAGTTTTTACATTTTGCAAATTGATCAATAAACGGTAAAGTAATAACATTTTCCATTTTCACCCCTAACTGACTGTGCACCACACAGGCTTTAGGACTCATTTTTTTTTTCAAAATTCAAAAATTTCAAAAATATACAGCAAAACCTGCATAAACCCCTATCAATTGATAAGATAAGATGACAAGTTTTTAAATTTTGCAAATTGATCAATAAATGGCAATGTTATAACATTTTCCATTTTCACCCCTAACTGCCTACAGGTGCACTGCACAGGCTTAAGGACTCATTTTTTTCAAAATTCAAAAATTTCAAGAATATACAGAAAAACTCACATAAACCCCTTTCAGTTAATGAGATAAGATGATGAGGTTTTAAAATTTGCAAATTGATCAATAAATGGCAAAGTTATAACATTTTTCATTTTCACCCCTTACTGCCTGTGCGCCGCAAATTGATCAATAAATGGCAAAGTTATAACATTTTTCATTTTCACCCCTTACTGCCTGTGCGCCGCACAGGCTTTAGAACTCTCAATTTTTTCCAAATTCAAAATTTTCAAGAATAGACAGCAAAACTAGCAAAAACCCCTTTCAATTGATGAGATAAGATAAGTTTTTAAATTTTGCAAATTGATCAATAAATGGCAAAGTATAACATTTTCCATTTTCACCCCTAACTGCCTGTACGCCGCACAGGGTTTAGGACTCAATTTTTTCCAAATTTAAAAATATACAGCAAAACCTACAAAAACCCTTTTCAGTTGATATGAGATATCATGATAAGTCTTTAAATTTTGCAAATTAAACAATAAATAACATTTTCCAATTTCACCCCTAAATACCTGTGTGCTGTTTAACAACTCATTTTTTTTTTGAAATTTTTTTAACAACTCATTTTTTTTTGAAATTCAAAAATTTCAAGAATATATTGCAAAACCTGCATAAACCCCATAAAACCCAATTGATAAGATAATAAGTTTTCAAATTTTGGAAATTGATCAATAAATGGCGAAGTTATAACATTTTCTTAACTGCCTGTGTGGCACACAGATTTTAGCTCTCAATTTTTTCAGAATTCAAAAATTTCAAGAATATACAGCAAAACCTACATGAACACCTTTCAATTGATGAGATAAGATTTATAAAAGTTTTAAAATTTTGCAAATTGATTTTCCATTTTCACCCATACTGACTGCCTGTGCACCGCACAAGCTTTAGGACTCAATTTTTTAACAAATTCAAGATTATACAGCAAAACCTTCATAAACCCCTTTTAGTTGATGAGATAAGATGAACAGATTTTAAATTTTGCAAATTGATCAATAAATGGCAAAGTTTAATATAACATTTTCCAATTTCACCCATAAACTGCCTGTGCGCCGCACAGGGTTTATGACAGGCTTTTTATTAGCTCACCTGAGCCGTTAGGCTCACAAGGTGAGCTTATAGGATGGCCATGATCCGTCGTCCGTCGTCGTCCACCATTTTCAAAGATCTTCTTCTCTGAAACCGCTTGGCCAATTAAAGCCAAATTAGTAGAGTTGCTTATGTAATCCCGTGGCCACTTTTTGTTAATCAGGGTTTCTATATACCAAAATGTTCGGTTTGATGAGTAGATTTCAAAAATGTTTCCTGCCATTTTTTCTGTTGACTTTCAAGGTCAAGGTCAAAGGTCAAAGGTCACGGCTATTAAATATATAGGGCATATGACTATATCTTAATTTATGACCGATCTTCCATGTGAATCTGCTGCAAACTGGAAAATATCGAAAGTAAATACATTTTAGCAATTGGCGAGTGCAATTTCCAAATGACCTTGACCCCTCCATTTGAAAGGTCAAGGTCATTTACCCAAAATTTGCCCCAAAAGAACGCAAAATACGCAAAATAACTGCGCGCGTGCTACAATAGGCATGAGGGAGGTTGAATTCAAGACCTTTAATATGGTAGGTATTCTTGTAGGGTTCGATATATATGTAAGTTGCAGCGATCCACCAAATGAGTTGCCATAGCAACGAAGGTTAATGACAGGACATGGCATGACCTTTGAGTGCTGTACATATTTAAGGAAAATGGTTAAGTTTTCGAGTTGCTTATATTGTTAAATGAATTTTAAGACAATCATGATTGTAATATACCAAAGTGTTTCTTTTATTTTTTAGATTTCAAAAATGTGTCCTGCCATTTTTTCGGTTGACTTTCAAGGTCAAGGTCAGAGGTCAAAGGTCACGGCTATTACATACATAGGGCATATGACTATCGCTAAATTTATGGCTGATCTTCCATGTGAATCTGCTGCAAACTTGAAAATATCGAAAGTAAATACATTTTAGCAATTACCGAGTGCAATTTCCAAATGACCTTGACCCCTCCATTTGAAAGGTCAAGGTCATTTATCCAAAATTTGCCCAAAAAGAACGCAAAATTCGCAAAATAACTACGCGCGTGCTATGACAGCATGAGGGAGGTTGAATTCAAGACCTTTTATATGGTAGGTATTCTTGTAGGTTTCTATATATGTGTAAGTTGCAGCGATCCACCAAATGAGTTGCCATAGCAACGAAGGTTAATGACAGGACATGGTATGACCTTTGAATGCTATGCATAATTAAGGAAAATGGTTAAGTTTTCGAGTTGCTTATCGTGTTTAATGAACTTTAAGACAACCATGATTGTAATATACCAAAATGTTTGTTTTATCACTTAGATTTCAGAAATGGTTCCTGCCATTTTTCTGCACACATTTTAAGGTCAAGGTCAAATGTCATGGTTCTAAAATTTATGGGACCAACAAAAATATTATCATTCGTGGTTGCTTCTCTGCGTATATTTGATATTAGGACAGTTTAAAAAAATGGCCCTGGTCCATTTTGATATTAGGACAGTTTAAAAAAATGGCCCCGGTCCATTTTGAGGCTTTAGACCCCAGTGAGACCGTACTGTATGCATGGAAATGATCAAGTGATATGCCAAAATAACAAGCGCTCAGACAGGCTTGATCTGACAAAATTCCTACTATGTAACTTTATAAATAAAACAGTTATGCAGATATTTGATGTAAGGTATTTAAGATTTTAGTGTGACATTTTTCAATGAAGTCAAATTTGAAAGCTACCATACTGCATCAAATTAAGGAATAGAAATTGAAGAGATACAAAATATGAAACATATGAATATATAGATAAAAATAAAGAACAGCGTGATAGTAGTTTCGGATTTTTATATCACCGCACGGAAATCCACAGGGGGTCTAAACGTAAGGAGTGTAAGATTTCATAATTATTGGTCAGCAAATGTTTAATACTTGTGGTTGTCATTTATTTTCTTACTGTTTATACTAAGCTCAGGGGCCCCAATTCAGTTTAAATAACAATTGGTTTAGCTCTGTCACTTCTTTACATTTTTTGAGTGTTTGTTTAGAAAGTAAGGAGTGTAAGATTTTTTTCCACTTTACAGATAAAAATTCGAAGAAACGCCATCATTTTTAAGAACCATTCTTCATATTTTATTGATTCTATTCAAAGTTTTAAATTAGTGGTATAACGGTACAAATAAGGCCAGATTTGTCTGCAAAATAACACTTTCAGTATTTTAACCCTATGTCACACTTTGGGGCCATTATTTTGAAACTGCCCTTTAACTAGGTAAAATCCTTAGCACATACCTGATCGTTATTCTTATGTCACTCTCATATGACCTTGAACTATTTATTTGAAAGGTCAAGGTCTTTTCGCTCACATATGTCGAAAATATACGCAAGAATCTCATTTTACAACGTAATTACATAGCCAGAGCAAGATAAGATACTTTACAGCCACCAATTATGTTTTGTATTTTGATGGCTGTAATAAAAATCTCACTTTTACCTTTATTCTAATTGTGTTGCCATAGCAATCAAGACTTTTATTAACAAAACAATATGGGTTTTGAATAAATATTTCGACAAGATTTTAGTCGAATTCGATGGACTTTTTACAAGCATGACTAAGGTACTACAAAATAAGTGTTTCAAAAATGATTTCTGTCTATTAAGCTTTGATCACTATAGGTCAAGATAACTGATCAAAGGGGTCACAACCTCAAAATATTATACCAGCGTTTTATATCATTGGTTATCATGCGGCTACAATTCAATGTATATATCGTTATATGGTAGTAAATACTAATACTAAGACATTGCCCTTTTGAACTTATTGTAAGTAATGCAAGTTATCTAATTTACATATTCATGAATTTTAATGAAAACATTAATAAATGACAGAAAAAAAATCGTTAACAATCCATAAATAAACTAATTTCAGGCAAAACCCATCAAATTATCATTGTGACACTTTATTATAGAACCATACCATATGATATATTTATTGATGTTGTGGGCCCAAAATGAAAACAATATCATTTACATATTCATGAATATTAACAAAAAATCGAAAATCGAGGATAAACGAGGGAAAACTATAGCCATTGCAAGGTTTGGGGTGAGTTATAATATCCATAATTATATCCCTGAAACCAATCTTCATGGCTGCCAGTGTGGTCAGAGGGACCACCTTAATGCCATAAAGGTTGTCCTTAACAATGAACACATTTGCATGATGCACACCCACCCCTAGTGTGATTCTAAAGACCAGGTTGTGCTTACAAAAATATTCAAATACCAATAATAGCATGCTCTACAATACTTAAATTGGTCTGATAATGAAGCATGGACTTAGCAGTTTAACCTTCATACCTATTATACAAATTATTGAATTTGCATATTCATGAAAATTAATAAAACACACAAAAATTGGAGAAAAAATCTTGGAAAAATATGGAGTATACGCACAAAATCACTTGTGCCATAGCTGTTTACATACCCAGTATGCTGAAAGAAGTATCAATTGAATGCTATTGCAGTGTACTATGACACTTAAGTCACATATAAGAATGATCTGATTTTTAATTTCACGAATTT
Source organism: Rugalucina vietnamica (assembly GCA_964017185.1). NCBI lineage: Eukaryota > Metazoa > Mollusca > Bivalvia > Lucinida > Lucinidae > Rugalucina > Rugalucina vietnamica. The sequence goes on along the minus strand of OZ024874.1, from coordinate 33,752,946 downwards.
TAATGAAAACTTCATAAATAGTAATGAAAAACTGGGAAAATTAAACGGGTAAACCTACAACCAAAAGCCCTAACATGCTGAAAATGGCATCAAATGGTTGCTAGGGCAAAATTATATCATCGTGTACTACAATACATAAGTCATTTGACTTTTTGTTTTATGAATATTAACCAAACCTTTCGAATTCACAGGAAAATTACGAAAAAATAAGGCGGTATACATAGAAAATCAACTGTATCCTGGCTTCTGATAGACATAGAGAGCTATAATTGGTATCAAATGATTGCTATGACAATGTTCTACAATCATATAATCTGATATACTCGTGTATAATCTGCGTACTCGCCATATTCCGCAGTTGCAATTACAACTAGCAATTGAAATAGGTAGATATACCCGACCGTATACACAATATCCAAAATCTGCATCTACGCAGTTACATAATAGTCAAAAATTACCTGTGTCTACACGGTTGCTGGCAAAAATTAAATGGTTTCTACACAGTAGCCTGACTGGTAAATTCAAGCTCATTTTTTTCTACCAGGAAAGTTTCTGTGTGCTACCAGGGCTAGGGAAAGTGTTAAGGGGTCTTGGCTAATAGAATTTTGTAGAAAAGTGACGATATTGTTTTGCTGTTTAAAAGACAAAACGCCGCCACAGCCTCATCGATCTCCGCTTGGATTTAAAATCACGTAAGTCACCCACTCATTTCGGCCAAATTCTTGCTACAATGGCCAGACTGCGAAATGGCAATATCAAAATCGTAAAATCTGATCTTTTCCTATCCTGACAGTGTCTGAGATGGGCATAACTAATATTTTTACAAATAAAAGGCGACTCACAAATTACCTGTTTGACTCGCCGCCATCTTGAAACGATCGACACCGGTACCAAAAAACTCTACACGAGATCAGCTATACGACTCTGTTACTACGTACCATAGGATAAAAGGACAATGTCTAAGCTTTAAAATGAGATATGATTCAGTAGTCTAGGATAAATAATAGCGGATATATGACCAATTTTGTATGCACATGCCCATGCTCAAAAATCATGTTAATGGTTGCTATGGAAACCATGCATTTTTTCATAGTGCAAACATATTTATCTTTATGAACAAAAGCATTTTTGGGGTCCCAATGAACAATTTTGCACCCATTAAAAATCATCCTGGGGTGCAAGGTAGGTGAAATTAGCTCCAGGAATACCACGGAGGTTTTCTTGGGTTTTTTTTTTTCAGTGATTTTTTTTTTCATTAATATTCATGAATGTGCAAATTAGATAATTTGCAAATGTTACCATGAGATGAAAGGGGTTTATCTTTGCTTCGATTTGATACCACATTCAATGATTTAAGGCAAGTTGTTGCTGACATATGATTAATCTTGTATATATATATATATCCCCGTTTCGGCGCTATTTTAAAAGGGGGTCATGGACGGGGTGTTCGTTGTATCATTCGACCATTATCATTTGACCTTGACCTTTAACTGTAAAATTAAAGTTGTGGGGATTGTTTATGCAAGTAATAAATGCATTAAAACATTTTCATTTATCCTCATGTTGATTCAAAACCACTACAAAACTAATAGATAATTCAATGATTAAGCACTTAAATGCGCTATTAAAATCATTCAAAATTCACGCTAAGGCTACCATAAAGTGCTGTTGCTATGGCAACTGTTTGTGACATGGAGGTGCAAATGACTAATATACCAAACCCACAAATATTCAAGATACCATCTATGTCAAAGATTCATTCTATATACTTCTGACTTTGTAATGCGCCGATAAATAAGCCGAATGTCTGTAATTTTTCTTACAAATTTGGCATAAATGACCTTGACCTTTAGAATTGGGTTTTCAAGGTCACTTGAAAGTGACATCAAAAAATGTCGAAATGTGTTTACTATCAATTACACTAGTTTTGTACTTTTCAAAAACATTATCTTGGTCATAATCATTGATATTGTAAGTCACACCAGTAAGCCTTAGCCGTGACCTTTGACCTTTGACCTTGACCTTGAAAGTTAATAGAAAAAATGGCAGGAAACTTTTTTGAAACCTACACATGCTAATGAACATTTTGGTATATAAAAACCCTGATTAACAAGAAAAGTCCACGGGAGCATTTTTCGTTACATAAGCAACTCTACTAAATTTTATATGAAGCATCTATGTCATTTATTGATCAATTTTCAAAATTTAAAAAGATTTTATCATTTTTCATCAATTGAAAGGTGTCAGTACAGAATTTGCTGCATATTCTTGAAAATTTTGAATTTGGAAAAATTGAGTCCTGAAACCTGTGCAGCGCACAGGAAGTTAGGGGTGAAAATGAAAAATGTTGTAACTTTGTCATCTGTTGATCAATTTCCAAAATTTAAACACTTTTCATCTTATTTTATCAATTGAAAGGTGTTTATGCCGGTTTTGCTGTATATTCTTGGAATTTTTGAATTTCGAAAAAATTGAGTCCTGAAACCTGTGCGGCGCACAGGCAGTTAAGGATATAATTGGAAATGTTATTTATAACTTTGTCATTTATTATTCAACTTTAAAAAATCAGTAACTTTTGATCTTTAATCTAATCAACTGAAAGGTTTCTATCCATGTTTTGATGGAAATTCTCATTTTTTAAGTTATTGTAACTTGTTATTTTATGTTGTCAATGTTGGTAAGACAATAAAAGACAAAGAATAAAATTTGTTTTCTTGTTTATTGTTGCCAAATTGTTTTCCAGATTGTACAGAAAATACCAGATACATAAAATGCCCTATATTGCTGATGACTAATAAATCTGACATCTGAATAAGTCTTATAAACAAATGGGAATCCACTAAATAGATGGTAAGGAAATGCTCATACATGTCTAATATCCATTGATGCAATGTATAAACAGAGGTTATCCTTTGTGATTTGCATCATTACAATGTATATATAAGAGACACAAATATGGCATGCATACATACATACACTGAAATATTTCTTAAATATGCTATTTCTTGTTGCTGCATTGACAGAAAGATTGTTTAAATGCATTATTTTGGATGTGTCTCCTCAATTCTCAAATTTCATATTTTTCATACATTCCATATTTAAAAAATACGTTGTTCAAAGCTCTGGGCCTTGTGGTTTTGAAGAAGAAGATTTTTTTTTGTTTTTCCCATTGTAAGTCTATGGGAGCTAATGACACCCAGGGCGGGGCCATTTTTGACCCCAGGGGCATGATTGGCAGGATTTAAATAGAGGACCACTATACATTGCTACATACAAAATATGAAAGCTTTGGGCCTTGTGGTTTTGGAGAAGAAGATTTTTTTATGTTTTTCCCATGACACCCCCGAGGCGGGGCCCATATGGACCCCAGGGGCAGGGTAGGCAGGATTTATAAAGAGGACCATTATACATTGCTACACACAAAATATGAAAGCTCTGGGCCCTGTGGTTTCTGAGAAGATTTTTTTATGTTTTTTTCCCATTGTAAGTCTATGGGAGCTATCTGTTGCCATGGAAACCAGAGTTCTGATCCGACCTGGCCCAAAACCTAATGCAACCTTTCCCCTTCCTCAATGATGCTTTGGATCAAATTTGATCACGATTGGGCTTGTTGTCTTAGAGATATTCAAGTTTGAAAATGTGAACAGATGGACGCACGCACTCATGCACGCACGCACGGACGCCGGCTCGACCACTATACTTTAAGCTCCCCATGAGCCTTCGGCTCAGGTGAGCTAAAAATAGGGTAGGTAGGTTGGAAAATGAATTTTTTATACGCAGTTTTTATCGAAAAAGGTCAAAATGGTCAATGCCCTGCAAAGGTATGAAGGCTATATTCATCAGCCATGTGAATCGATCAATGAACAAGTAGCCCAAGGGCAATGATCGCTCACCTGAGAGACAACAAGTACAGTCACTGGACAAAGTAATATGGGTATGGTGGCCATCTTGGTCATGTGACCTTGAAACCCTACTTACATCAGCAGAATAGCTCTTGTCTGGATTGTGTATCCTCTTGTCACTTGAAAAAATCATCTAACAAGGTCAGGGTCCAATAATGACTCCCAGGGATGGGGCCATATTTGACCTCAGGGGCAGGATTTATGAAGAGCTCCACATGACATTGTTATATATCAAATATACAAGCTTTGTGACATGCTGTTGCAGAGAAGATTTTTTCATGTATTTCCGTAGATAATGACATGCCTGGCGCGTGACCTGTATTGAACACAGGGGCACCGTTGGCAGCATTTTTAAAGGAGAGCATTATACATTAGTCCACAAAACATAATGAAAGCTCTGGGCCATATGGTTCCGGAGAAAAAGATTTTTTTTCTGTTTTTCCAATTGCTATTGACCCCCTCCCCCCCCCCCCCCGCAGGGTGGGGCCATTTCTGACCCAAGGGGCATGCTTGGCAGGATTTATGTAAAGCTCCACATAACACTGCTGCATACCAAATATAGAAGCTTTGGCTGTTGTGGTTTCAGCAAAGAAGATTTTTTCAAGTGTTTTCCACTGTAAGCCTATGGCAGATAATGATGGCCCCAGGGCGGGCCAGTATTTATCCCAGGGCCACAGTTTGCAGCATTTATAAAGAGGACCACTATACATTGCTACACACAAAATATGAAAACTCTGGGCCTTGTGGTTTCAGCCCAAAACTGTCTATAGCTTTGGTCAAGTCGGGTAAAGACGGACGCTATTTACACATCAATGTTTCACATACTCGTGTACCCCGTCTACCGGTGTCATAGCCTCAGATCCCGGTTTTTATAATAGGATATTGTCTTCTCCAGCTTCTGGCAGTAAAATACGATCTTTAAGGGGTCACACACCCAAAAACCATGCTTTGAAACCTATGACGTAGAATCGGATAAATACAGACAAGGTAGGAAAAATACGGACAAGGGGTGATAAAGTACAGACAAATACATGTACAAATTACAGTTGAGAAAATTGAAATCAGATGTTCCTATTCTGATCCATCACTCAAGACTAATTCCCACCATTTTCCTGGTACCCACTGAACATTTTATCCCTTTTTCTTCGACCACAACCTTCACTTCTAACTCATTTATCATTGCTTTTGTACACTCTCACCATCCAAAAAGGTCAAAACAACACTGTGAAACACGTTTCCGTATTATCCCGACAGAGTGAAAACAAACTGTAAACCAGAGGACCAATGGTCATGTAAACGCTCACCTGAGACCTAGTTATCACTTTTTCGATGTAAAAGCCTATGTTTCCAAAATTAACCTTGCAGTAAAATAGATCAAGGTCATCCTAGGGTCATCATACGTACAAGCTATGATGGGCTAAGTCCTAAATGCTACATACTGAGTTTCGTGAAAATTGGCCAGCCGGTTCTGGAGAAGAGGTTTTTTGAGTGGTTTTTACCAGATATGGGCATGGCAGCCATCTTGGTCAGATGACCCGGATTTCACGATCAAACTTTCATTCCCCCTACCAATGGATGCTCCACATAAAATTTCACTTTTATTGGCCAAAGGGTTTCAGAGATGAAAATGTTTGAAAAGTGTGTATGGACGACAGACCATGGCCATGGTTAAGAGATGACCTTGATCTAAATTAATCACAAACCTTCATCTACTCCATTGGTTGTTTAAATCTACCACTTTTCAGGTCTCAGGCTGCAATAGTTTTCAAAAAATCCATAGTTTTTACTTTTTCCCATGTAAAAGCCTATGTTTCCAAAATTGACCTTGCTGTAAAATAAGTCAAGGTCATCCCAGGGTCATCATTTTATCAAACTATGATGGGCTGGAGTCACCAATGCTACATACCAAGTTTCTTGGAAATCGGCCCACCGGTTCTGGACAAGAAAATTTTTGAGTGGTTTTTACCATATATGAGCGTGGCGGCCATCTTGATCATGTGACCTGGATTTTGCGATCAAACTTGAAATGTCGCTACCCAAGCAGGCTCCACATAAAATTTCAACTTGATCGGCCAAGCGGTTTCAAAGAAGATCTTTGAAATTGTTGATGATGACCGACAGACGACAGACTCAAGGGCACCTAACTCCGCAGTCCATGGTAAAATCTAGTGGAATTCTGAACTCAAACGAAATCTCGTGGCTGTCCTTGTTACATGGAAGAATGAAGAAGATCTGATCAAAAATAACAAAGTTAATGCGTGGACACCATTTTCCCATTATAAGTCTATGGGAATTTTTTCAAATGCTCAAGGGCAGATAACTCCACGGCCCGTGGTCGGATCTGGCTGAATTTCGAACGCGTCCAAGCTCTTATATATGTTGAACATTGTTCCTTGTGAGTATGGAAAAGATCTAATTGAAAATAGCAGAGATAATGCATGGACACCATTTTCTCCATACAAAGTCTATGGGGATTTTTTCAAACTCTCAAGGGCAGATAACTCCGCGGCCCGTGGTCGGATCAAATGCTCAAGGGCAGATAACTCCACCGCCCGTGGTCGGATCTGGCTGAATTTCGAACTCGTCCAAGCTCTTATATATGTTGAACATTGTTCCTTGTGAGTATGGAAAAGATCTAATTGAAAATAGCAGAGATAATGCATGGACACCATTTTCTCCATACAAAGTCTATGGGGATTTTTTCAAACTCTCAAGGGCAGATAACTCCGCGGCCCGTGGTTGGATCTGGCTGAATTTCGAACTCGTCCGAGCTCTTATGTATGTTGTTGTTCCTTGCAAGTATGGAAAAGATCCAATTGAAAATAGCGAAGATAATGCGTGGACAACATTTTCTCCATACAAAGTCTATGGGGATTTTTTCAAACGCTCAAGGGCAGATAACTCCGCAGCCCGTGGTCGGATCTGGCTGAATTTCGAACTCATCCGAGATCTTATGTATGTTGTTGTTCCTTGCAAGTATGGAAACGATGCAATTGAAAATAGCGGAGATAATGTGTGGACACCATTTTCCCATTATAAGTCTATAGGGATTTTTTCAAACGCTCAAGGGCAGATAACTCCGCAGCCCGAGTTCGGATCTGGCTGAATTTCGAACTCATCTGAGCTCTTATGTAAGTTGTTGTTCCTTGCAAGTATGGAAGAGATCCAATTGAAAATAGTGGAGATAATGCATGGACAATATTTTCTCCATACAAAGTCTATGGGAGTTGTCTGTTGCCATAGCAACCAGAGTTCTAATTCAATCTGCTTCAAAATCTTATACAGGCAATGCCCCACTACAATGATGCTGCTAATAAAGTTTGATTGCGATCAGACTACTGGTCTCTGAGATATTCATCTTTGAAATTGTGGACGACAGACGGAAGGACGCCGGATCATGGTCATCCTATAAGCTCACCATGTGAGCCTTCGGCTCAGGTGAGCTAAAAAAGGACAGTTTGTATATTTCTGTTTCAAAATAAGCCAAAAGTTCGTGAAAAAAGCTGTACTAGGTAACATGTGAATGACATATACTTTGTTTAGATCAACTTATAATGGTAAAGGTAATAAAAACTATTCAAAATCATGCATCGACCTGGTTTATTTATGAATATATTAGTTCCCCCTTCATACAGATGCTTCCTATAAAATTTGACTTTGATTGGCCAAGCGATTTTAGAGAAGATCTTATGGTTATTTCTTACATTTATACTGCCCCGGGGTGGGGGCAGACCAACCCCTGGGGTCCAAACCCATTTCAAAATCTCCAATTCATTTGCCCATTTCCTGCAAGTTTTGCCCTTCAAATGACATTTAAACAATTTCCCCCTATTCAAACGCATAGGCAACTATGTTGACCTTGACATAAATCACGGTCATCACAGTATACACTGTAGTAACAGTATACACTGTAGTACTCTAGTCCCCAATTATACGTCAAGTTTTGTTAAAATCGGTCCACCGGTTTGTTGAAATCGGTCAACCATTCCAGAGAAGATTTTTGAAGGGTTTTTACCATTATGGGCATGACAGCCATCTTGATCATGTGACCTGGATTTTTATGTACACATTGTTTCCCTCTTTCTATAAATGCCAGAGTTCTCACTAGAATTTTGAAAATTGGAGTAAAAAGGAGGTACATGTATTTCCTACAATGATGGATTCTTCCTTTACTTTACTGTATAGGGGCTCTCCAAAAAGTCAGAGTTTAAAACTCCAATATTGGAGTTAAGGAGAACTCTGAATGCTTCATGTAAAATTCGGCTTTGATTGGAAGATAAAAAGATCTTTGAATATTATGGTTATATACATGTGTATTGCCCCTGGGTGGGGGCTGACCCATGCCTGGGGTCCAAATGTTTTTCAGAAACTTAAATCTTCAGTTCATTTGCCCATTTCCAGCAAGTCTTGCCCTTCAAATGACATTTTAACAATTTTCCCCATTCAAAGGCACAGGAGACCTAAGCTGACCTTGCCATAAAATTGGTCAAAGTCATCCAGGGTCATGATGTATATAGACTTTGTAGAGCTCTTTTATATAAACTTTCCTCCCCACTTCCTAACAATGCTCCACATAAAGTTTGACTTTGATTGCCCAAGCAGTTTCAAAGAAGAAGATGTTTGAATATTATTATGGTCATATACATGTTTATAGCCCAAGGGCAGGGGCACACAGCTCCTGGGGTCAAAATTTTTTCATAAACATAAATCTTCTGCTGCCCATTTGCATACTCCCAGCAAGTTTCCCCACATTAATTACATTTTACTAATTTTCCCCATTCAAATGCATATGTTGACCTTGTCGTAAGATAAGCCAAGGTCATCCCAGCGTCATGATTTAAATAAACTTTGTAGAGCTCCATTGCCTGATGCTTCATGCCAAGTTTCAAAATCATAGGCCTTCTGGTTCTGGAGAAGATTTTTAAAGGTTTTTGCTATGAGCCATGGCGGCCATCTTGGTCATGTGACCCAAACTATTTATATGAAGTTTTACTTTGATTGGTTTTGGAGCTATTTCACAGGAGAAGATCTTTGAAATTGTGGATGACGGACGACGACGGACGGATGTCGAAGCATGGCCATCCTATAGCTCATCTTTATAGAGCCTTTGGCTCAGGTGAGCTAAAAAATTATACGCAAATTCTTATCCATAGATGCATAACAAGCTTGAAGAAGCTACTTCAAATGGGAGCTGAAAAATATGTAACCCAGAAAACTTTATCAGACAGAAAGAAAATTGGACAAATAAAGGGATTAATAAGCAGGAGGTGGATCATTGACTTACACACAATACAACTTAACATATCCTGGTTCATACGTTCTCGATAGCCTTAGAAAATCATTAGCCAATGTTCAGATTGCATTCAACTCACTTCAATCATTCTCATTGTGCCGACAGATACTCTTTCTCTAAATGTTTTTAATGGCGATTCTATGCTGATCTCCATGTCGGGTGTTTACAGATATGACCTTGACCTAAGGTCTAAGGATATTGAAATTGACCAATCAAATGACACGTCATATGATCTCGATAGTCATTTGCATATTATATTAGTCACGCGCAAGTTAAGTGGAAAAACTTCAACTATAAGGGAGCGCATCATGGCGACATATGCCTTTAATATTAACTATGCAACACAGCAGAATAAAGGCAGTGATGAAGTTAGAGTTTTAACTAACTAATGCACTGAGAAATGGCTTCGTGTTGTAAATAGGTAGCCTTCTGTCTATCATGTCCCTCCACAAAATCATTGGAACTGCACCTTCTTAAGCTGCCATTTACACCAGAAAACCATACTTATCACAACCTTATAAGCTCTTTCAAAAAACTTAAGGGTATATGCCCACAAAATTTGCTTTTGTGAAACTAATTCATACAGTTTTTTTTTACAATTTCTGAAAATTTTCCTATAAACTGCAACGTAAGAACCCATTACACATTTTTGCTCCCGTATTTTTAAAATGCAAGGAAGATGTGCACAATGTTCTTATCTAATTATTGCATCATGGTGTAAATAAACAGACTAAAAGTGGATTACTGTTCCAGGAGTCAGTTTACTAGAATCTTAGGGTTCAAATGCGTAAGAAATTTGGAAATAGCGGAAAATGCTAAATTGAATTTAATGTTGTAGAATCACAAAAATTTCCTTTTAGTTTCAGCATTCTAAAACTATGAGGACTTTAATTGTCCTGCAAAATAAGGCAATGTGTATGGCATCAATCAAGGGGAAATCTCCGCGACAGAATGAAAGCTATCGAGAACATATGACTATCGAGAATGTATTACGTGACGATACCTGATGTTTGTTTAAAATTTCAAAATCCTAAGTGAAGTAATTCCTGAGAAATTTATATAAAAAAATCCATTTACATAATGTAGGAGTGAATAACACCAGAGGACACAATGGTCCTTTAAATGCTCACCTGAGATCTGAGATATATACCAATAAAGTCAAGGTCATCACAGGGTCATGATTTATATACACATTGTAGTACTTCAAGTCAATGCTTCATGCCACGTTTCCTTGAAATCGGTCAACCAGTTCAGGAGAGGCAGATTTTTGAAGGGTTATTACCATATATGGGCATGGCTGCCATCTTGGTCATGTGACCTGCATTTTTATATACACATTGGTTCCCCCTTCCTATAGATGCTTCACATAAAATTTGGCTTTAATTGGCCAAGCGGTTTCAGAGAAGATGTTTGAAAATTAAGGTAATATGGTAGTATATGGTGGGGGCAGATAAGCCCCTGGTGTCCATTTCTTTTCAGAATCATCAATATTTAGTCCAACTGCCCAATTCCTCTAAGATTTTCCCTCTGAATGACATTTTAACAAATTTGCTCCATTCAAATGCATAGTCGACCTATGTTGACCTTGCTGGAAAATAAGTCAAGGTCATCACAGGGTCATTGTAATACATTCAATGTAGTACTTGAGTAATTGATGCTTCATGCCAAGTTTCATTGAATTGAAGTGTTTTTACCATATATGGGCATGGCAGCCACCTTGGTCATGTTACCTGGATTATATACATACACGTTGATTGCCTCTTCCTGTAGATGCTTCATGTAAAATATGGCTTTGATTGGCCAAGCGGTTTCAGAGAAGAAGATGTTTGACTATTAATAAATATTCAGGGTTCCCACGCTTTTGTCAAAACCAAATTCCAGGACTTTTCCAGGCCAGATGCATACTTTTCAAGGTCTGATCACAACAAAATTCCAGGACTCTTCCAGGTTAATATCAAGCAAACGAAAACTGTACATCCATTACTTGATCCCCACTTCTCTGTCTCTCAAAAATTCAATCATCTTGGCTTTAAAATCCACAATTCGATTGTATAAATGCCACTAATCAAACAGCATGCTATTCTGACAGCGTTTAATGACCAAGGTCATCAAATTCTAAACCCGCAACAAGAAAAGTTGTTGTTTTTTTTATCTCAAGTAGCGGGCCTCAGTAATAGGGCTTAAGGATGTGATTTGCACGTTCTAAACTTTGAGTAACTACATTGAAACAAACCTTTTCTCCAAATTCTTGGCCAAAAACACGATTCAAAATGCTTCTGCATTGCAAACTTTGATCCGAGTCACAAAAGTGAATATTCGGTCCCCCTCGGTCAAACACAATTATTTCCCTTACAATGACGTATATGACGGTACCGCACGAAGGACCGGAATATAGTGGACGTCGCGCCCGAAAATATGATCAACAACGATCATTATTAACTATTTTGCAGAATGAGTATACTCCGGTCTCGGATATCAAATGCCAGTCACATTACATTATTTACTGGATTATTTGCACCAGATGTAAATCAACAGTATATGTTGGGGAGACAGAACAGCAGTTAAGGGAAAGAATGTCAGCGCATCTCAGGGGTGTGCCCCTTCGACGGGACAAGCCAATAAATGTTCATTTCAACCAAGGAGAACATTGTCTATAAGTTAGACATGAGCTTTGTTGTTCTGGAGAAGCTGTACAATGTCGAAAGAACAGAGACAACTGAGAGAGGGGCTGTGGATCAAGGAGCTTCGAACAGTCCGTTCAAATTAATGTAACGTGAAAGACAGTGTTATTTCAGTATCATTTTGGCACCATAAAATAAAAGTACGGGAATGATGTCATGTCATTTGTGCACGATGTCATGTCAGAAATTCATGACGTCAGAATAACATACTGAAATGGTGGACTGTCAAAATGTAAAAACAGTGAAAGTTTTGTGTTTTTTTCTTGAAAAAGGCCTTTAGCCGAAATATTGAATAAGAGTTATGTTTTATTAATTCCCTGTGACTGATCAGCATTATGTTGCTGACTGTCTAACAGACTATGTACAAGTCATCACATCCAAGCTTTGTACCAAATTTCAATATCCTAAGTCAAATAGTTCCTGAGAATTCTTTGACTGAAAAAGTTTACAGACACAGACACATACATTGTTACAGAAAAGGCAAAGACTATATACCTGCTATATGCTTCCCAGGCCAGGGGTATAATAACAGTAAATGCTCACACATTCATTACTTTTCTTCATACACAACTTACCAGCAATGATGCTAACAGGTTTAAACTCTGTGGGATCATCAACAGCAATAAGAGTTGCTGGATTGATGACATGCCAGATTTTGCCAGATGCATCAATATTGGCTGGTATAAGATCAGTTGCACTGGACTGTATTGTGAGGATCTGTATCCCATCTGTGTTGAGAAACTGACCATTCTGTAAGGTAGCTGGAGTTGCCAAGAGGCTCTGTAGCGTGGGGTTAGCCATGCCAGGGGATACTGCAACAGGGAAAGGTAACAGCTTAAATAATATTGAAATGAGTCTATGGCAAAGATTTGCCAACTCATACATTATGATGAAATGAATTTTGAAAGGGAATTTGAATTGACAAGGGAGGCAATTGAAAATCATGACCAGAGGACCAATGGTCCTGTTAACGCTCACCTGAGACCCCAGATATAAACCAATAAACTTGTTTGACTAGAATGGTAATATATATGTATATAACCCCAGGGCAGGGTCAGAGCAACCTCTGGAGTCAATTTCTTTTTTAAATCATAAAGATTCAGTCCATTTGCCAATTTACTGCAAGTTTTGCCCTTCAAATGACATTGTAACAATTTTCCCCATTCAAATGCGTGGGCAACCTAAGTTGACCTTGCCATAAAAAAGGTCAAGGTCATCCCAGGGTCATGATTTATATAAACTTTGTAGAGCTTCATTGCCTGATGCTTCATGCCAAGTTTCAAAATCATAGGCCTTCTGGTTCTGGAGAAGATTTTCAAAGGTTTTTGCTATTTATAGCCATTGCGGCCATCTTGGTCATGTGACCTTGACCATTTATATAAACTTTCATTCACTCTTCCTAAGAATGCTCCACATAAAGTTTGGCTTTGATTGACCAAGAGGTTTCAGAGAAGATGTTTGAATATTATGGTCATACACATGTATATAGCCCCGGGGCAGGGGCAGACAACCCTCTGGGCCCAAAATATTTTCATAAACATAAATCTTCTGTCCATTTGCTCATTCTTAGCAAGATTTTTGCCATTAAATGACATTTTCCTATTTTTTCCCATTCAAATGCATGGGCGGCCTAAGTTGACATTGCTGTAAAAAGGTCAAGGTCATCCCAAGGTCATGATTTATACAAACTTTGTAGAGCTCCATTGCCTGATGCTTCATGCCAGGTTTCAAAATCATAGGCCTTCTGGTTCTTGAGAAGAAGATTTTTAAAGGTTTTTTCTATTTTAGCCATGGTGGCCATCTTAATCATGTGACCTTGACCATTTACAGTCCCGGTAAAAAATCAACAACATATTCCTCTTTTCTCGGAGGACCCTAAGCTATTTTTCTCAAGAGAAAGAACGCTAAATTTCTCTTTTCATTAAGATATTTCGCGTTTCGTTCAGTTCGATTTCTCGGAGAAACACCGAGAAATTTCACCGCGACCGCAGGTATTAACCGGTGAAAACAGGTAAGTCCAGATTTACCTGTTCGCGGTGTTTCTCGGAGAAATATTGTGCACGATTGTGAAAATCGATTTTACCATATTTTTAATAATTAAAGAAGTTTTAGACCTTTAACTGATCAGTTTTTATAAGTGTTTTTGTATATGGCACCTCTAACAGTTTGACACGTTTCAATAAAGCACATTAATTACTGAGCAAACATTCCACAATCTTCTTCACTGGTTTCCGTTACGGTTGGTCAAGCATGACTTGACTCGCATTTGACATACAAATTAAGAAGTACTTTGTTTCATCCCAATTATGTCTTTATCCAAGTAAGTTTCATTTGTTTGAGCTAGGAAACATAAAAGCAATAGGCCATTAACATGTACGAGTATTATAAGTAACCATTTTGCGCATTCTTGAATTCATATGTAATGAAATAAATGTTTTCTGGTTCTGGTTGTATGTCAAGCTATGAAAACGTGCATGTAGAATGAAATGGCATAATTTCATCACATTGTCAGCTTATGGAGCAAGCTATTTTTGTAAAATTTTATTGACCCGATTACCCTGCAGCGATCTTCTAACTCCTATATGAATATGCATTACAACATTCTCGATGATAAGGATACACAGTATTTAACAAGCACAAAGTTTTGTCAATACCTCTAAATCACTCGTTTATCAGGGGCATGTTCGCATAAACACTTTTTTCATAGTTTACCAAATTTATGACCAAATCTTCATATAAGAATAAGGCGGATAACGAGAAAACAATTTATACACTTTTCTTTTTTTTAGCATCTGTTTTTCTTGCTAAATGCATAAACGCAAAACCTATTGCCATGCATAACGACAACTCCGCCATGAACATTTTGTGTTGGCGGCATGTTGTTTTTACAAGGTGCGGTCCGAAATGTCAAGTGCATAGGAAAGAGCATGATACATGGTGAAAAATGACAAGTAAAGACAACTTATCAATTACTGATAATTGATAAATTAATTGATAATTAATCGAGTAAATTAACAAACGCATTTACATGTCCATGTGCTTTAAACCCATATACATTGTATGAGGTATTCCTCAACATATTTACACACATCATGATAACATGTCCATGTAATGTATACCCCACTTTTATATGAGCCGCGTCATGAGAACGCTGGACTTATACTCATGCGATAATAAAGGCGCAGATCAACTGTACAGTATCTGCACAGCTGATCAGCGCCTTTGTTTTCACTACTCGGCTAGTACAATCCCCCTACTTCTTTAATCTGATATTTCTGTACGCTGTGGCTTGGCTCGGCTGTACGTTACATGTAACGTGGCTGTAGGTTACATGTAACGTACAGCCGTTACTTGTAACGTACAGCCGAGCCAAGCCACAGCAAACCCCGTCGATCATCCACCAAGGGTGGTTTACTGCGCTATATACCTAACACTTACTCGATTCACAAAGTCTCGAGTTTGAAATTTGCATATTTCCAAGGGAAGCTATCCCGTTACATGATCAAGATGTATAGATATGAATTTTTCACCGTATTCGATCTAATAAGAGCACTTGTTCCAAAAATCGCACATCCTGATCGTTTCCGAAAAACATGTGCAGCTCGACTAGCACACAGCTCAACTGGCGTATGGATATCTTACATCAAATTTACACGTTAAATCGCATTAAAACTTAACCTTTTTTAATGTTTGCGTAGAAGGCAGGAACGGATACACTCATTTTACACGAAAAAAAAATACATGACCTTATATTTTGGTGTCAGTTTTGAAAATTACCGGGACCGTCTACCTACACAAACTTTAATATGCATGTGCATGAATAGAAAAATCACTGCGCAATATTGCTGTTACTAACGTCCTTGTCCTCAGCCACGGTTATGTCGGTACGTTTTCGTCGCTTTATGGTACTGTACAAGTTTGGGATGCCCTGACGTTCGAAATGGGCTACACAACATTCGTATTTGTAAACCCTTCACTTACAAAAACTACCGAAACAGCATCCGACACGCAATGAACTGCAGGTACTTGAGTATGTGTTTTGTATGTTTGATGCATCCACATTTATATCTCGATGTCGTAACACAAATGACGACAAAATAATGGTGCATACATAAAAGAAAAATAAAAGAAAAATACTATCATAACCGACATTGTCCCAAATTCATGTACATGTAAAGAAAAGTTTGTATATTTCAGCCACTTACTTTGATGCACTGTGTGACATATCCTATACAAAAGTATTTGTTGCACATAATGCATTTTTCATCTAATAATATATTGCTGCCTTTTGTGTCGATGATGTTTTAAAGAAATAATTTCATATACCGTAACTTTAAAATTACGAAAACATGCCCATGCAATATACAGAGATGTTTAAAGATGAAAAAAAATGAAAAATTTCAGTAGAAAATGTTTGCTTTTTCTTATTCATGCTCAAAACATAGATTGTGGGTACCGAGGCGGTTCAAACTAGTACCCACAATCTTATGTTTTGGAGCAAAAGATAAAAAAAAATAGATATACCCCTGCATACCCCAGTTTTGCTTTTGATGGGATACACATTTTCCATGAAATGTTTTCCTGATGTAAAATGTTTGAACAAGAATGATTTTAATGATGCAAATGCATGTGCGTGAATAGCAATGTATGGACATGTACATTCATATCTACGTGATGTATTTAGCCGTCAATTGGGAGTAAGTCATATGACAGTGTTGGCTGCACGGTCGGCATTTTTATTTGCTTGAATTTTTATTTCACTTTACGGCAGACAGCTTCCTTATCATGTGAAGGAGCAGTGTCAGCTTCGTGTTCATTAGAGAATGTGACACAAGAACATGACTGTGTATGCCGAAACACACTTCCTGGTAATGCTGCAAATTCTACCACTTGGCAAAATCAGTCAACAGTGATTTCTGTAAATTTTGTTGACCATTTATGTATGTTAATACCATGCAATATTACGGGTGAAAGGGCATCAATTTAGGTGATCCCATAAGTTCATGATTTAAACGGCTTTGTGGTTGTTCATGGAGAATAACTTATGATGCAAATTCTTTCCTACTACATGTAGTCTCGGTCTAAAACATACAAGTATATATACATGTACATGTACGAATGCTCAAATTATTTGCGATTTATATGGAACCATAATCTGAATATTTGATAACGGTTACGTTAACAGCTTACCAAGAAATGCTGGCGGACAAGTAAGGTCGGAACATTTAATAAGACAGGCCGCGATGGTTTTACATGTATAGATAGTGCGTTCGCTTCCAAAAAAAAAAGTTGCGATTTCGATCTCCGGCCGGTATATTCATGTTATTTTGATGACTTGTGTTTATCCTGACATAATTAAAGTAAACCGCCTGCTAAATCATTGCTATTGTACATAATTAAATACCTTTGATCAAATGTCATTAAACTTATTTATTCATTCAATGAAAATGATTCTGATTATCCACATAGTCACTGGAAGTGTGGTAATTTTATTCTTTGTCGAAAAGGACAATGCTCAAGGCGCGAATTTTTAATGACGCCCTTGATTTTTAAATGATTTTTTCGCTTCCATTCTTCTGTTCAAAGATCGAATAATCATGGATGATGTGAAAAGCAACACAAGTGACAAAGGTCATCATAAATTTTAATGTAATCAAGAATATATTTATGTGGATTATAAGCCATCTAAACAAATACGTAACATCTGCAAGTTTCATACTTGCAAATACTTATTATTTTTTAATTTATTGTTTTATATTTATTCAAAAAATATAAACATGCATTTATCTTTTAAATTCCTCCGAGAAACTCCGAGAACAAGAGTTTTATCGATAAATCCAGGTAATTACCTTTCTCGGAGAAACACCGAGAAATTTCACCGAGAAACACCGAGAAATTTCGCGCAGACGATTTCGTCTACCTGGCTTATTTCGCGGTGTTTCTCAGAGAAATAAAAATTTCTCGTTTGCCATGGTTGCGGAGAAACGCGTAATATGTTGTTATTTTTTTACCGGGAGTGTATATAAACTTTCTTTCCCCCTTCCCAAGGATGCTCCATATGAAGTTTGGCTTTGATTGGCCAAGCGGTTTCAGGGGAGAAGATGTTTCATTATTATGGAAATATACATGTATATAGCCCCGGGGCAGGGGCAGACAACCCCCCCAGGGGCTAAAATTTTCCATTAACATTAATCTTCTGTCCATTTGCCTATTTCCAGTAAGTTTTACCAATTAAATAGCATTTTACCATTTTTTCCCATTCAAATACATTGGCGACCTAACTTGACCTTGCTGTAAAATAGGTCAAGGTCATCCTAGGGTCATGATTTATATAAACTATGATGGGCCCGCATCCCCGATGCTACATACCAAGTTTCGTGGAAATCGGCCCACTGGTTCTGGAGAAGAAGATTTTTAAAGGTTTTTGCTATTTATAGCCATGGCGGCCATCTTGGTCATGTGACCTGGACCATTTATATAAACTTTCATTCCCCCTTCCAAAGGATGCTCCACATGAAGTTTGGCTTTGATTGGCCAAGCGGTTTCAGAAGAGAAGATCTTTGAAATTGTGGACGACGGACGGACGACGGAGCATGGGTATTCTTTTTGGATTATTTTACTTGATAATGAAGATTTCATCGAAAGGTAAGACATTTGCGTGATTTTATAATAATTTTGAGCAATCATAACACTTAGAATAGAATTTTTTTTTTGCAGGAAAATATTTACCCTCCGTCCATGAGATTTTTGTACAGAAAACCCCTATTCAAACATGGTTTTGACCAGAACTTTTTTGTTTGTCAACTGATTTTCAAAATTTTTGCTGCATATTTTGTGACAAACTAAATACTTGATTGTGTCAAGAAAATATTTCAACTACTTTGAAACAGTTGCTAGACATCTGCAAACAAGCATTATCAGACACTGACACTAGGAAACACACTTTAGGAATCAATCTCCAGAATTAGAACTCGGATAACATACCTAGGAAGCCTTGTATTGTATTCTGACACTGACCACCTTCTTCTTCTACTTGAATGTCATTTCTGAGGTCAAGATCATTGGTAGGAGACATAGAGACAGCTGTAGTGACGACAGGATCTGACGTACCACTGACACCATCCTCATCTGCCATGCTTTCTTTTTGAAGGCCACAAGTCCTGCAAAACATAACATTAAAGTGGAATGAGGTCCATGAGAGCAGCAGTATCATAGCCACTTGGTGTACTGGTACATATAGGGCAGTAGAATCATAACAACCTGAGGACCTGTAAACGCTCACCTGATCTGGAAGCTTTACTTGCATAAGAACAAAAAGCCAATGAGGGAGTTAGGTTTTCCTATAGTAGTAAGTCTATGGAGACTATCAACCCTCAGGACATGGCCAAATTTAACCCCAGGGTCATGAATGGCACAATTTACTATGTAGAGGACCATTAGCCATTGCCACATACCAAATATCAAAGCTGTGGGCCTTGTGGTTTTAGAGAAGATTTTTTTTTTCCATTAAAACGTATAAATCACTGTAACAAAACGTAACGAAAAAGTCCTTATCATTGAAACCCCCTGTTACACTTACATTTGTTACGATCGTTACATGAGAAAAGTTGCCCTAATTTTTTTCATAGACAAAATGTTGTTGTAATTAATTTCTATTGCAATCTACTCTAAATTTTTGTTACATTTGTTACTCTATTACAGGCATAACTAAATGTGTCTGCTGGAAAATCTGTGTACTTTTTGAGAAGTATCTATTACAAAGTTTTGGATAAATTACAAAGAATAACTTCGAACATGGATTTATAGTCCAGTTGCCAAACATGGATTTGGCCTGTGACCTGGAAATGTGTGCCGCATAAAAAGTTTTTATGGATTTCACTTCTTGATACCTTTCAGATGAAGAATCCAAGTGATGCCACCTTGGCATCATTGAGCATTTTGAAATATTCAAAAATTCAAAATGGCCGACAAATGGCGGAAAATATTGCAAAAATCAACATAATACATATATGAGAAGCAAAAAGCTCTTGTTGTCCTTACTGTCTTCTTCTGGTTCATCAGACCATGCCAGTTCAAAAACTGCGTCATGAATTGTTTGAAAAAAAATCAAAAATCAAGATGGCGTCCAAGATGGTTGGCATAAACAAGAAAACAGCATCCCAGAGTTGCATAAACTCAATGTTTTGTGTTTGAAATGCTCATTATATGTTCTTATTAACAAAAACACCATAATTTAGTTTTGTGTATGTTT
The DNA here is from genome assembly GCA_964017185.1 of Rugalucina vietnamica. Classification (NCBI taxonomy): domain Eukaryota; kingdom Metazoa; phylum Mollusca; class Bivalvia; order Lucinida; family Lucinidae; genus Rugalucina; species Rugalucina vietnamica. Next base: position 33,732,819 of record OZ024874.1, on the reverse strand, counting down.
TGACGCTCCAATCATAGCAAGATGGCAAGATACGACAAGAGGACCAATGGTCCTGTAAACGCTCACCTGAGATCTGCTGTATATACGAATGATATAGAAAATAGTCCCAGTATAGGGGCAGATGAAGCCCTTGGGCCATTTTTTTTTCAAAATAATCAATATACTGTCCATACAAGTTTTTCCCTTCAAACGACATTTTAACAGTTTACCCATTCAAATACATAGGCAACCCATGTTGACCTTGCCTTAAAATAGGTCAAGGTCATCACAGGGTCATGATTTATACATACTTTGTAGTACTTGAGTCATCGATGCTTCATGCCAAGTTTCTTCGAAATCGGTCCACCGGTTCCGGAGAAGATTTTTTAAGGGTTTATACCATATATGGGCATAGCGGCCATCTTGGTCATGTGACCTGGATTATTTATATACACATTGATTCCCCCATTCTATAGATGCTTCATATGAAATTTCGCTTTGATTGGCCAAGCGATTTCAGAGGAAAGAATGTTTGAATATTACGGTAATATACATGTATAATGCCCCAGGGCTGGGGCAAATGAGTCCCTGGGGTCCAATTTTTTTCAGAATCATTAATATTCAGTCCTACTGCCCATTTCCTGCAAGGCTTTCACTTAAAATGACATTTTAAAAGTTTTCCCCATTCAAATGCTTTGGCGACCTATGTTGACCTTGCCGTAAAAAATGTCAAGGTCATCCAAAGGTCATAATTTATAAACACATTGTAGTACTCTAGTCCCCAATGCTTCATGCCAAGTTTCGTTGAAATCGGTCCAGTGGTTTCGAAGAAGAAGAATTTTGAAGGGTTTTTACCATATATGGGCATGGTGGCCATCTTGGCCATGTGACCTGGATTATTAAGAAACAAATTGGTTCCCCCTTCCTATAGATGAGTCAATATATTTTTTCGTAAACAAATCCTGTCCGGGTACGTTTTTTCTGAAAACCGTTTACTTCTGGTAAATGTTTTATGCTTGGAATGTGGTGTGAATCGAGGTGAGTATGGGTCATCCACTTGGTAAAGGTGGAACATCTATCTGCATTTTGAAGAGCTACATTGAAATTAAATATGGCTGACTGCCATGATGACACATCTATAGAGTAGATCTGAAAAAATAATAATTACAATTTTCAGGTGAGTGAGTATATTTGTAATAGTTCCCTGATGTAACAGCCTCTACTGGTTATTTGTTTCAAGCGACAATATGTAGGTACTATTCATAAAACGTGTTTAGTGGTTGTGTAAACATTTCACCATAACAATGAACGCACAAGTATATTGGAAGCAATTTACAGGTGATTTATCTAAAATATGTCCCTGATGTAACGGTCCGTGATGTAACGGTGAAAAGTGTTACATCAGGGACAGAAATCATTACATCAGGGACAATATTTCGAGGAAAGGATATTTATTTCTTATATGCTTTGATTTTATGAGTTTCATTGTATAACACAGAGCAACACAGCAATTCCAATACAGCCAGAGAGTCTGCAGATTCAGTATTCAGTACCCAAATTTGCGCAATACGGCCAATACTACCTGCATTTGAAGGTTTTTGCTACTTCCAAATATCAAACTTTTATAGTTTATACAATTTCAACAAATAGATGTCAAATATGTCTGTTTATCAAACACACGTTACATCAAGTAATATATAGGGTAATTTGGGGGAATATGGACCGCTTAAGCACAAAACCAATCAGTTCAACCACAGGCTATTAACGTTATTATTGTATATCGTGTCTATTTTTAGGCAGGCATCTGTAAACCATTTTAATATAAATTTGACATCATTTTGTATGCTAGTTTTTAGTTGCGTATTACGATAAACACACCCACTGGATGGTCCAAATTACCCCAAACATTTGAGGTAATATGCACCACTCTACTGGGGTAATACGGACCACAACATTAAAATGCTGACGATGTCAACATATAAATTCGGAAAACAAAATGTAAACTTCTATTTAAAAGTCTATTTAGCATAAAATAAACATAGATGTTCACGAAACAAATTCACTGGAAAAATATTTCGCATCAAAAATCAAAACACCTTGACAAACTTACAAAACGGACATTCGCAAAAATGTCACAGATTTCAAAATATGTACACTTTGCTTATAAACTTCACTTGTAAAACAATATATTTTCAAAGATAGCTTAAAACATATCACGCAAGTGCAAAAGTTAAAATTCTAAAGACATGTGGTATCAAATGTTCAGTGTATCACTTTCAGAAAGAGTTTGAGACAAAATTCTTAGATGGTCCATATTACCCCAAAAGGAAAATTTACATTGGGAAATTGATGGTCCAATTATTACCCCAGACACGACGGTTATGTCAATGGAGAAATTTTCCAAAACTGAAAAATAGCTCATGCAAATGACCATTTGCATCATCGACCATTTGCATCATCTTCTAAAAATGGTGTATTAGGTTAATTTTACGTGAAACTTGGTTCTATATAAATATCATTAATCTTTTTATGGTTCTTAAAGTGTAAACTAAAACATTTTAAGGGCACGATTTTCACAGGCTGTTTAATTGGGGTTCATTAATTTAACCTGTCCGAAAACACCAGCTTTGGTATGAATGTAAAAATGATTTCGATAATTTAGGATGGATAGCCAGGGAATAACAAAATGTTATTACTTTTTGTCAAACATGAGTCTTGAGTAAAATATTTGAAGAAAACACAGGGTGGCCCATATTCCCCGATTGTCCATATTACCCCAAATTACCCTGTTATTACATTAAGGAAATAATTGAACATTCATCAAAAAGCTGATTTTTCTAGTAAAAAACAAGAGAACAAAGTATAGGTTAAGCCAGTAAAAAGGAAACTTTCAGCATAATAACCTGTACATTTATGCCTTTGTCTTTTCGGTTCAAACTGTCTGCAAATTTCAACATTGTCTTTGTATCCAACAAACCGCACTTCCTTTGTATAAAATATGCAATGATTCAGTTTTATTTGGGTTTCGGAAGATTCTCAAAATCAGCGGTATTTTTTCGCATTTGAACATTTGAAAATTAATTTAGCTCATTTAAAAAAAAATGGAGCATGGATGTGTGCATAAAAAATTCATTACCACTGAACTTGGTCACATTTTAAAGCTTAGACATTGCCATTTCATCATATGGTAAGAAATCAAGATATTTAATTTGCATATTCATGAATTTTAATGAAAATATTAAAAAAAATGACAGAATAATCATGAAAAGTCAATGAATAAACTAATTTGAGGTCGAAACTATAATTGTGGCACTTTGTAATTTAAAGAGTAATAGCATAGGACAAATGTATTGATTTCATGTGCCTAAATTAAAATTATGAATATTAATAAAATATAGAAAATTAAAGAAAAACGGAGATTAACTAAAGCCATTGCCAGTTTTGGTCAGAGGGACCATCTTAATGCCATAAAATATGTCCTCAACAATGAACACATTTGCATGATGTAAAAAAAAATTATATACAGTTTCCACATCTACCCCTTGTGTGATCCTAAAGAACAGGGTGTACTCGTAAAAGTATTCTATAAAAACAATAGCATGCTCTAGAATATTATAATTGGTCTGATAATGATGCATGGACTTAGCAATTTAACCTTAATACCTATTATTTAAATCATTAATTTCGCTTATTCATGAAAAAAATAAAACACACAAGAAATCGGAGAAAAATCTTAGATGAAATAGGGGTATACGTACAAAATCAATCACTAAAAGCAGAGCTGTTACAAACCCAGGATGCTAAAAGAACTATCAAATAAATGCTATGGCTATGTACTCTGACTCTTATGTCTCATATATAAGCATGATCTTATTTTCAATTTCATGAATTTTAATGGAAACTTCATAAATAGGAATGAAAAAGTGAAAAACTTAACCGGCAAACATAAAAATGATGCTTTTCTCAGCAAGCAAAAGCCCTAACATGCTAAAAATGGCATTAAATGGTTGCTAGGGCAATATTATACCATCCTGTACTACAATATGTTAGTCATTCAATTTTTTTATTTCATGAATATTAACAAAACCTTTTGAATTTAGAGGAATGTTATGGAAATATTAAGGCAGTTTACATAGAAAATCACATGAATTTTGGCTACTGATAGACCTAGAGTGCTATAGGACAATATTCTATTACCATATTACCTGTTATATAAATAAATAGTGACTTTTGTTGTATGGGTATTAATGAGATCACTAAGAATAAGAGAAAAAATAACGAAAAATGAAGTGATATACCAACACAATTGCATATATCTCAGCTGCCAATTGCCATATGTGCTGCAATGGTACCAATAGAATGCTAGGATGATGCAATTATGTCATGCAGTCTGATCACACTTTTTTTTTAATTTTTGAGAGTACTGAATAAAATGTATGAAAAGTGTAATATTAACAGAAAATTGAAGCTTGTGTTCTAATAAATTTAATTGAATCTTGGTTGCCTGCAAGTGTACCCTTGTTTATCTGAATACATGATAATACAATATTGTCCTAGCTATTATTGATGTCATTTTGAGATCTCTACAGCCATTGGTAGTCAAAATATATTCAATTTTGTTGGTGTACCCCTTCATTTTTCGTTGATGTGTCCCTTATTTATATAAATCTCATTAATATCATTCTAATAGAAGAAGCTGGTGATTTAAATATCGGATTATATAGTTATAGAACGTTGTCCTAGCAATTATTTGATACCAAGTATAGCTCTCTAGGTCAGTCAGTAGCCAAGATACATGTGATTTTCTATGTATACCACCTTATTTTTTCCGTAATTTCCATCTAAATTCGAAAGGTTTTGTTAATATTCATAATGCAAAAAATCAGTTGACTTATATATTGTAGTACAGGATGGTATACTAATGTCCTGGCAATCAATTCAGGCCATTTTCAACGTGTAAGGGCTTTTGGTTGCCGAGATACACACCATTTTTTAGGTTTGCCGGTTAAATTTTTTCCATTTTTTTCATTCAAATTTATGAAGTTTTCATGAAAATTCATGAAACTGAAAAAATAAGATCATTCTTATATGAGACTTTAGGGTCATAGAACACTGCCATAGATTTCATTTTATACTTCTTTCAGCATCCTAGGTTTGTGAACAGCTATGGTTTAAGTGACTTTGTATGTATACCCCCGTTTTTCTCTGATTTCTTGTGTGGTTCATTCATTTTCATGAAAAAGCAATATCAATGATTTGAAAAATAGGTATTACGGTTAAATTGATCAGTCCATGCATCAAAACCAAACCCATTATAGTATTTTATAGCACGCTTTTGTTCGTATATGAATATTTTTGTGAGTACACCCTATTCTTTAGAATCACAGTAGGGGTGGATGCGGAAACGATATAATTTTACATCATGCAAATGTGTCCATCGTTGAGGACAATATTTATTGGCATTTAGATGGTCCTTCTGAACACACTGGCAGCCATGAACATTGGTGTCAGGGATGCAAGGTAGATCTTGTAACCCATCCAAAACCTTGAAATTGCTAGAGTTTATCCCTCGTTTTTCCTCGATTTTCGACATTTTCTATTAATATTGATGAATATGCAAATAAGATAATTGTCATTTTGGCCCATGACATCAATAGATTTGTCATATGGTATTATTGGTTCAAAAACAAAGTGTCACAATGATAGTTTCGACCTCAAATTTAGTTTATTTATTGATTTTTAACGATTTTCTGTCATTTTTACTGTTTTCATTAAAATTCATGAATATGCAAATTAGATATCTTTTAAGGGTCACCGAATAGTGTTCTACACGGGGGAGAGATCCATAAACTTGTTTATTAATGTCACTTTCCTATTTGAGATGTTTGAATTTTTAACAACTAACCCCTTGAAATGGTTGCACAAATATATATTGACACAGATGCTTCATATAAAATTTGGCTTTGATTGGCCAAGTGGTTTCAGAGAAGAAGATCTTTGAATATTTTTGTAATATACATGTATATTGCCCCAGGGTGGAGGCAGACTAACCCCTAGGGTCCAATTTTTTTTCAGAATTACCTACCTTCAGTCAATTTGCCCTTTTCCTGCAAGATTTGCCTTTCAAATGACATTTTAACAATTTTTCCCATTCAAATGCATGGGCGACCTATGTTGACCTTGCCGTAAAATAGGTCAAGGTCATCCAAAGGTCATAATTTATAAATACATTGTAGTACTCTAGTCCCTGATGCTTCATGCCAAGTTTCTTTGAAATCGGTCCAGTGGTTCCTGAGAAGAAGAAGTTTGAAGGGTTTTTACCATATAAGGGCATGGTGGCCATCTCGGTCATGTGACCTGGATTATTAAGAAACAAATTGATTCCCCCTTCCTATAGATGCTTCATATAAAATTTGGCTTTGATTGGCCAAGTGGTTTCAGAGAAGAAGATCTTTGAATATTTTTGTAATATACATGTATATTGCCCCAGGGTGGGGGCAGACCAACCCCTAGGGTCCAAATTTTTTTCAGAATTACCTACCGTCAGTCCATTTGCCCATTTCCTGCAAGATTTGCCTTTCAAATGACATTTTAACAATTTTTCCCATTCAAATGCATGGGCGACCTATGTTGACCTTGCCGTAAAATAGGTCAAGGTCATCCAAAGGTCATAATTTATAAACACATTGTAGTACTCTAGTCCCCGATGCTTCATGCCAAGTTTCGTTGAAATCGGTCAAGTGGTTCCGGAGAAGAAGATCTTTGAATATTTTTTAATATACATGTATATTGCCCCAGGGTGGGGGCAGACCCACCCCTAGGGTCCAATTTTTTTTTTTTTCAGAATTACCTACCTTCAGTCCATTTGCCCATTTCCTGCAAGATTTGCCTTTCAAATGACATTTTAACAATTTTTCCCATTCAAATGCATGGGCGACCCATGTTGACCTTGCCATAAAATAGGTCAAGGTCATCCAAAGGTCATAATTTATAAACACATTGTAGTACTCTAGTCCCCAATGATTCATGCCAAGTTTCGTTGAAATCGGTCCAGTGGTTCCGGAGAAGAAGAATGTTGAAGGGTTTTTACCATATATGGGCATGGCGGCCATCTTGGTCATGTGACCTGGATTATTTATAAACACATTGATTCCCCCTTCCTATAGATGCTTCATATAAAATTTGGCTTTGATTGGCCAAGTGGTTTCACAGAAGAAGATCTTTGAATATTTTTGTAATATACATGTATATTGCCCTGGGGTGGGGGCAGACCAACCCTGGGGTCCAAATTTTTTTCAGAATTACCTACCTTCAGTCCATTTGCCCATTTCCTGCAAGATTTGCCTTTCAAATGACATTTTAACAATTTTCCCCATTCAAATGCAAGGGCGACCTATATTGACCTTGCCGTAAAATAGGTCAAGGTCATCCAAAGGTCATAATTTATAAACACATTGTAGTACTCTAGTCCCCGATGCTTCATGCCAAGTTTCGTTGAAATCGGTCCACAGGTTCCAGAGGAGAAGATTTTTGAAGGGTATTTACCATATATGGGCATGGCCGCCATCTTGGTCATGTGACCTGGATTATTTATAAACACATTGGTTCCACCTTCCCATAGATGCTTCATATAAAATTTGGCTTTAATTGGCCAAGCGGTTTCAGAGAAGAAGATCTTTGAAAATGGTGGACGACGGACGACGGACGCCGGATCATGGCCATCCTATAAGCTCACCTTGTGAGCCTAACGGCTCAGGTGAGCTAAAAAGGCGAGATGGGGTCTAAGATGGCCGCCGAAAAAATGATATAGAGAACTTGGTCTCTAATAAACTGTCTTAACTGTCTTGTTTTTGACTTTACTTTATTTTGTTAACAGTTCAAGTTTGATTTAGTTCTGACCCAACTTCATAACAATGATGCAAGATGGTGGTCAAAATGACTGCCTTAATCTTAGTATAAGGGAAAATGGCCTCTGATTCAAAAAGTTTATCTAAACGTATATTTGTTAAGTTTTAAATAAACAGAATAAACAGAGGGATGCGAATCTACATCATATAATGAAAGATATAATAGGCACTTTATTCTAAAACCGAGATTAGGTATTCGTCTGTGTCATTACCATTGTAATACTTAGCAAAGTCATCAGCTATATTGTTCAACTATTGCAACAATTGTTTCTTCAATGCAATTGCATTTGCAAAACACTATACAGGCTAATTGATTTATGAAACGCCTCTATTTCAATGATGAGCATGGTTGTTCAGAAGCATACCCACAGCAAGTCATTCTACTTGAAGTATACTATCTGTTGCTGGAGCCACACTGTCTACTGTTGTAATTGGCATAAGCGCTCAGAACCCTACAACATTATTTCGACCAGATATATGAGCCGCGTCATGAGAAAACCGGATTTTTGCCTATGCGAAAACAAAAGCGCAGATCAGCTTCGCAGTAACTGCGAAGCTGATCAGCGCCTTTGTTTTCGCTACACGGATAGTACACTTTCTCTTCTTATTAAATCCGAAATTTCAAGCTTCTATGCTGCTTCTGGGACTGTACATGTCGGTTTGTGTCAGACCTGGTTGGAAACCCCGAAGACCGGTTTTCTCGCGTCGCGGCTCATATGATCATGCCCCCTTGACCAAGCATGGATTGTCAAATGGATGTCTGGACATGTATTGGTTTCTCATTGTTTTGCGTATATGGTGATTATATGCATTAAGCTTGGGAGTGTTTATTAGCCTTTGCTTACCAGTTTTACATTAAACCATATATCTAACAGAAATAATTCTATGTTGCTGCCACAACATCCTCCAAATGCAATAATTCCCCTGATATTATCTAGTAAATGCTTACTCAGTTTAAGCTTGTCAGGTATGAAACCCTTTGACATTGATTTCAAACTGGACTGCAAGAAAGAAGCAGACTACGGTCTGATGTTTTACCACTTAACCCAATATTTACGGTCCTTCAAGTGTGCCTTTTATATGGCCCATTCCCTTTCGCATTAATGTTTCTTCTGCTCTTAAAGGGACTTGGTTTTACTTTTTTTTCTTTTCGGTTTACATTGATTGTAGACATTTAATCGTGAGCAATACATAGACGTTTGTGTATGACGCTTACATATTTTCCTCAATGGTTCGCAACCATCTCACTTCTTGCCACTGTTACAATATGTCTACACTATGTCTCACCTGAACTGCGTTAGCGTTAGGTCCGAACACGATCGGCAAGTGTGTTTTTGATCAGTCTGTGATATAACAGCCCTTCTTCAATGTGAGATGGTCACAGTTGCATGCATAATCATGAGATACCTAAATCATCGTATCTTTTCAACATTGGTTTTAATGATGTCATCTGCTGAGAAGTTCGAATAGTGTTGAGAGAATGCTAGTGCTTTTTGTCAAACCTCTTGTCTTGCTGGAGAAGTTTTGGTTATACTTTTATACTACAGTCAAAGTGACAATGGGTCGTCCACAGAATAGCACAGCCTATCGGTGACGACTGTATCAGGCCAGTGCAGTGTATGTGGATTTCTCAACTTGTACATTTTGCTTCCAAACATAGTATGTGTTCGTAATCCTCTTGTCTCCGCTGTCCCCCAACATTGAAGAATGTTGGGCACCAACTCCTGAGGGTATACCATGGCAAGGTAAATCTACCTGGAAGTGTCTTGAATAAATAATATTTGCTTCTAATGCGTTTGTGGCTTTTACTTAAATGAGTTTACGTACCGCCATTGTAATAGCCATAGAAGTAATCAAGCAATCATCGTTTGGAAACTTTCCAGCCAACTTTTTCAAGTTCATCCATCAATTTAAATCCACGCGCTAAGAAGACTGAGTCAAGGTTTACATGTGTATTTATTTAAAATGTGACAACAGCACATTATATATAAAGTTGTGATGTTGTATTTCCCAATATTCAGAGTTTCTATGCACGTTTTAAACTTTTTCTGTTCTTAGCATAAGCGTCAGTTCGACTCTTCCTTTCATCTTTGTGAACCAGCTTTATCTGCGTTTCTCAGTCTGTTACAGCCTTTCCGAATATGCTTCAGACCAAGCACCTTATAGCTCTACTGAAGGATTCACTAAATTATCTTTAAAAATGCAGTCCTCTTTTCTTCTTTATTTTATTGAAACTGTAAATGTTACGAGTACTTTCATTTAGTGGTGCAGATTGATTTGCTTCCCTCCCTTTATTCTGCTAAATCAATATGCAACGCATTAAACTAATGTTTTGTTCAGTGAAGAAGATCTAAGTTGTATTAACATTACGCAGGACACATACGCCCCAGTATCATTTTGCGGTGTAAAACAAAACACGAACATTAAATTGAGATGTTTACACCATAAAATGATCATTTCAAATACAAGTCATTCAGTATTTGCATCGCTGCACTGCTGCTGTAGCCAGAGAACATTAAAGCATGACTTGTTCACCATCTTATTTTATTGTTATCAAGTTGGGTCAAATAATCAAAAACAGTTCATTTGTCAGCATAATTTGAACATTTGAATTACAAAACATTGAGCAAATACAGCACTGGAGTGCTGATTCAATCAGAAATTATGTACTCATATATTATGATTATGGCTGCCGTCTTGGCCACCATCTTGGCTCATTTTTATAATTTTGGGAATAAACAATAAACCATGCTGCTCACAACATTATATGCACATTTCAAACGCGTTACATTTAGTATATTCTGCACAGGAATGGTGTTTTAATCAGAGAACACAACCTTTTAAATTATAATTATGGCGGCCATTTTGGTTGCCATCTTTTTTGCTGTTATGATGTGGGGTCATAATCGAAAACCAAACACTTATGTATTATGTGTACAACAAAAATGGACTTCGAAGCACAATACACTGTTTTATGCAACACTTGAATGCCGTTTTATTACGAAATATTGCTTTTAGTATGATTGTGGCAGCCATCTTGTCCGCCATCTTGCCCCATAATAATGACATGGGGGTCAAATCTTAGAGTTATCTTTTTAATATTGTTTACAGCGTAAATTGGGCATTTTTTAAAACACAGAGGAATGACTTAAACCCTGGGGTGCCGTTTTCTTGTTTATGGCGACCATCTTGGACGCCATCTTGATTTTTTCAAAACGCTCAATGATGCCAAGGTGGCATCATGCAGTTTCTGAACTAGAATGGCCCAGTGAACTGGAAACCACAATAAAATTTCATGCGGCACCATCTTCCAGGTCATGCTGATGGCTACTGGACTATTACTGTTTATTTACACAATGTTTTAGCCTCATGGCCTTTTTCAAGTGTAATAAAAACAAATTGACAGGAAATGATGTCAACGTCACATGATGTCAATGACGACAACGTCAAGTAGAAACACATCAGTTGGCATAAAAAATCAAAATAAAGGATCTTTACAGATGCTGATTACCGACAGAGATACAGGTGTCATGTAAAAATCATAGAAGTCAGTATATATTTATATTAAATGACTTAATTCATAATTTTGGAATTTAAGCCAAAAATACACACCGTTCCCATGCTGAAAGTGCCCTTTTGATGTGCTGTCGCGCTCTGAAAGTGCTCATAAAATTGTCACAAATTATAAATAACATGGAATGAGGTCCATGAGAGCAGCAGTATCATTGATAACCCATTTTATGGTGCGTTCCAGTAAATACAGGTGCGTTTTTTTTGTTTCAGTGCGTTCCGGTATATCTACAGACCCCGTGGACACATTCTGCTACTATCTATCTCCATATACTGCCATACGCCATCACGGACATTCTAGGCACTGTTAAATATAAAAGTAGATTATATTTCAGGATCTGGATAAATATGTTGCAGGGCCTTTCAGCATATGAGCAATGGGCAAGGGAGAGCTGGGATGAGAATTTAATCCCAGTGCGAGACAGCTTTCCTGAAGCTGTTCACTGTCTTTGCACACACAACACTGTCTTCAAGGTGGTTCGAGTCTATGACAGTTCTTGGGAAGAATGAATTCCGGAATAGTACTGATTGGCACTGGATAGGTTTAAAGCATTTACTGTTGTTTAACTTGTTTGTGGTTTGATTGTCAATAATATTCTGAGTTACACAGTCTCTATATTGTTTTGATTTGATCTGGCATTTATTTCGGATTGGGGTCAAATAGTCATGACATGGCAAAGCTGGCACCTGCCCCTCGACCACCTTATAAAAGAATACCAATCTGTTGGCTTTCCTTCTGTCCTGCAGTAGTGGGATGGCCAGGTCTTTGAGCATCCGGGTCACACAGCCTTGATCTCTCGAGCTGTAGTCCCCCGTAATGAATCTTGCTGCTTGTTTCTGTATCTTTTCAAGTTTTTCTATATCTTTCTGAAGGTGTGGATCCCAAACAATTGAACTATACTTAACGACACTTCCAACGCTACCGATAGAGTTTTTGCTATACTTTCAAAACTGCTCAAGATATAGAAATGAAAATTTCAGGACCGATAGAAACCAGAGGACCAATGGTCCTGTAAACGCTCACCTGAGATCTGCTGTATGTTATAGAAAATAGTCCCAGTATAGGGGCAGATGCGGACCTTGATGGTTCTATTTGATCAAAACAATTTCCGATTGAATAAAATAGATCAAAACAGGATTAAACATGGTTGACACGTGGTCAGTGCATCCAAACTTGACCTTGTTGACGTCATGTGTGTGCCTTGACGTCACGGTGCGCGCTTTGTCATGTGAGCATGGAGAGCTTCTTTCTGATTGGCTTAGCGTCGCGTAAAAAAATGAGAGCAAACGAGCTAGCTGAATGTGTAAATCTCACAGAAATTATGGATTTTAAGCAGGAAATCAGAGACTTTTCTTATGGAACATCACCTGGAGAGAAAATTTAATATCTCTGTGAACAGTATGAGAAGTGAGGGTGAGCGGATTTTAGTTATTCACAGTGAATTTCGGGTTTCAAAACTTGATGTGTAAAGTAAAACTGTTTTTGACCGGTTAGTACACGCTTGGCTCTGAGGCTGTATGACACATTCGGAATGCTTTTGTGTAAACATGCATGGAGATTGTAAATAACAGCTGAAGGTCTGAGTCTAGGGCAGATGAAGCCCTTGGGCCTTTTTTTTTTCAGAATAATCAATATACTGTCCATACAAGTTTTTCCCTTCAAATAACATTTTGAACAGTTTACGGTTACCCATTCAAATACATAGGCAACCCATGTTGACCTTGCCGTAAAATAGGTCAAGGTCATCACAGGGTCATCATTTATACATACGTTTTAGTACTTGAGTCATCGATGCTTCATGCCAAGTTTCTTCGAAATCAGTCCACCGGTTCCGGAGAAGATTTTTTAAGGGTTTATACCATATATGGGCATGGCAGCCATCTTGGTCATGTGACCTTGATTATTTACATACACATTGATTCCCCCATTCTATAGATGATTCACATGAAATTTGGCTTTGATTGGCCATGCGGTTTCACAGGACAAGATGTTTGAATATTATGGCAATATACATGTATAATGCCCCGGGGCTGGGGCAAATGAGCCCCTGGGGTCCAATTTTTTTCAGAATCATTAATATTCAGTCCTACTGCCCATTTCAGAATCAGAATCAGAATAGTTTACTGGTGACACGCCAAATGACATTATTTCACCAGGGGGTTCGGATGGGGGGGAAAATTAGTCCCTTGAACGCACGAGTGAAGCGAACTTGGACACACAATCATCTGACATTTCAGCAGTAGAAAACAGAGAGTCAGGGAGGTCATTCCAGTCCCTGATAGTCTGGGGAAAGAAACTACATTTATAGGCCTCTATACTAGCAGATGGAAGCTGAAATGCCTTGGAGTGGCTATTTCTACAACGCCTAGTCTTTGGGATAAGGTCATCTGTAGGTATTCTGGCTTTACCCTTCAGACCTTTGTATAGTAATATAAGTCGATTATCCGTCCTCCTTTTCTTGAGAGATTCCCATCTGAGTTGTTCAAGAATGCCAGTCATACTACCTTCCTCGAAAGTATAATTCCTAGTTACAAATCTAGCGGCACGATTCTGAACCTTCTCCAATTCCTCCTGGAGGCATTTAGTATGAGGATCCCAAACAGAACTTCCATATTCCAGGACTGGGCGCACCAGTCCTTTATAAGCTGCTTCTTTAACATCTTGGGGGCAAGAAAATAAGTTTCTCCTCAAGAATCCAAGTGTTCTGTTGGCTTTAGTACAGATATTATTGATATGGGTATTCCACTTGAGGTCATTTGTAATTGTTACACCTAGATATTTAATGCTATCAACATTTTCCAAAACCGTTCCCTCAAAGTGTACGAGGCCTCAATTTTATTTATCCGCTTATTTGTCCGCTGCATCATGTTGCATTTGACAGGTTGAAATCTCATGCCCCATTTTCGGGCCCAGCTCCCTAAAAGGTCAATGTCTTTCTGAAGTTTCAATGTATCTTCTACCGTTTTAATTTCACGGTAACAAACACAGTCATCAGCAAAAAGCCTGATTTGAGAGTCAATGCCAACGGGTATGTCATTTATGTACAAGGAGAACAACAATGGACCGAGAACGGTGCCCTGAGGGACACCAGACACAACAGGGGCCCAGTCAGATTTAACACCATTAACTACTACCCTTTGCTGCCTGAAGCACAAAAAAGCATTTATCCATTCCAATGTCTTTCCACCTATACCATAACTAAACAATTTGCTTTTAAGAAGTTCATGTGGAGGGGTGTCAAAAGCTTTTTTAAAGTCCAAAATAAAAGTGTCAACCTGACCCTTTTTGTCCAATATTTTTGCCCAATCATTTATCACTGTAATTAACTGAGTTTCACAACTATGCCATTTCCTGAATGCATGCTGTTTGTCCGACAAAAGATTATACTGGTCAAGATGACCCATGATATTTGAGCAGGCAATATGTTCTAGAAGTTTGCAAGGAATACAAGTCAAAGAAACTGGGCGGTAATTACAAGCAAGGGACCTGTCACCTTTCTTGAAAAGTGGACAAATATTAGCAAGTGACCATTCCTTGGGGATTTCACCCGTATTGATTGACTGCTGGAAGAGATGTGCAAATACAGGTCCTAATTCTTTTGCCAATTCTTTAAGGACTCTAGGATGGAGTTCATCAGGTCCTAAGGCTTTAGATGGGTTCAGACCTTTAAGGAGTTTTGTTACTCCTTCCTTTGTTACAACAATTTCATCCATGAATGGGGCCGACCTATCCAGAAGTGGGACTTGGTTGTGCACCGTTTTGGTGAATACATCTGTGAACTGTCCATTAAATTCTTCTGCTTTTTCGAAATCTGATTGAGCAATACCACTTCCATTTTTCTTTTTCAAAGGGGGAATGCCTTGGGTATCTTTCCTCTGACTATTGATATACCTATAAAAATCCCTGGGATTAGCCTTAACTTCCCCTACCAAGTTATTGACATAAAGGTCATGCTGCTTCCTTATATCAGCTTTGATTTCCCTTCTTAAGTTTTCAAATTTAGATCTAATTTTTGCACTTCCAGTTCTCTTAGCTTTTGCATGAGTTATATTTTTCCTGCGAATCTTCCTCCTTATCTCAGGAGTTATCCATGGGACAGAAGAGACAGAGCGACTTGTTTTTGATGGGATATGCTTATCTGCCGAGTCCTGAATGAAAGATGTAATAAGATTGAAATTTTCCTGAACCGAACGGGTATCCGAGTAGCCATTGAAATACTTTTCCTTTGCAAATTTTAATGTTTCTGCCCTCATAGATTCATAATCACCTTTCTGGTACCGAAACACCTTCCTCCAAGGTTTCTTAATGGGGGGAATAACAATCTTCAGCGTTCCAGAAACAATATCATGATCACTGAGACAATCTGGGGAGTGGATTGGGAAGAGAAGAGATAATCAAGTCCAAAGTATTTCTTTCTCTGGTAGGGAAGTGGACTAATTGATCAAATCCATGATCATTAATAATGTCAACCAAAATTTGACCTTCAATCCTACTCAATGGTGACCCACATTTATTGTGTCTGTCCGGCCAAACAATATCTCCAAAGTTGAAATCCCCTAGAACGTGAACTGAGGGGGGTTTATTTCCTTTATGTTTATCCCTAATTTTGTTAAGCTGCTCTCTGAACAAAGTATCAAATTTCTGTAGGTCTTCCAAAGGTGTCAAGTTTTCATCACTATGGGGCGGCCTATACCAGCTTGCAACAAAATGTGCGGTTTTATTAGCCAATACTTTTACCCAAACTGATTCTGACTTATTTTCTAATTCTGTCATTGGCATGTGTGGGATATCCTTGTGAATAAGTAACATGACACCACCACCATCAAGAGTTCTGTCCTTCCTGTACACACTATATGGGAAAGTTTCCGGAAACAATTCTGAACTTGAAATAGAACTGTCAATCTTTGTTTCTTGAATCGCTACAATCTGAGGTTCATGAAGATCAATGAAAGCCAACAACTCAAGCTTTTTACCTCTAATGCTGTTGATGTTTATACTGAAAAATTTCAACCCACCAATAAACTTGCTTTTGCTTGTCAAATTTTCCTGCAAGACTTTCACTTTAAATGACATTTTAAAAAATTTCCCCATTCAAATGCATTGGCGACCTATGTTGACCTTGCTGTAAAATAGGTCAAGGTCATCCAAAGGTCATAATTTATAAACAACATTGTAGTACTCTAGTCCCTGATGCTTCATGCCATGTTTCGTTGAAATCGGTCCATTGGTTCATTGATTCCCCCTTCCCATAGATGCTTCCTATAAAATTGGGCTTTGATTGGCCAAGTGGTTTCAGAGAAGAAGATCTTTGAATATTTTTGTAATATACATGTATATTGCCCCGGGGTGGGGGCAGACCAACCCCTGGGGTCCAAATTTTTTTTCAGAATTACCTACCTTCAGTCCATTTGCCCATTTCCTGCAAGATTTGCCTTTCAAATGACATTTTAACAATTTTCCCCATTCAAATGCATGGCCGACCTATGTTGACCTTGCCGTAAAATAGGTCAAGGTCATCCAAAGGTCATAATTTATAAACACATTGTAGTACAGTTCCCGATGCTTCATGCCAAGTTTCGTTGAAATCGGTCCAGTGGTTCCGGAGAAGAAGAATTTTGAAGGGTTTTTACCAGATATGGGCATGGCGGCCATCTTGGTCATGTGACCTGGATTATTTATAAACACATTGGTTCCCCCTTCCTATAGATGCTTCATATAAAACTTGGCTTTGATTGGCCAAGCGGTTTCAGAGAAGAAGATGTTTGAAAATGGTGGACGACGACGGACGGACGGACGCCGGATCATGGCCATCCTATAAGCTCACCTTGTGAGCCTAACGGCTCAAAAGAGCTAAAAATCGTGAGACGTGTACTGAAAGCAAAATTATGCCAGCGGACGTTTATGAAGAAACGCCTCGGACGTTCGGACACACCACACCTCATTTTCAAAAGTAACAAAACCATGTGTAGCGAACAAAGATCGCTACAAAAGTTCCTCCGTATATTTCCTTCTCATTTGGCTAACTCTTTTTGCCACAGCACATGAAGGGAAGAATGGTTCTCAGAAAACAAATCGTATACACGGACTCACGTGTGGGGTATGCGTCTGATGCACGACGGTGCGACCTCTCATACAGTGCGCAAGACTAAACCTTCTGCAAGCAGACAGAGTTATTGGTTTAGCCATCCAAAATAGACCTAAATAGAATGGTCATATCTGTCCCATAGCTGTGTGGTTAAGAGACGGTACCCTATTAATGTTATACAGTTTTAGCAATTTGTAAGGTATGGGTGGAAGTGTAAAGCGCGGCGTACTTGTATGCGGTACGTGGTTTCGATGAATAATCGTTGGCTAGCTGTCATTCGAGTAAATGGTGGCCTTACTAGGTAGCTAATTTGATTGGATCAGATGAATACTTTCCTGTGATAGTTTAGTTTCAATTATTTTGTTTGTTGTTTTGTTTTTTATTCTGTTTTCGTGAATAAAAGATACAAAAAGAAAGTACAGCATAGCAATAAATTGTAGGTTTATTGCTGAAATAATGTTTTGTTCAATCCCTCAAGTCTTGCGACTTTTGAAAATGAAGCGTGGTTTGTCTAAACGCCCGGGGTGTTTCTTAATAAAGGTTTGCCCACATGGCTTTGCCTTCAGTACACGTCTCATGAACTTTGCTATCGTCCCTGCAATTTTCATTTCAATATCTTTAATATTTTTGAAATTATAGCAAAAACTCTATCGGTAGCGTTGGAAGTGTAGTTAAGTATATATTCCAAAGACGATCAAATCAGGGCAAGGTATGCTGTTTTTCTGCAATTTCCAGGGCAATGTTTTAGATTTCTTCTGCTTTCTTCTAGGGTTGAATTTGCTTTCCTTGTAATTTTATTTATATGGGAAGTCCACTTGAGATCTTTGGAGATTGTGATGCCAAAATATGGGTTTTCTGGAACTTGCTGTAGTATGTGTTTATCCAGCTCGTATAATTGGGCGGACTTGCTGATGGCATTGAATCTCATACCCCAATTGTTGGCCCAGATCTTTAGTTGCACTACCAGATTCAGTTGTTACGGCACCCTCCCTTAACACGTTTAAGAGTCGTCTTAACAATCAGTCACTGGAGAAATCATCCAGGGCTACAAATTCAAGGCCACCTGCTACTAGATCAACCAGTTTATCGTCCAGGATGGACCAATTTATGGACTGATATTGTGAGTTGTCCATCTGTGACAACCTCGGGGTTTTCAATATAAACATCACAATAAAAACGGAAAAAACCCCAAGGTTTTATGAATGGAACTAGCCTGCTACATGACAAACCAAGAAACAGAGGGAGAACACTCATCAAGAAGCGTCTATAGAAGTCATGAAGACTTGGATGATGTCGAGGTCCAGTCAGTCCTTTCATTTTCATTTTACTAAAAGTATCCTACGAGTATGCTTTTTCACGCTATACAATAATCACGCACCTATGTTCTCAAGCCTCTCCTGCTGTTTACACAAAAAAATGATGATGTGACACATTTATTTTTAGAGTCCACATGTTCTCTACTTTTTCTCAGGGTTATTATGTGGAAATTTACAAATCATTTGATTAGTTCGTGGTCGGGTCATTTTTGTTAAGTTTGTCTTGTACCCAAAATTTTGAAACATAACACAAGACAATAATACCTTTTTTCAGTTACCCTAAAATTTTGACAGTTGGTCTGCTGTGTTTGTTTACATACGGGTTACCGAATTATGTCAAACATTTTATGATTACTTGTCCTATTTAAGAATGTATGGGCAGCCAAACTTACTTTATCTCTTATATGAAATCAATCAAAATAATGATAATTTTCCTTGACCACTGTCAGCAAGTTCATCGCAACTAATGTTATCAAGGAACAGACATGATCAATAAATAAGGCATGATAACTTTCCTCACACCCGGGAAACGGTCAATTTGTACTCCGCCGGTGCTCCATGGAAAGAGAAATTGACGGTTTCCGGTGTAGGAGTTGTTGGGTCAGATCAAAGGTTTGTGTTGTACCCGAGTGTGTTCGAGGTAAGTTTTTTTTTTACTTTCCACCCTGTACATAAAAATCCGAGAATGTCAGATGATGGGCTAATGAATAAAGACCCTGCATACAAAAAAGCATCCACAAAAACTTACAATTTATCCACATATCGTTTTTCGGGTTTAGGAAACCCTGGTCAAAACTTGTGTTGTGGGATAAAATGTGATTCAATTTTCCATCCCAAGTTTGATCCGATAGCCTCGAATTACAACAGAAGTCAATCAGGTGTAATTTACATGGAATATTAAAAAGAGGAATTTAAAATAGGTGAACCATAGGTCATTTTTTCAAAAGTGTACCAATTGATGATCAATGTGAAATTTAACTAATGGGAAATTGTTTTGTTAGTCATATATATATCAACAATGTAACATACATCTATTCTATAACTGAACTCAGGTCGACAGAAGTTTTTTCCAACAAGTTATACCATAGACGGAATATTTCCGTCGGTATTCCGTTAGACCTCTCCATACCCACGCACGGGAGAGGAGCGAGGTCACGAATTGTATCGGAGTGCAGGTCAGCCAGCTGATCTAGTTATTCCAGTATTACTATTATTGAATATTAGAAAGAGAAATGTAAAACAAGAGAACTATGGGTCATTTTTTTTTTTTCTCAAAAGTGTACCAATTGACAATCGTGTGAAATTAAACTAATGGGAAATTGCTTTGTTAATGATGTATCAACAATGTAACAAACATCTATTATGAAATAAATCTCAGGCTGACAAATGTTTTTTCCAACAAGTCATTCCAATATAATTGCTATACAAATTAAAACACGAGAAAGATTTGCCTGTTGCTAAATACGTCCCAGTCAACAACTATGGCTATGTCGGGACGTGGCCTCCATTTTATGTTGACTTATATCCAACATTGGGATGTCATGAAATACGTATTAAGCTTTGAAGTATGGCACCAAAGTAGCCAACAAAAGTTTTATATGTATTGATGGTTTGACCACTTTTCATGGACAGGATCAGGCTTTAATCCAATCTTTATTTTTGCATATTAAACAATATTTAAGAAATAGATCAGCTCTAGCAGTGAATTGTTGAGTAATAATTCACTGTTTGGAGGTCAGTTGTAAAGAAGATCAAATAGCTGATCTATTTCGATTCTAACACACAATAAACGGAATAAATGTTGCTGGAACCGTCGATATCGTTCAGTTTTCCGCCATTGCATTGCAGATATCCCGCCAAATATTTGACTGTAATGCTGGTATTTACACACATTTATTACATTTGTTGTGCGCTAAAACTAGGTTTCACCGTCTAACGCTGCTTTGTGGGATAGCTGACGTCACAAATGCCGCAAAGTAACGTCACGCTTAGTTGCCAAGTGAAATTGTTGCACAATATAACACGATTTTTTACCATTGGCTATATAGGCGAGGTGTGTTAGAATTATTATTAGAGAAACAATGATATATACATGTACAAAAATAGCATGTTGAAACCGGATTAAACAGAAAGCTCTATTACTTGTATAGGTCATCTCCTGAGAACCAAATTAAAATTTACCTTGTTGACGAACGGAATGCACAGTATCTCTAATATATGTGATATGGTTGTTATAAAGTTAGAGAGAGAGAGAGAGAGAGACGGAAATGAAGATATGAGATGTATGAAGTGTTGACCCGAACCCTATTGCGTGCATTCTGAATGGAATTTCATGCATTTATAGATGGATGTATCATGTGGGGGACGTTTAGTATACATGTTTGTGGTTTTTAACCAAATTTTCCTGACTTGACGATATATTCTTGTACTTGTGTGAACATGTTTTCGTTTGCTATGTCTGTTTGTCCGTCCTTTCTGCTTGTATAGGTCAATTACGGATGCATCCTTAAAAAAACCTTAAATTCATGTGGGATAGCCTCCTACCTCCACATACAGTGAAACAACTCTGTCAGTTTCTCTGCCATGGGTAGTCCCCCAGCCTTATGGACCACCTCTGCAGGAATTGCATCTGCACATGGAGCTTTGCCAGATGACAGTTGTTGAACAGCTTTTCTTGTTTCTATGACGGTTGGAAATTCGTCTAACAAAACATTGCACTCTACTTGTGGAAGTCTGTCGATTGCATCCTCATTGATGCTTGATGGTCGATTCAGCACACTATAAAAGTGTTCTGTCCACCTTTTCAAGATAGCCTCTTTATCTTTGAGGAAAGTGCTTCCATCTGTCCAATGTGGTGGCTTCAGAGCTCTTTGGACCATAAATGGTTTTCAGTGCATCATGAAATTTCTCCATGCCCCTTCTGTCCGCAAAAGACTTAATTTATTCTGTTTTCTTCCTCAGCCAGGACTGTCTTACAAATGTTGCTGTAGGCTGCCTTATTGGAAATATTGTTTTAATCAGGCCTATTCTCACCGCCCGGTTTAGCTGCTCCCTGGCCAAACCAAGATTAAACACAACCCGAAGCTTGTGGGATTTGAACCCAGGACATCTCGATTCGCGCTCCCCCGTAATTTCTGTAATATGATACTCGTATTTTACCTTTTTTGCAGGATGGAGCAGATCAGCGAATGTTCGCCCATGACCTGTGCGATAGGCAATACATAATTGTGCATGTCTTTCTTCTATTCGGGAAGTCAAATATATATATTATTAGATTTAAGTTGACAAGGGCGCCACATGCTTCAATCAATTTGTCCCTGCCAACAGAACTTGTGCTGCAAGGAGCTGTTTTAAGACCGATATGGAAAACCCTTGAATCGGTGTTCAGATTGGCAATCAGTGTGATTATCATTGGAATGGTAAAACGCAATGTTACCAAATGAGTTTTTCCTTTAGCATGTGGACTTATTTGTATCACGAGATGTTAACCTGCAGGATTGAATATTGGCAATAATACGTTTTATAACACCTGCAATCTTGACAATTTTAAGCTGTTTCTAGTACCTATAATCTCGTGTTCACGTAAGCCATAAATATCGAGACAAAAACGAAATGGACTGTCCCACTGGGTGTCTATACTGACGTTAAGCAGCAAGTTGCTCCACTGGGTTAGTATTGGTCAAATTGTACGCCCTATCGTCAATTAGCACACCCACAGAAATTAAGCGTGAAGATTAAAATCATTTAAGTTTTTGCAAGTGAAATACTTATATGACAGCTTAAAATGTGTAGTGTAACTTGTTATGGCAAGGTGAAGGTCAGAATATTTGATAAACGGTTCATATCACAACTAGAAATTGGCTGCAAGCAAGGCTTTCAGTATACCCCCCGCAAAATTATCTGGAGCTGGCCAATAACTTCCTATGTCAAACATGCAGAAAATTTGTCAAAGATATCTTTTCAGCATTATAATTCTTCATGTACATCCTCAGTATGCCAGTCACATCTATAAGATATTAAAATAATATATTGAAAGCTTGAGGTTGATTTCATTATTGTATATAAGCAATGGTCAAGAAATGGCTATGTTGAAAAATGATGTAAATTTGTCAAAAATCACTTTTTCAGTATTATAATCATTCTTGCACATCTTCAATATGTGTGAAACATGTCTGCAAAGTATTGAAAAGAAATACTGAAAGCCCTAGGAGGAGTTGATTTCACAAACTATGCATTACCAACCATTATTGTATATAAGCAATGGTCAAAAAATGGCTATGTTAAAAATGCTGTAAATTTGTCAGAACTTTTTCAGTATTATAATTCTTCATGCACATCTTCAATATGAGTGGAACATATCTGCAAAGTATTGAAAAGAAACACTGAAAGCCCTTGGAGGAGTTGATTTCACAAAGTAAGCACTACCAACCATTATTGTATAAAGCAATGGTCAAAAATGACTATGTTGAAAAATGCTGTAAATTTGTCAAAATTTTTTTTTTTCATCATTATAATTCTTCATGCACATCTTCAATATGTGTGAAACATTTCTGCAAAGCATTGAAAAGAAATACTGAAAGCCCTAGGTGAAGTTGATTTCACAAAATATGCACTACCAACCATTATTGTATAAGCAATGGTCAAAAAATGTTAAAAATTGCTGTAAATTTGTCAAAAATTATTTTTTTTCAGTATTTATAATTCTTCATGCACATCTTCAATATGTGTGGAACATGTCTGCAAAGTATTAAAGTATTGAAAAAAAATACTGAAAGCCCTAGGAGGAGTTGATTTTTACAAACCATTATTGTATATAAGCAATGGTCAAAAATGGCTATGTTGAAAAATGCTGTAAATTTGTCAAAAATTATTTTTTCATCATTATAATTCTTCATGCACATCTTCAATATGTGTGGAACATGTCTGCAAAGTATTGAAAAGAAATACTGAAAGCCCTAGGAGGAGTTGATTACACAAACTATGCACTACCAACCATTGTTGAATATGGCAATTATCAAAAACTGGCTAAGTTCAAAATACTGTAAATATGTCAAAATTCATTTTTTCAGCATAATACTTCTTCATGCATATCTTCAATATCTCTGGCACATATCTGCAAAGTATCAAAAGAGAATATTGAAAGCTGTAGGAGGAGTTGATTTCACAAAGTATGCACTATTAGCACTATGGCAAACATTCTATGTATAGATTTAAAAAGTCCCATAACTCTTGCAAAACTGACCCTGTGGCCCCTAAATTCATATTACACATGTGTTGTCTAATGGTGCAGGTGTGTTGAAAATTTGAAGAACATCGGACAAAAACTACTTAAATTATTCAGCAAAGATGTCAAAATGTTGACGGAATGACAGAATGACGGAATGACAGAATGACGGAATGACGGAATCACGGACAGGCTGAAAACAGTATACCCCCCTAAAACTTCGTTTTGCGGGGGGTATAATGACTTTTGGCAATGTCTATATCTTTGCGACAGTGTAGCATGAGCAGGCATGAAACTGAGACAAAAAGAGAAGCAACATTATTTCTTAAAGGGATTTTGTCCTCAAGGAAAACAACATGCATCAAGGTAGTGATATCACGGTTCTTATTTTAATTTATCATGTTAGTATTGCAAACGCATTAGTTAAATTGCACTCCAGTCGTCAATTGGTATGCTTGTAAAATTTTGGTTCCAATTTCTGGTAACCAAAGGTTATATTTTACACATAATACCTTAAACCAATAATGTGTACTCTAAACTTGGTAGTTTATTTTTAACACCGCACATGGAATGTGTACACAGCGTAATTCTGGCATTTTTAGACATGTACATTTACCAAATTACCCAGTATTTCAAACGCGAAAACTGATTACTACATAATTTTAAAAAGTTTTCATGTAATACGAGTTCCTGTAAAATCCCCAATCACAGGCGCATCATATGACATTCTCCGATTTTTTAATGGATTTAGAATAAGGCAAATATGTTACCTTGAATTGGTTGACCCCTTAAAATTCCAATTATTTACGTCGGTCAACTGTGGCACCTTAAACCATCAACTTCACTTACAATGGAGCACCGGCGGTGTACAAATTGACCGTTTCCCAGGCGTGTTTCCTGAAAAGCTTATTTTTGATTGCAGCCAATTTTTTTTATTTTAGTCAGATACTTCACGATAATGATGGAATGAGCAGTCATTCACCTTCACGAGTCTCAACCTTGGTTTCTCTTTGTGTATTTACAGTGTCTGTGTTGAAATGCCAGTTACATTGTACTTAGAAAATTTAACAGCTGCAAACTTGAAATTTGGCTCCTGTTTGGCCAAAGAACTTAGTTTTAAATTGCAATGTAGTTCAGACTTGTTGTGTGTTTGTCTGCCCACAGATTCAATTATTTTTGAAGTGAGTGACTTTTGATGACAGACAGCAAGCTGCCCTATTTGTTTGGGATTTTCCAAAGTCAGACAGCGTAAAGGGACCAGCGATCGATCAGAAATAACCATGTTTGATAAATTTGCTGAGCAGACATGCATTGGCGAATGCATGTGTACATACCATATCCAAGCTTGAACATTCGCCATGTTTTTCAACATGTCAGTTTATGTTGACATCACGTCACGTTCTCAGTGACGTCATTTTAACACACCCACCATCATACAGCATGAACCAGGGTCAGGTGGACCAGTGAATGTGATTCTCCAAAACCGCGGCTAACTTGGAAGGAACCTACATTTTTAGAAATAGTAATTCTTGCTTACCTCTAGCCACAAAACACAGTTTGGAAATTTTCAGCGAGTTAAAAGAAATAAAGCAGCGAAATGTGGTGGTCGAAAAGCATAAACGCCCATAGAAACAATGGAAAACTGTTGAAAAAATTACTCCAAAATCACAGAAATCGTCCATTAATCGCAGCATTATCCAATACAATTTGGAATGTGGATCAGATTCGTTTAGTATGCAGCAAAGTTGAAAAAAATAGTCAGTCGGAACGAATGCAGGTTGTTTCATCTTATAGAATTTATTGAACAATCGCCGCTTTTAAGCAGTGCAACTAAGACCCCCTCTTCGAAAAGTGCCAGAAAATGCAAGATAGAAAAGCTTTCCAAATAAATTTAAATTGGTGTTTGTCAGGTAATATAATGTGCTTAAAGTTTAGACTAGCACAAGATTTACTCCAGGTATCCTTTGAGAATCAATAGCCGATAACCACTAGTTGATCGATCATTGGTCCCTGATCGATCACTGGTCGCCTTACACTATAGCATGTGACAAGGTGCTTTTTAAATTTGCCACTGCACTGGACATCTTTTTAAATTTGCCACTGGACATGGAGGCAAGGACTTATGTGAATGAATGTAAGAATAAAGATAAATTAATTGATAGGTTTTAAAATGTTTTGACAAAAGGACTACTATTGCACAGTTAACATAAAATAATTAGTTCAGATGATCTACTACAATGTGAAAAATTATTTCAATATACTCATTTTTGTTGGAGCAAACCACCTTCATTCCTTGATTTTTGCTTTAATCTTGTTGTGCGAATATCCTTGAACCCCCATAAGTCAATACCATAAGAAGTAATGGCTTATAAAAATAAAAATAAAACAATGAAAATTTTAATCACGTTCACCCAAGAAGACCAACTATTAGCCAATTATTTTCCATAAATAAACTTGACATAACCCCATAAGACACCTCAATGCAAGCTTTTATCTGGATGATCCCAAATTCAAGATGGCGACTTCCTGCACCCCTAAGGTCGATACCACAGGATGTCGCTCGTTCTTTAGGAGCTAAGCAAACTGTTTTTAGTTTAAAGTATTTTGGTGATATTGAAGACATACCACATCACAAGAAAACAAATAAAACTGTTTCAAGCATGAATATGGGCAAGTATTCATGCAAAAGTAGAAGTAGTTTGTTAAATTTGTCTAAAATTTTGTCTTTTCGGCCAGAGGGTGAGCAGAGATATTAACGATGGCTGCAAACTGTGTTTTATCAAGCTATAAACACTAAGTCGCTTCTCTAAATTATCACAATTCAATTCAATTCTTTATTCAGATTGCCAAATACATTTTAGCGCATCTACAAAACATTCAATACAAATACACAAATACACTAACTTGACATATTTTATCGTGAGCACTGGATGACCGCAAAGCAAATGTTGAGGAATGCCGATGCAGTGCCCAGAGCAGTTATACTAATATGGCATCCCTGATCTAGGCTGTGTCTGCCAGCAACCATAAAATTGCGATCAGATCGGACATCCAATACGCATGAAAAATAGATACATGTAGGATGATAAGCATATGGATGGTAATATAACAAGATTACAACATGACGTAGGTGGCATCTCCAAAGTAGTATATCAGTGTGTTTAAAAAGTTACACATAATATGAACTAAGCTATAGTGACTGACATTGACTGACTTGAAAAACTGAAAATGTTACAGTTCCCTACGACATGACTATATGTATATATTTAAACATATATATTAGTAGTTACTACTTCATTGTAACAAAATCTATCAGAAAAACAGATGTTTCTATGTAGCGGCTATTATAAGAATATAACAATAGCCATACCATCATAGCCATACCATCTACTTTTTTTGTGGACACTTTCTAATATGTAAAGCGTCACCAATAAAATTACAAATGCTTTTACAATTTTGTTTAGTTTGTGGGTTAAGAATATGTTTAACTGCGTCTATTCCTTTGCCAAAATCATGTACAATTTCTGATATACACCTATTGTTTTTGCGTTTGGAATCATACTTATTGCAGTTTAAAAGGAAATGTTCCTCAGATTCTATTGTGTCCGGACAGAAGGGACAGAATCGTTTCTGTCTTACAATTTTTGGTCTACAATAACGCATTGTTTCAATATTAAGTATATGACAACTAAGCCTAAGTTTGGAAATTAAAGATCTCTTAGCTTTACTAAAATTCATGTTTAAATAACATGGTACACTAGAACTATTATAAAGGGTACTAAAAAGTTTGAGTTTACTATCAGAAGATTCCTTGATATGTGCTAAGTTAGTCTCTACTTTGTTCTTATAAAATACTTGTAAAGTCTGAATAAAGGCACCTTTACTCAAGCTATTAAGTTCTTGTATATTCAGAAGCTTTTCCAAGTGTCTAATGTTTGTGAGCCACGAATTACTACCCTGCAGAAACAGCTGTTTGTCAGTTTGATATAGTTTATATAGCAATCTGTCAGATGGAAGCTTGATGAGCCTGCAGTAGTAACTGTGCATAAGTTTAAGTATTGATATTAATATAGGGAACCGACCTAGTTCACATCTCGATGCTAAATTAGAAGTTTTATTATGCACTCCTAAAGAGAGTCTGCAAGATTTCAAATGGACAAGCTCAAATGGATATTTATCATCCATTAAATCTATCTTATATTATAATCAGAAATCCAGATTTCACTAGCATATGTTAATATTGGCTGGATAAGTGTATCAAATAATTTGGATAAAGTTTCAACATTTATATCACTGTATTCTTTAATTTTTGAGTTAAGGCTAAAATAAGGCCTTTGTTGCTTTGGCTGATAAGTCTATTGAAGCCTGTTTCAGATTGCCTGTGAAAGATATATTGACTCCTAAATACTGATAATTGTATACTTGCTCAATCGAAGAGTTCTTATACTTCATATCAGCCATGAATACCTTCTGTCTTCTGCTAAATATAATAACTTTGGTTTTATCTAAGTTGACCTCAAGTTTCCATCTGTTACAGTACTGTTCTAAAATAGATATACAATTTTGCAAACCTTCCTCTGACTCAGATATACATGTAATGAGTAGATCGTCAGCATATAATAAACAGTTTATATTAACATCTTCAATTAAAACTGGTTTACAAAACTATCACATAGGTCATTAATAAAAACATTAAAAAGTAGAGGACTTAATCCATCACCTTGTTTAACGCCTCTGTAAGAAAATCTTGCTGGTCCTAACTTATTGTCTGCTTTAAATCGAAATTTTGTGCTTGAATACATACATGTACTTTTAATAAGTTTATAAAAGTTGCCCCCAATCAGTGCTTGCACTAGTGGACGTTTTGGGCGTTTTTACGTCTTGAAATGAGTCCCGTACGTCGAAAAATGACACAGCAGACGTCATTTGACTTCCACAAAAATCCTCCTACGCCCTGCAGCAAGGCATGCGACGTATCGCCAGAGATGAAAATTTACCTATTTCAGTGTATTGAAAACCATCTTAAATCTGTTTATCTAGGGATTAGTGACAGCAGACCATGCCTTCAGGGTGTAAATGTGTCTCATTTTAAGTGTTGAGTGGAGTATTTTGTGTCAAAACAATATAAATTTTCCTTGTTAAAAGGAACGCTTGGCTAGTCTGTATAAAGCATTATTTCGTCTATACTGCAAAACTGGTCCCGGATATAAATTCTTGGATGGGTTCCCATATGGGGTCCCATATTTTGATCAAAATTTCAAATGTTCGAATTCTTTGGATAAACGATGATTTAATTCATTGAAATGACCTTATAAACTACACACGCATATGATAGTGCCTTTTAATGACCGTAAAAAATGGTCCTGGATTTTGGTCCCGGGTTTTACTCCTTCCCCAGCAGAAGACTTCCTAGACCATTCCATATCACAAACCAATGTTAAACTTTGCTTAACCTGCCAGCTCTGGGTTTTTACTGGCTCATTCTTGTGGTAAATACAACGTCATATCTGAGTGTCTACAAGTTTCCTGTTCTGTTTATAGAGCTGCTGAAACTTCACTCTGATGACGAAAATTAAAATACTTCAAGTCCCAAGTATTAAATGCACAGAGAAGCCCACAAAATACCATTAATCCCATGTGCAAGCGTGGACCAAAATATGACTAATGAGAACATTTGCTTTTGCAGACAACTTAGGTACTGTTTAAATGTGGCTGTTAAATTATAAACAATGTAAACATTTATTTTTGTTGGTACTGCAGTGCGTTGGATCAATAGATTTATTACTAAGTGCAGCTATTAACATTGTGTTATATAAAGTTCAGAAGCTACTTTAGGTAACAACAATATGTTAATTTTAGATCCTCTAGCAGACGCTTCCCCGGGGAAAATGCAGTGGAGCATCTAAAAGACTTCCTCGGTGAATACAATCGTACTTGGTCGGACCTTGGACTAGTTCCGGGTTTTAGCATTATCCGTCCAGAATAACGTATTAATAATTTCATTAGAACCAGTCTAATTTTACATGGTATATGTTTACCTCCGCACCGGTATATGTTTAGAGCCAAGCACGTCATTCTTCCCACAAGTCCTAGAGAGCACGTCTGGTTTCCGTTTTCAATTGCTTTATAATGCGACAAGAGTAGCAAAAAATTAAGACTGGAACCAGGCCCCTGGCTGTCAAAGGGAAACCCCACAGATTGAAGGAAAAGACCCCGCAGATTGAAGAGAAATTCCCATTCCGTCTCAATTGCTTGGCAGCTGGCGCTGCCAAGCAATAAACATATCAAGGTCAAGTGTGATCAATATTTTACCACTATGCATTAGTTTGGACTCATCCATTAATATTGGGTAAAACTGGAATAGTCCACTGCAAGCAGTGGAGGTTGGAATATCAATATTCACAAGGGATTTCATCAGAATTAATCAATACACATTTTTTTTTTTAATATTTCAACTTTGCTTTTTTTTTTTTTTATCTTAGTCTATTTCCCACTTTACTTATTGTCACATGGGGATATATATGAAAGACAAGTTTTGGTGGATATTTTCTTAGCAAGTTCTTTTTTTTTATTTTATTTTTTTTTTAATATATTAATTTTATTCATTTTTTTATTCATTTTTTTTTCTTTTCTTTGTTCAATAAAAATATCCAAGAGAGGCAACTCAATACCTTGACCAGACAATAACAATACTAATAATAATGTAAATAAAAATAAAATATATATACTGATAATAATTAAGAAAAAAAATAATATAGATATAATAATAATAAAAATAAAATAGATATAATAATAAAGAAATAATAATAATAATAATTTTCACATATTCATCAACTTTATTAAAAGTCTGCATCAAGACATTAGCTGTAACTATACTGGTACAAAGAATGCATACCCCGAGCACAGTAAGAGATTATTTCCCTAAAGGTGGCCACTCATTACTTAATTAAACATACAAATACATGCATCAAAGGTGCAAACAGTACAAAAATGACATTAAAACATAAAACAAATAGAACCACAACAGAATATACACCTTGGAAGTCTAATAGATACAGTGACAAAATAATTAAATGTGTGCATGTACACTTGTCATGCGGCACC
Source organism: Rugalucina vietnamica (assembly GCA_964017185.1). Classification (NCBI taxonomy): domain Eukaryota; kingdom Metazoa; phylum Mollusca; class Bivalvia; order Lucinida; family Lucinidae; genus Rugalucina; species Rugalucina vietnamica. The sequence goes on along the minus strand of OZ024874.1, from coordinate 33,701,633 downwards.
GGAAGTAATCTCTGACTTCCAGATTTTGGGCCTGTGACTTCCAAATCTTAAAGGGTGGAAGTCATGACTTCCTGATTCAAAAAGTTAGTGCAAGCACTGCCCAATGTTAGTTTGTGTGAGCTTATAAAGCAGAGAATTTATTGAAACTGAATCAAAAGCTTTAGCAAAATCAACAAAGCATCCATATACAGGCTTCTTTAATTTGTACACATATTTGTTTATTATAGTTTTAATTGCAAAAATGTGATCAGTTGTTCTATGGTCTGGTCTGAAACCAGCTTGAAAAGGACTGAAAAAATTATGCGACTCTAAATGTGTTATAAGCCTATTTTGAAGTAGGCTAGTAAATAGTTTACTGAGACAGCTAGATAGACTTATGCCTCTATAATTATTGCAATTATTTTTATCACCTTTCTTATATAGTAGTTATACATATTCCAGGTGTCTGGGTACTCTGTATTATTTAGTATATAATTAAACAATTTTACAAGTGAAAGAGTAAGAACTGAGGAGCCATATTTTAGCATCTCATTTGATATGGTATCTGCATACCTTCTTTTTTATTTACCTTAAGGTTTGAGAGTCCCTTTCTGACTTCCTTGCAATTGAATGGGAAGTCAAGATCATGTGATGTCGACTTATCAGACAAAAAAGCATTTATCTCCTCATCAAAATTAAGTTCATTATCATTTGGTTTATATAGTTCCTCAAAATAATGTGTCCATTCAGATATGGATTTCACGTTACTAGATTTATTGTTAGAACCTTTCATGTCTAAGGTTTTCCAGAAAAGTTTTGGATTTTTATTACGTGTATCTTCTAACTGATTTGAGATCTTTTTTACATATTCCGAGCGTTTCTTTTTTCGAAGTCTGTTATAATCATTTCTTACTTTAATAAATGTTTTACGTAAACCAATATTATTTGGATTATTCAATACTTTCCTGCCTAAACTCTTTAATGATCTTCTTAAGCTAAAGCAGTCTTGATCCATCCAAGATTTTTTATATCTATGTTTATTATTGTTATGCTTCTTCTTACATTTAAAAGTAACTGATTCGTTAGCAGTTTCAAGTACAATCTTGTTGAAACTCTTGACTGCTTCGTCTGTGCAACTAAATTCCTGCACATCTAGTGAAGCCATAAATTCAGACAATCTTTTAATAGAGCTTTTACTGTTAATTGATTGAATAAAATGAGATTTTGAGAACTCGGACCAAATGAATTTTCCATTCAATTGACTAACTGGAACTGATTCTTCAGCCTGTGTATAACCAGGGGACCAATGGTCCTGTAAACACTCACCTGAGATCTGCTGTATATACGAATGTTATAGAAAATAGTCCGAGTATAGGGGCAGGTGAAGCCCTTGGGCCATTATTTTTTCAGAATAATCAGTATACTGTCCATACAAGTTTTTCCCTTCAAATGACATTTTAACAGTTTACCCATTCAAATACATATTGGCAACCCATGTTGACCTTGCCTTAAAATAGGTCAAGGTCATCACATAAGTTGTAGTACTTGAGCTTCATGCTTCATGCCAAGTTTCTTCGAAATTGGTCCACCGGTTCTGGAGAAGAAGATTTTTGAAGGGTTTATACCATATATGGGCATGGTGGCCATCTTGGTCATGTGACATTGATTATTTATATACTCATTGATTCCCCCATTCTATAGATGCTTCACATGAAATTTGGCTTTGATTGGCCAAGCGGTTTCAGAGGAGAAGATGTTTAAATATTATGGTAATATACATGTGGGCCAAGATCTGATAAAAGGGGTCTTATGGCAGAAAAATCAAAATTAAGATATTAATTACATATGAAAGAACAAGTTTCTCTGAGTATTTCCTGAAAATTTGAAGAGATTATCTTTACAAATAGCAAAGATATGACTGTTGAAAGGTCTGCAGTTGATGCAATCTAAACATGACGTCATAAAACTGTTGTTGATGACGTTAACGTCTTCAAATCACTGTAATTAAAAGAAGGTAAGGCTCAAATTCTCAAAATTGTGTGTGTTTCTTGAAGTTTAACAACTATACTACTGCACAGACTACGCAATAGGCATGAATTCACAAACTGTTTCATAAAACATGCAATACAAAGGGCGTACCTGGTTTGTAAAATGAGGGTAGTCCTTATGATGCAATGGTTGCCATGGCAACATACATGATACAAATACCGTTTGACCATAAGAAAAGTATTTGTCTTGGATTGTATTACAATATTAAAGCTGTTTGAAATAAATATCAGAACATGCCAAATATTTCAAATTTAGATGGTTTTTAAATTTTGATAGCATAAAATGTACTTGATCAATGCCCGAAGACACCTTTTACCAGATCCGCGCTCATGTATAATGCCCCGGGGCTGGGGCAAATGAGCCCCTGGGGTCCAATTTTTTTCAGAATCATTAATATTAAGTCCTACTGCCCATTTCCTGCAAGACTTTCACTTTAAATGACATTTTAAAAGTTTTCCCCATTCAAGTGCATTGGCGACCTATGTTGACCTTGCTGTAAAATAGGTCAAGGTCATCCAAAGGTCATAATTTATATATACAATGTAGTACTTCAGTCCCAAATGTTTCATGCCAAGTTTTGTTGAAATTGGTCCATTGGTTCAGGAGAAGAAGAATTTTAAACGGTTTTTACCATATATGGGCATGGCGGCCATCTTGGTCATATGACCTGGATTATTTATAAACACATTGATTCCCCCTTCCCATAGATGCTTCCTATAAAATTTGGCTTTGATTGGCCATGTGGTTTCAGAGAAGAAGATCTTTGAATATTTTTGTAGTATACATGTATATTGCCCCAGCGTGGGGGCAGACCACCCCTGGGGTCCAAATTTTTTCAGAATTACCTACCTTCAGTCCATTTGCCCATTTCCTGCAAGATTTGCCTTTCAAATGACATTTTAACAATTTTCCCCATTCGAATGCATGGGCGACCTATGTTGACCTTGCCGTAAAATAGGTCAAGGTCATCCAAAGGTCATAATTTATGACCACGTTGTAGTACTCTAGTCCCCGATGCTTCATGCCAAGTTTCGTTGAAATCAGTCCAGTGGTTCCGGAGAAGAAGAATTTTGAAGGGTTTTTTTACATATATGGGCATGGTGGCCATCTTGGTCATGTGACCTGGATTATTTATAAACACATTGGTTCCCCCTTCCCATAGATGCTTCCTATAAAATTTGGCTTTGATTGGCCAAGTGGTTTCAGAGAAGAAGATCTTTGAATATTTTTGTAATATACATGTATATTGCCCTGGGGTGGGGGCAGACCAACCCCTGGGGTCCAATTTTTTTTCAGAATTACCTACCTTCAGTCCATTTGCCCATTTTCTGCAAGATTTGCCTTTCAAATGACATTTTAACAATTTTCCCCATTCAAATGCATGGGCAACCTATGTTGACCTTGCCGTAAAATAGGTCAAGGTCATCCAAAGGTCATAATTTATAAACACATTGTAGTACTCTAGTCCCTGATGCTTCATGCCAAGTTTTGTTGAAATCGGTCCAGTGGTTCCGGAGAAGAAGAATTTTGAAGGGTTTTTACCATATATGGGCATGGAGGCCATCTTGGTCATGTGACCTGGATTATTTATAAACACATTGGTTCCCCCTTCCTATAGATGCTTCATATAAAATTTGGCTTTGATTGGCCAAGCGGTTTCAGAGAAGAAGATCTTTGAAAATGGTGGACGACGGACGGACGGACGACAGACGGACGCCGGATCATGGCCATCCTATAAGCTCACCTTGTGAGCCTAGCGGCTCAGGTGAGCTAATTACATGTCAGACCCATCCATATAGGACAGTGGTCAGAAAACTCATTTGGAGGTTGAACATTAACACAAGAGGACCAATGGTCCTGTAAACGCTCACCTGAGATCTGCTGCATATACGAATAAACATGTTTGAATATTATGGTATTTAACCCCAGTGTAGGGGCAGATGAAGCCCTTGGGCCATTTTCTTCTTTATTTTCGGAATAATCAATATTCTGTCCATTTGCCAATTTCCTGCTGGCTTTTCCCTTCAAATGACATTTTAACAGTTTTCCCCATTTAAATACATGGTCAACCCATGTTGACCTTGCCATAAACTGGGTCAAGGTCATCACAGGGTCATGATTTATATATACATTGTAGTACTTAAGCCATAGATGCTTCAAATCAAGTTTCTTCGATTCCAGAGAAGAAGATTTTGAAGGGTTTTTACCATATATGGGCATGGTGGCCATCTTGGTCATGTGACCTTGATTATTTATATACACATTGATTCCCCCATTATATAAATGCTTCACATAAAATTTGGCTTTGATTGGCCAAGCGGTTTCACAGAAGAAGGTGTTTGAATAGTATGGTAATATACATGTATAATGCCCTGCAGTAGGGGCAAATATGCCCCTGGGGTCCAATTTTTTCAGAATCATTAATATTCAGCCCTACTGCCCATTTTCTGCAAGACTTTCATTTTAAAAGACATTTTAAAGGTTTTCCCCATTCAAATGCATTGGCGAACTATGTTGACCTCGCCGTAATATAGGTCAAGGTCATCCAAAGGTCATAATTTATAAACACATTGTAGTCCTTCAGTCCCTGATGCTTCATGCCAAGTTTCATTGAAATCAGTCCACTGGTTCAGGAGATGAAGATTTTTGAAGGGTTTTTACCATATATGGGCATGGCAGCCATCTTGATCATGTTTCAAATTCCTCTGATCGTAGCAATTTGGCTCGCTTTAGAACAAGTAGTCATAAATTACGCATCGAGTATGGTAGATATACTATCCCAAAGACTCCCATTGCAGAGAGACTTTGCACACAATGCTCACTGAATGCAGTGGAAGACGAGGGTCACTTTTTAATGACATGTCCCAAGTATGTTTCTCAAAGGGCTCAGATTACTAAACATTTGAATAGTAATAAGAATATTGCTTCTCAGACTTATATGTCTAAATTTAACTGGCTTTTGAGTAATGAAGACCCTGTCATATGTAAAGATATTGCCTGCTTCATAACGGTGTGCTTTTCCCTTATATCATAATGTTGCCTTATAGTCATGTTATTATTATGATTGTAGTTGAATGGACTGTGGTTGTCTCCCATGGATTACAAAATGTACCTTATTATTCTAGTCTTCTGTATTGTTATTTTGCTGTTCATCATTGTTTTTGTTTGTTTGTTTTTTCATTCTCTCTTGTTCACTTTCAATTTATGATGTCCTTTAAGGATTTTCTAATAAAGATATTGTATCTTGTATCTTGTATCTTGTGACCTGGATTATTTATAAACACATTGACTCCCCCTTCCCATAGATGCTTGCTATAAAATTTGGCTTTGATTGGCCAAGTGGTTTCAGAGAAAAAAATCTTTGAATATTATTGTAATATACAAGTATATTGCCCCGTGGTGGGGGCAGACCAACCCCTGGGGTCCAATTTTTTTCAGAATTACCTACCTTCAGTCCATTTGCCCATTTCCTGCAAGTTTTACCTTTCAAATGACATTTTAACAATTTTCCCCATTCAAATGCATGGGCCACCTATGTTGACCTTGCCGTAAAATAGGTCAAGGTCATCCAAAGGTCTTAATTTATAAACACATTGTAGTACTCTAGCCCCAAATGCTTCATGCCAAGTTTCGTTGAAATCGGTCCAGTGGTTCCAGAGAAGAAGAATTTTGAAGGGTTTTTACCATATATGGGCATGGCAGCCATCTTGGTCATGTGACCTGGATTATTTATAAACACATTGGTTCCCCTTCCCATAGATGCTTCATATAAAATTTGGCTTTCATTGGCCAAGTGGTTTCAGAGAAGAAGATCTTTGAAAATGGTGGACGACGACGATGGACGCCGGATCATGGCCATCCTATAAGCTCACCTTGTGAGCCTAACGGCTCCGGTGAGCTAAAAATGCCATTTACTTGGCTGAATGTACCATTTTGTTATGGGATGAACTGAAATGTGTGGAAATTGGCCTTTCCGGATCCAAAATTTCACCCCACACAAATAAGCAGCACTAAGATCAATAAGCACATATTTTTCTCAAATGCTTGATTTTTTTACATTTTGTGCATGATTGCTGTGGCTGAAATATAAACAAAAACAGATATAAAGAGAGCAAAATATTTCTGTTGTTTACAACTGAAAAACCCAATACTAAGCCTGGGGTACAAAAAGTAACCAGAGGACCAATGGTCCTGTAACCGCTCACCTGAGATCTGCTGCTTATACCAAAAACATGTTTGAATATTATGGTATTTAGTTCCAGTGCAGGGGCAGATGAAGCCCTTGGGCTGTTTTGTTTTTTTAGAATCTTCAATATTCCATCCATTTGCCACTTTTCCTGCTGGCTTTTCCCTTCAAATGACATTTTAACAGTTTTCCCCATTCAAATGCAAAGGCAACCCATGTTGACCTTGCCATAAACTTGGTCAAGGTCATCACAGGGTCATGATTTATATATACATTGGAGTACTTAACCATTGATGCTTCACACCAAGTTTCCTTGAAATCAGTCTATCAGAGAAGAAGATTTTTGATGGGTTTTTACCATATATGGGCGTGGTGGCCATCTTGGTCATGTGACCTAAATTATTAATATACACATTGGTTCCTCCATCCTATGGATGCTTCACATAAAATTTGGCTTTAATTGGCCTAGCGGTTTCAGAGAAGAAGATGTTTGAATATTATGGTAATATACATGTATATTGCCCCGGGGTGCGGCCATATACGCCCTTGGGTCCAACTTTTTTAGAATCATTAATATTCAGTCCTACTACCCATTTCCTGCAAGATTTTCACCTCAAATGAGTTTTTAAAAGTTTTCCCCATTCAAATGCATAGGCGACCTATGTTGACCTTGTCATAAAATAGGTCAAGGTCACCACAGGTTCATGATTTATATATTCATTGTAGTACTTTAGCCATCAATGCTTCATGCCAAGTTTCTTTGAAATTCGTCCACCAGTTCCAGAGTAGTAGATTTTTTAAGGGTTTTTACCGTATATGGGCATGGCGGCCATCTTGGTCATGTGACCTAGATTATTTATATATAAATTGATTCCCCCATTCTATAGATGCTTCACATAAAATTTGGCTTTGATTGGCCAAGCGGTTTCAGAGTAGATGATGTTTGAATATTATGGTAATGTACATGTATATTGCCCCGGGGTGGGGGCATATGAGCGCCTGGGGTCCAATTTTTTTCAGAATCATTAATATTCAGTCCTACTGCCCATTTCCTGCAAGACTTTCACTTTAAATGACATTTTAAAAGTTTTCCCCATTCAAATGCATTGGCAACCTATGTTGACCTTGCTGTAAAATAGGTCAAGGTCATCACAGGGTCATGATTTATATATACATTGTAGTGCTTGAGGCAACAATGCTTCTTGCTAAGTTTTGTTGAAATCTGTTCACTGGTTCTGGAGAAGAAGACTCTTGAAGGGTTTTCACCATATATGGGCATGGCGGCCATCTTGGTCATGTGACCTAGATTATTTATGTACACATTGGTTACCCTTTCCTATTGATGCTTCACATAAAATTTGGCTGTGATTGGCCAAGCAGTTTCAGAGGAGATGATGTTTGAATATTATGGTAATGTACATGTATATTGCCCCGGGGTGGGGGCATATGAGCCCCTGGGGTCCAATTTTTTGCAGAATTATTAATATTTGGTCCCACTGCCCATTTCCTGCAAGACATTCACTTTAAATGACATTTTAAAATTTTTCCCCATTCAAATGCATTGGCAACCCATGTTGACCTTACCGTAAAATAGGTCAAGGTCATCACAGGGTCATGATTTATGTACACATTGTAGTGCTTGAGGCATCGATGCTTCATGCCAGGTTTCGTTGAAATCTGTTCACTGGTTCTGGAGAAGAAGATTTTTGAAGGGTTTTTACCATATATGGGCATGGCGGCCATCTTTGTCATGTGACCTGGATTATTTATGTATACATTGGTTCCCCCTTCCTAAAGATGCTTCATATAAAATTTGGCTTTGATTGGCCAAGCGGTTTCAGAGGAGAAGATCTTTGAAATTGTGGACGGAAGACGGACGGACGCCGGATCATGGCCATCCTATAAGCTCACCTGGTAAGCCTAACGGCTCAGGTGAGCTAATAATGGAAATACTGAAAATAGGCATGCGAATAAGTTTTTGATATGGAACTTGCCTCCTTGAAACAGATTTTCTTTCATTTTCATTTGTAAACGAAGACAATATGACAGTGAAAAAATTTCCCAATGACACATGACAAAAGGTGATTTTCCTACTTGAAACGGAACAAAACAAACATGGTATCGACTTTAGGGGTGTATCGACTTTAAGGGGTTGAACGCTACTATTTCCCTCATAAAATTTTCAATGCTTGTTTGTTTCGTAATGTCCATGTCATGTATGTGGAGTCTAAATGTTTGTTAATGTCCTTACGTTTCATGTTATATGCTGGCTCACCCTATAACCAGTGTACAAAATGGTTTTTGTAAAAATAAGATAAGCCATTGATGTAAACTTAAACTCTGAGTAATTCATTAAAACAATAAACATGTTACCTAAAACATACTAAAAGATGTTGCTCGAAAAGCGATGCCATCTGTTTGTTTACAGTCTCTAATTTCATCGACCAAGGTCATGACGTCACTGGAAAAACCTAACGTTAACCGGTGTATTTGTATTTTTGCCTCCTTTCAAAAATATCCTTTGTTATATTTACAACAAATTACGGGATATTTTCACCCATACATTTTCACAACATACTTAGATAAAATTTTGTTTATTTAAGATAATTGCAATATTTGAGGCGCAATTGAAGACATTTTGACATTAATTTTGTTTGTTTAACCAGTTAATTTCAGTGTCTTATTGACAGTGTGGACAATAGAAGAGATCCCCTCTTCGCAGAACTGACGTTGGAACAGTATTTCAAGTGTGTCCAATGACTGCAGGTTTCACATTGCCCCCACTGGGCAAATTCAATGGCGAACTCCAGGTTTAGGTTCTCGGGGCTGATACGGTGACAAACACAACAGAGTGTACGGGGATCATCGTCAAAATCATCGGACATGTCGGCAGAATCCTCATGTCCACTGTTGTCAGATACAATGTAGCGTGACGGACCAGGTTCAGGTGAATTGATGATAGGTGCCTTAGTAACCCTCTTTTCAGTGGTGTGACTCTTTCCCACGCTGGCTCTTGATGCTGACTTAGCTGCTGATGTCTCAAGAATGTCTTGGTTTTCTGATGTTGACAGAGGTCCAGTGACTGATGGTTGCATTTTTCTCTTGACTGGCTGCATACTGATTAAGACTCTAGAAATGATTGTGAAGATTCTTTTCTGCCAATGCATTGTCTTCGTTGTCACTTTGATAAATTGTCGCCGGCATTGTCTTGTCGATCGTGATACTATCTCTCTTAAGGGGCTATATTCCAGTTTTTCTGAAGGAGCTGATAAGGTTTGAGGGTGTCATAGCTTTTATGTAAGCAGAGAACTAGCCAAGCGTGCAACCTCATAACTGGTAATTTGCCGTCCTGGGTTCTGGCGAAGAAATTTCTGGCTTTCAGCATTGTAGATTACTTTCAGTGGTGCATAGCAACCGACATCCAAAGGCTGTGTTACATGTGAGGTGTGTGGTGGCAACACGAAGAACTCCACGTTATTCTCTTTTCCCCAGTCGCTTAAAGTCAACGAAATATGTGACTTATGGCCATCGAAAAGGATCAGATCTTTTGAATTTGGGGAGGCAGGAACAAAGCGACGGAAGTGATTGACAAGGAAATCTTTGAAGGTCAGAGAGTTTGACCACCCGCTAGCCGACATTGTTCCCGTTGTTCCTGGTGATGCCCCTTCTAGGAGTTCATCCATCCACTTCTTTCCGGGGAAAATGAAATAAGGTGGTACATGATTTCCTGCCGCATTGCCGCAACCAATAACAGTTACCGTTTTCCCTCTCGAAGAAGTAACTCCTTGGGGTGTAGCACCTTTAGCACAAAGAACTTTAGATGGGGAATGTTCCATGGCCAGTCCGCTTTCATCTACATTCCAAATGCGCTCCGGTTTATTTTGAAGATTGTTCTGGGCAAGCAGGGTTTAAACTAGTCAAGAAATTTAGGGAGAAGTTTTGTTTCTCCTCAAGAAAATTTGGGAAAAATTTGCTCTTGAATTTCAGGTTTGCTTATATATTCTGTACATTTTCACTTCTCCCTCAGCTGGAAATAGGGAGAAGTTTGTTCAATTCCGGAGACTATTTTTCCCTAGTCGCCCTGTAGGCTATTCCCTGGGCAAGAATATTTTCCAGTTCAGTGAAATATTTGTTTAAGACCTCATTTGAAGTAACCTTAGCCCTCACAATCGACAGTTTTTCCGCTTTTTCTAAGCGTAGTTCTGGCCATCGCTTCAAGAATCTGCTATACCATGAATGTTTGAACGTAGGATCATTTTCTGACTTTTTGCCAAGACTGATAGCGAAGTCATTAGATAGGTTGAGAAATTCTTGTTTGGAATAACCATATCCAATTGTTGCCATGTATTTAACATGGTCAACAAGTCCCTGCTCTTCTGTCGTGGAGAACATCGGCATTTTGCCAAGAGGGGGCACTGATTCACACGGCTGTAGACCAAGGTGCCGATCACGTAGAGTACTTTCAGGAACCCCAAACATCTTTGAGCATTTGTAGACAGATATCCCGTTGTCTTTCATCTCTTTATATGCAGAAACCAACAGAGATGGGTCATACTGTCTTCTTGGTCTTTTTTCAGGGCCTTCCAGTAGTTTTAACTGAGAAAGAAAAATGATTATGATGAAACGGACCGTTTATTGCATGTTTATAAATTTCGTATTATTTTGTAAAAAGTCTTATCTTGTTAAGATGAAGATAAAAAACACTAGGAGAAAGCGGACTGTTACACCGGTTTTACCATATTTGGAGATAACGTGACTTGTTTCTCGGAAAGAGACGTCACTAATGAAAACAAAGCAGAAGTCAAAATGTGTCATTTTATTTTTTTCAAAAAGTTGAATGAAAATGTGTGCCATGGTGTATAGTACGGCTCTAAAACACTGAAAAACGATGGATTTTGCATGAAAACATAGTATCATACCCGTAAGTAGCTCATGCTGGCCTTGTTTTTGGTTTTGACAGATGGTGTCAACTCCTGGTGCTGTGATAACAACAAAACTGCGCGTGCAAACAAAACTTCACGTGAGAAAAATGATATTTTCCGGAATGCCCCGGTAAACGGGTGAGTCACCATATGTCTCTTTTTTCCAATCATATAAATGTACATTTTTTAACTACCCGAAAAGGTCATTGATTTGAAATAAAATATATTTTATTCTATTCTATTCTATGCTTGTATTTTAAAGGAATCGATTCGGAAACGCATATTTGGCCCTGAACACATTCATTTAGATGTTACAGTACGTGTTACAACTCAAATTCCAATGATTTACCCCATAATAAGTACACAATCATCCATTGAAAATTACGCTAAAATGCGTCTCGAATCGCGAAGGTTGCCGCCATATTTGTTTACCTGTGACGTCACTCACTCACTTTCGGTTGAGAGCCATGTACAAGCGATCGTACTCCACTTCATTTTATCGATAAAATTCGCAGATTAAGGTAAGAAAAAAGAAAGAAATAAAAACAGAAAAAATGTCATCTGTCACAGGGATCTCACGGACGCAGGACTCGGCGTCCCGGGACGAGTAAATCTGGGCTCAGACACATGGTTTTCCTCAGTGGTGATTCCCGGGGCACAAGTTGTTTTTGCCGCGATACGTCCCGATATTTACCTGTGTTTTGTTGTCTATGAGCCAAAAAGAGCATCTTAGAGACATCCGAGTGTATTTCGCACCTTTATGATGAACATCCAATCAAAATTATGTAACGATAGTTAGGTAGTCGATAATCTTTCATATGTATAATGGCGATCAAACGATTTAAAGAATGGCGGTCGCATCTTTTGATGGCGCGTGTCTTTATGAACACCGCGATCAACCGATTTAAAGAATGGTGGTCGCATCTTTTGATGGCGCGTGTCTTTATATAAACAACTTTAATTGCAGTCATTGTTGACAGGTCAGCTGACCGTTTGAGGCGTGTTTACCGTGTCACATGCTAAAACTAATTATCCGCATGAATGAAAATCTTTTCTGGATTGGTGGCAAACAAATTAGAAACGCATGTGCACTGAAAAACAATTAGTGTTGGGCGGTTCACCTCCGATTATAAATTAAATAAAATAGATAACTGAAGCAAATTAATCAAATTATGTAAAAAAAAAGAAAAAGAAAAAAAAGTGAGATTACCCCTGGAGTGTGTACCGATTCCGTTTTGGAATAAAGTTGTTGAAAAACTTGTGAATTCCTATTCTTTTCTATTGTGCGCGATTCTTTGACGAATTGTATGTGAAATGCCAAAATTCGGAATAAAAACTACCGTGCGTAGATACATGTAACAGTAATTCCATTCCGTTCATACTGGATTATTAATAAGAAATAGTGAAAATGTCTACACCTACGATTTTTTATCGCTTTGGGGGAAGCGAAAAGCCGACGACAGGTATCTGGGAAAAAACTTTTACCTCCTTTCTGTGGCTTGTTTTTACAGTTAATCGCCTCATGCGCCTGGCACTGAGGCATCTTCGGTAAATATTATTCTCCGGTATTATCACATAAAGTTTAACGCAGATAATATCCACAAATACAAAATTAAATAACGAAATTATTGAACGTCTTGCAATTGATATGTGCGGCCTGAGATAAAGATACATTCATCTTTATCTCAGGTGCGGCTTAAAGAGAAAGTGAGTGAGTGACGTCACAGCTTTATAATGGTTGCCGCGTTCACCGTGTAATTATCGATAAACCGGTAACCATACCCGATAAAGATGGCGATTCACTCAGATGCAGGAAAAAACGAAGGTTTCTCAACTTTGAATATGAATATTTTGCGTAACAAACCCGATATGCATTCTGTTGTACCAGGAATGAATTTATGATGGTATTTTACGTATACATACGGCGTCTTATGCGGTTCCGAATCCATTCCTTTAAATAGCGACTTCAGTAAAAGCCGGGAACCGGAAATCAGGCGGCATAATCCATTGTTTTTTCTTAGTCAAATCGTGTCAACTGGAAGTGCGTGGTTTTGATATTAAAACCGAATTTTGATGTTTTTCTTTCTTGTGGATCTTATCAATAAATGGATAAATGCATCAGCTAGTACCATTTTCGATGATTATCTCTGTTGCGATGACTGTGATTGAAAATTGATTTTTTTCTTATTATCATTCCGAATCAATCCGTATGTAACAGAACGAAGCTGTGTATGTTAGAAACAATATCTGACCACTTTGAAATGAATACATAGCAGCACAATGAAGCGCAAGCCAAAATAAATTTTGTTTACTTCATTTTCATACCTTGCTCAGTAGCCATATTGGATTTGGTACCTTGCTCCATGGCCATGTCCATTGCATAGCTGGGAACCTGTGAGGTCACTTACAGGTCACTGCTTGACCCATGCTTTGAGACTATTTGACCTTTTGATTTTTTTATATTGTTTTTCAAATTTAACAATTTTCTAGCATTTAATTTGGCTGTCTGAATACTTAAAAAACTATTCCATGCCATTTTTTGCAATAGGGCATGTTGGGATGACGTCATACAGGTAAGTTTGTTCATTCGGCGGAGGTACATTACTCGGTGTTTATCGCTATGCCATACCAAATTTGGAGCGCAAAATATGGAATCAAAATGAAATTTTTCCATCAAAGCATTGCATATACTATTAGATTTCCGGATATAATTTATTCCAATGTTAGGAATGCGTAATATTTTGGTCAAATTATGGTTTTATTAGCGTCTGAAAGTAGTAAACGCATAGCAATAATGACCGAGGTTACCACCTCCACCGAATGAAGAAAATAGCGGGAAAGGTGACCGATATTGATTTTTTTTCACGGAAGAGTACCTTGCCGACATGCCCTATAGAACAATAAAAGTAAAAATAAATTGCAAGGTCTTGTTTTTGGTTTGAGACTATCAGTCATTGTCAACAATACTAAGGTTTTAGGGTGTGTGGCTGTTGTCAAGGCAATAATTTCTCATTTAAATGAACTTCTTTGTGGAATTGTGATGTAATTCTATATTTCTAGAGGACTGGAGACACCATTCTTGTAAAAGCTGTGCAGAAAAATTGAGTTTGAAAAAACAGCTGGAGTCACTACTTTAAATGCCTGTAAGGCTAAGGTAATGATATCATTTCAAGGAAGTGCTATGTGCGTGATCACTGCTTACGCTATGTAAAACGAAAACGAAAGTAGAAAAATAGCCATTATCTACTCCAAAGTATTATCTACTCCAAAGTAGATGCGAGTAGGAAGTCAAAACATTGAAAAGAAAAAGTACACGATTTCGGCTCATGACGCTTTCGTCGCACATTCACATTGTCCCTCCTCAACTAGCACAAAAAATGCTTAATCTTTGGGTATTTGCTGAAGATGCGAGTGTTGACATGGCCAAAACGAGACGTCAACCTCGGACTCACCAAAATAAACCTCGTCCTGAATCAAGATGGCGACGAAAAAGAGGCGACGGACTGCGCAAGCGCGTAAACAAAGTCTACAGTGTATGTGCGAAAATGTGATTTTTTGGGGTATCGATTTTTTCACAATCAACGAATTTTCTGAACAAGTAATATGAAACAAGTTTAAGGATGTTCGCTGCCAATGAAAAAGTATTCAAACTTTTTTTCTAACCACTCTTTTTTGATTCCAAAATACAACACAAGACATTTGAAAACAAAAAAAATATAGGGTAGTGTGCATTTTTTCAAGCTACAGGCCTCTGAAGGAGACATCTGAGCACCATGTTTTAAATTTGGTAAAATTAATTTAATTTTTAATTCTTTGAAACAAACCTGTCTTGAACAAAATTACACCTAGAATGCTTTCAAAAGTCATAATATTTACGTAGCGCAGACAATTTTGGACCAAAAGCATAGAAAAAATTGCAACTTGGAGTGGATGACAAAATTTTAAGATTCCTTTTCTAACCCTACCCCCATACTTGAAAAGTCGGAAAAAATCAATATTTTGAAATGTACCAAACCCATATTTGTTGATTCAAACTTTTTCTTGTATTTTCACACAACATAGAACTTGGTAATATTGTTCGAATAAACAAAAGAAATATATAGGGTAGTGAGCATATAAGAGAGAACCAACAACTTAAAAATCGCCATTTTCGGCCTTTTTTCGGCTGTTTTGTTTCTAAAAGCCAATTTCATAAAACCACCTTAAATTTTAAAACCAGCACACCAAAGACACAAAGAATGACTTAGAAGACCATGTACACATATACTGCTGCTAAAATAAACATCGAACTAGTGCAATTAATTTGAAGATGCGTAATATTCAAGTTTAATCTACCCTACCCCCTAAATTTTACTGACAACTAAAATTTTCTGAAAAGTTGCAGAAAATGGGGTGAAAAAATGAAGTTTCTTAGACTGACAATTTTCATGTTTCATTCGATGCATATTATCAATATGTATCCAAATATAAAATATTAGGAAAATATCTGCAACCGTTTACGAGATATTCAAGAAAAGAAAAACCGGAAGTTCCTTATCTGCAAACACACACGGAAAACCGTATGCTGGGATTTTTTTGTCAATAAGTGTATCCAGCTATCCATTTTAGTAGACCTGAGTAAGTAGACCTTGTAGGTAAACCTAGGTAGGTAGATCTTGGTAAGTAGACCTTGGTACGTAGACCTAGGTAAGTAGACCCCGGACGTAGACCTTGGTAAGTAGACATAGTAGGTAGACCCAGGTAAGTAGACCTAGGTAGGTAGACCTTGGGAAGTAGACCTAGGTAGGTAGACCTAGGTAAGTAGACTTTGGTAAGTAGACATAGATAGGTATGTATACCTTGGTAAGTAGACCTTGGTAGGTAGACCTAGGTAAGTAAACCTTGGTAAGCAGACGTAGATAGTTAGACCTTGGTATGTAGAAATAGGTTAGTAGACATTGGAAGTAGACTTAGTATGTAGGTTTTGGTAGGTAGACCTTGGTAGGTAGACCTTGGTAGGTAGATATTGGTTAATAGACCTAGTAGGTAGACTTTGGTAAGTCGACCTAGGTGGGTAGACCTTGGTAAGTAGACTCGGTAAGTAGACCATAGAAGGTAGACCTTGGTAAACAGACCTTGGTAAGTAGACCCCGGAAGTGAGACCTTGGTAAGTAGACCTAGTTCGATAGACTAAGGTAAGTAGACCTAGGTAGATAAACCTTGGTAAGTAGACCTAGGTATGTAGACATTGGAAGTAGACCTAGGTATGTAGACCTTGGTAACTTGACCTTGGTAAGTAGACCTAGATAAGTAGACCTTGGAAGGTAGACCTAGATAGGTAGACTAAGACATAGGTAAGTAAACCTAGGAAATGGAACCTTGGTAAGTAGACCCAGGTAGATAAACCTTGGTTAGTAGACTTAGGTAGGTAGACCTTGGAAAGTAGACCTAGGTAGGTAGACCTAGGTTGGTAGACCTAGTTAGGTAGGTAGACCTTGGTAGGCAGGTAGACCTTGGTAGTTAGGTAGACCTAGTTAGGTTTTTAGGTAGACCTAGGTAGGTAGCTCCCTTAAATCTGAGATAAAGATGAAGAGATAAGAAAGTCCACCTAGCGGTCACTTTTGATTGACGCGCCTCTACCTGTGGCTCCACCTACTTCCGCCATTTTGTTTTTTTTACTCTAAACGAAGACAATTTCAACGCTATAAAAATCAACTTCCATCGGCGATTTTATACATCTGATGAAGCAATATTTTAGTCCTAAAGAAATGATAAGCATTTTATCTTTCATTTATGAACCAGATTCTGAAATTTGTAGTGTTCTTATTGGGTTTTTACTCGTGTATTTTACGTTGATAAAACGATGCAGTCCTTGTTGAAGGTTTCAAAATGGCGACCAAGCGTAAAATAGTCGGTACTTTTTTACTGCAACGCGTTGTTATTAATAGGCTAGGTAATTTTTAATCAACAAAATATGAAAGAAGAAAGATGTAAAAGTCGTTTTATTTGTAAATTAGCACTCAGCGCGTGACTGCGTTTGGGTTATGATCGTATAAATATTGACTATTTTTGTAATTTTAGGAAAATCTGTTCCGTCCGATCTCAAAACGATGCGTTTTATTTTTCATTATAAGGCTTCCATGAATGACATTTTTTTGATAAACATCATCAATATTCTTAAAGAACAATGTCTTACAAATCGTTTTATTGCCCTTTGATACTGTTTGGGTATTTTTGACAGGGTCAAATCGTCCGAATTAAGCAGCTGTTTTTCACAACTTTTCGCGCTTTTGAATTTAAAATGGCGATATTTTCTACACCTTATTTGGCATTGCAAATAAGATGAAAAAGTTACATTTTGAAAGAAAAAATGACAAATGGTTTTACAGGACATCCTAGATGTTAGCTTCTGAACTGAATTTAGCTAAATTGTGGCTAAAAGGAGCTTAAAACTGATGATGATCAGAAATTGATCGACTCAGTATAGCTATGAAGATAGATAGATAAAAATTGTGTATAATTATTTTAATTCACAAGTTCGTTAAACATTGCGAAAACATTGCAGGAAAACACCTGATAAAAAAGTCATTTTTGGGAAAATCGAGAGAAAAAAAAATCGAACAATGAAATATACAAGATCAAAATATTGAATGGCCTATTTACCTTTTGCATTTGTAATTCCATGTTTTTTTCGTAGATGACCGCGCAACCCAGATATCGACGCATACGAATTAGTACACTCGGAACAATTGTACGTTTTAGCCTTAGCACTATTTTCACTATTGTCACTTTTCACTTTTTTTTTTTTTGCTTTCTGTTTTTTTGTCGATGGTTCATCATCGTCCGTGAGTTCAATTTCACTACACGTATAACCTAGCAAAGAATCAAGATCAATATCATCATCCCAATGTAAAAAATCGTCTTTTCCGTAAGACATTCTGACGCGCGTTTAACGTAAATTGCGAATTTGAAATGCCTTGAACTGTCGGAGTTAAAGCTTGAATATGCATTTTATTTTAATTAGCGCCTTGTTCACTAATTATCGTTTCTTTTTTCGGCGTTAAATATGATTAGAATTACGGCGAGATTAATCAATCGGCGATTTCTTTAATCTAAAGATAATCCGTAAATAATTGTTTCAAAAATGGCGCTCTGATATGCGGATTGCATTTTGACTTGATGCTTCTTATCTATTTTCATAAACTGAGTCGATCAATTTCTGATCATCATCTCAGGTGTGAAAAGCATCCCATTGTTGAATTTTCGTGCAATGTGAAAACTGCGAGACCGCACTTAAAAACAGACACCATCGCAGCTATTGAAAAAAAAAAAAAAAAAAAAAAAAAAAAAAAAAAAAAAACGTTGCTCAGAGCACGGGCAAGTGTACATAAACAGCTAGAGTATTATTCTTTTCAAAATTTTGAGTATGATTATATCATGATGAGAGCTAACAGGGCAAGAAAAGTGTGGTTGAATGTTGGCCTATAGTTTACGATAATTTTTTCATACTGTTTTTTTTTTTTTTTTTTTTTTTTTTTTTTAATTATGTTTCCGAATACAATCTTCAATAAAGTGTGTGGATAATGTGTGTGGTATCGGTTATTAATTAATGCGGCACGTGCCTGCAACGTGACATAAGTGCGAAGATCAAACAAGTCACCGAATCAACAGGTATTGCACGGTGCAATACAGGTAGCTGGTAATAAAAGTGTCATTTTATCTTTTGAAATCCGGTGGTGACAAAATAGTCACTGAATCAACAGGTATTGCTTGGTGCAATACGGTAAGTGTCATTTTTTCTTTTGAAATCCGGCGGCGACTTCTTAGAATATACATGAATGCAAGAATGAAAGATAGAGAAAAAAGAAGACTGTTCGAGTTCATGCCTGACTGAGTCCATTAAATTCACATAATCCGTCCCGCCACTGCCCGTTTTGTAAAGAAAAGTGTAAAATAAGACCAACAAAATGAAGTGCAAAATTGAATTATATTGGCGGTATTCTTCATTGAACTCGATAGATATACTCGATGTGTAAAAGAACTGCCCGTTGTGTCTAAAGATAATCCGTAAATAATTGTTTCAAATGTGTCCAGTCGCGTAGATAATAAGCATAATTAAAAACGTATTAATTTGTGGGAGAAAAAAACAACAACAACGGCTTTTACAAATCGTAGGACAAAGGATAATAATTATATAAATTATCAACCGTAAATAAATAACTCTTTTTAACAAAGATACCGGGCGTGTTTAGTATCTATTTGTTGGAAATTCGAAGGCCTATTTAACAAAAATAAATATTTCTACTATCATCTAGATAATAGCGAACCAAACGAAGAAAATATTAACAATATATTTTTGCTAATATACAAACTTTCAGAACAGATTCAGCGGCCGATAAAAATATTGATTTTTTCCCTCGATTTACCTGTCTACCTGAGCGACAGTCATAGCGGGGGCAAATATCGATGTTCAATAGCAGTTTCAAATCTCTGTATAGTATATATCTCTGCTTAAATGTTTTCCTTCTGTTCCTTCAAACCTCAAATATTGTCCCCCAAAAATAACCAGGCACGCTATTCACGGCGTAATTTCCGTCTGTTCGAAACGTCTCGATAATTGGAAAAGGTCCCTCAGGACCTTTTCCACAGTGTTTACTTTGAATATGAAGAAAATTGCACCCATGATCGACTGCTCTCCCTCAAGTACGCGTTTTGTCACATAAAGCGCTTACTAAAAACTAGTGAACCCGTCTATTCACCTTTTTTGCATTATCTGCTGGTTCCCAGCTTTAAAAAAATCAATATTGGAAATACAGGTAACCAGAACCCCCCTGAGGGGGGTTTCTGGTTACCTATTTTTCCAATATTGATATTTGTCAGCAGGTAACCAGCCGATAATGCAAAAATGGTGAATAGTGACTAGACAGTTCACCGCAATCAATTTAATTTATCAAATGTTGACACTCCCCGTCAAATAGCAGTAAATATCTAGCAAGCAGTCTCGATCGTGGTGACTGCTTATCATAGCGTATCTAGGTTTACATCGTATATACCCTGATGAGGGGTACAGAAACTATAGAAACTCTATACGGCTGACTTTAAGTCCATCACATCGCACTATAGGTCTATTTCTGGTAGTGTGGCTGCAGGTCAAAATTCAGAACTCTGTCACAAATTGACTTCACTGCAAATTGGTTTTCTACAAATCGACATATTGATTGTAATCGTGTTCCCTTTAGTATTGGCTTTCATTCCATAACATCAAAAATTTTGGTCATTGCCTTGAGCAACAGATACACACACTGGTCAATGTTCATTACAAGAAACGACATTCATGTATAGGAAACGAAACTGAAATGTATGAGAATGACGAACCAGAGAATCAACAACACTGAAATCTAGAGCAAAGGGAATCTCTTATAACAAACGGCTGCTGACCTTTTCATTGGTTTCTTTTTAAAGAAGCCAACTTGTTTCGCCGGTTACCTGCTTTAGGTACACCTCGCAGACGCTTGTTTTTTCGAGCGTTTATATTGCCTTGTTGACTGGTTTGCTATAATACGAGGATTTTAACGGTGTAATTTCGAAAAACCAATCTTCATCGTCGTCTGCATTTGTAAATTGTGTATTTATCTTATATTTTTACATTTTGGAAACAAATATGATCTGAAATAGGATATATGGAAATATGTTTGACAAAGAAAAATGTTCAGCCGAAAAAAGAAAAAGAAAGTACAAATTTCCCGACATCTGAACGACACATTGTCTGCGCATGCCGACAAAAATGTCTGCGCCCAACATTAATGGCCGCCTAACCGTCGGTTTTGTTCGGTAAGGTATGTAGATTTTTTATTCTAAATTTCTTACGTACGTTTATCCTAAAGCAAGTGTGTTTGCTATTAGCTTTTTCAAAAAGCTTGCGGGCGTTTAGCCCTAGTTATAGGATGAAAGCTGACCCTATTCAACATATGTGCTTTAATTCCTGGTTCCTGGTGTGCAGAAAAAAATGGATAGTCAAATATTAGAACAAGTAAAAAGGAGAGCACAGGAATGGACGCAATTAAATTTAAAATCCCAACCCAGACACCAAGCTGGAAAGATGTAGACTTAACAAGGGCAAACATAATAGTTCAAAAGAAGGTTCAGGATGCCTGAACATGAAAATGTGACAACACACACGAAGAGCAAGATGACTAGCTCTTTCCCAGGAAGGTAGCCATCCGGCTTGCTTCAACTAAAAACAAATTAAGCGTATACAACAGAAGTCGACATACCAAACATACAACATAAAGAATCACAGTTCAGTCTGCCAAATACCTTGGTTTAACAATTGCAGATAATCTTGAATGGGGTCAACATGTTTCTGAAATTTCATGTAAAGCAACTAAGACATTGGGCTTTCTTCGACGCAATTTGGTCTTGGCACCTCAGCAGTTGACCCAGGAGCCGAGTTGGTATCAGGCCGAGTTGACCCGCTTCCGCTAACTTCATCTTCGCAGCATAGATAGACTTTACTATGCTTCGCTTTTAAAATATTCAGAAAAAATCCAAATAAATAAGTATCATTTTATCAAAATTTATTGGGCTTCAAGATAGCAATGGTTTTCTGACCATTCAAAATAAAACTTTTAAATGGCCTTTTTTTAAATCAAAACAGTAATTTTGGATTATTTTTTTATCATCTTTCACAATAATAATGTTAACACATGGAATCAATTGCCATTATGTTCAATTCTTGGAACAGCTGATTTGGTTCCCCACTCATTATTCGCCATCTGTGGACTTGTGGATGAAGACGCGGAAACAATGATGGGTTCGGTCTAATTCCGAAATAATTCGTTCACGATCTTATTTTTTTTCTTAGCATGTATCATTATGGTTGGTTCCCTACTCGTTTTTCGCCAGGTACTGACTTTTGATGATGCGGGAGCAACAGTGGGATCGGTCTAATTGCCGTCATTTCCGGATTGATGTGTGTTTGCATCAACGTATATATATGCGGGCGTTCGTGAACGTATAGAAAATGTTGTTTGATGAAGTTTCGATATTGCAATTAATATGAAATAAAGGCCCTGGGTCGTTTCGCCCGTGAGTCGTTTCGCCCCTATTTGGTGAGTCGTTTGGCCCTTATTTTTCAACCATGCCCAAATGTGTAATCTCGTGTATTATTTGTTATTTATAACAAAGATATGTCCTGGGCTGATCATTTATAACTGTCTTTTGGGTATATATACTAAAGGACTTTGAAAACGCCTCACTATAGATTGGTTGCGATGATGATTATTTTTAGAATACAGGATATTTCGGCACTATTAATTTCGAACAGAAAATACAATCAGCCTGCTTAAATTTCATACCAAAAAGGGAACGCCAGTACAGTATACAGTATGATTTCAGTCGTTGCCAAAAATCAACAAAACCAAATTATGAGGACGAACATGATTTTTGGAAAGAAACACCAAAAGCCAAGCATATGCTGTTAGTTGACTTTCAATTGCACTAAAACTGTGGTAATTATGTCACTTGAACGTTTATGAAAGTAATTTTTTCTTGTGCTTTAGGTTGCACGTATCATCGGAGTCATGTTTTCTTTTACCATTGAAAAAAAAAACATGACTCCTTTTTCCATGTAACATTTCAAGAATGTCGGCTATCGGTCACCACCAAAGACAGCATTCACACATGGCCTTTAATTGACGATTATTGTCACCTTACTTGTGATTAAAGGCGTGAACATATTAATGGATTATCGCATTAATCAATTGACTTGGACAAATACCACACTTCTGTTAATTATTTGATTAGTTTAGCTGACTGTCGAAATACCAGAAATACCACATCTATCTATCTATCTATCTATCTATCTATCTATCTATCTATCTATCTATCTATCTATCTATCTATCTATCTATCTATCTATCTATCTATCTATCTATCCTTCATTCCCTCTTTTCTTTCTTTCTTTCTTTCTTTCTTTCTTTCTTTCTTTCTTTCTTCTGTTATCTTTCTACAACATTAAAAGCCACAGAAGCGAAAGCGCTAAAATGTTTAAATAAATATTATATTAACAAGATACATCAAGATACTCCTTTTAACCAAATATCTATCTATCTATCTATCTATCTATCTATCTATCTATCTATCTATCTATCTATCTATCTATCTATCTATCTATCTATCTATCTATCTATCTATCTATCTATCTATCTATCTTTCCTTTCTTCCTTCCTTCCGTTATCTTTCTACAACATTAAAAGCCACAGAAGCGGAAACGGTAAAATGTTTAAATAAATATTATATTAACAAGATACGTCAAGATACTCATTTTAACCAAACCGACCTACCTAACTACCTACCTACCTATTAGCATTTTCAACAATAGCAATATCAACAACAACAACAGCAACAACTATAATAAAAATAATAATAAAAATAATAAAAATGGGCGAAACAACTCATGGGCGAAACAACTCACGGGCGAAACGACCCACCTAATAAGTGCGAAACGACCCACCCATAAAACCAGGGCGAAACGACTCAGGACGAAACGACCCGGCGAAACAATCCACGGGCGAAACGACCCGGATTCGGCACACTGCCTTATCTGCAAACACACACACGGTAAACCTTACGCTAGAAACTTTAGTTGATAAACTGAATTGATATGAAATAAAGGCACACTGCCTTAGCTGCAAACGCACATGGTAAACATTACACTAGAAACATTTGCTTCCGTCGAGTTTAGCTAGCTAACAAAAAAGGAAACTAAAGCGTAAATTAATAAATAATTCCAAACAAAAGCGTTTGGTGTATCCTATTGAAGAAAGCCCTTTACCGGCCTCGATAGCGTAATGGTTAGAGCGTGCGCTTCGGAAGCGGGAGGCGCGGGTTCTTATCCGGGCCGCGTCATACCAAAGACGTTAAAAATGGTACCAGTGGCTACCTTGCTTGGCGCTCGGCATTAATAAGGCAAACACTGGCTTCTCTTCTCTCAAAAAGATAACTTCAATGATGGGAGCTCCATGTAATACTCTGTTTATGAGGTGTTTGGAGTACTTGGCAGATTCAGAAAGCCAAAACGACTGCTGGGACCGAAACGACCCGTTGGGTAACTGACTCAGGTCGAAACGACCCAAAAGACATGTTACCACAGCAGTGGTTACCATCCGAATTAAGAGCGAAACAATTCACGGACGAAACTACCTTTTGCGGTTCGGGCGCGCTCGGTCAACCGCACTGGAACCGGAAAAAAAGGCATTGTCGCCGACAGGTAGCACTATAACACTGACCTGTCGCCTTTGGCTCGTTGCATGCTGGGAATGTCCGCCATTGAATCCATTTTGGAATCCATTTTATATGTAGATCATATTGATATAATTTTACATACATTTTATTTTTGTCTTTTGGTTACATCCTGTGTTTTACCTATGCACAGCTCGAATGAAAGAAATACATTCTAGTCCAGCAAATTCAAGAAATCTATTAATTGATTCTCGCGAGAACTGAACGGGATTAGCCGATTTTGGCTATATCCCATAATTCAAAGCGTCAAATGCGAGAGATCTAGATGAGATATCGTCAGATCTCGCGAGAACTGAAAAAAAGGAAGCTAAATTGCAGACTGGTTTTCGAAATATTCACATGCTCGATCATCATTTGGGATCTATACAGTCAGAGATCGTCGTCTGAATTTTTAAATTTTTTCCACAGTACTTTGTAAACAAATTTGATCTGAAATAGGACCTATAAAAGTACGTTTCACAAAGAAAAATGTATAGTCAAGAAAAAAAAATAAAGTACAAATTTCCCGACACCTGAATTGACGGCAAAAATGGCCGTCCACAGCTTTTACTTTCCGGTTTATGCGTCTAGATATGTTGTTGTTGTTGTAGTTATATACACATGTTATCTTAAAGCAAACATGTGTGTTTGCTATAATCGTTGTCGTCCAGTGTGTCCAGTGGGAGAATACCAGACTAAGTACCAAAATGGTCTACAAGTCTCCTGTAGAGGTAAGTAAGTAGGTAGGTAGGTAGCACATAAACAGCCATGATCCGAGAAACGCCCTTTACGAAACGACCCGGAACTGAAATGAACACCATGGGATCGAAATGACCCGGGACCGAAACGAGCCGAGATCGAAACGACTGGACCGAAATGACTCGGGACCAAACGACTCCGTCCTTCACGTACCGGGGCTAAAATACCCGAGACCGAAACGACTTGGGACCAAAATGATCCGTAACCGAAACCACCTGGGATCGAAACGACCCTAATCCGAAATGACCCTGGACCGAAATGACCCGGACCGAAAGCACCGGGACCGAAACGATCCCAAACCGAAATGACTGGATCGAAATCAACCGGTTCGAAATAACCCGGGACTGAAATGACCAGGGATCGAATTTACCCGAGACCGAAACGACCCGGGAACCGAATGGAATACCGCCTAGCCTCCCTCCATTATGGGTACTGGGAGGGTCAAAATGACCGAAGTGGTTAACCGATCGGTCCATAGACATGCACCCGCAAATATAGGGGTGCACCCGCATATTTAGAGGTTCATCCCTATTTTAAGATAGAGGTTAACCCCTAAAATGCATGTGCATGTCTATTTTACGGGTGCATGCCTGTTTTAGGGGTTAACCTCTATTTTACGGGTGCACCTCTAAAAATACGGGTGCACCCGTAAAATAGGCATGCACCGCTATTTAGGGGTTAACCTCTATTTAGGGGTGCACCCGCATATTTGTAGGTTAACCCCTAAATATAGGGATGCACCCGCAATTTGAAAATAGAGGTTAACCCCTATTTTTACGGGTTCAACCCTATTTAGGGGTTCACCTCTATTTAGACATGGACCCCTAAAAATAGGGGTGAAACTGCATTTTCAAATTATGGGTGCACCCCTATATTTAGACATGCACCTACAAATATGCGGGTGCACCCTTAAAATAGAGGTTAACCCCTAAATAGCGGTGCATGCCTATTTTAGGGGTGAACCCGTATTTTTAGGAATTAACCTATAAAATAGAGATTAACCCCTAAAATAGGCATGCACCCATAAAATAGACATGCACCTGCATTTTTGGGGGTCCACCTCTAAAATAGGCATGCACCGCTAAAACAGGCATGCACCTCTAAATTGCAGGTTAACCCATAAAATACAGGTTAACCCGTATCTGAAAATAGGGGTGGACCTCTAAATATGCGGGTGCACCCCTATATATGCGGGTGCATGCCTATTTCAAAATAGGCATGGACCGATCGGTTAACCGGTCGGTTAACCACTTCGGCCATTTTGACCCTTCCAGTACACCATATCCTACCCACCACTACCAAACCACCTCACCTCTTCCCACCTTACCTCAACTTCATACCCCACTTCATACTGTATCATACCTTACCTCCTACCCTTCCCTATACCTACTCCTCACAAACCAACACCCACCACAAACGTCCTTCTCCCTACACACCCCTACCACCACCACACAACCCCCTACACTTCCCCTCCTGCCCTACCGTACTCTCCATCTGCCCTACCCTTCTCCACCTGTTTTCCCCTACACACCCCTATCACTACCACTATTCACTGCCCTACCTTACCCTCTCCTCCTTCCCTACCCTGCCCTACCATCTCCCATTCAGCCATACCCCGTCCCATTTATACCATCACCACACCCTACACATCGCCACTTACTAATCTATCCTGCCTACCCCTTACCTTACTCCTACATCAGTCTAGTTTGCCATACCCTGCAACTGAAGACAGAATATCCTGCTATGATGAGCGAGTTTATTGCCAATCACACGCCAGCCAGCCACCAACTTGTATATTCTTGATTGCCGTGGTTTCAGCCATTTGGATTGTGTCATTGGATTTGAGCATAACACATGAGCATGGGAGCGGTCTAAAGACCAAAATGATTCACGCGACCGAAACGACCCTTCTCTATCATAATTAACTTACTTACTTACTTACTGGAGATAGACGTCAAGCTAGGCATTTCTACTTAGCAAAGCAATTCTGCTTCTTAGACGCCGACTGTCTAGTGGTGGGGGAAAGACAGGGCAGTTCTCGACATTCGGTCGGGAAATACCCTGTGAAACCACCGCGCCCGGAAGGTGACAGTCAACCAACCATTGGTACATACCGATGCAGGAACCATTGGTAGTTTTTTTTCAATAATTGATAGTTTTTACTGGCGTCGCCAGTGGGATTCGAACCTGCACGGCACATAGCTAGTCAGAAGCCAAATGCGCTACCGACTGAGCTATCCGGGCGCCCCTGAGCTATTCGGGTCCCGGGCGTTGATCCGGGGTTTTACTTCCCGGAATTTCGAACCGAGTGTTCCGAAACGCAGACTGGTTTTCAAAATATCCACATGGACGACCATCTATACAGTCAGAGATTGTCGTCTGAATTTGTAAATTTTGTTTTTAATATTTTTTTCAGAGTTTTGTATCAAATTTGATCTGAAATGGCCTCGGAAATGGCACATATGGAATAACGTTTCACAAAGAAAAAATAAATAGTCAAGAAAAGAAAAATAAAGTACAAGTTTCCCGACATCTGAATATTCTATAAAAATGGCCGTCCACAGCTTTTACCTTCCGGTTTGTGCCTCTTGCTTTGTTACAACAACAACAACAACAATAACCATATACGTATACCCTTAAGCAAACACATGTGTGTTTGCTATTATATACAACAGTAGTTTCGATTTTCAGAAATTTTTGGGGGAAAAAAAGAAAAAGAAGAAGTAAAGAAAGTAAGAATAGAGGGACCAGGAATCGATGCAATTAAATTTAAAGTCCCAACATAGAAAGCGGGTGGGAAAGAAAATACATAAAACACAACAAAACATTTTCCGACAACACACTCGAAGAGCAGAATGACTAGCTCTTTCCCAACAAGGTAGCCATCCGGCTAATTCAACAGGAACGAAAGGGAACGAGCACGACAGAGAGGTAGGCACAATAAACAGTAGTGTAATGAGGATAAACCGCCTTTCCTGGGACACCAATTATTAATTTAACTGGGGAAAAGTATGATGAAGACAAACCACTCTATCTGGGACACCGGGACACAGCGCCGAAAGCCACTTCCACGAAACACCGAGTTATTCTTCTTCCTCACAAGGTTACTTTGTAACTTTTAGCATTTAAGATGTGAAGTTTATCCACATTCTTATTCTATATGTCAATTTGTTTAAAACAATTGTGTTGTATGCCATTTTAATACTTTGCCAGTAAATGTTGAAACACATGTAAATTGTATGCCAATTTGTGTCAGCCATTGTTGTCAATGCTAGAAAATCACATCAAATATGTTTATTTTACCACAAAAGTTTGATGGTAAGTCAGAATATTTGGACAGCTTTTTCGTCCAATTTGAAATAGCATGTCAGATTAATTCATGGCCAGAAAATCAGAAACCTTACAGGTTAATCAAATGTTTAGAAGGACCAGCATATTTATACACGACTAGTATTCTTCAAAGTTTACCAGCAGTGGATGTAATAAGTATCAAACAGGCTTTGTATAAAAAGTATGAACTGCCACAGAAAAGAGTATTACTTGAGGGTGAAACTGTTGTGAAATATGGCTAGGATTTAAAAACACTTAGCTATTAAAGCATACCCAGACCAATTATTAGACCCCCTCATTATTAACCAATTTATACAAGGCTTAGGCATAAAAGGCTGGTCAGATCATATATTGTTTCATTGTCCTCAATCATTACAAGAGGCCATTGACATAGCTATAGAAAGAAAAACATTCAGTGATTGTGATACATGTAGGCAAAATGAGAAATATGATTTGTCCTTTTCATGAGAAATTAGTTATTTCCCTTGGATTTGATATTGCAAACTTGATTAAGATTAGTTTATTGTCTTTATTTGCATTTGCAATGCTTATTTTATTGAACACTAGGTACAATTGTCATAATATATATCTTTTAGACTAAAGAATTCAGTAAATTAGATATTGAACAATATTGAACTCATACACACCTTATAACAAAACTGTTTGTTATCATACACTCATGTATTGGTTTGGAGCCTTAATTGGCAGTCACACAGCCATATGTAAGACCTAAGTTGTGCCCCAGAAGAATGGCTTTTGTTCCCATGGGACAGCCAGGGCATTCTTCTGAGAGGAATAACTTCTTGTTTCCACGTAAGGTTACTTTGTAACTTTTAGCATTTAAGATGTGAAGTTTATCCACATTCTTATGTTAATCAATATGTTGTCAAATTAACATGATGTAAAACTCTTAAATTCCAAGACTTTTGTATATGGTGTAAAACCTATGCAACGTCAATTTATCATATCTTTGTTTACGGTGTAAGACCTATTCAAAGTCAATGTATCATATAATATCATGTCATTTGTAAATAAATCCATGTTTGTTTAAAACCAAGAACCTTTCTCATATTTTACAACCACCCTAGTGTCCCAAAGGCCTCAAATCCAGAGATTCGAACCCGGTATCTTACACAAATCTAGCACTTTCCGTCAGTCCGTAGCTACCTGAACGTTTGTCCGTCTGTCTGTAGTTTGACGGGAAGTCGCAAAGCAATTCAATAATCAAAACACAACACGAAGTACACACACAGCAGTAGACCGGTTAGTAGAGCATAAACAGCATGCTAAGCCTGGTCTACTAACTACTACACATATAAGCAATCCAAATAAAATGCGTAAAAGTGATTGAAATATCAGTAGGTATAATAAGACCTCGCCATTCAATTGAATCTCGGATTCAATAATTATTTAGGATCCAAGACTGGATGAACGGTTTGATTTGTGTCATTGGGTAGTTATTGGAAAAGGTCCCTCAGACCTTTTCCACAGTGTTTACTTTGAATATGAAGAAAACTGTACCCATGATCGACTGCTCCCTCTCAATTACGCGTTTTGTCACATAAAGCGCTTAATAAAAACTAGTGAACCCGTCTATGTTGACTAGACAGTTTACCGCAAACAATTTAATTTATCCATTTTCGACACTCTCTGTCAAAAAGCGGTAAATATCTAGCAAGCTGTCTCGATCGTGGCGACTTCTTATCATAGCGCATCTAAGTTACGATCGTAGATACCCTGATGAGGGGTACAGAAACTATAGGAACTCTATATGGCTGACTTTTAGTTCATTACATCAGACCCATGGGTCTCTTTCCGGTAGTGTGGCTGCAAGTCAAAATTCAGATCTCTGTCACAAATTGACTGCACTGCAAAATGGTTTTCTACACTGTGACATATCGACATATTTGATTGTAATTAGAATTAGCTTTGATTCTGTAACATCAGAAATTTTAGCCAATGCCTTGAGTGACAGATACACACACTGGTCAAGCGTTCATAACAAGAAACGATATTTATACGAAACTGAAACGTATGGGAATCGAAATAAATGACAAACCAGAGAATCAACAACACTGAAATCTAGAGCAAAAGGAAGCTCTTATATCAAACTGCTGCTGACCTTTTCATTGGTTTCTTTTTAAAGAAGCCAACTTGTTTCTCTTATTTACTTTTATTTAAATGGAGTCGAGAAAATGCAGGTTATTGTTCGGAATACACACTTTTTCTAAACAATCGTACCGATACTGGAACTAAATTCCGGTATCTAAAGGTAACGTAATTTTCCGTCAAATTCCGTAGACCCGGCCCGGAACCTTCGGTACTTTCCGTAAGTTTGGCCGGGTTTTAATTATCTTTCATCTGACATATTTATTTTTCCCCTAATTATCACATTACAGGTAATTTTAGTGGTTTTCTTCACCCTTAATTTGTTTCTATTTTTGGCCTTAAAATGGCGTCATGGCGACCAATTTTCACACAGTCGTCATAAATCGGAACCGATTACTTAGATATAAGCTGTGTGCTATTAGTTTGTATAATATTTATGAACAGCAGATACATCAGTTTCGGAAAATTTAAATATTAGTTTGATATTTTGAAATGTGTAGTAGTAAATTTATAAGAAATAAAGTCCGCTTGACAAAATGGCGGACCGTTTTTTGAAAACGAAAATCGACGGTCGCGCTTCGGAACACTTTACAACTTTATTTGAGCTTTCTACGAATAATTATTGTGTTTACTTTGTATGTTAAAGGCAAATCTTAAAGTTAACATATAGTAAGTAATATTGTAACCGAAAGCTGGTTGATGCATAATTCTCATATGCGACTTTATTTGAGCTTTCTACGAATACTGTAATTATTGTGTTTACTTTGTATGTTAAAGGCAAATCTTAAAGTTAACATATAGTAAGTAATATTGTAACCGAAAGCTGGTTGATGCATAATTCTCATATGCGAAACTTTAGTTCAAGCTAGACTCTCAGTTAGTCAGGACGATTTTTTCCGGGAAATTTACGGCTCACAAATTTGTTTTAAGGATTTCTTTTTCCTACGTTTTTGTCTAAATTGAAAGGTTTTAGTTTGAAACTTGGTTTTAAAATTGTCTGTTTTGATGGTTGTAGACTTTGTGCACTTAATTTTCTTTATTTATCAACTTGAATGCAACCAATCTTTATAGTTATTTAACAAAAAAAAAACCTCCACGTTTTTATTTCAAAATGGCGACAATATCGTTGCTGCGGCTTTGCGGACAGGTAAAAGAGGCATAGTATACTTGGATCTTTTCAATGTGCAGGGCAGGGCTTAGCTAGGCCCAGCCTTGGATGATTTCATTGTTGAGAAAGGGTCCCAGAGCTGACAATGTATTGAAGTAAAGGTGACTATGCTTGTTGTCTTTGTGCTATACCTGTGTTTCACCTGAAAGATTTCAAAATAGGTGAAGTGTATGGTAGACACACAAAAACATAAACATTGTGTTTCTAAAATATAACCATACAGCTACACTCAAATATTTCAATGTCTCTATTTTTGTCAACAACTCTTTGCTTTACTGATGGTACATGACCGCAGTAGAAGGTCAGTAAAGAACCATTCGAAAAAAATAAAGCGATTCGGAGAACCAGCTGATTTTACTTATTTTTCCTACAAGGTCAGCTCGGTCAAATTAGCAGCAAATTTGCTGGATCAAAAACGGTCAAGTTAGCAGCAATTTTTCTGCAGCAAAATTGGTCATGTTACACGTAGCAGCAATTTTGCTACAGCAAAAGCAGTCAAGTTAACGGCAATTTTGCTTGCAGCGTTAGAATTAAATTTGCTGCAGCAAAATACAGTCAAGTTAGCGGCAATTTTGCTGCAGCGAAATTGGTCAAGTAAGCAGCTATTTTGCTACAGCGAAAAACAGTCAAGTATTAAAGCAGCAATATCGCTTGCAGCGAACATTTTTGTCACAGATTGATTTGGCTTTAATCTAGGTGATAGCGCATGAGAAAGTGACATTTAATGACACAATCTAGCATAGACAGACTTAAACAAAAAGGAGAGACCGAATTGTGCCGTAGTGCCTTAGTGATTTGCTTATCAGTGTAAGCTTCAAGATGGACGATGATACTCTAGAGCCTTGTCTGTATGAACAATAGACAATAGGTGGCAAAAAGTTTCGATGCAGCTAACTTGACCGTGTATTATTATTATTATTATTATTATCATTATATTTTTTTTATTTTCTTTTTTATTTTCATTTATTTTGCTGCTGCTGCTGCTGCTGCTGCAACAGATTCGCTGCTTACTTGACTGAGCTGTCAGTAACACTTTACAGATCCGTACTGTTACTTCCAGTAAGAAGTTATTGCACTTTTTTCTGCTGCTTTCATTAGTAAATTAGTAATTTAAAGTAAGCCTGCATCATTTGATATTTAATTGTATCAGAATTAAAGTTTTAAACTTGAAAGGAAAAACAGAGTCATACTACAAGAATGTTTACCAGGCATTTACTAAGGGAATTTGCAATATGGTCATACATAAATACAGTCATGTAGTACAGAATATTTTTCTGTGACAGTATGTGCTTACCCATCATTTTCAGTGCATGAAGTTAAATTGTGACACTGATTGGTTCAACAATAACAAGTGGGTCAAAGTAACAGTCCAAGTGAGAACTACCTATTTTTAAATGTAATGGTCAACTTTGTCATTGTCAATCAAAAATTGACAGGCTCCTCCCTGCACATTGAAAAAAAATCAGACTATACATAGTCAATATTTCATGAGCGATCTCCATAGTGTGTGCCGTCCTCTCGATATAGGATCCTTGGTGGTCCATGAGAATGGTTCCTACATACTCATTCCTGTCTAAGGCCCTCTGCCATTCCTCTGTGATTGCTAGCAGGACCGACTGACAACTATTTACAGCCTTTTCTAAATGCTGAGAGATATTGTTTGAAAATTTTCTCAAAAATTGATGATATGCTATGAAATATTTAAGTGAAAGCATATGAAATTCATTAGTCCCATTAAACGAGACTTCACAATTCAATTATTATCATTCACATTTTCATTTTACGTTTTCATTGGTCATTTTCTTTTTATATTTATGTTTATATTATCTGGCTGAATTGTGAATTCGCATTCTTTCATACCCCTGTCGGAGGTGAAAATTAAAATAAAATTTCCCTTTAAAAGGAAGGCTTGCCCAGTTTCCAAGCTTTACTGGCGTTTGATTGATCTCTGATATGCCAACAATAAATTCCATAATACTCGGACAGCAGAAGTTGCTGTCGACATACTGGGTCCACAGCAAAAGTTGCTGTCGCTGTCGACAAACTCTGTCAACAGCAGAAGTTACTATCTCTATATACTCGTTCGACAACAGAAGTGGCTGTTGACATACTCCGTTGACAGCAGCAGTTGTTGTAGATATACTCGGTCAACAGCAGAAAAAAATATAATTGTTAGATCCTTTGGAATCAGTTAAAAACACTGAAGTTGCTATTGACACACTAAGCCGACAGCAGAAGTTGTTGTAGACATACTCGGTCGACAGCAGAAGTTGCTGTCGACATACACGGTGGACAGCAGAAGTTGCTGTCGACATACTCGGTTGACATCAGAAGATGCTGTCGACATACTCGGTTGACAGTGAAAGTTGTTGTCGGCATACTCGGTTGACAGCAAAAGTTTCTGTCTATACTCGGTCGATAGCAGAGTATGCTGTCGAAATACTCGGTTGACAGCGGAAGTTACTGTCGACATACTCGGTCAGCAGCAGAAAGTGTTTTCGACATACTCCATCGACAGCAGAAATTGCTGTCAACATACTCAGTCAACAGCAGAAATTGTTGTTGACATACTTGGTCGACAGCAGAAGTTGCTGTCGACATACTCGGTCGACAGCAGTAATTGATGTCGACATACCCGATGGACAGCAGAAGTTGATGTCGCCATACTCGGTCGACAGCAGAAATTTATGTTGACATACTCAGTTGACAGTAGAAGTTGCTGTCAACATAGTCGGACGACAGCAGAAATTGCTGTTGACATACTCGGTCAACTGCCTAAATTGTTGTCGACAGAAGAAGTTGCTGTCAACATACTCGGTCGACAGCATTAGTTGCTGTCGGCATACTCGGTTGACAGCAGAAGTTGCTGTCGATATACTCAGTCGACGGCAGAAGTTGCTGTCGACATACTCGGTCGACAGCAGTAGTTGCTGTCGACATACTCGGTTGACAGCCATAGTTGCTGTTGACATAATCGGTCGACAGCAGAAATTGCTGTTGACATAATCGGTCGACAGCAGAAATAGCTGTCGACATACTCGGTCGACAGCATAGTATGCTGTCGACATACTCGGTTGACAGCGGAAGTTACTGTCTACATACTCGGTCAGCAGCAGAAGTTCTTGTCGACATATTCCATCGACAGAATAAATTGCTGTCAACATACTCAGTCAACAGCAGACATTGTTGTTGACATACTCGGTGGACAGCAGGAGTCGCTGTCGACATACTCGGTCGACAGCAGAAATTTTCTGTTGACATACTCGCTTGACAGCAGAAGATGCTGTCAACATATTCGGACGACTGCAGAAATTGTTGTCGACATACTAACTCAACAGCAGAAATTGCTGTCGACAGAAGTTGCGGTCAACATAGTTGCTGTCAGCATACTCGGTTGACAGCAGAAGTTGCTGTTGATATACTCGGTCGACAGCAGAAGTTACTTTCGATATACTTGGTTGACGGGAGAAGTTGCTGTCGACATACTCGGTTAACAGCAGAAATTGCAGTCAACAACCTCGGTCGCCAGCAGAAATTGCTGTCGACATACTCGGTCGGCAGCAGAAGTTACTGTAGACATACTCGGTGGACAGCAGATATTGCTGTCAACATACTCGGTGGACAGCAGAAGTTGCTGTCGACATACGCGGTCGGCAGCAGAAGTTGCTGTCGACATACTTGGTCGACAGTCATTTCATTCTGTGTCAACAGCAGATGTATTATTGTCAACATACTCGGTTGACAGCAGAAGTTGCTGTTGACATACTTGGTCGACAGCAGAAGTTGATGTTGACATACTCGGTCTAAAGCAAAAATTGCTGTCCACATACTGGGTCGTCGACAGCAGAAGTTGCTGTCGACATACTCCAATGACAACATACATGTAAGTTGCTGTTGACATACTCGGTCGGCAGCCTAAGTTGCTGTCGACATTCTTGGTCGGCAGCAGAAGATGCTGTCATCATACTCTGTTGGCAATGGAAGTTGCTGTCGACATACTCGGTTGACAGCAGAAATTGCTGTTGGCATACTCGGTCGACAGCCATTTCATTCTGTGTCAACAGCAGATGTATTATTGTCAACATACTCAGTTGACAGCAGAAGTTGCTGTCGACATACTTGGTCGACAGCAGAAGTTGATATACTATGACATACTCGGTCGACAGCAAAAACTCGCTGTCCACATACTGGGTCGTCGACAGCAGAAGTTGCTGTCGACATACTCCAATGACATTATAAGTTTCTGTTGACATACTTGATCGGCAGCCTAAGTTGCTGCCGACATACTTGGTCGGCAGCAGAACATACTGTCGACATACTCTGTTGACAGCAGAAGTTGCTGTCGACATACTCGGTTGACAGCAGAAATTGCTGTCGACATACTGGGTTTGTAATTACGGGTAAGGATAAAATCTTTAAGTCAAATCTCTTTTTTTTTACAAAACCTACTTTTTTGGCCTATAATACATCATGTATATAGGCCTAACCACTAGGCTTGATCAGTTTGAGGTACTGGGATAGCCTTCCCACAATTCCCTTTCTTTATAAATAGAAATCGAAATTCGTAATCCATCTGAATATTGGCTTGCTGCCAAGAAAAGCATAAAGGAAGTGTCTCGGCGTCCGGTACCGGATAAATTATGTTACAGTCTCCTCGTCCGGCAATGCCAGACACCGAGCCTATCCTCACTGGAATGGCTCGGTGTCCGGCACTACATTTTTCTTACCAGTTTCCTTGTTGTAAAATAAACATAAATCAGATTAATACTGGCTAATGTGTCACAAAATGAATTCGCTAGATATTTTTCACTTCGAACGCCGCCATATGTTGTTGTTGTTTCATAGAGTCCCGCTGACTTATCGGCGCACCCGTTAAAACCGGTAATGGGGGATTTTGGATGAAAATTATAAATTTGCACTATATAAAATCACTATCTTGGTGAAGTCTAAAACGTTCTTGTGAATAAGATAACTGTGAGTTCCAGTGAATAAAAGTCTGTGAAGTCTAATAAAACTACTAGTGTTCTGGTGAATAAAAGTCTGTGAAGTAAGAGTTTATCTTAGATATGCCAGTGTGGAAGAGTGCTTGTAGAATCTACAAGCACTCTTCCACACTGGCATATTGGATTTTTACAATGCTAGAGACACAGAAATATAAGATATTTGTTCGCTCCGCATATGCTAAAGACTGGAAAACTTTTTAATCAGCAAAAAGTAAAGGATACATTAAATATTTGACTTAATCATTTATAATAATTGTTATTGATAATTACTAAATTAAATGAAAAGTGATTTGCATAAAGCGTACCCACAATCTATGCTTTAGATAGATAGATAGATAGATAGATAGATAGATAGATAGATAGATAGATAGATAGATAGATAGATAGATGTTTGTTCTTTTCTTGCATATATAACATAAATTATAAATATTCTAGTTGTTAAAGTACGCAGACTTATAAAATACTTCATTTTTTTCTATGGAAAATTTCAATGCTATCTATAAATAGATCAGGGGAGACTACTGTAGAATAAGCGACATAAAGTCGAAAACACATTTTGCATTGCACAACACCCTAATGACCTTAAGCAGACTACTGATAAGATATCACAGGTAATGCAAGGGTGGCTTTACAGGTAGAGGCCATGAAAGGGAACCTAAAGTCAATACCTGTGAAATATGTATTGTATAACAGAGATTGTATTTTTATCTATGATCATCATTTTGGTAATTTAGATAATCTGTCCCTTTGGGTCTAATTCAAAAATAACGAATAAATATTGCAAATTTATTTATTTATTTATTTATTTATTTATTTATTTATTTATTTATTTATTTATTCAACAAAGCATTTTCATTGAATTATTGTCATACACTTGAAAGTCTTGTGTCTAATAGCACTGTTTACAGATTATAAGGTTCCTTAATCCAGTTTGTACAGTTTGCTTGTTACATGAATGAATGTTGCATGAATAATTGAAAAGGAAAACTGCCATAAAACCAATTTACATTGAAACAAGGAATTTCACACGTTTTGACAGATACTAAACAAACACAGACTTAGTGGAAGACACTGAGTACATGAAATTATGTTGGTTTGTTTAAGGTGTGAAATACAGATCACCACTTCATCAATGTAATACACTTTAATGATACTTCATTCATTTCTAGTGACAAGTCCCTCTGAGATTTATGACACAAATGTTTGGATATCATTCTAGTGGTACAAAAACGGAACCTATATGTGCAGTGTGACATGTCACATTTATTTCTATTTGGAATATGGATTT
This sequence comes from Rugalucina vietnamica, assembly GCA_964017185.1. NCBI lineage: Eukaryota > Metazoa > Mollusca > Bivalvia > Lucinida > Lucinidae > Rugalucina > Rugalucina vietnamica. The sequence goes on along the minus strand of OZ024874.1, from coordinate 33,663,580 downwards.
TTTAATAATAATTTATTCCGAAAATTTTCTTCAGTTAAATCTTTTTTAAAAAGTGTGTCATCATTCAATGAACTGTTGAGAAAATGATCAATGGTCTAGGTCTGCTCTTTCTGACATAGAATTTAGGTTATGCTTCAGCATTGGCTCAATTCAGAAAATTAGTTGATTTTAAATGCAAAACTGAAAATCAGAATAGAAACTATAAGATAATAAAAGAGGGTCTGGATGGGGGGTCCTGGTATTCACTAATCACTAAAAATTTAGCCATTTATTCACTGTCATTAAAATTTTGGCTTATTCATTAAAATTAGCCCGATTATTCATTAAATATGATAATTACTGGTCACGCCTTCTTCACCCATCTACATAAGCAAATCGGTGTTCCACACCTAAGGCATCCTTATCTCAAGCCACAAGGACTAGTTCTATGATATTAAATTGTACACTGCTGAGTGCAACCTTGATGTTAACATCTTGAGAGAAGCATAATTATATACTCTGCTAGACCACAAAGCCTCAACAAAACTTTCTGAAATAAACCGATTTTTTTAGCAAATCCCCTTTTAAATCTGTTGGGAGTATAATCCCCTCTACCTTTAATACTGAATACGCCCTAATATATAAGTTTTACCCTGAATCTTTCTCTTCAATTATGAACACCAAAGGTTATTTAAGAAAAAATGTAATTTCAGGGGTAAAAGTTATAATAAAATGCTGTTGTTTTTTTATTTAGTAAACTAGTTATGTGATGTATGGATTTGTGCTTGTGCCTGATTGTACAATACATTTTATTGAGCGAGTGAAGCGAGCGAGAAAAAAAAATATGTAGCGCCATATAAATTGCCAGGTAGATTTGCATTAATGTTCTTAGTGCTGCCATGTTTCTGATTGCAAAAGACACTATAATTATATTCTGTCGTATAAAAAAGCAAGATGATGTCCATCCACAGAAAAGATTAGTATTATAGGATTGGAACATTCATAATAAGGACAAAGTGGGGTAAAAGAATAAAAAGAAAATCCATATACATAAGCAAACAAAACAGTGAAATAGTATCTGGCTCAGTAAACTTCAAGACTGATTTATTGCGGGCGTTCACGAAAGCCCGCATATATATACGTTGGTTTAAACATATTTATTCCATCAAATTTCAAGTACAATATATACAATATTCATATGGTACAGGATTTGATAAAAAGCTTAAAGCTTATATAAATCATTTCCTGAAGGTAACAGAAGGGGTACATGTAAGAGTGTCGGATGGAAACTGTATGCAAAATAATAATAATAATAATAATAATAATAATAGATAATAATGATAATGATAATGGTATATAAACAATACTGATCAATATGATTCTGATATGAAAACGAAATAGATATGATTACATCATATGTATTAAAGATGTGAGGAAGAGAAGGAATATGATGAAGAAGAAGTATTAGCAGAAGGAGAAGTAGAAGAATAAGGTGATGATGATGATGATGATGATGATGATGATGATGATGATAGTAATGCATTAATGAAATAATGAGATTAATGAAAATATGACTATGCAGACCGTTGATCGAAACTCCATAACAACAAAACAACACATAAAAGGTATGTTGATTACATGTTTGTGCCTAACTTTTAAACAAATCTGTTAGAATGAATGATAAAGTCTTGTACTTGTGAAAATAACTCATCATTTTCGTTATCTGTTGCCGTGGGTATTCCATACAGCAGGTCATTTGTATTCAGGTTGTTCAGATTGTTTGGAAGGATCGTGTTTCGGATATCAGTATAGTTTGGGCATTTGAAAAAGAAATGATATACACTTTCATAAGCTCCACAAGAGCATGAAGGACTTGGAACTATATTTTTCTTGTGTAAATGTGCATTGAGTGAGCTACAGTCCATTCTTAGCCTTGCATGGAGTATTTGACCGCGTCTTGTGCCAGAGTTGAAAAAAGTTGGAGTTTTTCTAAGGTCTTTGTTTAGTTGATGTTTGAAAGAAGCTACAGATGGAGCAGCTTTGATGTCGTCGGAGAGGTCGTTCCAGGCTCTTATGGTTGAAGGCAAGAAGGAGTTATAAAAAAGGTTTGTGTTAGCACGTATATTGCGGAGATTGTTGGGTATCACGATTTACCGGAACGGGCCGGAACGGACCGAAACGGACCGGAACGGACCGGAACGGACTCAGAAACAGACTGTTTCAAGTCCAGTTTTATCTATTTAATAAGCCATAACGATCGGAGCGGGTCGAAACGGACCGGAACAGACTCAAAAATTGCCAAACTTGTCGTTGCAATGCCAGTTTTTATCATTTACATATTCTTGAAGACCGAAACGGACTGGAACGGACTCAAAAATTGCAAAACATGCTGTTTCAAGGCCAGTTTTTATCATCAACATAACCATAACGACCGGAACGTACAGAAAATAGCAAAACAACAGACATGCGCTGTTTCAAATACCATGTTTTAGCCGATAAATCCCGGTATCAGATGGGAACGGGACGTATTTTCGCCATGAACCCCTCTGAAGACCCACCCGCATGATGAAACATGATTTCTGAGGGTGCATCCGTTTAACGGGGGATAGCTTTGAATTCAGTAGGTAAAAATGCGGATAATTTTCATTTAAATTGATGGGCTATGATGAACGTTTACAATGAGACCAGTCTTGTGAATTTTGTGAGTCTAGTTTTCGAGCTAGGTGACAAAACGTTAACATTGTCACCTATGGAAAACCTTATAGTGAAATGCAACCTTCAAGTCCAGTTTTATCTAATAAAATAACCTTAACGACCGAAACGGACCGGAACGGACTCAGAAAATAGCAAAACAGGCCGTTTCAAGGCCAGTCTTTATCTATTAAAATAACCATAACGAACGCAACGGACCGAAACGGAACGGAATGGACTAAAATATATATAACCCAGACCATTGCAATGCCAATTTTTATCTATTAACATAACCATAACGAGCGGAACGGACTTAGAAAATAGCAAAACAGATCGTTTCAAGGCCAAGTTTGTATCTACTTGCTACATTTACATGTCCATATATGGTATTGTAACTTGTGACCTGAAAGTTGGTAGATACAGACAGCATGTTGAGCTAATGAAGTTGTATAAGTAATCATGGTCAAGGTGATTTCTTGACATTGGCCAAAGGTCATTTACATATTAAATGTAAAACTTAGTTTTCTCAGAAACCGCTTGACCAATCAAAGCCAATTTTAATATGATGTAGATCTAGTATCCTTAAGAAAGTGGAATAAAAGTTTATATAAATGGTCACGTTCACATAACCAAGATGGCCGCCATGCCCATATATCGTCGGCTGAGTGCTATCTCCATATTTGGGTCATATTAAGTGTGATGTACCGTTGGAATCGGAATCAATAGTTCTATCTCCTAGTGTAGTCAGATGTTGATATTCTGCATAGATTTTGTTATTCACAGTTCTTTTATGTTCTATGTCCAAAATGGCTCGAAACTCTAATGTTATATTGTTCTATCTCCATTTTGACCAATGAGATGTCTGCATTTGGAGTAATTCAGTCACGTGACATTTTGGGCCACATGGTCACATACTACCATGTCATTGGTTTCATTAGGTATTGGGCGTATTATATGATATCTAGGATACATACAATGAAGAAATTTAAGGGCATGTTGAGATAAATAGATTTATAATTAGTATTCAGCCTTTAAGGCTTACTTTGAATAATTATTTTATATTTTTATTGCAGTTATTGCAGTTATAAACAAGAGAAAATGCTGCATTGCTTGCTATGGAATCTGGGTCACCAAGATGTACTATCTCCGGGTCATGAAAAACACATAAGGCAAGAAAATGACGTTTTGACCTTTTTGTAACAGAAATTGCAACTTGCATGAATTTTTACAAGCAACTGTGACACGTTGTGAGGGTGGCTGAAGCTAAATTTTAACGATCATGAAAGGGCGAATCAAATTATCTAACGGCTGCCCTTGTGGTGAGACTCTTTTGTTTGAAATTGTATAATATTTGTAATTTGTACATCGAATTTGATGTCTACTGTCTGAACACCATCTTTCAGAAACTGCATTTTTCGAAATCTCACTTTTCTTAAACACCAGAAGAAAAATATGACCATGTCATCTTTTTGCAACTCATGAGTCCTCATCATCATTTTAAAGCGGCTCACTAATAAAATAATTGTGCCCAAGTCTGTGACAATCACAGAGGCATCTCCCTCCTATCAATTGCTGGGAAGATACTTGCAAAAATTCTGTTAAATCGTCTGAATGCTCATCTTGATCAGACGGGACTTATCCCAGAAAGTCAATGTGGATTCAGAAAAGACAGAGGGACAATAGACATGATCTTCACAGCAAGACAGCTTCAGGAGAAATGCCAAGAACAGAATGTAGATCTATACATGACGTTTGTTGACCTCACCAAAGCTTTTGACACTGTTAGTCGTGATGGACTCTGGAAAATCATGTTTGCATTTCTTAAGTTATATGATGTAGTGTTTTGAACTGTAGGCGGGACCAAAGTCTGTAGATATTCTGGCGCAAGGCCGTTTACCATCTTATAAAAAAGTATTAGCTTATGTTTGGACCTTCTAGATTGTAAACTCTCCCATCCTAGATCAGTGAGAAATTTCTTTATGCTACACAGTTTTGTAGCGCCAGTTATTATTCGGGCTGCCTCGTTATAAACTGCTTCTAATTGTTTTTTACTTTCTGTGGAAGCATTATCCCATACAGAGTCGCTGTACTCAAGTAACGGCCTTATGAAAGAGATATACATTTTTTCGAGAGCATTTCTATTGACTTTGAATTTCAGAGCACGCAACAGATTAAGCCGTGAATATGCAGTTTTGGTAATGTTATTAATATGTTCGTTCCAGCTACAATTGTTAGAGAATGTCAATCCTAGATGTTTGTGCGATGCAGTTGTGGCAATGGGTGTATTGTTCATGTAAAGAATTGGATGCAGTGGCGGGTTTATCAATAAAGACAAGATCATAGATATATATACGTTGACGCAAACACACATCAATCCGGAAATGACGGCAATTAGACCGATCCCACTGTTGCTCCCGCATCATCATAAGCTGGCGAAAAACGAGTAGGGAAACAACTATAATGATACATGCTAAGAAAAAAAAAAGATCAGGAACGAATTATTTCGGAATTAGACCGAACCCATCATTGTTTCCGCGTCTTCATCCACAAGTCCACAGATGGCGAATAATGAGTGGGGAACCAAATCAGCTGTTCCAAGAATTGAACATAATGGCAATTGATTCCATGTGTTAACATTATTATTGTGAAAGATGATAAAAAAATAATCCAAAATTACTGTTTTGATTTAAAAAAAAAAGGCCATTTAAAAGTTTTATTTTGAATCCCTATGGTCAGAAAACCATTGCTATCTTGAAGCCCAATATACTTTGATAAAATGATACTTATTTATTTGGAGTTTTTCTGATGATATTAAAAGCGAAGCATAGTAAGGTCTATCTATGCTGCGAAGATGAAGTTAGCGGAAGCGGGTCAACTCGGCCTGATACCAACTCGGCTCCTGAGTCAACTCGGTCCTGTGTCTACTTGGCCGGGTCAACTCGGTCTGGTATTATGCGAATCTACTAATTTATTTGGTGTGGCCTAAGACAACTGAAGAACGAGACTATTCCATACAGGAACGATCCTAAGGGCATTATATAGGCCAAGTACCTGGTATATTGTGAATCATGTAAGTATCATTATAGGAATGCCAAATAGGAGCCGCATACTCAAGCTGGGGCCTAACCAATGATTTGTATGCAACTTTTTTAGTATGCCGAGGTGCCAAGACCAAATTTCGTCGAAGAAAGCCCAATGTCTTAGTTGCTTTACATGAAATTTCAGAAACATGTTGACCCCATTCAAAATTATCTGCAATTGTTAAACCAAGGTATTTGGCAGACTGAACTGTGATTCTTTATGTTGTATGTTTGGTATGTCGACTTCTGTTGTATACGCTTAATTTGTTTTTAGTTGAAACAAGCCGGATGGCTACCTTCCTGGGAAAGAGCTAGTCATCTTGCTCTTCGTGTGTGTTGTCACATTTTCATGTTCAGGCATCCTGAACCTTCTTTTGAACTATTATGTTTGCCCTTGTTAAGTCTACATCTTTCCCGCTTGGTGTCTGGGTTGGGATTTTAAATTTAATTGCGTCCATTCCTGTGCTCTCTTTTTTACTTGTTCTAATATTTGACTATCCATTTTTTTCCTGCAACCAGGAACCAGGAATTAAAGCACATATGTTGAATAGGGTCAGCTTTCATCCTATAACTAGGGCTAAACGCCCGCAAGCTTTTTGAAAAAGCTAATACTTGTTTTTCTCTGCCTTCAAATGACACAATTTTTTTTTCTCAATTGGTCCATGAGGTGAGCCCGTACATGCTTGACTTCCAGACATATGTCTTTCCAAACATTCAAGGATTTCTGAAATATGAATACATCATTTGAACTAAATCGGGTCTGGGGGCGTCTAGACCCCAGAAAAACATGAAATTCTGGAATGTCAGGGAGGCCATCTAAGACAATTCCATAGCCAAATATTAGCATATTCATTATTCTTTTAAACGTTATTATTCACTATTCATTATATTACTTTGTTATTCATTAAAAATTTACATTTATTCATTATTCTTTAAGACCTCCTTATTCACTAATCATTAATTTTTTTGCTCTTTATTCACTCTCATTAAAAATTTTAGGCCATTATTCATTAATCATTATACCCCATCCAGACCCTCATAAAAGAGGTTCTAAAATTTCATTTTAGACACTTCTCAATTATATTTAAAGTTCCCTTCAAGTGGCCCCCTCAAGGCAGAGTCCATTGACCCCATAATCACTTAGATAAGATAAGCCTTTGATGTGCGCTATGCCTCCTGGACTGTTTATTAGGGGTCATTAGACCAGGCCACCCAGGTAAAGAAGCAGCAAATTGTGTCTTTAATTTAAACGTTTTAGGCAATTTCATGTGTTTACTGGAAAATCTTTGGCCCTAGTAGAAATACATATCAAAAATAATACGATTAATAGCAAAATAACATAGCTGCAAGTCACTTACGAAATCCGCAATCAGTTTAACATTGGTTTAAATGCAACCTATGCTAAGCTGTCAGGGAAGTGGATCGAGGTACCGAAGTGGAGCGAAGTGACAGTTTAGCTGCTTCACTGCATAGTCATAAGACAACAGCAGTAACTAACCAAATTTTACTTGCGGAAAACCTGTAAGTGGGTCAGCTTTAGCGTGGGTATTTTCTCAGAGAAGTGTCTGCTAGAGAATCTAAATTTAACATATTGTTATTACCTATAGCTGCTGAACTTTTGATAACCTAGATAAAAATCTGCATTTCTTTGGTGGGTTAGTAATAAAAAATCTATTTAGCCAACGCACTGCAGTACAACAGAATAAAATGTGTACATAATGCATTTCAGATTAGCTTGGCTATTTTACATTTAAACTGCCTAGGTGCTGTCTGCATGATGCCTGCCAATGGCAAATGCTCTCATGATGCTTATCTACTAGCCTTTTTTATCTACTATATAACATATCTACTATATGTACTATATATATATAGGTAGGCCATACCTACTACAGGTAGGCCATACCTACTACCTATTATCTACTATATAATACACACTCGTATACAAAGCGGAAACGCTCATACTATATAACAACGTACAAAAACCTTTAGAAATCAACTTAAGACAATATTACTCCAGTATACTACAGTATACTCCATATACATATAAACATATACTCAATGTTATAAAAGACTGAGTACTCAGAAGATCTACTAAATAAATGACTAAGAATATTGAAAGAACATACATCAAGCTAAACATGGACAACACATATGTGACTCGGACAGAACGTTTACAGATCGACACTGGCTAATAAAATGCAAAATTGTAAACATATAACACAACGCAGCTCGGCAGCTCGACAACCTGCCACGTATTTACTTGATCTCAACGGTATATAAATATACCTGGCATGGTGTTCATAACTATAATACAGTAACTATGAGCTGTTAGGTCAGCATGTCGGCAGGTCGGCACTAATATGGGCCAACACATACACTACAAAGTATTGAATAAGGGGTGGGTCGGCAGTTCGGCACCAGTTTGTTCGTTGGGGTTCGACGCCATCTTTCAATAGTGGCCCTGTAATTACACGACGCCTGGGGGCGATCTCATCGGTATATAATATACCTCACATATACCTGGCATAGTGTTCATAACTATAAGACAGTAACTATGAGCTGTTAGGCCGGCACTAATATGGGCCTACATAAACATTACAAAATATGAATATGGGGTGGGTCGGCAGGTCGCCATGTCGGCTCCAGTATGTTGGCCGGGATCGATGCCATCTCACATATACAAAGACCAAGAAACAATATAGTAGGGAAGTCGGCAGGTCGGCAGGTCGGCACTAATATGGGCCTACATATACATTACAAAGTATGAATAAAGGCTGGGTCGGCAGGTCGGCACCAATTTAATTATATGGCCATGCATATAAATATATGTCTATATTAAGATCTGTCTTAGTGCCGACCTGCCGACTGCCGACCTACCGGCACTGGCCAGGCGTCGATGCCATCTTTGGGTAGTGGTCCTATGGGGTGGGTCGGCAGGTCGGAATGTTGGCCGGGGGTCAACGCCATTTTTGCGTCATGGTCCTGTCATTACACGAGGTCGGCAGGTCACCAAATTTACCAGTGCAGGTAGGTCGGAAGGTCGGCAGGTTATTTATATGGCTATGCATATAAATAACCTGCCGACCTTCCGACCTACCTGCACTGGCCGGAGGTAGATGCCATCTTTAGGTAGTGGCCTTGTCATTACACGACGCCTGGGGGCGCCCCCAGACCCCCCCGCAACAGATCAAATACTCCTTATCGGGCAGTGATAATAACCCTGCTGGATAGACACAAGCCTGCCTACCTGTCGACGTGCAGAATATACCATATTGCAACGTATTGTCATGGGGATGTGCCGGTAGGAGGGCATGTCGGCAGGTCGGCGGGTCGGCAGGTCGGCACTAATTTAAGTATATGGCTAGGCATATAAATATATATCTATATTTAGATCTGTCTTAGTGCCGACCTGCCGACCTACCGGCACATACAACACCTTATATTTTACTTTTAGGCCTATATTAGTGCCAACGGCATTGGCCGAGGGTCGACGCCATCTTTGGGTAGTGGCACTGTCATTACACGACGCCTGTCGACGTCCAGAATATACCATATTGCAACGTATTGACATGGGGATGTGCTGGTAGGAGGGCAGGTCGGCGGGTCGGCAGGTCGGCATCAATTTAAGTATATGGCTATGCATATAAATTTATATCTATATTTAGATCTGTCTTAGTGCCGACCTGCCGACCTACCGGCACATACAACACCTTATATTTTACTTTAAGGCCTATATTAGTGCCAACGGCACTGGCCGAGGGGCACTGGCCGAGGGTCGACGCCATCTTTGGGTAGTGGCACTGTCATTACACGACGCATGAGGGGCAAGCCACCCAGACCCCCCGCAGAATAAATACTCCATATCGGGCAGTGATAATAACCCTGCTGGATCTATCTGTCGACGTCCAGAATATACCATATTGTAACGTATTGGCATGGGGATGTGCCGGTAAGAGGGCAGGTCAGCAGGTCGGCGGGTCGGAAGTTCGGCACCAATTTAAGTATATGGCTATGCATATAAATATATAGCCATATTAAGATCTGTCTTAGTGCCGACCTACCGACCTACCGGCACATACAACACTTTATATTATACTTTTAGGCCTATATTAGTGCCGACCTTCCGACCTCCAAACCTATATTCAGATCCATATTGCCAGTTACATACTCTTGGCACTGTCATTACACGAAGCCTGGGGGGCAAGCCCCCCAGACCCCCCGCAACAGAATAAATACTCCATATCGGACATTGATAATAACCCTGCTGGATAGACACAAGCCTGTCTATCTGTCGACGTCCAGAATATACCATATTGTAACGTATTGGCATGGGGATGTGCCGGTAAGAGGGCAGGTCGGCAGGTCGGCGGGTAGGAAGGTCGGCACCAATTTAAGTATGTATATGGCTATGCATATAAATACGGGGGATGATCCAAAATAACGTAGACTTTTGCTGTAGCTTCTATACAGCTCAATCAAATGCTTATAAAATAACATGAACATAAATCGGAATGTGTCTAAAATATTGCGGCAAAATATCAAGCAAAAATTACTTCTCGTTAAAAATCAACAGTAAAAACAAAAAGGTCACTGTGGTCTACCCGGCGCACGTCAGCTTTGATTTCGTAACGTCGTTTGCGTTTGTATTATTTTCCTATTGTGCTCTGTACTTCACATATTTTCTGTCAATGTCCAAAACTCGAAACAAATTCTAACTTTAAATTGCTTCAAAATCGCCTCATCCGTAGCCGTCTGCATACGGTCAGCGCATTACGCATTTACGTCACCAGTGATGCGCGTTATTTGTGTTTCTTTTTCCATCTTTGTTATGCTATTTTAGCGTCCGAATCACAAGGGCAATATTTTTATACAGCTGATTTATTCATTGACTGTTTTTATTTTCTCTACATTTAGTTATTTTCGGTGTTTGTGTTGGCGTTTTAAAAAATCGCGGCAATTTTAGTAATCGCATACATTTAAACCCTGTCTGGTGACGACGTTTTTAACGTTAAATGCAGGCTGAAAAGTGCACAATTGATACATGTAATTCAAAACCGCATGACTCAAATTTGTTGAAACTTATACACAGCAATATCTAAACGCCAAGCTTTTACTGTACTAAATTTGGTGCGAATTGCATGCCTATTTTACATTTTATTGAGACATGTATGACACAGGACACGACCGAAAATTCGCGTGCGCCGCCTATGCGTCACCATAGTTTTAAAATGGCTCGGCGTGTTTGCGATACTTACGACATGTGTAATTGTTTTATCTTATCTTGATACACGAATGTTTTGATTGAACGCAATATGCATTTTTTTTTAAAAAAATCTACGTATGTTAAAGCTACAGCAAAAGTTTACGTTATTTTGGATTTTCCCTCGTATATAGCCATATTAAGATCTGTCTTGGTGCCGACCTGTAGACCTACCGGCACATACAACACTTTATATTATACTTTTAGGCCTATATTAATGCCGACCTACCGACCTCCAAACCTATATTCAGATCCATATTAATTGCCAGTTACATACTCTTGGTCTATATAAATCTTAAGCCTTATATTACTTTAGGGCTATGACCGGGTAGGCGGGCAGGTCGGCCGGCAGGTCAGCACCGATTTAAGTATGTGGATATGCAAAGTATAAAATATCAGATCTTATCAACAAGAATCACCAATCTATATTTTGATACGGCAGGTCGGCAGGACGGCATTAATATGGGCCTACATATCCATTACAAAGTATGAATATGGGGTAGAATGCCATGCGTAGAATATATCGAATGTGTGATTCATAGGTTTGAAAATGTGTGTTGTGTCGGTGTTTTTTGGGGGAGGGTCCCCAATACTGTACTTGAGCCATCTTTATTTTGTGGGTTATCGGGGGGAACTGAAATATTTGAATATTCGTATTCAGCTGCTCTATAAACAGAACAGGAAACTTGCAGAGGCTCAGATATGACGTTGTGTTTACCACTACAACCAGCCAGTAAAAATCTAGAGCTGGCAGGTTAAGCAAAGGTCAACATTGGTTTGTGATAGTCTTCTATTTTATTGAAGATATGGGATGGTCTAAGTGACAGTTAGCCAGCTGATCTGATAGATAGATAGATAGATAGATAGATAGATAGATAGATAGATTCTCGTCTGTAGACTGTAGAACTGAACATACTCACCGTTCTGGTAGCGTTCTTTGAAACTTTCAAAAGCCAAGAAACTTATCAAATTGTTGTTCGATGTGGACTTTGTGTGTGAGCCACGATTGCAATATGACAGAGACAACATAATTTATTTTAGCATCGCACATCTTAATGGATGGATTGTTTTCTAATTTACGTAATTATATTGTTTGTTTGCTTTACCTGAGACTGGTCGTTTGTTGTCGGAGATCAATTAGCAGCTAGCATCAAAAGGAACAAAAGAGGCACGCAATTCGCAGTTTGCTGGCTACCTTAAAGATGAGAATAGGCTAATTGGCATCATTTAACGAAAATAAAGAAAATACAAGGTAATATATTTTTATTCAACAACCAAAATGCAACATGATATTGAATTCGCAACAGTTTTCAGGGGCGTATCCAGGCGGACGCCTGGAAGCCCGGGCTTCAACGTGATTTTTTCAAGTATGGTATTTCCCCGGGTCTTTCTGAGAAAAAAATATGAAAAACAAGTAATTTTAACTGAAAAAAAGGTGTTGGGCTTCAACATTACGCATTTCCTGGCTACGCCCCTGGTTTTATCTTTACACAAGACATAAACAAATTAAGAGTTACATCCACTTTTCAAAATGGCGGAACATGAATGAAAAAAATATTTATTATTCAAACTTTATAGTAATCAAATTATTTGTACTTTTTACTACTGACAACCAAGAAACTGGTAAGAAAAATGTAGTGCCGGACACGGAGCCATTCCAAAACCGGCCTTGGTGGGTGGGTTGTTCGGCCAATTTTCTGGGTAAAGAAGCCAACTTGTTTCTTACAATTGGCACATTACTGTAGTACTCGTAGGGATTACGTCCCTTGCCAATTAGTCAGTTAAGAAATAAAAAGTAAAAAAAAACAACTGTTTTTCGGAATATGCCAATTTTGACAATACATTATACGCAGATATGCTTCTCGATAACCAGAAAATGTCTAGTTATATAAAATTTGAGTCTTGGACAGCAGATCAAGTTGCAGAATGGCTCCGAGGTATACTGAAATTGCTTAGTCAGTAAATAAACTTTAAGTTCAATCTTCGGCTGGGTAGTCTGACGGGTCAGCCGTGAAAATGAATTTTTGATACCTGATTGTTTATCATTTTGAAATGAACCTTAGGTATGATACTTTCATTTTTGACGGCTGACTAGTCAGACTACGACCTGGGTTGTTTCGGCCAATTTTGGGGGTGGGTTGTTTCGGCCTTGGTGGGTGGGTTGTTCGGCCAATTTTCTGGGTAAGTTGATTCGGGCCCGAGTTGTTTCTGCCAAAGTATATGGATACTCATATGGTAAGTAATAACTCAAATAAAGGAACTGGCAATGGAATTAAGTCCGGTATTCGCCCATCTCTTCCAGCAGTCAGTTGATTCTTGCTAATATTTGCCCCCTGTTTAAGAAGGGTGCCAGGTCTCACTCTCTTGCTCGCACGACCGTCATGCAGATAAGCGGCATTATCGGCACAACCGTCGTGTGGATAGCCTCAGCCGTTCTATTTATAGATCAAACAGGAAATCTGTCTGCAAAACGTTATTGAATGCAGTGCTCCAGATAGCATCCGTATAGCTGTAATTTACGGACTTCATATTGCAAATACGGTAGAAATTGAAATTTTGTCAGTACCAAATACAGGAATGAAATGACCGTTACGGTTCGGTTTCGTTTGTTAACCGTAACCTTAAAAATAGATTTTGTACCAATAGTTGTTTAACTACTTACTTGTTAATTACTTTTATATGCTGTTTGGTTAATATTCGTAAACCAGTCTCAAATCGAAACTGAAAGTAGAACAAACGGCGCAATGGCGCAACAACTATCCATCCTGAAGTTTTGCAAGCCAGAAATTAGTGAAAATGAGCCGAGACTGGCCAGCGTCGCTCATCAACAGTATCATTGATGCTGTCACTCAGCTTGTAAAGAAACAGAAGAGGCACACTCGTTGGTACAGATCAGACAGTCTGACTTTAAATAGTAACCCATCCTGGTGTGGTATTGTCAGTTTGACGTTTCACCAGTAAACTGTTCTGATTCTTGATCAGAGAATATGAATTGTTTACTGGTTAATCGCCAAATACACAAAACTCCACCACATTTTTAAGCTGACGCATAACTTTGAAGCCAGAGTATGTACCCTTTTCATATCTATCTAAGGTCAATAAAGGGAAAGGTTGTGCATTGGACGCTGACACTAAGTCAAGACTTGCAAGTCTTTATGAGCCAATGTACTCCCCCCCACCTTCCCTTTTACTACTGCCTTGCACATATCTTTCAGTAGGCCTGGGTTATAAGGGAGGGGTGAAGAATAAAATGCAAAATACTGGGGAACCTAAAATAAAAATGTATGTCCAAATTTTTTATATTAGTCTTGGAGCATATACTGAAGCCAAAATCTCGATACTGACTGGCTTAAATTTTGACCAGTACCATACCGTAACCATGTCCACATTTGTGTCTGGGGTCTACACCATGGAATGTCTCTTCATTTTTGCACTGGATGCAAAGGGTTTGTTAGACTCGATTATCTATTCTCTGTGTTTATCAGCATAAACAAGCATTTTTTTTTATAAAATTATAGACCAGTGCAACTATTTTGCTCTCTGCTTAGATAGGTACATGTACTTTCTAAAGGAGGAAACCTCGTGGGAAAACCAACAATGTGGTTTCCGAACAGGTCCGACACAAATCAGGCTGTACAGTCACAGAAGCAGGCTAGAAGCTTGAAATTTCGGATTTAAGAAGAAGAGGAAGTGTACTATCCGTGTAGCGAAAACAAAGGCACTGATCAGCTTCGCTGTCACCGCGAAGCTGATCTGCGTCTTTGTTTTCGCATATGCAGATTGTTGGTTTTCTCACGAGGCGGCTCATATTTAATCACAATGTTGAATCTCCTCTGACAGGTGAGATTGATGATTGTCTTTACTCAAATTGTTTTCAGGTTTGGATATGGATGATGCTATCATTCCATATGTCCATTATTTCCTGAATGCTAACATAGATGGTCGCAAGCTGCTGCTCTTGACTCACTCTGACCTTGAGAGATTGAACATCTTAAAACTTGGACACCAGGAACTCATCTTAGAAGCTGTGGATCTCCTCAGGAATTTGGTTTGTATGAGTATTAGCTGCATCATGAAAAAACTGATTTGAATACACCTACCTATCAATCAGCTGAGCAGTAAATGCACTTTTGATCATCACTTTTGATTTTTTAGCTCACCTGATCCGAAGGCTCAAAGGTGAGCTTATAGGATAGGTCGTCCGTCCGTCGTCGTCCGTCCGTCGTCTTCCACAATTTCAAATGACATCTCCTCTGAAGCTGTGTGGCCAAAACTTTTGATATGTGGCATAAAGCATCCACAGGAGGTGGGAACCAAAAATATTGTTTTTTTTTTTGTTCAGATCGCATAAGAACTCTGGTAGCCATGGCAACTTATACGTCCCATAGACTTATAATGGAAAAAAGTGGAAATTGCAAATTTTTGCTTTCTCATTGGAGATATTTGAGTTTTATTTTTAGAGAAATGTTTATTGAGTAGTCAAGGCCGTCGTCGGCGGTCCGGCCGGTCCGGCCATGGCCGGACCACTTTTTTGGCCGAAAATGGTTTGGGCTGGACCACAATTTTCGATTATTCGGCCGAAAATGTGTTAGCCTTTGTGACTTTTTTGAGGTGTTGTGGCCCAATCTTAAGTTATCAATTGATATTAAGCGTACTCGGTCAATCTGCCCAAGGGTGTGAAAGACGGCCCTTATAAAAACAATCACGAAAATGACACCTGTATTAAAGACAGGTATTGTCATTGTTGGATTGTGACGGATTATCGTTTGAAGTGAAGTTGCACCAAAGTGTTCTTTAATTCATAATGAATAAAACCGATTTTCTGTAATCAAAAAAAAAAACAAAACAAAAAAAAAAACAAAAAAAAAAATAAAAAAAAAAACAAATAAATAAAACAAATGTAAAGCTGTATTTCACTGATGAAAATACTATAATTTCACCCAATCTTTGTTTAAAATTACTGCATTATTAAATCAAACAACATGCCGAAAATTCGTTTACGTATAAAGTTTTGTAAACATTATTTTGAATCATATTCCAAAATTTGTTAAAACGTGCATGTTGTTCTTCTATCATGGATATGCCACCGGTTCCCGATCAACCAACGTCTTTCAATTTCCCTCAGCGTTCCTAGCTTCGTCAAGGCAAATGCTCTGAATGGGAGCTTTCAGCTTCATGGTTTTCGACCAGGACATGGCTTCATCATGATGAAACCTATAAAATAAGCAGCGCTTCAAGGGCAAAAGTTGTCCCAAAGTGCATTAAAATCGTCTCTATGGACGTCCGAAAATATGAAATTTTCTCGGGGGAGATCCCCCGAACCCCCCTTACGAGAGAGGGAGTACCCCCTCTCGTGCTCTCCCCCAACTCGTGCTTTCGGCACTCGTCAAATGACTTTGGTATTTCATGGCCGGACCACTTTTCAAAAGCCGACGACGGCCCTGGTAGTGCTCTATGTTTCAGATGACCTTCATCCTGATCGCTTATTTTGATTGGTTGCTGGGGCCTCAAAAAGGACAAATTTTTGAAAAAATCTTTAAAAATCTTCTCCTCAGAAACTGTTTGCTTTATGAAGCTGATACTTTGCATAAATGTTCCTGGCATTAGCCTCTACAAAAAATTTGTTTTTTGTTCCAGTCAGATAAGAACTCTGGTTGCTATGGACCTATGGCAACTTTCAGTTTCCATAGACTTATAATGGGAAAAGTGAAAATTTGCTATTTCTGCAGTCTCATTGGAGATATTTGAATTTTATTTTTAGAGAAATGTTTATTGAGTAATGCACTATGTTTCAGATGACCTTCATCCTGATTGCTTATTTTGATTGGTTGCTGGGGCACCAAAAAAGGGCAAATTTTCGAAAAAAAAGTCTCTAAAAAATCTTCTTCTCAGAGACTGTTTGCTTTATGAAGTTGATACTTTGCATACATGTTCCTGGCATAAGCCTCTACAAAAAAAGTTGTTTTTTTATTCCAGTCAGATAAGAACTCTGGTTGCTATGGCAACTTTCAGTTTCCATAGACTTATAATGGGAAAAGTGAAAATTTGCTATTTCTGCAGTCTCATTTTTAGAGAAATGTTTATTGAGTAATGCACTACGTTTCAGATGACCTTCATCCTGATCGCTGATTTTGATTGGTTGCTGGGGCCCCAAAAAGGGCAAATTTTCGAAAAAAATCTTTAATAAAAATCTTCTTCTCAAAATCGTTTGCTTTATGAAGCTGATACTTTGCATACATGTTCCTGGCATTAGCCTCTACAAAAAATATGTTTTTTGTTCCAGTCAGATAAGAATTCTGGTTGCTATGGCTACTTTCAGTTTCCATAGACTTATAATGGGGAAAAGTGAAAATTTGTTATTTCTGCAGTCTCATTGGAGATTTTGCAGAAATGTTTATTTAGTAGTCCTCTGTTTTATATTACTTTTGCCCTAATACCTTATTTTGATTGGTTGCTGGGGCCCCCCAAAAGGTAAATTTTCATTAATTATTTGAGTATTAGAGGTCAAGTTTACTTTTTACATTGACCAACATGACCTTAGCTAAAGGTCATGCAAGACCGAATCTCAGGCGAGCGATTTCAGGACCAATGGTCCTCTGGTACTTCATGTGTAGTACAGTCCCTTTTCTTCTTATATCTGAAATTTCAAGCTTCTATCCTCTCGTGCCTGTAACATAAACTTCGTCACTGATTAGAGTACATTGTATGAAGAAGAATTAAAATAAAATAAATCGTTAACTGCAAATACGTGCCAAAACTTTTAGCTCACCTGAGCGGAAGGCTCATTGGGAGCTTATAGGATGGTACTCAAGCTGGCGTCTGTACGTATCCGTGCATTCTCATTTTCAAAGATCTTCTCTGATGAAACTGCTTGGCCAATCATAATCAAATTTTATATGAAGCATCGGTTGGGAGGGGGAACGATGTGTGATAAATAATCTAGACCACATGACCAAGATGGCCACCATGCCCATATACGAGGTAAGATCCAAAATAACGTGAACTTTTGCTGTAGCTTCAACATATATAGATAAATTTTAGAAAAATGTATATTGCGATAAATCAGAACATTCGTATAACAAGATATGATAAAACAGTTACACATTTCGTAAGTACATGTATCTGAAAGATGCCATGCCATTTTAAAACCATGATGACGCATGGGCGGCGCGCGCAAATTTTGGGTCGTGTCCTGTGTTGTACAGTCATGTCTCGACAAAATGTAAAATAGGCACGCGAATTGCGCCAAACTTAGTCCATTAAAAGCTTGGTGTTTAGATAATGCTGTGCATAAGTTTCAATAGATTTGAGTGGTGCGTTTTTGAAATACTAATATCAATTGTGTGCTTTTTCAGTGCATTTAACGTTAAAAACGTCGTCGCCAGACACTGCTTAAATCTATGTTATTACTAAACCTGCCGCAATTTTTGAAAGTGCCTACACAAAGACCAAAAATAACTAAATGTAGATAATATTTCCTTTTAAAAGGAAAAGCTTTTCCAGCTTTGGGATAAAAGCAGTCATTACTCTGGTTACTGGTGCATGTATATTGAAAGTCACTAAAGAAACTACTTTTCTGCTATTAAAACTTTGTGGAAAAACCTGAGGCCTGACCTTGAAATTCAGTAATCACTTGTACTTTCCAAATTTACAAGCCAATCGAAAGCATACATGTGATGGGATCCAGGTGAGCAAGTGGGAGATTTGGATTTCATTTTAGGGAGATTGGGGTCTACTTCAGGGAGATTTTCTTACGGCTTCTAAAATGCGCAATTTTGGGTGATTATGTGCAAAAATAACAAATTTGTGTATAAATATATTTTGTGTATCACCAAAATAACAAGTTTCAGGTTGAATGGTAGGATGTTAGTTGATCACTAGTTCCCAGCATATAGCCATGATTGATTATTATCAAAAGCTGATAACCAGCAAAATTTTCGGATGCAGGCTTATCTCATTGTTTCACTTGATCAGTAATTCTGCTGTGCTGAAGTGTCAATCAGTCAATGTATGATTGCATGCACCCTGAAGTCTGTCAATGTCCTTTCTTTCAGTCTTTTGTGCTTGCAAGTGCACATACAAGTATCTATCTCATTTCACATATTTAAATCGAAAGAAATTAAATAATAGTGCCAGAACTGACCAAGAAAATGCAAAATCGATCCAAAAACAAATTTCAGCTGACAGCTGTCATATTAGTTTGTTTACCTTAACACCGGATGACTACAATGGTGTGTAGGTAAAACCTATCCTCCATCAGTTTATCCGGTTTGACATTTCGGCGGGAAAGTATTTGGGCGTTGTTTCAGTGACTATACCCTTTCATCAGCATAGGAAACATGACCAACTAAGGCCATTTCATACAATGTTTTCAAACAGTGCTAGTCTTATAAGTCAAGCTTTGGGATTCTGATGGTTGAGGTGTCAAAATAAAATTTCGTTTTGATGGCAGAACGTGGACCAAAAGTTTGTCCTACGATCTCTTTATAGTTGCAGGTAGGCACCGACAAACAGCATGTTTAGGAGCAAATAAGGTGTCATTTTTGTAGAAAATTACCTACATTCAATGGACATACAAAAGTTGTATATGGTTACAATCTTTTTTTTTTTTTTTTTTTTTTTTTTTCAACTATTTCACCGAACCAGACAGTATGATGCACTGATCTTCCCAAATGAAGGCACAGAAGACGACGGAATTTCTCTTTCTTCTCAGCATTTTTGTACCTACTTGTATCATCTGTTTCATTTGATTTAAATCTGACACTAAATTGAGTACATATTTTGGCCCAAGTATCTTTATTTTGGTCACAAAAACAGTGACTATGCTGTGATTTAAGTTAATTGGGTCTGCTACCGGTAAATATTATACCCAATATAACCTGTGTTTGCCCTTTGAACAGGTACCTTTATTGATGCACTAGCCAATTTAACACCTCACTGCATTCAATACCCCTCAAGTGACACCAGTGACTATTGTTTCCCTCCCCGCCCCCCCCCCCCCCCCCCCCCCCCCCCCCCCCGCCAGGTTATTACGTAACAGACACTACTTAATCCCTTTGACCTTTGACTCTGAAGTGTTTACCGTAAATTTTCACACAAATTAGACGTTTTGAAAAATTGTTTTAATTTGAAAAATTCAGCATCTGGGAGATTCTAGTGGCTTTCCTGGAGGCCGGTAGAGGGTCCTCATTTCCTGGAGACTCCCGGACGATGCGGGAGGAATCACATGTATGCGAAAGGCTCCTCTTATACCTCAGACAATAAATGTGCTATTAATGGGTTCAGATCTTTTTTTTTCTGCAGAAAAGTCAAACATGAATGAGGGTCCGATGAATGAGACCAAATAAACTTTATAAAGTCAATGCAACGCATTTTGCTTTCATTGCATTATCCCTTCTGTATAATCTTGATTCATATGCACATAAGTAATGCAGAAAATTATACTTTGAATGTGCAAATTAATGTACAGAAGCTGCTTGCAGACGACTTCTTGCGGTGTAATTAAGCCAGATTCTACCTTGAGTTGCCATGGTCATGGATAAACAATTTCAAACAATGGCTAATGGTGATACTTTTGGTTTGGCAGTTCCTAGGTCAGTGAGATGATGTAATTCAATCTGCACACTGGCATCATTTTGCTCCATATTTTCACAAGCACAATTTTCATAATTGATAATTTCATTCTGTACTCTCCACATGCACAATTTTCATGTTATTGATATGTTGATTGTTCGATCTGTTGATTGGTGGGGTGATTGATTAATCAAGAGATTGATTAATTGCGATCAATCAATTGATCTATTGTCTTATCTATTGTTTGATCGATCGAGTGATTGATCGTGATCGATCGAGTGATTAATTGATCAAGCAGTCAATCAAGTGATTGATAGCGATTGATCAAGTTATTGATCGATCGATTAAATTATTGATTAATCAATCTATGATTGATCCAGATCGATCGAATGCTTAGTCAGTCAAGTGTGAATCAAGTGGTTCATTAATCGATTGAATGACTGATAGCGATCGATCGTTTGTTTGATTGATTGATTAATGATTGATCGACCAAGTTTTTGATCATCTGCGATTGATCTAGTGATTGATGATGATCAATCCAGTGATTGATCAATTGATTTAGTGATTGATCGATTTATTAATCGACCTGATTGATTGTGATCAATCAAGTGATTGATCAATCAATTGATTAATCGATCCATTGATCGAAATGAAATTTGCTCGTGTGAACTCGTGTGAAAAAATATTCTCCTATGGAACTGGTGGACCGATTTCAAAAAAACTTGGCATGTAGCATCAGTGACCTGAGTACATGTACTTCATTGTGTTTATAAGTTATGACCCTGGTATGACCATGACATGACGGCAAAGTCAACATAGGTCGCCTATGCAATGGGGAAAACTGTTAAAATGTCATTTGAAGGTGAAAACTTGCAGGAAATGGGCAAATGGACTGAATATTTATGATTCTGAAAACATTTGGACTCCAGGGGTTAGTCTGCCCCCACCCCGGGGCAATATACCTGTATGTTACAAAAATATTCAAAGATCTCCTTCTCTGAAACCACTTGGCCAATCGAAGCCAAATTTTACATGAAGCATTTTTAGGAAGTGCGAACCAATGTATATATAAATAATCCATGTCACATGACCAAGATGGCTGCCATGCCCATAAAAACCCTTCAAAAACCTTCTTGGGAACTGCGAAACCTTTGCAGTGAAACTAGACATGAAGCAACTGGGACCAGAGTACTACAGTATATTTATAAATCATGACCATGTGATGACCTTGACAAATTTTAAGGCAAGGTCGGCTTAGGTCAAATATTGCAGAAAGCTGTTAAAATGTCATTTAATGGAAAATCTTCGGGAAATGGGCAAATGGACACAATATTTATGATTTTGAAAAAGAAATTGACCCCAGGGGTTATTCTGACCCTCCTCTGGGGCTATATACATACACGTATATGAACATTATAGTCAAACAAATTTATTGGTATCAGGCTTGGGTAATGCATTAAACTAATGCCAATGCATTAGCTATTTCGCAACTAATGCTAACTAATTATGGCATTAAACCAATGCTAATTCTAATGCATTACTTTTGCAAATTTTGCTAATGCATTAGCATTAGATTGGGCATTAGCTACAAAACTTTTTTTCTATGATGTATATGTATGTATTTGTATTATTATCATGTATCGTATGTATTGTATTTGCATGTGCACACATGTTTAATTTGTATATGTGTTATTGTGTTACGACGATGGGCTATTATGCCTAAGTCTGAATAAACTTTCTGTATTCTGTATTCTATGATTTACATTCCTTGTCTGAATTCATTAATTAGGATCCTGTTTACAAACTATGTCCAAAGGTGTGTTAAATTGCCACTTTAATACATATTGTTGTTTGTTTGCCTTGGGCTATTAACTAACAGTATTGTGTGTTTTACAATGCCACTAAATAATCTGCAGTTACCGGTGTCCTTTAGTAAAGATTTTTGTCAGGTGAATACATCCATTGAGGCATGCTATTGAAGAGTGTAGGACAAAACACCCCACATCCATTTTGGTGTATGTGGACAAAAACCACCACATGTTTTTTTGAAGGCTGACAAAACACCCCACGCCCAATAGTATAACGTGGACAAAACACCCTATGCAGATTTTAAGATTAGGACAAAACACCCCTCATGTTTTTGCAGTGTAGATAAGCAGATGGAAGCAGATGGAAGCAGACAGAAGCATCCTAATGCAAACAACATGCATTTTGTGGTATATTAGTATTATCACTTCTTTTTCCTTCTTTCAATTCTATGTAGATGAATGGATATTTTCTTTGATGTCATTCCAATTATCACTTACTAGATCAAATGCATGTATTTTAATTTTGATAGTTTAAGAAATTATAATGTGCTAATTGAGTGCTGTTAAGGTAATTGAATTATCTAATCATTCAATTAACTCAAACACCTTTTCAATCTGTCTGTACTAAGATGGTTGTTTTTCCATTGAAGTCAAATTGTTAATTGCTTGTTTGTCTGATTAAAATGATTTGAAATGTGTTATTATTGGAAAAGGTCCCACAGTGTTTACTTTGAATATGTAGAAAATTGTACCCATGATCGACTGCTCTCTCTCAATTACGCGTTTTGTCACATAAAGCGCTTAATAAAAACTAGTGAACCCGTCTATGTTGACTAGACAGTTCACCGCAAACAATTTAATTTATCCATTGTTGACACTCCCTGTCAAAAAGCGGTGAATATCTAGCAAGCAGTCTCGATCGTGGCGACTTCTTATCATAGCGCATCTAAGTTAAGATCGTAGATACCCTGATGAGGGGTACAGAAACTATAGGAACTCTACATGGCTGACATTTAGTCCATCACATCGGCCCCATTGGTCTCTTTCCGGTAGTGTGGCTGCAAGTCAAAATTCAGAACTCTGTCACAAATTGACTGCACTGCAAAATGGTTTTCTACACTGTGATATATCGACATATTTGATTGTAATCGTGTTCTCTTTAGAATTAGCTTTGATTCTGTAACATCAGAAATTATAGTCAATGCCTTGAGTGACAGATACACACACTGGTCAAGCGTTCACTCCATGTAATACTCTTCTTGAGGTGTATGGAGTACCTGGCAGATTCAGATTCAGATTCATAACAAGAAACGATATTTATACGAAACTGAAACGTATGGGAATCGAAATTAATGACTAACCAGAGAATCAACAACAATGAAATCTAGAGCAAAAGGAAGCTCTTATATCAAACTGCTGCTGACCTTTTCATTGGTTTCTTTTTAAAGAAGCCAACTTGTTTTTGCCCATATTCACATTACCACAACCAGATCTGAAAAAAAGTATAAATCTAAAATAAGCTTCATTAACTTTGATAAAGAAATACATAAAATTTGGCCATGGTTTCATGTCCAAGTCATCAATTCTGTTATATGGGGAGCTAAAACATAAAACATTCTTATTGAAATCAAATTTGGTTATGGTTTCTTGTCCAAGTCATCAATTTTCAGTCATGTTGCTGAGCTATAAGACATTCAATATTATCTTTGATAAAGAAAAATATAAGTTTTGGTTAGGCACACTCGGTTACGGGACGTTTCGCGCAAAAACCAGTTCCTCCCTGGGACGATTCGACCGGGACGATTCGCGCAAAAAACTGAACGGGACGGTTCGCGCAAAAAAACTGGGACGATTCGCTCAAAATCAAATTTAGAGGTCGATTCACCCATTTTTTGTAATAAATGAATTGATTGATACAATAAGTGTTTTGCTTTGCAAATGAGCATGATTCCAATCTCTCTCTAAGCTTGTGAATGTGGGAGGCGATTTCAACACTCTGCCTTATTTTTCATAAACTTGTTATGAAAGGTCGTTGTTTTCGATGCGTGAGCGAAAAACATGCATGTACACGGGTAAATCCGTTTTTACTGTTACAACCTGCAAAATAAATAGTGTAGCTATTTTTATACATGTAGTTGCTAGTTTCTGTCCCATTGGGAGTTAAATTTTTAAGATTTATCTTTAAGTATATATTTTAATTTTATTATATACTGTCTGCATGTCGACATTAAATTCATGTGAAGATGCAAAAGACCCCAGCAGGTCCTGAGATGTGATTCGTGTGTGTGGTGGTGCGGTGGTGCGTGGGGCGGGGAAGGCTGGGTAAGCAACACCGTGGATGCGGTAATACGGGTATGCTCAATTTTTTATTTTCGACTATAGGTGTGTGGGGGGGGGGGGGGGGGGGGGGGGGGGGTTGGGGGTCGAACCCGCTGGGTAGCCGTGTTGTGTCTTTGAGCAAGCAAATAACATTTGAAATGCTGACTGGGATGTGACGTAAACAAAAAATTAGTCGCCGTGATTATTGATTACTTTAATTTGACGCTAATGTGAGCTTTAAGTCATTGATAATTAAATCATTGGCATCATTAAAAACAAATATTTCAGATGTTTGATGAACCCTTGGTTAAATTAGATTGTTTGGCTCATTATGGTGATATGCGTTATCATGTTATTTTGTTTACCCGTTTGATCACAAACAACTTTAGTGGCCAATTCAAAATTAACAACGTTATAATTACTGCAATTGTTGTCATAACACCCATTTTAACAACTATTTATTTCTGTATTTATTTATTTATTTATTTATCCAGGC
Organism: Rugalucina vietnamica; assembly: GCA_964017185.1. Classification (NCBI taxonomy): domain Eukaryota; kingdom Metazoa; phylum Mollusca; class Bivalvia; order Lucinida; family Lucinidae; genus Rugalucina; species Rugalucina vietnamica. Next base: position 33,638,374 of record OZ024874.1, on the reverse strand, counting down.
CCTGGATTGAATTTGTGATTGAATCACAAATTACAGATATGAAAAAATGAAAATAAGAAGAAAACAGAAACAGTTTGTGTATGATTAATGCAATACGTTGGCTGAGAATAAGTGCCGTCCCGCAGACCTCACTGCAAATTCCAGAACCATATGGGATAGATACAATGTAACGCCGACAACGAGCAAGTATATACAGAGGACAATGAAGATACAAACCACTCCATTTTATTTCTAATTGTAAATGTCGTATTTATTACCTATTTTCAAATTTCAAAACAGCAAAGCAACGACTTGTTATTTTTTATTCAGGTGCTATATTTTGTTCAATGTTTCATGGCTAGCCTTGATAAATTAACCCACATGTCAAGGCCGTCGTCGTCGGTCCGGCCGGTCCGGCCATGGCCGGACCACTTTTTTGGCCGAAAATGGTTTCGGCCGGAACACAATTTTCGATTGTTCGGCCGAAAATGTGTTAGCCTTTTCGACTTTTTTGAAGTGTGATGGTCCAATTGATATTATGCGTACTTGGTCAATTTGCCCGAGGGTGTGAAAGACAGTCGTTATAAAAACAATCATGAAAATGACACCTGTATTAAAGACAGGTATTGTCATTATTGGATTGTGACGGATTATCGTCTTTAATTCATAGTGAATGAAACCGATTCTCTGTTTGTTTGTTGTTTTTTTTTAAAGTGTAGAGCAGTAGGCCTATTTCACAGTTGAAAATACTAAGTTAAACATAATTTCACAATAACCCAATCACTGTTTATAATTATAGCATTAAATATTATCAAACAGCATGGCGAAAAATCGTTTACGTACTAAATTTTCGTAAACATTATATTTTCTTCATATTCCAAAATTTGTTAAAACGTGCATGCTATTCTTCCATCATGGATATACCGCCGGTTCCTAATCAACCGACGTCTTTCATATTCTCCCAGCGTTCCATCGGCAAGGCAAATCCTGTGAAAAGGAGCTTTCAGGCTTCATGGTTTTCGACCAGGACATGGCTTCATCATAATGAAACCTATAAAATCAGCAGCGCTTCAAGGGCAAAAATTGTCCCAAAGTGCATTAAAATCGTCTGTACGGACGTCCGGAAATATAAAATTTTCTCGGGGGAGATCCCCCGAACCCCCCTTACGAGAGGGGGAATGCCCCCTCTCGTGCTCTCCCCCAACTCATGCCTTCGGCACTCGTAAAACGTCTTTGATATTTCATGGCCGGACCACTTTTCAAAAGCCGACGACGGCCCTGCATGTGGAATATCATTTAAATATTGAATAAAAGATATTTCTTTAATAATATGGACTTTTTATTCCTTCCTTTTTAAGAAAACGTTTGCATTATCACTGAAAAATGCATTTGCGCGAACAGTCCCGTGGGTGAATCGTCCCCTTAATTTAAGTAAAAATAAGAACAAAATATTTTTCTCAGAAAAATCAAAGATAAAAAATACATTTCCATTAAGTCGATAATTAGTTTAACATACACATTGAATTTACTTGATTAATTTTGATAACCAAAACCTTGAAATCATTTTTTGAAAAATGCGCGAACCGTCCCGGGAGGAAACGTCCCGTTCGAAAAATATTTTTTGCGCGAACCGTCCCGGGAGGAACTGGTTTTTGCGCGAAACGTCCCGGAGCCGGCACACTCTGCATGCCAATTATCGATATTTGACCAATGCCGGAGTGAAATAGCTAACTCCGAGGCAATAGCCAACGCCTGAGGAACAGTGTGTGAAGGGCTGTCAACAAAATTATGAACTATTTTATAGAGCAAGCAGATGATGTATTTGTAATGATAAGTTAATGTTGTAAGATGGATTTGCTTCCATATAAAATTGACATCATGTTACAATACTTTGTCTGAAACATATAAATACAAGAAAACACGCACAATTTTGTGGTTTTGTCTGTCAAGATTGATTTAGAAGTCAACAATTCTTTAAAGTCAAAACTTTTCATTCTCTATTCATGCTATAATTTATAACTCATACTCGCTGTACAAACTGTTTACTTAAAGCTCATTTCTGACGAAGCATTTAGACATTTTCGCCATCAAAGACTCCTTGTGGAAAAAAGAATGGGATCGCCAACGCCGGAGGAAGGTTAGATATGGACATGACCAACGCCTGAGGATGATAACGTTTGCACAGAATGCTGATTGAAAACAAAAAACTATTTTACTCGACTTTTACTTGACAGAGTGGTAGCAACAATATTTGGCAGCTACACCTGTATAATGATACATACGTGAAAGCACGTGCACGGTTATGGAAATACCGAGATGCATTTTCCTCCCGGTTAAAGCACATACATGTACGAATGTCTATTACCGTGTTTTTATAAAATTATTACTATTCGTATTTAAAAAGCATGACATGAACATTTAAGTTATGCATTGTAACGAAAGATTTTCTGAATCAATATGAATGACTCGACCGAGTGAATCAGTACAATCTAAATGCCTGCAAAAGAAAATAAAACTGTGCTCTTTTAGTGCATGTTGCATTGCATGTCTGTGGCGAATCTAGCAAGCCATGATTTTGTTTCAATTATGGCTCGTTTGTATCTTCGTGTACAGAAATATTTTTATTTCTGATAAACTACGAATTTGAGACAATAATTGTAACAAGATGTCCTAAATTCTATGTGTAACAGAAACGTTCGCGCGCGATCCCATGCCAGAAGGTAAGCATCTTTTAGGAGATTATAGACATTACAGATCATTATGGGGTGAAAGTAAATATGGTTTCTTGATAAAAAGACCATCAAATCTTGAGAACAAAATCGGGCGTCGTAGTTGGTCTTATCTCTTCTCTAACATTTCCTCCGGCTGCAGTCGTATCTTACTCCGGCGTTAACGTTACCCTCATTTCCTCACTAAAGAGGGTCTGTTAATTAAATGCATGAAAATGTTCAAAATATACCAAATTCAAGCGTGCTTTGGTTCTGTTAATGTCAGATATATATTGTTTCTTCCATATGCACAATTTCAACCACTATCTTTGTACAGAAACACGCGTTTAGCTGTTTAAATTAGGTTGTTGTATTAACGTACATCTTTCATAAATTTATCAGTAATACGAATGTCTTTGCGCCTAAAATTGTTTTGAACAACAAGCTCATTGTCATAGGAAAATGTAGAATTAAGGAAACTGAGTAAAAAGCATGTTTTCCAATTTATTTTGACATTTTAGAAGAAGAGCACTCTCTATTTTCCTCAGGCGTAGGCGTTATCCTCGGAGTTGGCTATCCCACTCCGGCGTTGGTCAAATATCGATATTGGCATGCAGAGTGTGTTAGGGCTAAGTATTCCAGCCATCAATTTTCAGTCATGTCATATGGGGACCTAAGAAAAACATGAGGGGTGTTTTGTCCTAATTTTGAAATCTGCATGGGGTGTTTTGTTCTCGTTATACTATTGGGTGTGGGGTGTTTTGTCAGCCTTGGTGGTTGTGGTGGCCCGGTTTTTGTCCATGTATAACAAAATGGACATGGGGGGTTATGTCCGTGGGGTGTTTTGTCCGTATACCGCTATTGAAAAGCACCATTTCACAATAATAGAATTTAAGATTATAACTGAACAGCCATAAAATTTATACTGTTTCAGTTTGAAGTTGAACTGTGATGAATTGAAAATTTGATACATCAGTTCTTGATCTTATACTGAGCTGATCATCTTTATCATGAATGTGTTAAATAACTTTGAAGTACCAGAATAGTTGATTAAATGTTCAATTAAGAATTTAAGATACATGTAAGATACAACCCATCAATGCACTGGTTCAATTCCCTATCAAACTAATGCCAATGACAATGCATTATTTTGTCAAATAATGCTAATGCCAATGCATTGTTTTTATAAACTAGCTGATGCCAATGCTCCAAATCAGTTTTAATGCTTAGATAAATGACAATGCATTACTTTGCTAACTAATGCTACCCAAGCCTGATTGGTATATATCTCAGATCTCAGGTGAGCGTTTACAGGACTACACTCCCAATGTCAGTGTGTGAATGAATCTTTCGTTGTTGTGAATAATGATTCATTCTTCAGAACCCCTGTCTTGGGAGGGTATTACAGGACCATTGGTCCTCTGGTTCACATTCTGCCTTTTAAGTAAATTCAAACAGGAATGGATAATTTATTTCCACAGTTCTAATTGACATTTAGGTTATTGAGTTGAGTTGCAGTTCACATTTATCTTTGCATTTGATTGGCTCACCTGAGCCAAAGCCCATACTCCGGTGTCCGTCAGTCGTCCGTCGTTGTTGTCCACAATTTCAAAGATCTTCTCTGAAACGGCGTGGCCGATCAAGTTGAAACTTTATGTGGAGCCTCCATGGGTAGGGGGAATGAAAGTTTGTTCATGGTATCTTGGTCACATGACCAAGATGGCCACCACGCCCATATATGGTAAAAACCCTTTAAAAATCTTCTTCTCCAGAATCGATGGGCGGATTTCCACAAAACTTGATATGTAGCATCAGGGTCTCCAGCCCATCATAGTTTCTTCAAATGATGACCCTAGGATGACCTTGACATATTTTACGGCAAGGTCAATTTTGGAAACATAGTCTTTTACATGGGAAAAGGCAAAAACAAAGGATATTTTGGAAATTATGCTAGATGGAGACAGCTAATGGATTCAGTGAAGGTTTGTAATTAATTAAGGTCAAAATGACCTTTACCTTTACCCAAGGTCATTGAAATATCGAAATTAAGTCACAATTTTAATTTCTTCTTCTCTGAAAGCGCTTGGCCGATCAAGTTGAAATTTTATATGGAGTCTCCAGGATCTTGGTCACATGACCAAAATGGTTACCACGCCCATACCTATATTGTAAAAACCCTTCAAAAAATCTTCTTTGCCAGAACTGGTGGGCTGACATCCACGAAACTTGGTATTAGCAGTGGGGATTCCAGCCCATTATAGTTTGTTCAAATGATGACCCTAGGATGACTTTTTTCCTATTCTATGACAAGGTCAATTTTGGAAACATAGGCTTATACATGGAAAAAGGCGAAAACAAGGGATATTTTGGAAACTATTGTAGCCTAATACTTGAAAGTTGCTAGATGGAGACAACTAATGGAGTCAATGAAGGTACATGTATGTAATAGATTAAGGTCAAGGTCATTTCTTGACCTTGACCCAAGGCAATTTAAATATCAAAATTGTTACAATTTCAAAGATGTTCTTCTCTGACACCACTTGGCCGATCAAGTTGAAATTTTATATGGAGCCTCCATTGGTAGGGGGAATGAAAGTTTATTCATGGGATTTTGGTCACATGACTAAGATGGCTGCCATGCCCATATATGGTAAAAACTCTTCAAAAATCTTCTTTACCAGAACTGATAGGCCATTATCCATGAAACTTGGTATGTAGCATAGGGGACTCCAGTCCATCTGAGTTTATTCATTAATGATGACCCTAGGATAACCTTGACCTATTTAACGGCAAGTCAATTTTGAAAATTATGATTATGGTTTTCTCAGAAATCACTTGGTTTGGAAACTATTGCAGCCTGAGACCTGAAACTTAGCAGATGCAAACAACTTATGAAGTCAATAAAGGTGTGTGAATATTCAAGGTCAAGGTCATTTCATGATGACTTAATGCTCCTAGATCAGGCTTCAGGTGAGCATTCTCAGGACCAGTGGTCCTCTGGTTATTCTGCATTACAGTGTTATGGCCATGAGACAGAAAATCTTCAATCTTTGGCTCTACAGCTTGGCTGTAAAGCAAGGGGTTTGAATGGTGAGCTTCGCCTGTTTGACACAGAGAATGACAAGAATCGAGCTAATGTTTCACATCATCACCATCATCATCACAAGAAGTTGTCTATAGGTATTTTGTCAACTGTTGCCGACCTGATAGGAACCTTGAAGAGTCTTGTGGCCTGGATGGACAAGTGCGTATTTGTTGCAACACCAGTTCTTTTAGTAGTCATTACAGAAATATGCTCATGAAAATTTTCAGTTGAAAACTTTTTATATTTCTTTAAATTTTACTAAAAAACAGATTGTGGGTACTCATTACCTACAATCTATGTTACTGACACCGACAGTATTTAAAACATATATAAGAAAACAGTTACAATCTATTATCAAATTGAAAATTAGAATGCACCCTAAGTCTATATTTAAAACAAAAATAAGAAAACAGTCACAATCTTTATGCCTGTTTCTCTTTCCCTGTCCCACCATTATGGGAAAGTATTGAAAGTTTACAACCAAAATGCTCGCACCTGATATTGTTGTATTTTAGGCCTCCATTTTGTGGATTTCATGATCTATGCCTTGTGAGAAACACTGTTGTGAAACTTGGACTGGAGTTGATCAGTTTCTGTCAGAGAGAGTCTTCATTTCCACCTCATGAATTACAGCAACACATGACACTCTCCGTAAGTTTGTCTGTCTTTCCATCTCTGGCATGTGAGAGTATGGATACATGTGTCTGAATGAGACCTCAACATATCAGGGCTAGTTAAGTCAGTGACTGTTGTATCAAATTAACTATTCTGGAAAGCTATTCCTGTCAACTTGCTGAAAGCTATACAAATGTTTTCTCTTTAGGAGTATATTTTGCCTGAGAAATGTAATACTAGTATATGTAGCCACTAAAATGTACTTTCAGTACATTTTTGAATGGTCCATTTTTTCCCATCTGCAAAAAGAGTCACAGTGAATTCGTCAATGCACAAAAGAAAACCAAGGTGTAAGATAAGTTAAAGTTTGGCATGAATTTTCATAAACATGATAAAGCAGATTTACTAATTTTAATACATGATCAATTAATACTTCAGAAGCTGGTACTTGTAAATCATCACAAAAAGTCCAAAAATAATTCTGTGGCTGTCATGCCTTCCTCTATTCATACAGCTCCTCTATTCATACAGCTTATCTCTTTTCTTCAGACGAAGATGTTATCTGATATTTGTGAAGAGTTGGTGATTGGTTCCCCTGAGAGGCCCCTGGATCCCCTCTATGTCCAGCCAGCCTCACTGGAGCTGGCAACCATCAGGAAAAAACAAGGGGAAGAACTTGTAGGTTACATACCTGAATCGAGTGTAGGACATGTTCCCCCCCGGACATTTGCCCCCTGCCCAAATATGGCATGTAAGGACATTTGCCCCTAACTGATTGGCAGAGTTGGACATTTGCCCCCTCATCAATGTGCATACCTCCCTCTTTACACCTGATCCTTGGTTACGGGACGTTTCGCGCAAAAACCAGTTCCTCCCTGGGACGATTCGACCGGGACGATTAGCGCAAAAAACCGAACGGGACGGTTCACGCAAAAAAACTGGGACGATTCGCTCAAAATCAAATTTAAAGGTCGATTCACCCATTTTTTGTAATAAATAAATTGATTGATACAATAAGTGTTTTGCTTTGCAAATGAGCATGATTCCAATCTCTCTCTAAGCTTGTGAATGTGGGAAGCGATTTCAACACTCTGCCTTATTTTTCATAAACTTGTTATGAAAGGTCATTGTTTTCGATGCGTGAGCGAAAAACATGCATGTACACGGGTAAATCCGTTTTTACTGTTACATCCTGCAAAATAAATAGTATAGGCTATTTTTATACATGTAGTTGCTAGTTTCTGTCGCATTGGGAGTTAAATTTTTAAGATTTATCTTTAAGTATATATTTTAATTTTATTATATACTGTCTGCATGTCGACATTAAATTCATGTGAAGATGCAAAAGACCACAGCAGGTCCTGAGTTGTGATTCGTGTGTGTGGTGGGGTGGTGGGTGGGGCGGGGGGAGGCTGGGTAAGCAACACCGTGGATGCGGGAATACGGGTGTGCTCACGAACCCACTGGGTAGCCGTGTTGTGTCTTTGAGCAAGCAAATAACATTTGAAATGCTGACTGGGATGTGACATAAACAAAAAATTAGTCGCCGTGATTATTGATTACTTTAATTTGACGCTAAATGTCATAATGTGAGCTTTAAGTCATTGATAATTAAATCATTGGCATCATTAAAAACAAATATTTCAGATGTTTGATGAACCCTTGGTTAAATTAGATTGTTTGGCTCATTATGGTGATATGCATTATCATCTTATTTTGTTTACCCGTTTGATCACAAACAACTTTAGTGGCCAATTCAAAATTAACGACGTTATAATTACAGCAATTGTTGTCATAACACCCATTTTAACAAATATTTATTTATTTATTTATTTATTTATTTATTTATTTATTTATCCATGCCCTGGATTGAATTTGTGATTGAATCACAAATTACAGATATGAAAAAATGAAAATAAGAAGAAAACAAAAACAGTTTGTGTATGATTGATGCAATACGTTGGCTGAGAATAAGTGCCGTCCCGCAGACCTCACTGCAAATTCCAGAATCATATGGGATAGATACGATGTAACTTCGACAACGAGCAAGTATATACAGAGGACAATGAAGATACAAACCACTCCATTTTATTTCTAATTGTAAATTTCGTATTTATTACCTATTTTCAAATTTCAAAACAGCAAAGCAACGACTTGTTATTTTTTATTCAGGTGCTATATTTTGTTCAATGTTTCATGGCTAGCCTTGATAAATTAACCCACATGTGGAATATCATTTAAATATTGAATAAAAGATATTTCTTTAATAATATGGACTTTTTATTCCTTCCTTTTTAAGAAAACGTTTGCATTATCACTGAAAAATACATTTGCGCGAACAGTCCCGTGGGTGAATCATCCCCTTAATTTAAGAAAAAATAAGAACAAAACATTTTTCTCAGAAAAATCAAAGATAAAAAATACATTTCCATTAAGTCCATAATTAGTTTAACATACACATTGCATTTACTTGATTAATTTTGATAACCAAAACCTTGAAATCATTTTTTGAAAAATGCGCTAACCGTCCCGGGAGGAAACGTCCCGTTCGAAAAATATTTTTTGCGCGAACCGTCCCGGGAGGAACTGGTTTTTGCGCGAAACGTCCCGGAGCCCTGATCCTTGGATTTAAAGCTTGGTTTACAATTATTAGGGCTAGTGCAATTTTCAATGACAAGTTATCAAATTAAAAGCATACAATTGAGTGATCTTAATAATTAAATAGTGAGTCCTAATAATTATAATATTCTGTAATTTCAAAACAATTTTAATCAGCAAGTATAGTACTAAACTTCATTGTAAAATAATAATTACATGTATAAACATTATTATAATTCTAAAATGACAATAGGCAATGTTAAGCCTAATAAGGTTAGCAAATCAGCTTGGTTCTCAAATTTTGTAATTGCTCTTGCAATTCTGTGACAAAAGCTCTAAGAGAATGTTACTGTCTGTGTGTCCATCCCCTGGCTGTGGAGAGGGGGGCAAATGTCCACCTTTATACATTTGATGAGGGGGCAAATGTCCAAACCCTTAGATGAGTTAGGGGGCAAATGTCCTTATATGCCATTTTTGGACAGGGGGCAAATGTCCGAGGGGAACATGTCTGAGGAAACTTATTGTTGTAGGAAAATTATTGTTTATGCAGTATTATATGGCACTGATGCTCACTAAATGGGATGTTTCTCAAATTGAAATTTTTCGCAAATTAAAGTTTACAAAGCTATTAAAAATGCTTGTGAAAGAACTTGTAAATAATTCAGAGCATAGACAAGAAAACCTGTAAGTGTTTGTTTTCATACATTATACGAGGGTAGGTCAACAAATAGGTGGAACAGTTTTGCTATTTCTGCATCCTTTGACCATCAGTGATAAATTTTAGACACACCAAGTGGCTGTTACAAAACAAAGCAATATGTATTTTACTTTTAAATTTGATGTCCTCCGAATCAACCGAATCTCACACCATGCTTATACATTGTGCTATGCATATAGCCCTGCCACAGGGCTATATGCATGTATATGACAATAATATTCAAACATCTCTGAAACTACTTGACCAGTCAAAGCCGCATCGTTAGGAAGGGGGAATGAAAGTTTATATAAATGGTCAAGGTGATGGCTCTTAGTTTGCTCAAATGATGACCCTGGGATGAACTTGACCTATTTTACGGCAAGGTCAATTAGGCTTTTACATGGGAAAAGGAGAAAACAATGGATATTTTGGAAACCATTACCGCCTTAGACTTGAAAGTTGCTAGATGCAGACAACTAATGGAGTCAATGATGGTATGTAATTAATTAAGGTCATTTCTTGACCTTGACCCAAGGTCATTGAAATATCAACATTAAGATAATGGTTTTATCAGAAGTCACTGGGTCTATGAAAGTGAAAGCCTCCATGCTAAGGGGGAAGGAACAAAATTATTTGTGCAAAATGTGGGCGGAATGCTCAACATGGCTGCCATGCTCACAAAATCAGTGGGCCGATTTTCATGAAACTTGGAATGTAGTATCTGGGACTCCAGCCCATCATAGTTTGTTCAAATGATTTCCCTAGGTTGACCTTGACAAATTTTACGGCAAGGTCAATTTTTGAAACAGGCTTGTACATGGAAAAAAGTGAAAACAATGGATATTTTGGAAACTATTGCAGCCTGAGACCTGAAAGTTTGTAGAAGCAGACAACTAATGAAGGTATGTGATTGATTAAGGTCAAGGTCATTTCTTGACCTGGGCCCAAGGTCATTGAAATATTGAAGTTAAAGACATGTTTTTCTCTGTAACTTCTCAGCCTATGAATGTGAAATTTTATTTGAAGCCTTCATGCATATGGAGAATGAAATTTTGTTTATTTTCTCCCTCACTTCGTTCGTCCGCAAATAAATAAAGTCTTTTCTCTATCGGTCTTAATATAAGGTCTTGCCTTGCAAAACTAATCACAATTCAAGAACTATTCTCCAGAGTAATAAAGAACAAAACACAGTATTTTGAAATGCCGCTGTTGCTTCATTTTCGATCCGACTCAATAACAACCACACTCAATTTCAGCAGTTTAAAACTGTCTACATATATGATTTATAATTCCTCATAAACGCATCCTGTTTCCATCTTGTGTCCATCTTCAGTTTCGGATTATAGCGCCAGCCATCTCTCTAACACCTCTCTAAACCCTCTACAGCCTGAAACTTAGAATACTTTATTAAACACAGCACAATAACATTACATCTTTAAAGCAGCAAAACTGATTCCATACATTTATTATGTCAAACTACCTATATTTAAAAACAAAGTTCTACTTAAATGAAATAACAATTACCGTAAAATCTCAAACTGAAACGACATTAATCAAATAAATGTATGATAAGATTCTAAGATACCCATTAAAACCGTAATGTCGTGGTTTGTATTATAAAGTAAGGATATAGGAACCAGAATTTGATGTAATTAAATTTGAAGTCTCAGCGTAGACACAGGGTCAGGAAGATACTACGTAATACATAACAAAACATTTTTCCCACAGTAAACTCGAGGAGCAGAATGACTTGTTCTCTCCCGACGAGGTAACATGAAGGCTAAGTTTCAACTAAAATTAAGGGAAACGGGCACGAAAATGGACAGCCACAATAAACAGTCGTATCATGAATCATAAAACTACTTTCCCTGGGACGTCGATTACCACTTTTACTGGGGACAACGCCAAATAATGTTTACTGTAATTAATCAAGCGTACATGTGTTTGTTTGTTCAATTATCAGATCTTATTTGCAAAATCTCAAAATCTGATCTTAAATAATCCAGCTATTATGACCAATCATCTTTGAAAATTTATATTCTTAATTATATGGGAAAATTTGATGAACAAGCGAAACGGTAACAATCTAGCGAAGCAACGAGCGTCGATGATTTTTCAAATTTCTAAAATCCTTATATACAGGCTACTGAGAAGTGCTCACTGCCAATCGCACCATTTTTACGAAATCCTCGAGACAATACATGAACTCAAATACCGGGCCAACCATATTCAGCTAAAAGACCGACCGAAAAGAAGTGCATTTATTTTCTCCCTCACTTCGTTCGTCCGCAAATAAATAAAGTCTTTTCTCTATTGGTCTTAATATAAGGTCTTGCCTTGCAAAACTAATCACAATTCAAGAACTATTCTCCAGAGTAATAAAGAACAAAACACAGTATTTTGAAATGCCGCTGTTGCTTCATTTTTCGATCAAACAAAGAAGTGGAAATGTAATAGTAAATGACTAATATGCCCTCCGGTCCTTCATATTTATTTCGAAAACAAAATTCCATAAACTGTAAAAGATACTCTTTTTCCTTGTCATACCCTGCCCTTTCTATTGTTTCCTTTAGTTTACCATCTCTTCATTTAAATCCACGCCTTGTCTATTCCTTATAATAAATATTGTAGACTGAATATATATGTGCTTCCATAATATTATCGTACACCAATGTCAATAAAATACATTTTGAATAAAGTAAGCGAAATAATTCAAATTACTCATTAAAAGGCTTTCCCCCTCTCATTTAACAAGTTCGCATTTAGCCGCCCAGGCGGTCTCAGAACACAATATGATTGTTTTTTCGACCCAGGTCGTATGTACCGGCACACAAAACAGCATAATCCTTGACTTTCATATCTTTTTTTTTTTTTATACTCGTTTTCCCTTTTCTTTTCTTTTTATACCCCGCCACTTAAAAAAGTGCGGGGTATTATGTTATACCCTCCAAAAAAATTTGCGTTCGAGTGTCCGTCCGTCCGTCTGTCTGTCCGTCCGTCAGCGTTTCGTTTCCGGGCTCTATCTTGAGCATTTATTGACCGATTTTCTTCAAACTTTGTATAGGAGTTTATATCAGGAAGGAGTGGTTTGGGATTGAAGATGGGTAAATTTCGTCAAATATGTACAGAGTTATGGCCCTTGATTTACGTTAAAATTTTGTTTCCAGGCTCTATCTTGAGCATTTATTGACCGATTTTCTTCAAACTTTGTATAGGAGTTCATACCAAGAAGGAGTGGTCTGGGATTGCAGATGGGTAAATTTCGTCTAATAAGTACAGAGTTATGGCCCTTGATTTATGTTAAAATTTTGTTTCCAGGCTCTATCTTGAGCATTTATTGACCGATTTTCTTCAAACTTTGTATAGGAGTTCATACCAGGAATGAGTGATTTGGGATTGAAGATGGGTAAATTTTGTCAATTAAGTACAGAGTTATGGCCCTTGATTTACATTAAAATTTTGTCTCCGAACTCTATCTTGAGCATTTATTGACCGATTTTCTTCAAACTTTGTATAGGAGTTCATACCAGGAAGGAGTGGTTTGGGATTGAAGATGGGTAAATTTTGTCAAATAAGTACAGAGTTATGGCCCTTGATTTACATTAAGATTTTGTTTCCGAACTCTATCTTGAGCATTTATTGACCGATTTTTCTTCAAACTTTGTATACGAGTTCATATCAGGAAGGAGTGGTTTGGGATTGAAAATGAATAAATTTAGTTAAATAAGTACAGAGTTATGGCCCATGATTTACATTAAAATTTCGTTTCCTGCCTCTGTTTTGTGCATTTATCAACCAATTTTATTCAAACTTTGTATTAAAGTTCAAATCAGGAAGTAGTGGTTTGGGATTGAAGATGGGTAACTTTTATCAATGTATACAGAGTTATGGTCCTTCATTTATGACAAAATTTTGTTCTGCTCTTTATCTTGAGAATTTATTGAGAAACATTTTTGCTAAATTAAATTTGCGTGGCGGGGTATCATGCATGCCTGCAGCGCTTTTATTTATTTTTTTTTTTTCTTTTCTTTTTTTTTTTTCTTTTTTCTTTTCTCTCTCTCTTTTTTTTTTACTCTTTTTCCCTTTTTTTTTCTTTCTTTTCTAGGCACCCGCGTCATTCCACATCTCATTCACATGTCTTCAACTTCAATCAAATCAAAATACAGTCATTTCCAGCACCCAACCAACAGCCAAAGAACCAGCAAAACTATTTAATCACACACATACATAAACTTGTGTACCAATATTTCTACAACTGCCTATTACTGATGATTCTTCATTAAAACTTTGTGTATGTACCAATTATTAAATATTCACCGGCCCCGACATGACTACATCACCCAACACCATATGTACTTGAAAAAACGAAATCCGTTATTTTATCATTTAAATATTTTAGTTTCAAACTAACGGTACTGAGTCTCTATATCGTGCTTTCACACTAACAGATAAATAACGGTAAATAACAGCGATTTGTATGACGGATGTACTCTAGCGAAATGTCGAGATTCAAACCCTGCCCAACAAAACAACCACAATACAGTCCCTGCATCAACTGTGAATACCCCAAAATAACAGTCAAATCAAATATGCATGATAAGACGATACCATTTTTTCACGGAACCGTAAATAACGGAAACAAATCTAACTCTGAACCAATACATTCTCATTGACATAAAGACTAAGATTTTTTTTTTTTTTTTTTTTTTTTTGACATAAAGAATAAGATTCTTGTCTTGTACCGAATTCTGAACTAATTCTGAATTGTCCCTCAATGAAAAATGTAACAATGTACAACATTTACAACAAATTAACGTATCAACGTAATCAATTGAACTTAGTTCTAATCTTTAACTTTACATTACTTATTTATTTAACAGAACGAAATTCATATTTTTGAGTAAAATTAATATCTTAAAATCCATTTTATTGCATACTAAAACGAACGAATAAACGCCAATTACCCAATAAGATGCAGGCTAGAACTTTATAAACCAATAGAGTGAATACACCCTCTAATTCCTATGGCACCTAGGCGCCCACATAAAATGTATGTTCCATGAGACATAAAATTTTATAATACACTTGTTGTAGCCATAGCGGATCTGAAGACGATCAAGATCAAAATAATTTTCAAAAGAATTTTACAAAAACATAAAACAAGATTTTTTAAAACGAATTTGGCCACTTGACTCTTGATTCAACTATGTTTCATTCCATCGGTCAATGATCGTGGATAATGACGTCAACATCTTGTTCACGTCAATGGTTCCCGGCTCATATACAGAAACACGATGGAAAAAGCTTTCTTTTACACATGGCGGTTTGCCGAATTTCTCGAAAATAAAAGGTACCATGTAAGTTATTTTTCGATATTGGTTGCTAATATTTTCCCCAATTATTTTCTGTCATTTTGACGAAGTTTCCGTCCTAAAATCGAATATTACGACATATTTAATTAGAAACTTTGAAATGGTATCATTGTATTTACTCCGAATCACGTTTAACCGCATACTGTCATTTTATGCTCTCAAAGGACTTGTATTGTTTGATGTTTGTAACTAAAGGTATATTTTTACATTCTAGGTATTTATATTATAAAATTAAGTGTAAACTATGAAATAATCTATGTTTTTAACAAGCATCATATACTATTCCGACGTTATTCAGATCACCCATGGAAAATCGTGTGTTCGGTGGGGGTGGGGTTGAGCAAACATGGCTATGGGAAAATGACGCTGAAAAAGGCACATGTTTTGGTCCTCGTAATATTTCATAAGGTTCACTGTATGACTACATGCAAAGAATTTGAAGAATAAACCCATCGGTGGTGATATATAGTCCATGATTCGGATTACCTCCAACTTATCCGCATTGACTTCAATTATGCATATACTTTCACGCTCCAGTGGTCACAGTCGCGTGCTTGATCAAAAATGAAAAGCATTACAGATGATGAGGAACAAAATTGGCTTCAAGATAATACTAAGTTTATTATACTCAAATCAATCATATGCGCATGCGCAGCAATTTTCATGAACTTGATCCGGAATGGGTAGAATAATTGTACTTTAGTATACGATCAACTATTTACAACTCGTCTACTTTGTGTCCACCGAATCCGAGCAGAAATCGCAACTATCTCCAGCCCCAGTCCGAATCTCACATGTTCAACTATAAAACATTATGATATTAAAAGATAAATTTGATTCTATATTCTGCAGCACTCTTATTCACTTCAGAGTACTATTTATAATACTTTAGCGATTTTTTTTTTTTTTTAAGTTGCAAGACCTATCGCCATACCAAATACCCGCACAACATGCCATCCGATCTTATCCAAATTAACACCCCCACAAACTAAACAATTCAGATTCGTAGAAATTAAACATGTTAACTGAAATACATGTATTCAAATTATTATCCATCTAAACTATCGAAAATAGATTATTTATTTATTTATTTATTTATTTATTACCATTATTATTATTATTATTTATTTATTTATTTATTTTTTTTTTTTAACTGAAAATCTTATCAGAATTATAATGTAGACTATTAACTGCAAACAAGGTATCACCACATTTTTGCGTTTCGAGCACATTTACATGGTATATAAATATCCTGAAGCATTTTTGTGTTTGAAGCACATTTACATGGAATAAAAACGACATTAAATTAGTACATACGAAGATTTGTATCAAGGTAATGGAATGGACACGGGGACCCAACTGTTAATCGTGATTATTGATGCGACGTGGAATGTTAATGCATGCCATTATGAAGTTTCGTATGCGTCGGCGAGTTCGTTACGAATGCGACGTTCCACATCCTCTGTCCTTGGACGGTAAGTACCACATGTTTTGCTCTCGTGAAAATAAACAAAGCCGAGTTTACAAAATCGGCGTCCACTATGATCTTCAAAATTCTTCTATATTCCCACTTGCAGTCAATTGGAATACTTACGGCACTTGTGTTTTTCAGGTAATGGTTTATAAAGTTGACAGGTAGATGCAAGATTGCCACGAATACACATTACATTCTTTAAGTCCTTTTGTTTTTCTAATTCTTGGTCGTAAACTAAGAAGTATAACACAGTCCTATGGGTGTCTTTATTGAAATATGTATCAAAATGGCTTTGTAAATGCACATTTATCTACTAAGCGTGAAAAAACAGTAAGATAAGCATCTTTTGTATGCATCGAAGATGAAGGTATGTACTACTAGAATGAGTCATGGAAGAATTAGCATTTTGTTGTGCTCTTACAAAAGTTATTTACGTCAATGCAAAAGCATAATTTGTGCTTTTATCAAGCGCAATATTGCATGGTGTATTGTTTCCTTGTAAGTTACATGTACTTTGTTGATCGAGCTTCAAAGCATGTGCCACTTTTATTTTGAATGAGGTCACTGAGTGGTTTTCTGATATAGCTTTGTCAACTTTCGAGTGACTTCTTGCCTCGAAACAGCAAATCATTTTCGGGCATATCAGTGACATATGTAATATGTTTTCTAACATTAAATGACCACTTAGGCTTAACCAGATAATATTTGATCATTTAATATCGGTGGCTCCATGCATTTTTGATAAGCGGGGGTGGGGGGGGGGGAGAGAAAACAAAAGAATTAAAGGGATTTGTGAGGGGTTTAGGTGCGGTTGTCAGTCAGTTTTCCATGGGAATGATGTGTTGTACAAGAACAGCGATCAACTATGGTTATTTTATTGCAGTTAGAAGAGTCTTTCGGGAGCCCTTTGAACCCTCGGCCTCAGGCTAAAACAACTTTCTCCAGCCTCTGCAAATGTTAATACAGTATAAAAACATGATTGACCCCTTTAACATGTATCTAGAAACTATTAATTGAAGTAAATGCATCACTGTCTCCATATTTGCTATTTTATTTTACTGATTCATGGGTCTCAATCTTCCACGATGCATTTCTGTGTCGCATATTAAATTTTAGCAAAATCTACGATGCATACAAAAGATGCTTATCTTACTGTTTTTCACGCTCAGTAAATAAGTGTGCATTTACAAAGCCATTTGGATACATATTTCAATAAAGACACCACAAGACTGTGTTATACTTCTTAGTTTATGGTCAAGAATTAGAAAAACAAAAGGACTTTAAGAATGTAATGAGTTTTCGTGGCAATCTTGTATCTACCTGTCAACTTTATAAACCATTATCTGAAAAACACAAGTGCCGTAAGTATTCCAATTGACTCCAGGTGGGAACATAGAAGATTTTTGCAGATCATAGTGGACGCCGATTTTGTAAACTCGGCTTTGTTTATTTTCACAAGAGCAAAACGTGTGGTACTTACCGCCCAAGGACAGAGGATGTGGAACGTCGCATTCGTAACGAACTCGCCGACGCATACGAAACTTCATAATAACATGCATTAACATTCCACGTCGCATCAATAATCACGATTAACAGTTGGGTCCCCGTGATGGAAGGAAGTATCATTATTCCGAAATTTAACTAAGACGGGACCATGCCGGTCACTTGAAACATCGCACATACAAACAGTCATTGTCACGAAGTACATGTTTATTGATTAGGTAGAAAAGTATATATTATAAAGCACGCATATCAAAAAATTAAAGTGTTTCTTATTAACCGAAATATTTTTTCCTAAAATACACCAAACTTCTTCATATACTCACAAAAATTGGCGAAACAACATTTCTTGTTAAAATTACACAAATTCTGCACAATATACGCATTCCCTTATGAGTTACAAGTATCTCTATTTCTTAATAAATTTAAAATATTGATCTCCAAAGTAGTCTCCCTTATTTACGCGTAAATATCAAGTAATAATTAAAAAAAAAATGTCTCCTTTCTGCATACACAAAACTCGATCAATCAACCACAAAGCACAGAAAATGCCTGGTACTAAAGAAAACAGGTAATTTCCAGACCTTATCTATGCTTTCATTTAAGCAAATACCACCCACAGGAATTTAAAGAGTGACAAGTAACAATGGTTTAAGCTGGTTGCCACAATTTGCCAAAATAAAAATTTTTAATAAGCGGTGCCTCCCCAATGCCTGCATAAAACAACGCACCAACGGCCACAAAACATCTGCACCTCAGCACGCCAACAACCATCCAACCGAATGAGCTAAAACAAATGTAAACCGTTGAATGCGTAAGCCACCAAGTAACCCATATTTAACAAACTGCCCCACTACACCCCTCGGCCCCGGCTACACCTCTACGCACACACATACCACTTCCAAAAACACACATTTGAAAATTCAGACATTTGATGACAAATACCGGTAGATGCTGCAAACCTCAAATTCATCTTGAATTAAAACTCTTTGCCCAAATATTAAAAACTTATAAATACAGAAAATCAGTAATAACCTTATTAGTCTTGATCTAACGGCAGAACATCGAATATCTTTGAAAACTAATCGATTTTTGTCTTGAAGAGAATAAATTCAAATAATAAGCTTTCTGACCAAACTACAAAAAATCGGTACTTTCATTTGATCCATATATAATGCACTATTTTAGAAACCAAAATATTATCTTCATAAACTGTCAGTGAATAATGATCATGCCTGATTATTCTTCAAGCATTGGCCTTTGATACAGAAACAACTTTCAAGTCAAATAATGACATTGAAAACTGAACAAAATAAGAATGTACTTATCTTAAATAGTCGCTGAATAGCTGGTAAAGGATGTATGAAAAGCTACATACGTGTATACTGTACACCACATCAGCTCAAATACATCGAAACTCGATGACAACTGAAACTCAAAAGGTAAAACGGTTAATTCAAAACTATTCCATTGTGAGCAATACTTCATATATGCAGGCTTAAAACTAACTTATACAAAACTGCTATGAACGAATTTCTTTACGACCCGACATATTTAATTGATGTAAAATACTTTTGCACTAACACAGTCTTTTGATCTAAATTCTTAAAACATCTCTCATGAAACTGCAAAACGCATTTAAATCTGTCATTATTTATAATCTAGAAATCGTAAAGTATACTTATGATACTAATATCTCTGCATATCACACGCATCCACGTCATAGATCCTCTAGTCCACAAACAAGAAAATTTGACGAACAAACGAAACGGTAACAATCTAGCGAAGCAACGAGCGTCGATGATTTTTCAAATTTCTAAAATCCTTATATACAGGCTACTGAGAAGTGCTCACTGCCAATCGCACCATTTTTACGAAATCCTCGAGACAATACATGAACTCAAATACCGGGCCAACCATATTCAGCTAAAAGACCGACCGAAAAGAAGTGCATTTATGAATGTGGGGTTGCATGCTCAACATGGCTTCCATGCTAACAAATGCTCAAAAATCTTCATCTCCAGAACCCATGGGCCAATATTCCTGAAACATGGTATGTAGCATCAGGGACCTTAGCCCATCATAGTTTGTTCAAATGAGAACCCAAGAGTGACCTTGACCTATTGTTAAAATTTCATTTGAAGAGAAAAACTTGAAAGAAATGGGAAAATGGACGGAAGATTTATGATTTTAAAAGAATGTGGACCCCAGGGGTTGGTCTGCCCACACACTAGGGCAATATATACTAGGCAAAATAAATTTAGCAATTTTTGATGTTACATATATTTTTGATCATCTTAGAGAAAGCTTGGACATTTTTTTTATTTTAAATGACAAGAACAGGGTTTTAGGCACATGATATGATAAATTTAAAAACGCCATCCTTTAAAGAGGCTTTTGGAACAACCAAGAAATACAGAAAGGGTGTGAATGCAAAATTCTCAACCATAGAACACAATGCAAACAGCTAATTTTTTGTTAAGTTCATTAGACCCATCATTTTCATCCATTGTTTATCAACGTTGTTGATTATGTGACAAATGAGATTGGGGTTTTTTTCGGTACAAGCTACACCTGCCGAAAAAACGACGTCAACGCACCGTCAAATGGTCGAAATTGCCTTAATTTTGCGTTTCTTGGTTTCCGTGGATTTTCGAAAACTGAAACAAGACGGACAAAACACAATGTAGCCAATAATGTGGTCAGTAACACTTCAAAGAGACAGAGTCATAACGTGTCATGCTAGTGAGATAACGCTGACGTTAAACTCATTATTTAAGCTCACGTTGTGAAGCCAGGACAGGGAATTTCGCAAACACTCTTTATTGTAACATATCGGTATGCATCAGGCATTTCAACTCATTGCCGATTTTCGGGAAATTCCAATTAGAAACAAACTCGTAAGGCCATAATGTAGGAGCAAGAAAAAAAAACGTCAAATTCAAAAACTTACGATCTTTATTTCTCGGCGACAAAATTTCGTTCCCAAACGTTTTAAATGTTTTTCTTTGTTTTGATGACTAAACAGTTGCTTTAGCGTGATTTTGGTTTCCCACTTTAACCAGACTTGCAAGTTTTGGTAATAAGTCTTAAATTGTGACGTCACGTCAGTATCGCCGTAAGGTTTGATTTTTTCATAATTTTTCACTTGCAAGTTCTTGCCGAAAGGTTACCACTTACTTCTAAATTCCAAAATATGACTTTTGTTCATTATCTGCAGAGACTGGCGAATGTTACGAAAATTGCTAAATTTAATTTGCTTAGTATACATGTATATTACTATATTTTTCAAAAATCTTCTTCTCTGAAACAGTTTTCCCAGTAAACACCAAATTTTATATGAAGCATCTATAGGAAGATGGAACCAGTGTGTATGTAATTAATCCAGGTCACATGACCAAGATGGCCACCATGCCCATATATGGTAAAAAACCTTTAAAAATCTTATTCTCTTGAACTGGTGCACTGATTTCAACAAAACTTGGCATGAAGCATTGGGTACTAGAGTGCTACAATGTGTACATAAATTATGACCCTGTGATGACCTTGACCTATTTTATGGCAAGGTCAGCATAGGTCCCATATGC
This sequence comes from Rugalucina vietnamica, assembly GCA_964017185.1. NCBI lineage: Eukaryota > Metazoa > Mollusca > Bivalvia > Lucinida > Lucinidae > Rugalucina > Rugalucina vietnamica. The sequence continues at coordinate 33,616,759 of OZ024874.1, read as the reverse complement.
AGTAAAGTGTTAAAATGTCACTGAAAGAGAAAAATTCCAGAAAATGGGCAAATGGGCAGAATATTTATGATTCTGAAAATAAAATGGACGCCAGTGGTTCATCCGTCCCATCCCTGGGGCTATATTGCAAGGTCACAGGGGTCAAGGTCACTGGACTAGGTCACCAGACCTTCACCGCTATAAACCAGGCAGACAATAGGGGGTTACGGGAGTGAGTTATAGACGGGTGCTTGCTATCGTGTAATTGACCAGTAACTTCCGGCTTTCCTGTTCATTGCTGTTTCCTGATCATTGCTTTCCTGATCATCGCTTACTTTCACCATATACATCACGATGGACCGAGCATGGGCTGAACGATACAGTTTTACTTGTGATATATGATTGACATGACATTTAATTCGATCGACATGACCATTGATTGGGCTGACATGACTTTTGATTGATTGAATGGAGAGACTTTTGAGGAGGAAGGATAATGAAGGCAGTTTCTACTTAAAAATGAAATTGTATCCTTTTATTTTATAAACACTTAATGCTCAAATTTCACCCATAAAGGGTTATATATATATATATGATTCTTTCCCCTCTTGAGCTGCGCCATAGTCCATAGAATAGCTCCCCTCGCGTCGCGCCTAGATTCGCATAACCATAGATAGCTCTGTCTGCTTCTGGGTCAAGGTCAATTCAGGTCGTGGTAAGGTCAAGGTCGTATGAGACAATCCAGCTCTTCTATGAAGCATAACTTCATAATACGAAGAGATGAACAGCCTCATTCTGGTACATTATGTAAATTTAATGTAATTCTTAAGTATGATCAATATTACTTAAACATTCTTAAAAGTATGTAATTATTACTTTAAATAGCATTTATAATTCTACGTGTTCTGAGCACAGCATTACTTATGCATAAACCTTACAGAATTTGATTTGCTTGGTTACAAGAGCATGGAATGGCTGTATTTAATATTTCAAAACTGAGACCATAAATATTCAGGGGCATCGTATTAGCATAACTGACACGTTGATAAGGGAGCACTAGCATAACTAGCACATAATAAGGGAGTACTAGCATAAACTAGCACATTATTAGGGAGTACTAGCATAAACTAGCACATTATAAGGGAGTACTAGCATAAACTAGCACATATCTAGGAAGTTCTAGCATAACCAGAACTTAAGCATTACAACAGAAATGTAACCAAGCCTATATATTAAATGCTTAATTGCCAATTAACTATTAAACTTTAGCTTCAAATGTATAAACAGTCTCTTTAAAATTCATTTAAGAAAAGCCTTAATTAAAAATCATGGTAATTATCCATATTTAAACAGTAATAAACTTTAAACTCGAAACAAAAACAAGAAAGGATAGCATTATCTTTAGTCCTCTCAGGCTCTTTTGGATTGTCACTGTATACACATAGAGGTCACGATTCGGGTCGATGTCTATAAATAGCTCCGGGTGATCTCCAAATACGTAGGGGAAGCCCTCAAGTGGTAACTGTCATCTATTCATAGTACTGTATTCATACGCGGTGTCGCCCAAGGTCAGCTAAGGGTCATTGCACCATCACAGTATTGGAAGAGCCTGAAAGTCTAAGATCAAAAACAAGAAAACATTTCAAATTAACAAGAACAAGATAAATCAAACCCTGAACTCCTCAGAATAACAACTGTAACCACACATCAACAGCCATCCTTACTTCTTAGCTCTGCGGCGGTAGTCTAGAATAAAAATATAATCCTTGAACCACGAAATCTAATTACGCTATTTAAATTCAGAAGCTGACTTTTGCGAGAGTGTGTCTGCTCCAGGGGATGCGGTCGTTTATATATGGGGGCCGGGCCGCGCTGTACGAACCTGTTGGATTTCTGTGGGCCATGTGATCAGTGTTTTCCTCGCTCTTGTACGATTCTGTAGGATTTATGCAAATTCAGCGTGGCTAATTTAAATATAACAGCATTGTGACAAAAATGAGAAAGGTGAGATTCTCCTCTCGCCTACTTCACCTGTAACAATATATGAATGGAATCACGGTTTAAATCACCTGCAAATAAGAATAACTATTTATTAGTAAGATTTTTAGAATTTATATGTCCGCTCAAAGACATAAAGCTGTCGTCCTTCTCATCTTATCGGCAACTACACCACCATAGTGGAACAGCCAAATTTCGGATAACCTCGGTTCTGGCCATTTCAGTCGTTGTAAAACACGAAAATGGAGAACTCCCGCCACTTGTCAAAAGTTTGTCATCTTTCTGCAGCCTGCAAGCATAGTTAGCATACAAATTGGATACAATTTAGCAAGAAATGATGCTTTTCAACTTTCGCTAGAGGTAATTCCACATTAACTTGTCGCGATGTCTAGTTATACAACTCGTCTGTCAAACGTCATAAGTTTTCGTGGGCCCACATGTGAACTGTCAACAAACTGTCAGTTTTATCGTCACTCGAGCAATCTTACTGTCTCTGTAATGATTACCATCATACGCATCAATCACCATTGTTGCTACCAATCAATCATCATCACCCTGATCACTCACCATCATCCACATCAATCATCATCATCGTCATCATTATTGGGGCTTGTAATACAGCACATGCGGGTGGGTGGGGAATAAATGGTATTGTATATCTCACTGACTAAGACAATAAAAGCATGATTCACGACCATATCTTCATATCGGAATAATCGGGCAACTGTACCAGAGACTACGACCGTGCGATACATAACGGGTGTTGTTTCGGCTTTAGAATATGAAATTTAGGTGTTACCCCTACAACTACCCCCTGTTTAAATGTTTAGTGGTCCCTCACAAACATTTAAATCCCTAGCCAATCAGGCATTGTTTTACTAAGAGCCCTGCATATCTCAAGTATATTTATTTATCTCAATTTTTTTCTGTGTCTATCTCCTCTCCCTGCTCCTGCTCCTGTCCCTCCTTCTATCATGATGCTCTTCTCTCCTTCTCCTGTCTCTATCATCATCTTTCTTCATTCTATCCAACCTCTCCTCCAGCTTCTTGATGACCCCTTCCTGTAATCCGTTTAATTCTTTCAGTTGTTCCATATACTGGAACATACTGCTCATGCAGTTTACCATATCTCCTTTCAATGAATCCACCTTCCCTTCTAGTTGGTCCAATGACATAGGGTCAGTTTGCACGCTCCTATTCACCAGAGTCTTTTTCACCTCTTTCAAAACTACCCTCTTTGGAGTTAAAACCATGTCTTCACTGCCAAGCAACTGGGGTCTTAGATCCTCAACTATATCCTGATCCTTTCCTTCTCCCATGACGCTAACCCTTGTCCAGTGCCTCGCTGAGTCCTCCCATGAAAGCTTCACTATATCTTTTCCTACCTCAATATACCTCGGACTTGCAGATGTAATAATTTCCAGTCCATCCAGCCCCGATTCTACCTTCTCCAGATGTGCAGGTGATTCAACATGCCTCTCCAGTTTCTTTTTATCCCCAGTCTTGTAATCACAAGTTACACACACGAACGGTATATCGCTGTCCACCACATGCTGATTGTAGAAATGGACTTCCGTCCGGCTCTTGTTCTCGATGTATCCACATGGAATGCACCGGTAAGCTCTCCCCCTCGACAAGATGTATTGAAGCTGACCTGTAGCCATACTGAAATAATATATTGTCACCTACTAAGTTTCTGTTGATTAATTATTATCCTGACCTTGACCTTTGACCCTTTTGACCTTGATTCTAATTACCCCTTATAAATTCACGCGTTGCTCTGTCCATCCATTTTGGCCTATTCTGTCCAACATATCTCTTCAATTTATCGTGATGCACCACACGGTTATCTCCCTTTTCCAAGCCAATTAAGTATGTCACATCACTGAGTCTCTTGAGCACGACGCATAGTACATATTTCGGCTGCAACTTTGGACTGATTCCTAATACCCGCTTTTCATGTAGATACCAAGTGCATTCCCCTTGTTCATAGCGCAAGTGTTCAAGCTTAGTGTCATACGCATACTTGTGTCGCTTCGCCGCGTTTCCTAAGTGTTCGCGCGCAATGTCATGTGCCGCCTGCATCCTATCTCTCAACCAGCTGACATACTCACCATATGAGTTTATAGACTGATCTTCACTATCACATGCTTGTCCACTTCTGAGTTCTGCTGGAATTCTTACCTCACGCCCCAACATTAACATATTAGGTGTAAATCCTGTCGACGCACTTGGAGTTGCCCTAAATGCGGCTGCCAAACACCCGAGGTTCAAATCCCAGTCCTCCTGTTCACCCTTTAGATAGGCTTTACTCATACGTACCAATGTCTTGTTGAATTTCTCTACCTGACCATTACCTTTTGGGTTTCTCACAGATGTACGAGTCTTCCTCACTTCCATCAGTTTACATAGCTCCTGAAATATCTGACTTTCATAGTTAGACCCAAGATCACTGTGAATAGAAAGTGGTGCACCATACCTTGCTATTACCTCATTCAAAATCACGTTAGCTGTCGTCACGGCTGACTGGTCAGCTACCGCAAATATTTCTACCCACTTACTGAAATTTTCTGTAACAACAAGAATAAATCTGTTGTTCCTAGGTGTGATTGGGAATGGACCTACAAAGTCAGTTGAAAGTGTAGCAAGCACAGCACCTACCCCTAGGCTACCTAACGGTGCCTTCGGCTTTTTCTGGGGAATCTTGTCAGCAGCACAGATATCACACGCCAGCACCCAGTTATTTACCTCATCTCTCATCTCATACCAGTAGTATTTCTGTTTTACTCTTTCATAGGTCTTCCGACAGCCAAAATGACCACCCATTCTAGCATCATGGACTTCCTTCAAGACCTCCTTCCTGAGATTTCTGGGAATAAGTAACTGAAAATACTTACTTAGGCCATTTTTCTGAACACATTCTTTCACAATCAAACCATTGTCTAGGCTAAGTGAATTCCAGATAACCCAATAATGCCGTGTGGCTGGGCTTTTTGTCACAACATCAGTACTTGAGGGTCGCTTACGTCCCTTCAACAGATTTTCATACACAAATGAAATGTCGGGATCCTCTTTCTGCATGCTAGCCAAGTTTTCATCCGTATAATTACTCAAAATTACCTTTCTTGGTAGAACAGCTGGGGCCTCAGGATCTCGCCTTGTTTCACCCCCTGTAGCCTGACCTTCATGTGTCTCTTCTTGCTTACCATGAGATCGTGTTTCTACAGCTCTAACATCTTCTCTGACATCAGTGTTTTCCTGGACTTCAATGTGAGTTGTCTCCCTTTCACCATACTCACCATTCTGTAAATCACAGTTCAACTCTACTTTACTATTGCCCGTTCGAAGTCTTACCAAACTCTGAGGGTCTTCTCCACATACACGGGTTGCAACCTCTTCACACATTGGACCATTTTCTACTTCTTCATCCGACTCTACAAAACTAAGACTATCAACAAGCGGATTACTAGCCGTGACTTTGAGTTCACCCCTCGACTCATTACTTTGTCCATTATTGTTTGGCGCCATGGACTTCGTAATACATGTCACCTGCTTAACACTATGTTGATTCTCACCCTCTTCCAATGCTTGGTAACTCACTTCCTTGCCCATTTCTGAACTTCCCAACAGTAAAGTACTCTTCATATCTATAGCTTTCTTTTCACACTTCTTACAAGGCCAGCATTTCAGCGGCTCTAAAGTATCTACTTCATTACACTGACAGTACCAAGGGCTAACACAACGAGACATTCCATCTGCATTACAATGCCCACCGGATTTTCGATAACTCACCGTAAAGTCATATGCGGACAGAATTTCTAAGTACCGGGCCAACCTGCCTCTAGGTTCTTTAAAACTGAACAAGAATGTCAATGCTTTGTGGTCTGTTCTTACCGTAAACTTCCTTCCTAGTAGGTACTGCCTAAAGTACTCAACAAAGTACCGTATACTGAGTAATTCTTTGTCTGTCACACAGTAGTTTCTCTCTGCTTTATTCAGCATCTTACTACCATAAGCTATCACCTTTTCTTCACCATTTTGGATCTGGCTGAGCACCCCTCCCAAGGCATAGTCACTTGCGTCACAATCTAGGATATAGTCTCCAATATCTAAGGGATAGGCCATTATTGGCGGACTTACCAGCGCTTCTTTCAGCTTCGCCAAGGCTTCCTCGCATGCTTCTGTCCATTTGAACTCTTTACCCTTCTTAGTTAGATCAATTATCGGCCTCATCATGTCTGAATATCCCTTAATGTGGCGCCTGTAATAACTTCCCATACCTACGAGTGCACGAGCTTGAGTCGCATTCTTTGGAGCAGCAAGCTGCATGATCTTAGCAATTATCAGGGCTCGGCAGTACGCCATCGGACGAGACAACATGACCAAGGAAATGCGCCCGATCACAGAACAGAAAGCATTTGGAGCTACGTAATTTCAAACCAGCCTGCTCCAACCTACTTAGAACCTTGTCTAGTCGGTCTGCATGTTCTTGAAAGGTGTCAGAAAAGACAATTATGTCATCAAGATAGACCAGGCAGCTTATCCAATTTAGCCCATGTACAATACTTTGAACGCAGCGCTGAAAAGTTGCACTCGAGTTTTTCATTCCCATCGGCATAGTACAATGCTCATACAAACCATACTTTGTGATGAATGCAGTCTTGGGGATGTCTTCCTCTTTCACTGGGATTTGGTGGTATGAACTTGTAACATCAAGTGTACTAAACAACTTTGCACCTGCAACAGCATCAAGGCAATCCCTGGTTCTGGGAATAGGAAAATTGTCCATTTTCGTTACCTTGTTTACAGCCCTGTAGTCAATACATGGTCTTACCTTGCCATCTTTCTTTCTCACCAAACAAATTGGACTACTCCAGCAACTATGTGACTTGCGGATAATGCCCTGTTTCTCCATAGTTTCAATTACCTTGCGTTCTTCATCAGCGAAAGCCAGCGGTACGCGCCTAGGTGGACAACGGACAGGTTTCGCATCTCCAGTGTCAATTTCATGGACGCCATATTCAGGTGAGACTCTGCCTAAATCATACTCATCACGTGAAAATGCATTCTGATGCCTTACCAACAGATCTTCTATGACGGCGGCTTCCTCACTGGACCGGCCTTGACAAGCCTTACTGCATAATTCTTCTAAATGTGAAGGCAACTTACTCTTAGAAGTATTGACCACCGCATGGGGTACAGAATTTTCCGTGTCTTGGCTCATAAGCTGAATACGCCTCACCGCACTGTGGTTCTCAGATTGTGACGGGTCTTCGGACTGAACTAATATACTCACATCTTCGTACTGTTCTGCCGTACCAATAACACTGTCCTGATATACCGAAACTGGGTCACTACATGGATTTAACACTCTCACCTTCTGTGTCGGACTGGAATTAATGTCGACAATTGTACTTGCCATTACTAGCGGATACCTTTCTGAAAACCCTTCACAAGGCTCTACAATCACATCTCTGTTGCTTGTACAGTCATCCTCAGGAAATCTTTCTACAAAAACATCTACTACCTGCTCACAGTATCCGGGGACAGTAAAATGATCAGCTGCTGTGACTTTTCGAACCCTACTGTCCTTTCCCACCTTAAGAATTTCTATATCCACGCCCCGCAATCTAAAAATCCCTTTACTCAAGATCAAATCCCCAGGACCCATTTCATCCTCCTGCATTATATCTGCACCAAGCAATCCCTCATCCCCAATATCAGCAACTATGATTTCTTTTGATAACTGGAGATTACCCATCTTCAAGTTGAAAATTGCTTTACCATGCTCTTTAAGAGTTGTGTCCCCTGCACAAGTAATATTATGGGCAGAAGGTACAAGTCTAGGTCGGCACTCAGGCGAAATCTTGTCAAAAATCTTTTTGCTAAGTATAGTCTGAGATGCACCTGTATCAACTGTAAAATACAACGGAACCCCTTCTACTGTTGCATCTATGTAAGCTCCCACACTACTTGGCAAACTGTGTCTAAATTTCTTCTCTTTACAACTACTGTTTTGGCCTATGTTTTCATAAACAAGGGTCGTCTCACGGCCATCAGAACCGACCCTTTCTAGTTTAAAGGTTGAGAACTGTTTGAACCCATTCCCTGATATGCTTGAGTGTTACCGTTATTACGAGAGTAAGATGACCCACCCCTGTAATAAGCCCCTTGGTCTCTCTGCCCACGTAAACTGTTGAACTGCCCATACTTCCTACCTTGTTGCTTCTGAGGACATTCTCGAGCAAAATGACCTGCTTCAGAACAATGATAGCACACAATGTCTGGTCTCACATAGCTCTGCTGTGGAGCAGCACTTGCACTATTACCTTTCTGTTGTAATTGTCTCTCCAAGCTGACTATTTTATCTTGCAAAGCCTTCAATGTTCTTCCCAAGTCACTATCTGAAGACTGCTTCTGCCCCTGCTCAGCTTTAACAGAAGTCTCAGTTTGACCAACAACAGCTTTGCGTGCTCTCCCACCCCTCTTACGTTTTACCTTTTTATCTACCTGAATGGCTCCTTCGCTCTCATCATCACTGTCCTCATACTCAGTCTGATCAAACCTGATTGCACGTGCATGTTTTCTACCCCGCCGGTCACCATTGCCATCTCCCATCAAAGGACGATGCCTAGTCTCCTGAAAATCTACTACCTGGTAAACAGCCTCATCAATGTCGCTGGGCTCCTTGATGTACTCTACCTGAAAACGAGCCTTTTCATCATACAAACCATCGAGAAACCTCCGAAGAAGGTCTTCACGCCTCGTCTCTTCATCTCTATTTGCATGTGCCTTATCATACAACCGTTTTAATTCTGCTGCATACTCCTCAACAGATTCATTAGCTTTCTGACAGCGATGACTGAATTGGGCTCCGTATGTTTTATTTGTAACCACAACTCTGAACCTACTATTTAATTCAGACACCAGGTGAGCATAATCTCCCCTTACCTCACGTCTAAGTTGACCAAATACAAACTCACCAGCCGCTCCCTGCAATCTGGGTAATATCTCATCAAGCCGATCTTCGTCAGTCCAGTTTCTCCTATCTGCCACCTCTGTAAACCTGTTAAACCATACATTCCAAGGTTCCTTACCTGTGAATATGGGTAGCTTAGTTATCTCCCTTTGTTGCATAGGATCAGTGATTCTCTGCTGCCTCTGAAGTGGATAATCATCTCCGTCTTCATCAGTATCTGAAAATCCCGACCTACTATACACTGATCTTCTAGGATTAGGTACCGACCTACGACCTCGTTCTGTTCTATTTGACCTATTTTGCGCTGTAATTACCCGTTCCGCAGCCTGCCTTCTCTGAACCTGTTCTAGAACATTGTTCAAATTTTGATTTATAGCCCTATTTGATTCTTTAATTGTATTTACCAAGGCGGTAGTCATCTCCTTCATTGCCCTAGTGACCTCATTATTTTCTCCTGCCCTCGGCCTCGCCCCATCACCCTCGGCATGCCCTTCAGTGTCTGTCTCTATACCTACATTTTGCTGCATAATGACAGGATCCTCATCTCTATCACTGAGTACCTGAAAACGCGGCGCAGGTTGCACAGGTCCCAAAGGTTGCTCAAAATTAACATTTTCTCTACGCGTATTAGCCCCCTCCCTGGCCCCCATATCAGATTCTTCAGCGCTATCATGCTCATTTTCTACGGCGCTTAAAGTCACATCACTGCCACTGCCTTCACCTTCAACCTCATTGTCTCTCCTTTTCAAATTTCTCCTTTTGCCCATATTTATTCCCTGAAATTATAGTTTCCAAGTCTTATCTCTTTGCAAGCAAATCTGAGCCTTAATTCATTAAAAAAAAAAAATAACTGTATCGTTCAACTATAAGTTTGGGGTTCGTATCACTAGATCTGTATATTACCAGCGTCCTTAAGGTACCTCTGTATCTTGCTTCTCATCTTTCTGTAACTGTACCATAACCATGACCATAGACTGTATCTGTACTGTACCATCGCTGCAACACTGTATTGACAGATCCCACTTCTGACACCATAAATGCAAGGTCACAGGGGTCAAGGTCACTGGACTAGGTCACCAGACCTTCACCGCTATAAACCAGGCAGACAATAGGGGGTTACGGGAGTGAGTTATAGACGGGTGCTTGCTATTGTGTAATTGACCAGTAACTTCCGGCTTTCCTGTTCATTGCTGTTTCCTGATCATTGCTTTCCTGATCATCGCTTACTTTCACCATATACATCACGATGGACCGAGCATGGGCTGAACGATACAGTTTTACTTGTGATATATGATTGACATGACATTTAATTCGATCGACATGACCATTGATTGGGCTGACATGACTTTTGATTGATTGAATGGAGAGACTTTTGAGGAGGAAGGATAATGAAGGCAGTTTCTACTTAAAAATGAAATTGTATCCTTTTATTTTATAAACACTTAATGCTCAAATTTCACCCATAAAGGGTTATATATATATATGATTCTTTCCCCTCTTGAGCTGCGCCATAGTCCATAGAATAGCTCCCCTCGCGTCGCGCCTAGATTCGCATAACCATAGATAGCTCTGTCTGCTTCTGGGTCAAGGTCAATTCAGGTCGTGGTAAGGTCAAGGTCGTATGAGACAATCCAGCTCTTCTATGAAGCATAACTTCATAATACGAAGAGATGAACAGCCTCATTCTGGTACATTATGTAAATTTAATGTAATTCTTAAGTATGATCAATATTACTTAAACATTCTTAAAAGTATGCAATTATTACTTTAAATAGCATTTATAATTCTACGTGTTCTGAGCACAGCATTACTTATGCATAAACCTTACAGAATTTGATTTGCTTGGTTACAAGAGCATGGAATGGCTGTATTTAATATTTCAAAACTGAGACCATAATATTCAGGGGCATCGTATTAGCATGACTAACACGTTGATAAGGGAGCACTAGCATAACTAGCACATAATAAGGGAGCACTAGCATAAACTAGCACATTATTAGGGAGTACTAGCATAAACTAGCACATTATAAGGGAGTTCTAGCATAAACTAGCACATATCTAGGAAGTTCTAGCATAACCAGAACTTAAGCATTACAACAGAAATGTAACCAAGCCTATATATTAAATGCTTAATTGCCAATTAACTATTAAACTTTAGCTTCAAATGTATAAACAGTCTCTTTAAAATTCATTTAAGAAAAGCCTTAATTAAAAATCATGGTAATTATCCATATTTAAACAGTAATAAACTTTAAACTCGAAACAAAAACAAGAAAGGATAGCATTATCTTTAGTCCTCTCAGGCTCTTTTGGGTTGTCACTGTATACACATAGAGGTCACGATTCGGGTCGATGTCTATAAATAGCTCCGGGTGATCTCCAAATACGTAGGGGAAGCCCTCACGTGGTAACTGTCATCTATTCATAGTACTGTATTCATACGCGGTGTCGCCCAAGGTCAGCTAAGGGTCATTGCACCATCACAGTATTGGAAGAGCCTGAAAGTCTAAGATCAAAAACAAGAAAACATTTCAAATTAACAAGAACAAGATAAATCAAACCCTGAACTCCTCAGAATAACAACTGTAACCACACATCAACAGCCATCCTTACTTCTTAGCTCTGCGGCGGTAGTCTAGAATAAAAATATAATCCTTGAACCACGAAATCTAATTACGCTATTTAAATTCAGAAGCTGACTTTTGCGAGAGTGTGTCTGCTCCAGGGGATGCGGTCGTTTATATATGGGGGCCGGGCCGCGCTGTACGAACCTGTTGGATTTCTGTGGGCCATGTGATCAGTGTTTTCCTCGCTCTTGTACGATTCTGTAGGATTTATGCAAATTCAGCGTGGCTAATTAGCTCACCTGAGCCGAAGGCTCACAGGTGAGCTTATAGTATACCCATGCTCCGTCGTCCGTCCGTCGTCCGTCGTCGTCCGTCCGTCGTCCACAATTTCAAAGATCTTCTCCTCTGAAACTGCTTGGCCAATCAAAGTTAAACTTCATGTGGAGCATCCTTAGGAAGGGGGAACGAAAGTTTATATAAATGGTCCAGGTCACATGACCAAGATGGCCGCCATGGCTATAAATAGCAAAAACCTTTAAAAATCTTCTTCTCCAGAACCAGTGGGCCGATTTCCACGAAACTTGGTATGTAGCATCGGGGACGCTGGCCCATCATAGTTTATATAAATCATGACCCTAGGATGACCTTGACCTATTTTACGGCAAGGTCAACTTAGGTCGCCAATGCATTTGAATGGGGAAAAATGGTAAAATGCTATTTAATGGGTAAAACTTACTGGGAATAGGCAAATGGACAGAAGATTAATGTTAATGGAAAATTTTAGCCCCTGGTGGCTTGTCTGCCCCTGCCCCGGGGCTATATACATGTATATTTCCATAATAATGAAACATCTTCTTTCGTGAAACCGCTTGGCCAATCAAAGCCAAACTTCATATGGAGCATCCTTGGGAAGGGGGAAAGAAAGTTTACATAAATAGTCAAGGTCACATGACCAAGATGGCCGCCATGGCTATAAATAGAAAAAACCTTTAAAAATCTTCTTCTCCAGAACCAGAAGGCCAATGATTTTGAAACTTGGTGTGAAGCATCAGTGACTGGAGCTCTACAAAGTTTACATAAATCATGACCCTTGGATGACCTTGACCTATTTTACGGCAAGGTCAACATAGGTTGCTCATGCATTTGAATGGGGAAAAGTGTTAAAATGTCATTTGTAGTGAAAAACTTGCAGGAAATTGGCAAATGGACTTATGATTGATGATTCTGAAAAAATTTGGACCCCAGGGGTCTGTGTGCCCCCACCCCGGGGCAATATACATGTGTATGACCAAATTATTCAAACATCTTCTTCTCTGAAACCGCTTGGCCAATCAAAGCCAAACTTTATGTGGAGCATGCTTAGGAAGAGTGAATAAAAGTCTGTATAAATGGTCATGGTCACATGATCAAGATGGCCGCCATTGTAATAATTAGCAAAAACCTTTAAAAATCTTCTACTCCAGAACCAGAAGGCCTATGAGTTTGAAACTTGGCTTGAAGCATCAGGCAATGGAGCTCTACAAAGTTTATATAAATCATGACCCTTGGATGACGTTGACCTTTTTTACAGCAAGGTCAACTTAGGCTGCCCATGCATTTGAATGGGAAAAAATAGGAAAATGTCAATTAATGGCAAAAAACTTGTTAGGAATGAGAAAATGGACAGAATATTCATGTTTATGAAAATATGTCTGCCCCTGCCCAGGGGCTTTATACATGTGTATGACCATAATGTTCAAACATCTTCTTCTCTGAAACCGCTTGGCCAATCAAAGCCAAACTTTATGAGGAGCATTCTTAGGAAGAGTAAATGAAAGTTGGTCAAGGTCACATGACCAAGATGGCTACCATGGCTATAAATAGCAAAAACCTTTAAAAATCTTCTTCTCCAGAACCAGAAGGCCTATGATTTTGAAACTTGGCATGAAGCATCAGGCAATGGAGCTCTACAAAGTTTGTTTAAATCAAGACCCTGGGATGACCTTGACCTTTTTTACGGCAAGGTCAACTTAGGTTGCCCACGCAATGGAATGGGGAAAATTGTTACAATGTCATTTGAAGGGCAAAACTTGCAGTAAATTGGCAAATGGACTGAATCTTTACGATTTAAAAAAGAAATTGACTCCAGAGGTTGCTCTGACCCTGCCCTGGGGTTATATACATGTATATTACCATTCTAGTCAAACAAGTTTATTGGTATATATCTCAGGTCTCAGGTGAGCGTTTACAGGACCATTGGTCCTCTGGTTTAAATATAACAGCATTGTGACAAAAATGAGAAAGGTGAGATTCTCCTCTCGCCTACTTCACCTGTAACAATATATGAATGGAATCACGGTTTAAATCACCTGCAAATAAGAATAACTATTTATTAGTAAGATTTTTAGAATTTATATGTCCGCTCAAAGACATAAAGCTGTCGTCCTTCTCGTCTTATCGGCAACTACACCACCTTAGTGGAACAGCCAAATTTCGGATAACCTCGGTTCTGGCCATTTCAGTCGTTGTAAAACACGAAAATGGAGAACTCCCGCCACTTGTCAAAAGTTTGTCATCTTTCTGCAGCCTGCAAGCATAGTTAGCATACAAATTGGATACAATTTAGCAAGAAATGATGCTTTTCAACTTTCGCTAGAGGTAATTCCACATTAACTTGTCGCGATGTCTAGTTATACAACTCGTCTGTCAAACGTCATAAGTTTTCGTGGGCCCACATGTGAACTGTCAACAAACTGTCAGTTTTATCGTCACTCGAGCAATCTTACTGTCTCTGTAATGATTACCATCATACGCATCAATCACCATTGTTGCTACCAATCAATCATCATCACCCTGATCACTCACCATCATCCACATCAATCATCATCATCGTCATCATTATTGGGGCTTGTAATAAATGGTATTGTATATCTCACTGACTAAGACAATAAAAGCATGATTCACGACCATATCTTCATATCGGAATAATCGGGCAACTGTACCAGAGACTACGACCGTGCGATACATAACGGGTGTTGTTTCGGCTTTAGAATATGAAATTTAGGTGTTACCCCTACAATATACATGTATATGTATATATATACATGTCAAACAAGTTTATTGGTAAATATCCCAGATCTCAGGTGAGCATTTACAGGACGATTGGTCCTCTGGTGTTTGTTTATTCATTTTGAATGTTAAATCATCATGATAGCTACAACCAGGTTGTGAGGTGTGTCAGGTGCGACTAGTTACAACAGTACGTGTACTTAAGTTTATGGATATTGACTTTCATTGCAAGATTATTTTGCCACACTTTGCCGTGCATTTGTTGGCCACCCCTCATATGATTGAAGTTCCAGTAGGTCTTACATTGGCTTAGAGAGCCATAAAGATATTGTTTGTATCCTTGCAGGGTTTGCATATTTTGTCCTCCTACTATGGCATTCATCTGATCAGTGGAGTGAAAGACATGGTATGTAAGATATTGTCACAATTTTCTACATGTGTATGGAAAACAACTTTATCATACACTTCTTCATGTATATTCATAAAATTCAACTAGGTAATGCAGTTTAATTTTGAAGTGTGTTACATGAAGTCATATCAAGGTTATCTGTGGAAATAGTGACTCTAAAAAGCCAGTTTGGGACTCTTGTGCCTATTAATGCTGATATGCTTACCTTAATTTTGCATTTAGTGCCATTGTGTATAAAAAACAAATGAATGAAAAGTAGTGGTCATGCAGTGGCCAAGTTTCTGAATACAGAGTTATCAAAGTTTTATGAGGCATAAAAGCTGTGAACAAGAAAAGAAATATAAGAGTTAAATCAGTGCTTCAGCTAGACTAAAATAGCAGGGCGCATCGCCTTGTTGCCCTTTTCCAGCGCCATGTTATGCCCTTTTTCATGCAGCTTGCACCCTGCCCTTTCATTTGGTGAAAAGATAATAAAAATTGGACATAAATTAAGAAAGTTACAGATTTTAGCTCACCTGAGCCGTCGGCTCATGGGGAGCTTATAGTATGGTGCTCGAGCCAGCGTCCGTGCGTCTGTCCATTCCCATTTTCAAAAATCTTCTTCTCTTAAACAGCTTGGCCAATCAAAGGGAAATTTTATATGAAGCATCTATAGGAAGTGGGAACCAATGTGTATATTAAATAGTCCAGGTCACATGACCAAGATGGCCACCATGCCCATATATGGTAAAAGTCCTTCAAATGATCTGCGGACCAATTTCATTGAAACTTGGCATGGAGCATCTATGACTCAAGTACTACAATGTGTATATAAATCATGACCCTGAAATGACCTATTTTATGGCAAGGTCAGTTTTGGAAACATTGGCTTTTACGAAAACTTTGGATTTTTAGCTCACCTTAGCCGAAGGCTCACAAGGTGAGCTTATAGTATAGTAGTTGAGCTGTCGTCCGTCCGTCCGTGCGTGCATCCGTCCACATTTACAAACTTGATTATCTCTAAGACAACAAGGCCAATCCTGATCAAATTTTATCTAAAGCATCATTGAGGAGTGGGAAAGGTTTTGTTAGGTTTTGGGCCAGGTCGGATCAGAACTCTGGTTTCCATGGCAACAGATAGCTGCCATAGACTTACAATGGGAAAAACATAAAAAAAAAATCTTCTTCTCCGAAACCACAAGGCCCAGAGCTTTCATTTTTGTGTGTAGCAATGTATAATGGTCCTCTTTATAAATCCTGCCAACAGTGCCCCTGGGGTCCATACGGGCCCGGCCCCGGGGGGCGTCATGGGAAAAACATAAAAAAATCTTCTTCTCCAAAACCACAAGGCCCAGAGCTTTCATATTTTGTCAGTAGCAATGTATAGTGGTTTTTAGCTCACCTGAGCCGAAGGCTCACAAGGTGAGCTTATAGTACAGTAGTCGAGAGGCGTCCATCTGTGCGTGCGTGCATGCGTCCGTCCACATTTTCAAACTTGAATATCTCTAAGACAACAAGGCCGATCGTGATCAAATTTTATCTAAAGCATAATTGAGGAGGGGGAAAGGTTGCATTAGGTTTTGGGCCAGATCGGATTGGAACTCTGGTTTCCATGGCAACAGATAGCTCCCATAGACTTACAATGGGAAAAACATAAAAAAATCTTCTTTTCCGAAACCACAAGTCCCAGACCTTTCATATTTTGTGTGTAGCATTGTATAGTGGTCCTCTTTATAAATCCTGCCAACCCTGCCCCTGGGGTCCATACAGGCTCCGCCCCGGGGGCGTGATGGGGCAAAACATAAAAAAATCTTCTTCTCCGAAACCACATGGCCCAGAGCCTTCATATTTTGTATGTAGCAATGTGTAGTGGTCCTTTTTATAAATCCTGCCAATCATGCCCCTGGGGACAAAAATGGCCCCGCCCTGGGGGTCATTAGCTCCCATAGACTTACAATGGGAAAAACATAAAAAAATCTTCTTCTCCGAAACCACAAGGCCCAGAGCTTTCATATTTTGTCAGTAGCAATGTATAGTGGTCCTCTTTATAAATCCTGCCAACTGTGCCCCTGGGGTTCATACAGACTCTGCCCTGGGGGGGTCATGGGTAAAACATAAAAAAATCTTCTTCTCCGAAACCACATGGCCCAGAGCTTTCATATTTTGTCAGTAGCAATGTATAGTTGTCCTCTTTATAAACCCTGCCAACTGTGCCCCTGGGGTCCATACGGGCTCCACCCCGGGGGCGTCATGGGAAAAACATACAAAAAATCTTCTTCTCCGAAACCACAAGGCCCAGAGCTTTCATATTTTGTTTGTAGCAATGTATAGTGTTCCTCTTAATAAATCCTGCCAACCGTGCCCCTGGGGTCCATACTGGCCCTGCCCCGGGGGTGTCATGGGAAAAACTTTAAAAAAATCTTCCTCTCCGAAACCACAAGGCCCAAAGCTTTCATATTTTGTTTTTATCAATGTATAGTGGTCCTCTTTATAAATCCTGCCAACTGTGCCCCTGGGTTTCATACGGGCCCCGCCCCGGGGACATTATGGGAAAAACATACAAAAATCTTCTCCAAAACCACATGGCCCAGAGCCTTCATATTTTGTATGTAGCAATGTGTAGTGGTCCTTTTTATAAATCCTGCCAATCATGCCCCTGGGGACAAAAATGGCCCCGCCCCAGGGGTCATTAGCTCCCATAGACTTACAATGGTAAAAACATAAAAAATCTTCTTCTCCGAAACCACAAGGCCCAGAGCTTTCATATTTTGTCAGTAACAATGTATAGTGGTCCTCTTTATAAATCCTGCCAACCGTGCCCCTGGGGTTCATACAGGCTCCGCCCTGGGGGGGGGGGGGGGGGTCATGGGTAAAACATAAAAAAATCTTCTTCTCCGAAACCACATGGCCCAGAGCTTTCATATTTTGTCAGTAGCAATGTATAGTGGTCCTCTTTATAAATCCTGCCAACCGTGCTCCTGGGGTCCATACGGTCCCGACCCCGGGGGCGTCATGGGAAAAACATAAAAAAATCTTCTCTGAAACCACAAGGCCCAGAGCTTTCATATTTTGTCAGTAGCAATGTATAGTGGTCCTCTTTATAAATCCTGCCAACCGTGCCCCTGGGGTTCATACAGGCTCCGCCCTGGGGGGGGGGGGGTCATGGGTAAAACATAAAAAAATCTTCTCCGAAACCACAAGGCCCAGAGCTTTCATATTTTGTCAGTAGCAATGTATAGTGGTCCTCTTTATAAATCCTGCCAACCGTGCCCCTGGGGTCCATACGGGCCCCACCCCGGGGGCGTCATGGGAAAAACATATAAAAATCTTCTTCTCCGAAACCACAAGGCCCAGAGCTTTCATATTTTGTTTGTAGCAATGTATAGTGATCCTCTTTATAAATCCTGCCAACCTTGCCCTTGGGGTCCATACTGCCCCGGGGGTGTCTTTGGAAAAACTTTAAAAAATCTTCCTCTCCGAAACCACAAGGCCCAAAGCTTTCATATTTTGTTTTTATCAATGTATAGTGGTCCTCTTTATAAATCCTGCCAACTGTGTCCCTGGGGTCCGTACGGGCCCCACCCCGGGGGCGTCATGGGAAAAACATACAAAAATCTTCTTCTCCGAAACCACATGGCCCAGAGCCTTCATATTTTGTATGTAGCAATGTGTAGTGGTCCTTTTTATAAATCCTGCCAGTCATGCCCCTGGGGACAAAAATGGCCCCGCCCCGGGGGTCATTAGCTCCCATAGACTTACAATGGGAAAAACATAAAAAAAAATCTTCTTCTCCGAAACCACAAGGCCCAGAGCTTTCATATTTTGTCAGTAGCAATGTATAGTGGTCCTTTTTATAAATCCTGCCAACCGTGCCCCTGGGGTTCATACAGGCTCCGCCCTGGGGGGGGGGGGGGGGTCATGGGTAAAACATGAAAAAATCTTCTATTCCGAAACCACATGGCCCAGAGCTTTCATATTTTGTCAGTAGCAATGTATAGTGGTCCTCTTTATAAATTCTGCCAACCGTGCCCCTGGGGTCCATAAGGGCCCCGCCCCGAGAGCGTCATGGGAAAAACATAAAAAAATCTTCTTCTCCGAAACCACAAGGCCCAGAGCTTTCATATTTTGTTTGAAGCAATGTATCATGTTCCTCTTTATAAATCCTGCCAACCGTGCCCCTGGGGTCCATACTGGCCCCGCCCCGGGGGCATCATGGGCAAAACATACAAAAATCTTCCTCTCCGAAACCACAAGGCCCAAAGCTTTCATATTTTGTTTTTATCAATGTATAGTGGTCCTCTTTATAAATCCTGCCAACTGTGCCCCTGGGGTCCATACGGGCCCCGCCTTGGGGGCGTCATGGGAAAAACATACAAAAATCTTCTTCTCCGAAACCATATGGCCCAGAGCTTTCATATGTTGTGTGGACCAATGTATAATACTCTCCTTTATAAATGCTGCCAACGGTGCCCCTGGGGTCCATACAGTCAAATATAGCCCCACCCAGGGGGTCATTATAGGACCCTGACCTTGTTAGATGATATTTTCATGTGAACCAAAATGGCAGAAAAGAGGATACACAATCCAGACAAGAGCTATTCTGCTGATGTAAGTAGGGTTTTAAGGTCACATGACCAAGATGGTTACCATACCCATATATGGTAAAAACCCCAATTACTTTGTCCAGTGACTGAACTTGTTGACTCTCAGGTGAGGGATCGTTGCCCCTGGGCTACTTGTCTTTATAAATCCTGCCAACCATGCCCCCTGGGGTCAAAAGTGGCCCCGCTGCGGGGGTCACTAGCTCCCATAGACATACAATGGGAAAAACAAAAAAAATCTCTTCTCAGAAACCACTAGACCCAGAGCTTTCATATTTTGTGTGTAGCAATGTATTCACCATTTTTGCATTATCGGCTGGTTTCCAGCTTACAAATTATCAATATCGGAAATACAGGTAACCATTTACCATTTTGGTTACCTGTATTTCCATTATTGATTTTTTGTAAGCTGGAAACCAGCCGATAATGCAAATATGGTGAATAGTGGTCCTCTTTATAAATCCTGCCAACAGTGCCCCTGTGGTCCATACAGGCCCCGCCCCAGGGGTGTCATGGGAAAAACATAAAAAAACCTTCTTCTCCGAAACCACAAGGCCCAGAGCTTTCATATTTTGTTTGTAGCAATGTATAGTGATCCTCTTTATAAATCCTGCCAACCTTGCCCTTGGGGTCCATACTGGCCCCGCCCCGGGGGTGTCATGGGAAAAACTTTAAAAAAATCTTCCTCTCCGAAACCACAAGGCCCAAAGCTTTCATATTTTGTTTTTATCAATGTATAGTGGTCCTCTTTATAAATCCTGCCAACTGTGTCCCTGGGGTCCATACTGGCCCCACCCCGGGGTGTCATGGGAAAAACATACAAAAATCTTCTTCTCCGAAACCACATGGCCCAGAGCCTTCATATTTTGTATGTAGCAATGTGTAGTGGTCCTTTTTATAAATCCTGCCAATCATGCCCCTGGGGACAAAAATGGCCCCGCCCCGGGGGTCATTAGCTCCCATAGACTTACAATGGGAAAAACATTTCTTCTCCGAAACCACATGGCCCAGAGCTTTCATATTTTGTCAGTAGCAATGTATAGTGGTCCTCTTTATAAATCCTGCCAACCGTGCCCCTGGGGTCCATACGGGCCCCGCCCCGAGAGCGTCATGGGAAAAACATAAAAAAATCTTCTTCTCTGAAACCACAAGGCCCAGAGCTTTCATATTTTGTTTGAAGCAATGTATAATGTTCCTCTTTATAAATCCTGCCAACAGTGCCCCTGGGGTCTATACTGGCCCCGCCCCGGGGGCATCATGGGAAAAACATACAAAAATCTTCCTCTCCGAAACCACAAGGCCCAAAGCTTTCATATTTTGTTTTTATCAATGTATAGTGGTCCTCTTTATAAATCCTGCCAACTGTGCCCCTGGGGTCCATACGGGCCCCGCCTTGGGGGCGTCATGGGAAAAACATACAAAAATCTTCTTCTCCGAAACCATATGGCCCAGAGCTTTCATATGTTGTGTGGACCAATGTATTATACTCTCCTTTATAAATGCTGCCAACGGTGCCCCTGGGGTCCATACAGTCAAATATAGCCCCACCCAGGGGGTCATTATAGGACCCTGACCTTGTTAGATGATATTTTCATGTGAACCAAAATGGCAGAAAAGAGGATACACAATCCAGACAAGAGCTATTCTGCTGATGTAAGTAGGGTTTCAAGGTCACATGACCAAGATGGTTACCATACCCATATATGGTAAAAACCCCAATTACTTTGTCCAGTGACTGAACTTGTTGACTCTCAGGTGAGCGATCGTTGCCCCTGGGCTACTTGTCTTTATAAATCCTGCCAACCATGTCCCCTGGGGTCAAAAATGGCCCTGCTCCGGGGGTCATTAGCTCCCATAGACATACAATGGGAAAAACATAAAAAATCTGTTCTCAGAAACCACTAGACCCAGAGCTTTCATATTTTGTGTGTAGCAATGTATTCACCATTTTTGCATTATCGGCTGGTTTCCAGCTTACAAATAATCAATATCGGAAATACAGGTAACCATTTACCACCCTGACCTTGAGGTCAGGGTGGTTCACAGGCGCTCGATGACTGGATTCATTTTTTTTTTTTTTTTTTTTTTGCATTTTCACCCGTTTGGAGACCCTTCATGCAATTATTTTACCTTTAAAACCTTTTCTATCAATCCTCAATCAACCCTCGTCTATGGGCTACTATATAGACAAGGTCGGAAAAGCGGTGTCCTAGTTTAATTGGGGTCATGGGATTCCCCGCATTTCAAACTCATACTTCACCCTTTACCGTTATTTCAATGCTGGCTGTCAACACGAGTGTCTTTGTAAAAGGTCTCGCCCATTGCCTTCATTCAAAATAAGCACCACCGCCCGTAAAAACTAACATTTACAGCATTCTACAGAATTGGAGGACATCCCGAATGAAATCAGCAATCTAGCCGTGACATTACTATAAATACACTGGTCACATGAAGTGTTACGCCAGCGCGTGATATGTGTTACGTTGGTTTTCATAGGTTGCTTGATTTTATATCCAGTCAAAACATTTTGTGATCTAGTGTCATGGCAACAATGCAATACAATTATCCAGTAGGATTGATTCTTTCATACGATATTAACAGTGACCTTCCACTGATTTCTAGAAACGAAAGGTCACCATACAAAAACATTCGGGATCCCATCCAAGTAGACAGGTGGTGGTATAAAATATAAGTTTACGGGCGACTATGCTTATTTTTTGATGAAGGCAATGGGTGAGACCTTTTACAAAGTCGCTCATGAGTAGACACTCAGCATTGAAATAATGGTAAAGGGTGAAGTATGAGTTTGAGATGCAGGGAATCCCATGACCCCAATTAAACTAGGACACCGCGTTTCCGACCTTGTCTATATAGTAGCCCATAGACGAGGGTTGATTGAGGATTGATAGAAAAGGTTTTAAAGGTAAAATAATTGCATGAACATATCGTAAGGGTCTCCAAACGGGTGAAAATGCAAAAAAAAAAAAAAAAAAAAAAAAAAAAAATGAATCCAGTCGTCGAGCGCCTGTGGGTGGTTTTGGTTACCTGTATTTCCATTATTGATTTTTTGTAAGCTGGAAACCAGCCGATAATGCAAATATGGTGAATAGTGGTCCTCTTTATAAATCCTGCCAACAGTGCCCCTGTGGTCCATACAGGCCCCGCCCCAGGGGTGTCATTGGAAAAACATAAAAAAATCTTCTTCTCCGAAACCACAAGGCCCAGAGCTTTCATATTTTGTATGTAGCAATGTATAGTGGTCTTCCAGCCAACCATGCCCCTGGGGTCAAAAATGGCCCCGCCCCGGGGGTCATTAGTTCCCATAGACATACAAAAAAAATCTTCTTCTCTAAAACCACAACAGCCAAAGCTTCTGTATTTGGTATGCAGCATTGTTATATGGAGCTTTACATAAATCCTGCCAAGCATGCCCCTAGGGTCAGAAATGGCCGCACCCCTGGGGGTCAATAGCTATCTTAGATTTACAATTGGAAAAACATAAAAAAAATCTTCTTCTCAGAAATCATATGGTCCAGAGCTTTCATATGTTGTGTGTACTAATGTTTAATACTCTCCTTTATAAATGCTGCCAAGGGTGCCCCTGGGGTCCATACAGGCCATGCTTCATGCATGTCATTATATACCATAGACTTATAATGGAAATACATGAAAAAATCTCTGCAACAGCATGACACAAAGCTTGTATATTTGATATACAACAATGTCATGTGGAGCTATTTCACTGTTTTGTTTGCTTATGTATATGTATTTTCTTTTTATTCTATTACCCCACTTTGTCCTTATTATGTATGTTCCAATACTATAATGATAATCTTTTCTGTGGATGGACATCATCTTGCTTTTTTATATGGCAGAACATCAGGTAGAAATCAGAGCAACATCAATTCTTTAATTATAATCATTGTGTAACAAGCTTTTCTTTTCTCTATTAGTGTCAGAAGTTTTAAATCCATGGTGGTTGAAATAATATTCTTGGATAAAATACAATTTAAAACACTATAAAAATGTCCAAAACCTATAAAAACATGTTAAAATACGACTAACATAACGACCGTACCTGCCCAAAGCCAGTGTGAACATAGGTTAACTGAGTGATTATCAACTAAATACCCTACAGTTCATCCGCGCAGTTGATACCTCGATTTCACGCGCATTTAAAAAACAACGTCACTGTATGATTTTCGCGCATTTGATATGCGGCTGTGTTAATTACCATAATATTCAAACATGTTTATTGGTATATGCAGCAGGTCTCAGGTGAGCATTTACAGGACCATTGGTCCTCTGGTCAAATCCTAGCTGGAGCACTGCAGTTTTATAAAAATAACCATGCTTCTGTTTCAGTCTCCAGCTGATTTGTGTGGTAAGATAGAGAAGGACGATGAAGTGATACAAGTCAACTATCAGACTGTGGTAAGACTAGTACTAGAGAGCAAAATCTAGGTCACCTTGTGTTTACTATATTGTTTTTTTCTTCTCCAAGTCCATTAGACATTGAGGAGCCAATAGACCCTGGTGCACCATGCCAGGGATTTTTGTAAGGTTAGATTTTAGCTCACCTGAGCCGAAGGCCATTTGCCATTGCTAGGGTAATACTAACACAACGCCACCTCAATGCATGTCGCCTAGTGTCTTGTCATACAAATACAAATATAAATACAAATATTTTATTAAAGTCTCACCTCACAGAAAGCATAATATACATGTACATTAAAAACTTTCATATATGAGCAACTCTTCATTAGAGCTATGAGAGACTATTTAAATTACATATTTACAAATAACTTTAAAAACCTTTAAGACACATTTAAGATTGTATTAAGAGTGAAGTTGGTGATCTTAAAAGTTCTATTAAAAAGCTGAATAAAAAAAAACGTTTCACTTGATCTAAGAATATAATGTATTCCGTCTTAGTTTTAATTTGTCACAGCAGGTTTTGGCGCAAGCACGTATACTACTATATTGTTTACAACTCAGTATAGCACAGAGATGCTCTCTATCACTTCTAGAGTATAAATCCGGAAACTCATAAATTAATCTAGTAAAAAGGGATTCTCTCAAAGAGGACACTTCAACAACACATGTTCTTCGCTTTCGACCGTATCCGGACAAGTAAAACATGTTCATATGGTAAAGTAGATAACGATAAGTCTCATAAAATTATTTCCACACATACAAAAATGGCTGATGTTCCTAAACGCTTATGAATCTGAACAAAAAAAATAAAATGTCTTAAATCTCAGAATTTGGCTCTAAAAATGGTTTCAGTGTTTGTTGATCATCATTATATATTTCAATCAGTCTTTCAATCAATCAATCATGAACTTCATTGGATATTACAATTGAGTAATCAATCTTCCTCATATTTATGCTAGCAAAATGTGAAGGTGGGTGGATTAACTTTAGCCATGGTTATGTGACATAGCATTACAGCTGGTGTGTAACGAGGCACTATAGGGCTAAACTTGTTGAAGCTATATTAAAATGAGGCTTGGAGATATGTCCATTGATGTCCCGATTGATGTCATCAAGGCTTATGACTGAGTGTGCTACAGCTATGGATTTGATGAGCCCATAAGAAATGATAGAAACAGAAATGGGGAGGAATTATGGTATATGTCAAGTCAACTTATAAATATAGCAGAAGGCAAGATTTAGAAAATCCTCACATCGAAACAATTTGGTTAGAAATACAACTAAAAAACACGAACTTGTTGCTTTGTTGTTTGTATAGAAACGATTTTACAGCCACACAATCACTATTTGTTAGAGAAATTCAAAACTCAATGGCGTTAGATTACACACCTTTCATGATTTTGATGGGAGATATTAATTATAGATTTTTCTAATTTGATAAATATTCAATTAAGAGATTGCATATGTCGTTGTTTGATTTGCGAAATGTTATAGTTGAACCCACTCGTGTTGCTGCTGATTCATCAACCTTGATAGATCCAGTTATTGTTTACGATGCCAGTATAGTCTTAGATTCTGGAACCTTGGATGTTGATGATTTTGTAAGTGATCATAAGGCTACATACATATCATTTCAAATTAATACAAATTTATCAACCTCGTATTATAGAGACATTTGGAACTATAAGAACACTGACTTTACGAAGCTAAACAATTTGATTAGTTCATATAACTGGGATATAATAAATGAAAATCAATCATTTGATCAAAACTGTTCTACACACCGTTCATCCAGATACAACAAACGCAGAAAGGTCTTCCAAACGCGGATATAAACAATTGTATCGCGGGAATACACATGGTAAGTAAACATAAACAAATAGCATTTAAATTGTTCCTATGTAAAATGTGTTTATGCAGAGCTGATGCGAAATGGTTTATCTTGAGAATGGTACAGTATCATAACAAAAAATTGTGTTAACTATAGATACATGCGATATTAATTTTTATTTAAATCATAAGTTTCTCGTCTGCTTCCCGATTCTTTTCATATTTGTAGAAATTATTTGTTTGGTTTCGTGCAAATATCTCTTCAAAACTAATTTTCCACATCTGTGGAATATATTTATACCATGCATCAAACTGGAAAACTTTTATTTGGTTGTCGATACCCATGTTTAATAATCAGCCTTGCTTACTCAAAGGTACAACTTACCACGGACGATGATACTACACAATGCGGATGATCCACATAATTTGGGTAAAACAAACACAGATTTTAAAATCTAGTTTTAACGTGCAAAACACTGACAGAACGTTAAATCTAATTAAAATACAATGAAGAATCTAGATTTTTATCAATTAAACGTGCTATAAATGTAACCTGTTGGCTGTTTGGTCGGTTATTCACTTGATAGAATTCGGGGGTGGCATATAACATATAACACCATACTATAACATATCTTCTACCAGTTTTGTTTTTCTATGTCTAATTATTTCGTAGAATCAGAGAAACGATATATACACCTGTAAAGGTTTTGTATGTTTGTGTTGTGAATAAACATCCTACTTAACGACTCTTCAGCTGTGTCAGGAAGGAGCCGCCGCTTCCTTGGTGCTCACCAGTTCTTCGGAAAATAAAATGTCTTGCTCAAAGACAAAACCCTGGTATCAGCATGCCCCCCCCCCCCCCCCCCCACCGATGAGGAGTCAAACTATGCCACGTTGCTATAAGTTTTTGTTCTTTAATTACAGTTCAGGATCAACGTTTGCATGGAGAAGAACTCTATAAGCTCTGCTTTCGTTTTAATCCTTTTCGTCATGTACCTTTAACCAATATATGAAGATATGTTATTTGTGAATCCGAATAAAAATATGTTTAAAGTAAACCTACAGGATAAAAAGCCAAGGTCATATGGATAGGTCAGTCATTATTTTCACACCAAAAGCCTTCCAGAGGCATGGTAATGAGTTCTTTGTGCACATTTCTTTCACCACTAATAACTGCTCATTTTGAATCTACATAGTCTATGTATGTTTGTATTCATAATTTGTTTTTGTGCATGTTGCCATAGAGGAGCTTTCACAAAGGATTTCACTTCACCACACTTAAGAGTGAGAGAGACAATCATGATAAATATATTCTTGGCCATATCTTCATAAAATCTACAGACATGCGTAATAGAGTTGGTGTTGAATATGAAAGGTGAAAGCATTTGGAGCTCTGACCATATCTGACAGTATCAAACTCTATGAAGCTAGCTGAGGCTTTTAATTGTCGAATTTAAAGAAAGGAAACAAAGGCACGGACAGCTTCTCGGTTAACATGCAGCTGATATGGACCTATATACAACATGTTAACATGGTTTCCTAATGTCGTAGCCAAAGCGAAGTGAAAGTGTTCATCCACGTTCCTTGTGGTTTTATCACGCCATATTAAGCCATAATTGGTCTTAGACCAACCATCTATGGACTCTAAACCATACAAAATTGGCTTTAACAATGACTGCAGCCAGTTTTCCCTGAAATAAGACAAGAATTTGGTTTTTAATATCCGTGTTTGTTGCACCGAATGGTCCGAGTTTGTTTCACCTGCTTGACAATTTGAACCGTGGTTTGTTGCACCATATTAAATGAGAGTACCCAATTTCTAATAGTTCTTATTCTCTTTCTATAATTTTGCGTGGGTTCTTGTAACGGCAACACTTGAAGCGATCCCAGATCCTCAGAAAAACATCAATTTGGTCATATTTTCTTGCTTTAATAATGATTTACAGACATTCTTACCAAGATTTTTCTCTTTTCGTGCATCCAAGTCAGATTTCGAAGCCTATATTTCTCCAACTACACTTCAGACCCGTTATAACGCGCTGGTCGGGGTCCACAAGTCGCATGCGCTTTATAGGTGAGGCGCGTAATGCAAATCTACTAAGTCGGACAAGGCTGATCGCAGTTTCTGTAGTGTATTGGTGGGTGGGGAACCTATACGACGTGTTTATTGGCTTAACCGAGCTTGGCGGTTTATCGCAGTGTCCTTGTAAAATGGAATAAACAAAAGTGAAACTTTGTGTGTTCCCACATTTTAATCAGTTAAAAACGATCTACAACGATAAAATTCGTTTATTTACAACGTATGAGTAAATGTGAAAAAAGCAGCCATGACATCGCGCTTATGTTGCTGTTGTATCGTAGAGTTCCGCCTTTGACTTACTGGCGCACCCGGATATTTAACGCGGGCACGTGTGAATTTGCCGATACCGTATTAACAATTATTTTAATTCGCCGTTCTTAATCGAGAAAGTGCAAATGCGTTTTCTGATCGGATATAATTATACAAGAAATAGGTGTCCCAATGCTTAGACAATCTTTGGTTTGTGTCGTCGTCGAAATTGAGCAACGCTGTGTAACAGGTGTCATAAATAGCCAGAGCAACCTGTGTTTACGGTCTCGTTACGGTCTATCAATAATCCCCTAGCGGTTTTGGCTTATTTTTACAACTTTTATGGCTAGTCTTAAGAAAACAATGTGTCATCCACACTTCGCGAGCGGTGGATTGTGTCAGTCTAAAAATTACTGAAATGACAATTATCACTCGTGAATATACACGCAGCCGACACGGTTCGTAAACACATTATGTTTTCTATAAGCAAACCTGTTCTTTCAGTTTTAAAAATGCAAAAGATAATTAACATTAATTGTTCTCAATGTACAATATAGAGAAACTGTTAGAAAATAGCACCTTGGCAAACGCCTGACAACGGCCTTTTTTTCTCTTTCTCGAGTACCATAAAGAGAAACTGTGAGAAAACTGAACCTTGGCGAATTCCTTGCAAACGATCTTTTTAACTGTGAATTCATCTGCACATAAACGCCATTAACTGTAATACAATAAAGGAGTATATATCTGGGTAAAACGGCACCTTCGCGTCGCCGCGATTTTTTTTTTTTTTTTTCAAAAGTAGGTGGGCGAAATTTTGGGATCCAAGGTGCCCTCGCGTTATATCCAACACCGCCTTAATTCAAGGCGCGGTATAGCGGGTCTATATTTTATATTTTATGAGACAGGGTTTTAGGTAAACATTTGCAAAGTTATGTACTTTTCCATTGTATGTCAAACAAAAATCAACTCAGCTGATATTCATTATAATTAAAGATATAAATACCCCCTCTGTTTTTCCAGCCGTTCAAAATACTATTGTTTATATCCGCGTTTGGAAGACCTGGATGAACGGTGTGTTCTATGTTTACTGATATTTTTCTGAATTTTTGCAAAGAATGCATTCCTTGCAGAAAGGTTCTTATAAGACAGAATGATAAGCCATGGTTCAATTCAGAACTAAGATTTAACATAAAACTATGTGATAGACTTTGAAAACGTTTTTTCAAGTCAAAATCCAATACAGATTGTAACTCTTACAAACGTCAAAGAAATAAAGTCAATAATATGATAAAATATGCAAAAGAAAGTTTTATTAGTAGACATTTCCAACTTAATCCGATACTGATATTGGAGTTTGACATTGGAGTTCGGATAATGATTTGATGGATATTCTCAAGGACAACATGTAAACTAATAGATGAACATATTGTATACAAACATGTTCATGTATATACACGGGATGGTACGTGGACAATTCGAACCTTGGCTAATTTGGACCTTGGCTAATTCGGTCCTGATTCGGACCTCAGCTGTGGCTAATTCGGACCTTGGCTAATTCGGACCTTGACCACAAGCCAATTCGGACCCCGCAAAATCGAGGTCCGAATTAGCCAAGAATCTGTTTGGGGTCCGAAATGACCACATGTAAAACAGAAATAAGATCCGAATCAGCCAATGCTTGAATCGATTTAAGATGGAAGAATTGCCTATGTCTTCAAATCATTAAAATAAAAATTCATTGTAATACCCACGCCATTATTTCATGTAGTATTCGCGGGTGAAATACTTTGTTTTGATTGATTGATTGATTGATTGATTTGTGGCTAGGCATCCCAATCAACAGCTATGGTCATGTCGGGACGTTGCCTCCATTTTGCGGTAGGACATTTACCCAACAATACGATCTCATGACATTCCAAATGCGCTAGAAAATATAACCATGCAAGTTAACACAAGGGATTATATGTATGGGTGGTTTGACCTGAACCACTTTTCCTGGGCAAAAACCTTCTGAGCGGTTAATCAGTGATCAGACGGTCCGTCAGTAGTGAATAAGCATTATATGTAGGCTTAAGCAGCCCATCTGTTTTCTTAAAACCGCAATTTTATCTTATGAAATGCGAGACCGTCATATAGCACGGCAAGAAATCAGTAACGGATATTTCGTTTTTTGTGTTTTTTTTTTTTTTATATAAAATCTGAACGCAGTTTTCTTTTAATATGGAAAATGCATAATCCGAAGGTCCGAATTGACCAATGGAAAAGGTCCGAATTGACTAAAGGAAAAGGTCCGAATTGACTAAAGGAAAAGGTCCGAATTGACCAATGGAAAAGGTCCGAATTGACCAACAGAAAAGGTCCGATTTGACTAAAAAATTTTAATTGACCAATAAAAAAGGGTCCGAATTGACCAGTGGTCGAGGTCCGAATTGACCAGTGGTCGAGGTCCGAATTGACTAGGGCCGAATTTTTTAGGGTCCGAATTGACTAGGGCCGAATTAGCCAAGGTCCGAATTGTCCATAATTCCACGGGATCGTTTATCGCTTGTTGATGCGCCATGCTGTGTTAAGAAATAAGATTACGGCATTTGTATGCGTCGGCGAGATCATAACAAATGTGTTAGCCCACATCTTTACAGCGGCACTCGGATGGTGGCCACCCAGGGTGGACACAATATATCGGGTTGGAGAACTTGTACAGATGCACACTCTTTTCAAGCCAGTTTTTACAGACGAAGATGTGCCTGGTACCTGTTTTAATAATGAGCCCCGTCGTGAGATGTTTGCCTAGGCGAAAACAAAGGCGCAGATCAGCTTCGCAGCAACTGCGAAGCTGATCAGCGCCTTTATTTTCGCTGCGCGGATAGTACAATACCTCTTCTTTTTTAATCCAAAATTTCCCGTCTCTAATCATCTTCTGTGCTTGTACAGCTCGGGTTGTATCAGATCTGGTCGGAAACCCCGAAGACAGGGTTTCTCGTGCCGCGGCACAATTATTCTAGCACATGAGACACAGTGGAATTATGTATGCCAACATTAATATAG
This sequence comes from Rugalucina vietnamica, assembly GCA_964017185.1. Lineage (NCBI taxonomy): Eukaryota > Metazoa > Mollusca > Bivalvia > Lucinida > Lucinidae > Rugalucina > Rugalucina vietnamica. The sequence continues at coordinate 33,585,558 of OZ024874.1, read as the reverse complement.
CAGTACAAGCTATCAGAGTTTTTTTAACATTTAATGAAGGGTTTTCTCACTATGATGACGTGCCCCAACCTCATCGAAACAGAATGCCCCTTTGGTATGTTTTATGAATGTTAAAAACCACACTTTCTGACAAAAAAAATAACGGGTTAAGGGTGTAGGACACACGTAGACATAAACAAAGACAGTGAAAATTTTATGCACTCTGGAAACATTTCTTTCAAAATAAACTTAAATTGTAACACTATAAAACTATGAATTCATATTGTCGACGAGCACATATCAGTCTGCATTAAAAGCGCTGTTGACAAAGAATCGTAAATCAAGGGAAAGTGTAATGGGTGCTCTTTAAAAATGCAACATGATGTACAAAATCAGTTTTGCATGCCATTATATCATAAGGTAAGATAGAAGACCAATTGGCAACGTCCTGACACGACCATAGCTGTTTGCTGGTGCGTAAAACAAACCAAGCATGGACGGATCCAGAGGGCGGGACAGAGGGTCCGGACCCCCACCCCCTGGAAATGCCAGATTATTAGTTTTTGCCATGTTGAAATTTTCCGTCAGACCCCTTGTGAAAATTTGGACCCCCCCCCAACCCCCACCAACCCCCCCCCCCCCCCCCCACCCAGAGAAAATTTTCTGGATCCGCGCATGCCAAGCAAACAGAACAAACAAAACTTCCTCATATGGTTTTCTTTTTTCCTTGACCTAGATCGTTACAAGCGCATCGTGTTTTATTTGAGCCGCCTCATGAGAAAACCAACAATTTGCATAGGCGAAAACAAAGACGCAGATCAGCTTTGCGGTAGCCATTGTTTTCACTTCACGGATAGTACGTTTCCTCTTCTTTGTATATACGAAATTTCAAGCAACTAGCTGTCTACTTCAGCTGCACAAACCGTTTTGTGTGAGACCTGTTTGGAAACCATATTGTTGGTTTTCTAATGAGGCGGCTCATTTATTTAAAGATGAAATAAAAATTATTCGACTCCAATTTTCTGTCGTTTACCATAAAACCCTGCAAGTTCCGCCGTTGACTGTTCTGCGAACTGGATAACCAAGAATGTTTGAGCGAACAAAAGATGTCACTAAAATTCTAAAAGTTTTGATGCAACTTTACTCATTTGTGTTAACTCCTTCACCAGTGTCAGAGTATCATTGTCTACGAATATATGATCGCAGCAAGAATGAAATGTTACATTAAAATTTTGGGTCTCCGGATAGCTCACTCAGTAGCGTCGATGGCTTCTAACTACCCGCTACATGGGGGTCGAATCCCATTGGCGACGCCAGTAAAATGTCGATAATTGATGAACCTATCAATATCGGCATATTTCAATGGTTTGATTGTCACCTTCCGGGCACGATGGTTTCACGGGGAATTTCCCGACCGAACATCGAGAACTGCTTCGGCTCCCCCCACGACCACAACCACCACTAGGCAGTCGATTTCTAAGAAGCAGAATTGATTGCTTAGCTGTTCATAATTGCTTCGCCTGACGTCTGTTTCTTGCAAGCCACATAGATTTGCGTGATTCGTGACAGGAAACAATTAAAAATACCATGGCCTTGGAATGCATGTGATCGGTGCACAGACCAAAATAAAATCTGTGTACGATTTTTTAAATTGAAAAACTTCAGATACCTTCAGAAAAAACTCTTATAAAACCTGGTACGAAATTTATCGTGTACAGGTACTAGAAGTATAGGGGTTTCACCAACTTAGTTGGACAGCCTTGAGATACCCCCCAGAAATCGATTAAAGTTTCTCGGAGATCGTATATCGTATCTCAGATTAAGTTGGAAATGTCTAGTAGAATTGACGATACTATATGTAATCAAGAACTGGGGAACTCTAGTAAATCATTCTGGCAAGTTATGGGTCATTTTATGGGGAAAAAGGGAACTTAAGTCATAATTGTAACTGCCACTCCAAAAACAAGACCATACTTCTGCATTTACAGATTACGAAAAAGCTGAAGAACTAAATTCTTATTAAATTGCTTCCATTTCAACAATGGACGATGCTCGTATTGAAATGCCATTTTTCAATTCCCGCTGTGACACTTAATTTTACAAATATTCAAATAAATTAAGTCATGATATAAATTATTTTTATACCCCCCGCAAAACGAAGTTTTAGGGGGGTATACTGTTTTCAGCCTGTCCGTGACTCCGTGATTCCGTCATTCCGTCAACATTTTGACATCTTTGCTGAATAACTTAAGTAGTTTTTGCCCGATGTCCTTCAAATTTTCAACACACCTGCACCATTAGACAACACATGTGTGATATGAATTTAGGGGCAAAAGGGTCAGTTTTGCAAGAGTTATGGGACTTTTTAAACCTATATATAGAATGTTTGCCATAGTGCTAATACTAATAGTGCATACTTTGTGAAATTAACTCCTCCTACAGCTTTCAATATTCTCTTTTGATACTTTGCAGACATGCTCTTCACACATATTGAAGATGTGCATGAAGAAGTGTTATGCTGAAAAAATGAATTTTGACAAATACAGCATTTCGAACTTAGCCAATTTTCGATAGTTGCCATATTCAATAATGGTTGGTAGTGGATAGTTTGTGAAATCAACTCCTCCTAGGGGGCTTTCAGTATTTCTTTTCAATACTTTGCAGACATGTCCCACACATATTGAAGATGTGCATGAAGAATTATAATGCTGAAAAAATAATTTTTGACAAAGGACTAGGGCATTTAACGCCTGATTTTGGCCTCAGATTTTGCTAAAAAATAAATTTTGAAATTTAGGTGAGAAAACTATTCCTTAAAACAGCCATATGTCTCCTATTAAAAACAAGAACAAGTACTTCATTCATCCTACAAGCGTTGCCATGGCAATGCCTAGAAGAACCATAGATAGAACAAATTCTGCAGTTTTTGGTCTATTTTTGGCCATTTCTGAACATATTTTTTAATTTTTAAGTGCCAGCCCACACAACGAACAAAATGATACTTAGCATACAATATCTCTGGATGATACTCCATAATTATTTCATTATAAGAAATTGTTCGTAGCGTGGGCCGGTAGTTGAAAATGATGTTGAATGGTGAAAAATAGACCCAAAATTGCAAAAAGTGTTATTTCTATGCGTTTCTGAGCGTTGCCATGGCAACATGTGTAATTTGATTGCGATAGTTGTGCTAGATTTTATAAGCAGGGACATATACCTGCTATTTGCAATACTTTTCTCCTGAAAATTCCAAAATTCAATTTTTTACCAATACATGAGGCCGAAATCAGGCCTTAAAATCCCTAGGCCTTTACAGCAATTTTTAACATAGCCATTTTTTGACCATTGCTTATAAACAATAATGGTTGGTAGTTCATAGTTTATGAAATCAACTCCTCCTAGGGCTTTCAGTATTTCTTTACAGTACTTTGCAGACATGTTCCACACATATTGAAGATGTGCATGAAGAATTATGATGATGAAAAAATATTTTTTGTCAAATGTACAGCATTTTTCAACATAGTCGTTTTTGACCATTGCTTATATACAATAATCAGATAATGGTTGGTAGTGCATACTTTGTGAAATCAACTCCTCCAAGGGCTTTTCAGTATTTCTTTTCAATACTTTTGCGGACATGTTCCACACATATTGAAAATGTGCATGAAGAATTATAATACTCAAAGATTTATTTCTGACAAATTTACAGCATTTTTAGCTCACCTGAGCCGAAGGCTCATAGGTGAGCTTATAGTATACCCATGCTCCAGCGTCCGTCCGTCCGTCCGTCGTCCATCGTCGTCCACAATTTCAAAGATCTTCTTCTCTGAAACCGCTGGGCCGATTGTTCTCATATTACACATACACCATCTACAGGTAGGGGGAAAGAATAATTGTGTTTTTTGTTTTGATCGGATAAGGACTCTGGTTACTATGGTAACTTATGCTTCCCATAGACTTATATGGAAAAAAGTGAAAATTGCCAGTTTTTGCTGTCTTGTTGGAGATATTTGAATTTTGTTTTTGCAGAAATGTTTATTGAGTAGTCCTCTTCGTTTCATGTGACTTTTGTCCTAATCCTTCATTTTGATTGGTTGCAGGGGCCCGATACAGGGCAAACTTTGGAAAAACATTCAAAAATCTTCTTCCCAGAAACTGTCAAGGGGATTAAGCCTGTACTTTGTATACATGTTCCTGACAGTGGCCTCTACATAATTTGTGTTTTTTATTCCAGGCGGATAAGAACTCTGGTTGCTATGGCAACTTAAAGTTTCCATAGACTTATAATGGGAAAAGTGGAAATCGGCTATTTTTCCGCTAAAATTGCAGACATTTGAATTTTGTTTTTGCAGAAATGTTTATTGAGTAGTCCTCTAAGTTTCATGTGACTTTTGTCCTAATCCTTTATTTTGATTGGTTGCAGCGGCCCCATATAGGGCAAAATTTCGAAAAAACATTCAAAAATCTTCTTCTCAGAAACTGTCAAGGGGATTAAGCCTGTACTTTGTATACATGTTCCTGACAGTGACCTCTACATAATTTGTGTTTTTTATTCCAGGCGGATAAGAACTCTGGTTGCTATGGCAACTTAAAGTTTCCATAGACTTATAATGGGAAAAGTGGAAATCGGCTATTTTTCCGCTAAAATTGCAGACATTTGAATTTTGTTTTTGCAGAAATGTTTATTGAGTAGTCCTCTACATTTCATGTGACTTTTATCCTAATCCTTTATTTTGATTGGTTGCAGAGGCCCCATATAGGGCAAAATTTCGAAAAACATTCAAAAATCTTCTTCTCAGAAACTGTCAAGGGGATTAAGCCTGTACTTTGTATACATGTTCCTGACAGTGGCCTCTACATAATTTGTGTTTTTTATTCCTGGCGGATAAGAACTCTTGTTGCTATGGCAACTTAAAGTTTCCATAGACTTATAATGGGAAAAGTGGAAATCGGCTATTTTTTCCACTCAAATTGCAGACATTTGAATTTTGTTTTTACAGAAATGTTTATTGAGTAGTGTTTGACATTTCTTATGAGTTTTGTCCTAATCCTTTATTTTGATTGGTTGCTGGGGCCCCATAAAGGGCAAAATTTTGAAAAAAAAAAAAAAAAAAAAATCGAAAATCTTCTCCTCAGAAACTGTCAGGTGGATGAATCCTGTACTTTGTATACATGTTCCTGACAGTAGCCTCTACATAATTTGTGTTTTTTATTCCAGTCGGATAAGAACTCTGGTTGCTATGGTTTCCATAGACTTATAATGGGAAAAGTGGAAATAAGCTATTTTTTCTGGACCAATTGTAGGTATTTGAATTTTGTCTTTGCAGAAATATTAATTGAGTATATCTCTATGTTTCATGTGACGTTTTTCCTAATCCTTTATTTTGATTGGTTGCTGGGGCCACATAAAGTGTAAAATTTGGAAAAACATTTTAAAATCTTCTCCTCAGAAATTGTCTATGGCATGAAGCCTGTACTTTGTATACATGTTCCTGACAGTAGTCTCTACATAATTTGTGTTTTTTATTTCAGTCGGATCAGAAATCTGGTTGCTATGGCAACTTAAAGTTTTGATTGACTTAAAACAGGAAAAGTGGAAATTGGCTATTTTTTTCTGGTCCAATCGCAGATATTTGAATTCTATTTTTGCAGAAATGTTTATAGAGTAGTCCTCTACAGTTTGGTTGACTTTTGTCCTAATCCTTTATTTTGATTGGTTGGTGGGCCCCATAAAGGACAATTTTTTTTAGATAAATATTTGGTTAATGTAGCAGATCTCAGGTGAGCGTTTACAGGACCGTTGGTCCTCTGGTTTAACATAGCCATTTTTTGACCATTGGTTATATACAATTATTGGTTGGTAGTGCATATTTTGTGAAATCAACTCCTCCTAGGGCTTTCAGTATTTCTTTTCAATACTTTGCAGACATGTTCCACACATATTGAAGATGTGCATGAATAATTATAATACTGAAAAAGTGATTTTTGACAAATTTACAGCATTTTTCAACATAGCCATTTCTTGACCATTGCTTATATACTAATGGTTGGTAGTGCATACTTTGTGAAATCAACTCCTCCTAGGGCTTTCAGTGTTTCTTTTAAATTCTTTGTAGATTTGTTCCAGATATATATTTTAGATGTGCATGAATATTTTTTATGCTGAAAAGTTAATTTTTGACAAATTTACAGCTTTTATTTAACTTAGCCAATTTTTTACCATTTCTCATGATAAACAATGATCATAGTGCATACAGTGAAATCAACCTCAAGCTTTCAATATATTCTTTTAATATCTTATAGATGTGACTGGCATACTGAAGATATACATGAAGGAATATAATGCTGAAAAGATATCTTTGACAAATTTTCTGCATGTTTGACTTAGGAAGTTATTGGCCAGCTTCAGATAATTTTGCGGGGTGTATACTGAAAGCCTTGCTTGCAGCCAATTTCTAGTTCTTATTAATTAAACTAAAACAACACTGTGCATTTTTTGTAACTTTGACTAGATACTCTACTTCAAAATGTATTCAAATTATAAAGTTGCAATGGCACTACATGTGTGAGTGAGAGCACGAGAGAATATGTATGTATGAGTGGAACATACAGGACAGACCCGCTATACCGCGCCTTGAATTAACGCGGTGTTGGATATAACGCGAGGGCACCTTGGATCCCAAAATTTCGCCCACCCACTTTTGATAAAAATTAAAAAAAAAAAAAAAAAAAAAAAAAAAAAAAAATCGTGGCGACGCGACGGCGCCGTTTTACCCTTATATATTCCTTTATTGTATTACAGTTTAAGGCGTTTATTTGCGGATGAATTCACTGTTAAAAAGATCGTTTGCAGGGAATTCAACAAGGTTCAGTTTTCTTACAGTTTCTCTTTATGGTACTCGAGAAAAAAAAATAAAAGCAGTTGTCAGGCGTTTGCCAAGGTGCTATTTTCTAACAGTTTCTCTATATTATACATTGAGAACAATTAATGTTAATTTACTTTTGCATATTTAAAACTGAAAGAACAGGTTTTCTTATAGAAAGCATAATGTGTTTACGAACCGTGTCGGCTGCGTGTATATTCAAGAGTGATAATTGCCATGTCAGTAATTTTTAGACTTACACAATCCACCGTTCGCGAAGCGTGGATGACACATTGTTTTCTTAAGATAAGCCATAAAAGTTGTGAAAATAAGCCCAGTGAGCTAGGGGATTATCGATAGACCGTAACGAGACCGTAAACACAGGTTGCTGTAGGCTATTGATGACACCTGTTACGCAACGTTGCTTATTTTCGACGGCGACACAAACCAAAGATTGTCTAAGCATTGGGACACCTATATCTTGTATAATTCTATCCGATCAGAAAATTCAATTAATAAAGGCGAATTAAAATAAATGTAAATACGGTCTTGTCCGCGTTAAATATCCGGGTGCGCCAATAAGTCAAAGGCGGAACTCTACAATACAACAGCAACATAAGCCCGGTGTCATGGACGCTCTTTTCACATAAAATCGTACGTTGTAAATAAACAAATTTAATCATTGTAGATCGTTTTTAACTGATAAAACTGTGGAACACGCAATACTTCACTTTTGTTTATTCCATTTTACAAGGACTCTGCGATAAACCGCCAAGCTCGGTTAAGCCAATACACACGTCGTATAGGTTCCCCACCCACCAATACACTACAGAAACTGCGATCAGCCTGGTCCGACTCAGTAGATTTGCATTACGCGCCTCACCTATAACGCGCATGCGACTTGTGGACCCCGACCAGCGCGTTATAACGGGTCTGAAGTGTATATTGTATTGATTTAATTGTTTTCACCATTATGCCATAAAAGCTAGTTATATTATTGTATTTGGGAGAGGACTATCTAACGTTGCAAAAACTTGTTCCCAATTCTATTGTTTATCTGTGCAATAAAATATGTTTGATCTAATAATCTAGTGCAGATTATATTTTCTTTTGGTCCTTTGAGATCAGTGAGGATATTCTTAGAAATCAGAAATTTAAACGCAGTTTAGATACATGCATCGGAACATTTTTAATCGTTTGGCTTCTATTTAGATTTGCTGATCTATGATGTATTGACATCCCAGTTAAAATTTGTAAAATTGCAGTAATTGTCTCTGGCCCCATGTTGCCAGATTTATAGGGTCACTGATGAGGCTTGAGTAGCCGAAACCACCATATGGCCCATTCCCTTTCTCCCTGCTCTTAAAGGAACTTGGTTTTACTTTTTATTAACTAACATGCACATTTTGAGCACAGGATTGTATCCCTGTTGCAAATTGATACCAGTGGTGTAAATTTGCACCCTGGGCATATTTTGGCCATGTAAACTGTGTTTTAAGAATTTGCACACAGGTGCAAATTTATCACTACTTTTGATGTGGTCACTGGTAAACAAGGAGTGAATATCACTCTCGAGATATCACTATGAGAGCTGAATAGTATGAGACTGAGGGAGAGTCTTCTGGTCGGAACGTAGGCCTATTGCATTGAAGAGCATTATATATAGGACCTGTTTTTATTTTGTTACCAATGCACAAGTAATGCAAAATGCTGAGGGGGTACGAATGGTAAAAGCTGGTGCGTATTTAGAGATTTAGTGCACAAATGAGTTAATTCCCTCCTGAAAAGTTGTGGTTCTAAGGTATATCCACCATATATGTTTTTGAGCAAAAACAAAATAGATATGTAAAAAAACTTCAATGGAAAATTTCAAGTTTGACAGCTGGAAAGGTCTTTATACCTGTATATTTCATGGGCATGTTTACATAATGTTACAGGTTGGCTGGCAGTTGAAAAAGCTTGTGAACAACCTCAAAGAAAAGCCCAAGGAAGTTATTCTCCTTCTGAAAAAGAGACCTAGACATGTCAGTCCATTTGGACAGATGCAGAACAAGAACAAGCAGAATTTGATGGCCAAGCATGCTGCACAGACCTGCTCTACACTGCCTAAGTCATTGAAGAAGCTGCGGTCTCGAGATGGGGAGAGTAAACAACAGCGGCCAATGCTGCAGGAACTTGTCAGTTCAGCTCAGGATGGCAGTGATGATCAGTACTCACCAAAGTAAGTGTTCCATTGTTATTTTTATCACACCTACTTGTAGCAGGGTACTATGTAGGAGTTCAACTTTCGTTCAACATACGTTTGTCCATCTGTCAAAATTTACGCCTAGATGCACCAAGTTTAGCACTAAAGAATAAGATATAAAAGTTTGATCCTTTGGAATCAGTGAAAACGTTCAAAGGGAGGTAGTATGGGCCATATTGCGCAATTTCAGGTACTGAAACATCATCAGTGACCCTTTATAAAACCAGTGACTACAGCCAGATACATTTAAATATACTGCAATTTCAAAACTTTACTTTAGGGATGTCTAAATCAAAGACACATGCCTAAATGTGATCAAATAATTAAAACATTTGTTTAGAAGATGGCTCTAAACGTACAATTTTAAAACTGAATATTCTTACTGATACCGAAAGAAAAAATATAATCTGCACTATGGATGATGTACGGGGAGACTTTTTAGGGCCGCCACACGGCACAACACCAGCTACAGTAATAGCAAATAAAATATAAAAGTTTAATCCTTTGGAAACATTGAAAGTTTGATCCTTTGGAAACATCGAAAACTTTCAAAGGGAGGTAGTATGAGCCATAATGTGCAATTTCGGGTACTGAACCCTCATCAGTGGCCCTTTATAAAACTGGTGACGATAGCCAGATACATGTAGAAGAAAACTGGACAGTTTTCCATAAAACAGTTCATTCTTCAGCTGCTACTACTTTAGGACATCCATCTCGCAAACATCAAGACAGGTTTGATGAGAATGATGATGAAATTCAGAGGGTTCTTGATGAAAAACACCGATTGTACAAGGCACATCAAGATGATACTAGCTCAGTATCCAAGAAAGCAGCCTACAGCAACATTTGTAAGACAGTCCACTGATTTGGGTACATTTAAATGTGCAAAGTCCCTGGACATGTAAATGGAATGAAAACTGTAAACTGCGTGTATTCCTTGTCTTGGCATATAGTGACAAAGCTAACAAAGCCAAAACCATAAAACAAATGCACCACTGAGGGCTCTTTATACCCCCGGCATTCATGCAGATGGATATATAGTTTTCGCTTTTCCGTTCGTATGTTCGTTCGTTTGTTTGTTCATTCGTTAGTTCGTTTCTTCGGTCGTAATTCCAGAACGTTCGTACAATTTATGTCAAAGTTTTGGTTAAAGTTTCTCTGGTGGTGTATATCTCATGCACCAATTATCAGAAACCCTTCATATTTGGACCATAGGTACCCTATAGGGTTTGCTTTGTTTCCATGAGTTCGGACCCCAGGGTCCATCCCCAGGGTCCATGCCCAGGGGTGGGGCTAGAGGTCAAAATCTAGGTCACCTTTAATTTTGTCAAAGTTTTGATGGGAATAATTTATTTTCAGTTTAAACACATATAATTAGCTCACCTGAGCCGAAGGCTCATAGGTGAGCTTATAGTATACCCATGCTCCGGCGTCCGTCCGTCGTCGTTCACAATTTCAAAGATCTTCTTCTCTGAAACCGCTGGGCTGATTGTTCTCATATTACACATACACCATTTACAGGTAGGGGGAAAGAATAATTGTGTTTTTTGTTTTGATCGGATAAGGACTCTGGTTGCTATGGCAACTTATGCTTCCCATAGACTTATAATGGAAAAAAGTGAAAATTGTCAGTTTTTGCTGTCTTGTTGGAGATATTTGAATTTTGTTTTTGCAGAAATGTTTATTGAGTAGTCCTCTATGTTTCTTATGACTTTTGTCCTAATCCTTCATTTTGATTGGTTGCAGGGGCCCCATATAGGGCAAAATTTTGAAAAAACATTCAAAAATCTTCTTCTCAGAAACTGTCAAAGGGATAGGGGATGAAGTCTATACTTTGCATACATGTTCCTGACAGTGGCCTCTACATAATTTATGTTTTTTATTCCAGGCGGATAAGAACTCTGGTTGCTATGGCAACTTAAAGTTTCCATAGACTTATAATGGGAAAAGTGGAAATCGGCTATTTTTCCGCTAAAATTGCAGACATTTGAATTTTGTTTTTGCAGAAATGTTTATTGAGTAGTGTTTGACGTTTCTTGCCAGTTTTGTCCTAATCCTTTATTTTGATTGGTTGCTGGGGCCCCATAAAGGGCAAAATTTTGAAAAAAAAAACATTCAAAAATCTTCTTCTCAGAAGCTGTCAAGTGGATGAATCCTGTACTTTGTATACATGTTCCTGACAGTAGCCTCTACATAATTTGTGTTTTTTTATTCCAGTCGGATAAGAACTCTGGTTGCTATGGTAACTTTAAGTTTCCATAGACTTATAATGGGAAAAGTGGAAATTAGCTATTTTTTGAAAACTATTGCAGCCTGAGATCTGAAAAGTGGTAGATGCAAACAACTAATGGATTAGATGAAGGTATATGATTAATTTAGGTCAAGGTCATCTCTTGACCTTGGCCGGTCTGTCATCCATACACACTTTTCTAAGATTTTTTTCTCTGAAACCACTTGGCCAATCAAAGCCAAATTTTTTATGAAGCATCTATAGGAAGTGGGAACCAATGTGTATATGAATAATCCAGGTCACATGACCAAGATGGCCGCCATGCCCATATATGGTAAAAACCCTTAAAATACCTTCTTCTCCAGAACTGGTGAACTGATTTCAACAAAACTTTGCATGAAGTATGGATGATTCAAGTACTACAATGTATATATAAAACATGACCCTGTGATGACCTATTTTATGGCAAGGTCAACATAGGTCGTCAATGCATTTGAATGGGGAAAACTTTTAAAATGTCATTTTAAGTGAAAGTCTTGCAGGAAATGGGCAGAAGGACTGAAATTTAATGATTCTGAAAAAAAAATGGACCCCAGGGGCTCATCTGATTTTAAAATGTTATTTGAAGGGGAAAATCAGCAGGAAATTGGCAAATGGACAGAATATTGATTATTCTGAAAAAAGAAAATGGCCCAAGGGCTTCATCTGCCCCTGCACTTGGGTTTAATACCATAATATTCAAATATGTTTATTGGTATATGAAGCAGATCTCAGGTGAGCGTTTACAGGACCATTGGTCCTCTGGTTTGTCTATTCATGCAAATAAGCTATTAAAATTTTGTGTATTCATGTAAATACTGTTTAGATAAAATTTGCCATGGGTAAACCATGAGCAGAACAACATATGCATACAGTTTAGAGAAGCATTTGTAGTACACCTGCATGATTTTTTCAGTCCCTTTCAAGATTTTAGATTCCACTTCAAAGAGTAATTCTTACATAATTATGTATAAGTGTCTGGAGCACAGGGTGCAGGCCTGGGAATGCACATCATGTGAATAGTTGATTTACAGGTTGATTGACAGATTCTTAGCAGCTTCTTATCCAATAGAAATTAAGGAACCCAAGATGAGACCAATCAAAATAGGGTATAGTAGAAGAAGTCATGTAAGCAATGAAAGCAGTATTAGTCATGTTTCTCGGATGTAATTTGGGACTCAATGTGTTAACAAGTGTTTATCAGCATCCCTGCCAACCACCCCAGCACCACCTACTTCCTTGATCTAGTTTAATTTTTTTTCACTCAGATATTAACACAGTTCGGCAGGAAAATGATTATTGATTAAATATTAAGAATTTAGTTAGGACATCACTCTTTCACGGCTACCAAACAGTTAAATGTGTAACCGCGGTTAAGAAAAGAAATCCGATTCACATCCTTCCGGTTTTGCGTGTGAGGTGCACTAAAAGGTAAACAAACTTTCGCAGCTCGCGTTTCCAAGTAATTTATTTTCACCAGGAGAAAGTTATTAAAATTTTCTCAATGCAATTTTGTTAGTTATACATTGATCTTATCGTATCTCAAAGGATTTCCAGATTTGTCTCCTTATAATCGTGATTTTTATTCCCTACTCCAAAATGCATGTTGAGATTGCATTGTACATGAAGAAAATGTGGGTCAGTCATAGGGATATTTTTAGATCCCCGCTAATTGCGTCATCATAAACGGACGGCAAGACAGCGAACAGATGATTTTAACATTGTATAAATTCTGTGAACATTTTCCTTGCCATTGACCGCTGCATTCTATGTATATGTGGCTAAAAGCTGTGTCAAAATTTCGGTCACGCATTTATTCATTAGAATGATAGCAAAATAATCGACATTAAAAGCACCTGTGTTTTAGTTTCTCTCTCGAGTTCTACGTTTAACAATTTAATTATCACAGTGTCTCGTCATCTTTGTTTGGTTTTTACCTCTACAAATCAAGTTTTATTGAAGGGTTTTTGACTTACAGTGGTGTGCAAGAAAAAACAAACAAACGAGAATCTGCATATACAAAAGCCTTAAATATACCTTGGTTTTCCTTTTGCTCATGGTTTTAGTGAGTGATAATGTTAAAAATAATTAACCCAGTTAATACATATAGACAACCCCTCTCAAGGAAAATGAAAAAAAAAATCCAAAATTGGTTTATTTGTGATGTTTGCAGTGAGAATACTTGGTATATATCAAAATACAAACATTTTTGCAACAAACATGCAATACAAAACACTGTAATTCACATGTATGGTATTCCTGGGGTGGGTATAAAACGCAGTAGTTTTGCGCAGCTATAATAGTTAATATAGGAAAACGCAGCTGCAAAGAAAAAGAAGGTTACGCAGCTTATTGAAGAAGGAGTATTAAACGCAGAAGTTTATTGCAGCTATATAATTGTATAATAGAAATAATCTGCGACTTGAATTTCTGTGAATAATAAGTATGAATTCCATGTAAATATAAAATAGAATGTATTTTAGCCCTGAAATTAATATTTCCTTACATAATTGGTAACATGTATGACGGAAAAGTTTATAATTCATGCCTGTCAATTACGTTTATAGATCTAGTGATCCAAATTTTTAAAATGTACTATATACAATACATGTAACAGATTTGTGATAGTTTGTACAGACTGGTCATGGGTTTTGTTCTGATTGCAGAAGTGTGTCAATTGCTTACTTTTATGATGCGAGGTTCTGTGGGCGGTGATTCTTATGAGTAACATTATAAGGACAGAATGCATTTCACAGTGGCCAATGTCGATTGGCAATGCAACATTTCTGGCGGGCATCCAGGTTGCAGAACCTACGAACAACAAAGACACAGAGCAGCATGCACAATGACCTATACCAAGAATAAATCTTGAGAAGTCGTGAAAAATAAGCATATTCATCTGAGCATATGCAAATAATGTACAATTGGTTTGTAATAATAACACGAACATACAGACATTTTTTTTTTACAAGTCTTGCTTTTTTTTTAATTTACAATCTTATATTTTTAATTTTTATTTTTATATTTATAACTTAATATTTCGTGGTGATATAAAACGAAAACCTCTTTTCCTGCATATCATGCCTATCATCCATACATGTATGCTCAGTATTTCTTTCAATAAAGTCACAATATACTCACAATGATGAGACAATTTCATAAAGTTTTTTGTCAAAGATATGTTATTCGCCGCTTTTATTGGCCGGCAGTGTAAAAGGGTCACAAATGATGAGATAATTTCTTTAAGATTTTATTTCTCAAAGATTTGTTATTCGCCGAAGCAAATGCATACAGGATTCAATGTTAAAGTAACATAAATTCTGCATCGCTTTTCTTGTTCTCTTCAAGAATAACTTGAGCGGTTGGTATCTTTTCAGTTAACCAGAAGGTACCGTACGCAGACACATTTTCTTATAACATTTTTTCTGCACTTTGTTCACTCACTATGCATACGTGCATTGTCAGCTGACAAATCCTTGATACCGGAGATAAACCTTATAAACCGTAAATCACAATTCTAAAAATTTATCAGCCATGCCCGATTAAAATGGATTTGAAACGATTTGAAGCACTGTTTAACATTTCAAATACATGTAACCCAAAGATCCATTATGAGAATTACCCTTTTACGTTCGTGACGACATAAGCCGTTACCTGATGATCTTTTATAGTAGAATCGGGCGAAAGTTGCCATTTAAAAGTACAACAAACAACAGATCAGTGTTTTTGGTCGTAGTGCAATAATACACAATGGTTTAAAATGTACCTTTCTCTCCCCAAAACAGGCGGGGCATGTGCGCATTTCCAGTTACCCATGGAAACAATTGTGTCTTGTAAAACTTTTTCTTTGATATTCGTATTTTATCATACACAAGGAATAAGTAATGTATATATAGACACGGCCGAACTTATTAACTGCAACGAAACCGTGACCAGCAAGGTTTTTCGTAGAAGCGCATATATAACTGAAACTGCAATTTACGCACTAAACATGCGACCAGTTGAGCGCAAACTAACTTTGGTTGAAAAAACAGTTTGCTCTTGAACGTATCATAGCCGCGCAATCGTTAAATTTTGCTTAAATTAATGAAATTTAATATTGCGCAAACATGTTAGTTGTAAAAACATGTTGCACGGAAACAACAACCAAAATAAATAAATAAATAAATAAAAAATAAAAAATAAAAAATAAATAAAATAAAATAAAATAAAAAAATAAATAAATAAAAGATAAAAATAAAAATAAAAAGTAGCACCATGCATACTTGTTTCCTTTTCGAGATTAGAAGTATTTTGCGTTATGTTGTTGTGTGATAAACTAAAAGGGCCCCAAGGAATATTGGAGCTAACCAATTGGGCCACCCTCTTTAAATAAAGAATTTACTTACTTAAAAAATTTTGATAATCTAATTAATGACACGCGCTAATAGAGATCAGTTCAACACTTGAACAGTAGCCGATTGTTTTAACACCTCGCAGACATGTGACTGATAATTCGATTACTGAACGGTAGCCTGACACACGTTTTCACACCTTTTATTGCTCAGTCACATAACTTTAATATACAAACGATTCTCAATACACAAAATTGTTGCTTTCTTCTTTCTCTCCAATTAATGACATACACCTATAGAATTCTTATAGCAAGAAATAAAAACGGCCAATTCAGTTCCAAACAATATCTGACATATTGTAGTTTTTACCAGAGTGCTTGACACTTTGTAGTTTTTACCAGAGACATTGCATGCCACATATCAATATTATGATCAGTAAGAAAGAGCCAAACGTCATAAAATAAATACCCTCTTGCCTTCCATCACAGCTGCACTTCAAGTTTTAGTCTTCTGAAGATCATTATTTTGTACATTGTTTCTTTCAGTAAAAGTTTATTCCACACTCTCACTCTGTGTAGAAAATCCTAACATGGAAACTTTACGCTAGAACCTCAGAACTTCATAAGAGTAATTTTAATCATTGTATTAAAAAAAAAACAATGCCAAAAATAATGCAACAACGTTTCTGTCCGTCAGACCGGCAACTATCTTGCATCCTCGCGCACCTCCGTCTCCCCACCCATACATGAGTATTGCATACATGTAAAAAAACTTAATGTGTATCATCTACCTCATATCCTTCTGAAGTCAAGGAGTCCCCCAGGGGGGGGGGGGGGGGGGTACTCTCATTTTTTGTGGATACATAGGCGAGGCCCCAGCTTCTACCCCCAAACCCCCAAAAATACTGAGATTTACTGACCACCCCAAAAAAATACCAGTCTTAGCAGGCATACCCAAAAAATACTTGAACTTTTAGCTTACCCCAAAAAATTACATGTATTCATCTGTTTTATGCCTATTGGTGAAATTTTATCACATCCATATGATCTAAGCTGTTGGTGGGACGTTAAATCCCAAATCAACCAACCAACAGAACATGTCACAATACAGTTAGTATATGTATAGGAACTAGGAAGTAAATACCAAGTTGGATAAAATTTAAAGATTTTATTTATTCTCAAAGTGTAAGTCTTATGATGGTTTTGATTCCATTTGATTTGCAATCATGATCAAGCTTCCAAAATTTCACCGAGACCAGTCATAAGGCATGGTCGCAAACAAAATTGAATCTTAAGGCCTTGTAAGACATAAGTGTAAGCCACTCTTATCTTTATAGAAATAAAGAGATTTCCCAAGAAATGTGCCAAACCCAAAAAATCACTTAGAATTATAGATGACCCCCAAAAAATAATTCACAAAAGGCATGACCCCCAAAAAATATCCATAAAAAGCTCACTACCCTAAAAAATAACTAGTTTTTCTGAAAACCCCAAAAAATACAGAAATTCAAAATTTTGACCCCAAAAAAGTCAGCCTCGCCTATGTATACAGAAAATTTCAGAGTACCCACCCCCCTGGGAGGAGTCCTTTGTGCTACTTTAGGGTGACCGCACAGGACATCATTCATTCATTCATTCATTCATTCATTCATTCATTCATATGATTTTCTTTTTTTGTTCTTAATTTTTCTTATAACGCTCACTAGCATGTGCTGATATACGTTGAACACCTAAAAGATAAGTGTTCAAGTTTTTAATTGGCGTGTACATGTACCTAATAGATATGCTTTAAATCCATGATCAAATATAATAATTATTATATGTTCGGGGGAAACCATGATAATTGTATGAACATTACCAAACTACACCAAAGAGGCGCCTTAAAGTAATCAATCACTGTATTCATGGCTGCATGGCTGCACTTGTCATTTCTCCATATTGTTTTATACTAGCTGCAATATGTCACTGCGTTTTATACCTATATCTCCAATAGCTGCGTTACACTATATATCCCTATGTGCTGCGTTTTCCTATATATTATATATTGCTGCGTAAAACTACTGCGTTTTATCCCGGGCCGTATTCCTGTTTATGATAAAACTTAGACTTTAAAACATTGTGAATACTGTAATTTGCTTTTTTTTTCGTTTGCTTTCATCTGAAACGCTGTACAGAGAATGTTAAATATCATAAAACAGGCAGAGGTTTTCAAACACATCTTGAAATAAATCCTTCTTATTAGCTCACCTGAGCCGAAGGCTCATAGGTGAGCTTATAGTATACCCATGCTCCAGCGTCCGTCCGTCGTCCGTCCGTCCGTCCGTCGTCCGTCCGTCGTCCACAATTTTAAAGATCTTCTTCTCTGAAACCGCTGGGCCGATTGTTCTCATATTACACATACACCATCTACAGGTAGGGGGAAAGAATATTTGTGTTTTTTCTTTTGATCGGATAAGGACTCTGGTTGCTATGGCAACTTATGCTTCCCATAGACTTATAATGGAAAAAAGTGAAAATTGCCAGTTTTTGCTGTCTTGTTAGAGATATTTGAGTTTTGTTTTTGCAGAAATGTTTATTGAGTAGTCCTCTACGTTTCATGTGACTTTGGTCCTAATCCTTCATTTTGATTGGTTGCAGGGGCCCCATATAGGGCAAAATTTCGAAAAAACATTCAAAAATCTTCTTCTCAGAAACTGTCAAGGGGATGAAGCCTATACTTTGTATACATGTTCCTGACAGTGGCCTGTACATAATTTATGTTTTTTATTCCAGGCGGATAAGAACTCTGGTTGCTATGGCAACTTAAAGTTTCCATAGACTTATAATGGGAAAAGTGGAAATCGGCTATTTTTCCGCTAAAATTGCAGACATTTGAATTTTGTTTTTGCAGAAATGTTTATTGAGTAGTGTTTGACGTTTCTTGCCAGTTTTGTCCTAATCCTTTATTTTGATTGGTTGCTGGGGCCCCATAAAGGGCGAAATTTTGAAAGAAACATTAAAAAATCTTCTCCTCAGAAACTGTCAAGTGGATGAATCCTGTACTTTGTATACATGTTCCTGACAGTAGCCTCTACATAATTTGTGTTTTTTATTCTAGTGGGATAAGAACTCTGGTTGCTATGGTAACTTAAAGTTTCCATAGACTTATAATGGGAAAAGTGGAAATAAGCTATTTTTAGCTCACCTGAGCCGAAGGCTCATAGGTGAGCTTATAGTATACCCATGCTCCGGCGTCCGTCCGTCGTCCGTCGTCCGTCCGTCGTCCACAATTTCAAAGATCTTCTTCTCTGAAACCGCTGGGCCGATTGTTCTCATATTACACATACACCATCTACAGGTAGGGGGAAAGAATAATTGTGTTTTTTGTTTTGATCGGATAAGGACTCTGGTTGCTATGGCAACTTATGCTTCCCATAGACTTATAATGGAAAAAAGTGAAAATTGCCAGTTTTTGCTGTCTTGTTGGAGATATTTGAATTTTGTTTTTGCAGAAATGTTTATTGAGTAGTCCTCTACGTTTCATGTGACTTTGGTCCTAATCCTTCATTTTGATTGGTTGCAGGGGCCCCATATAGGGCAAAATTTTGAAAAACATTCAAAAATCTTCTTCTCAGAAACTGTCAAGGGGATGAAGCCTATACTTTGTATACATGTTCCTGACAGTGGTCTGTACATAATTTGTGTTTTTTATTCCAGGCGGATCAGAACTCTGGTTGCTATGGCAACTTAAAGTTTCCATAGACTTATAATGGGAAAAGTGGAAATCGGCTATTTTTCCGCTAAAATTGCAGACATTTGAATTTTGTTTTTGCAGAAATGTTTATTGAGTAGTCCTCTACGTTTCATGTGACTTTGGTCCTAATCCTTC
Source organism: Rugalucina vietnamica (assembly GCA_964017185.1). NCBI lineage: Eukaryota > Metazoa > Mollusca > Bivalvia > Lucinida > Lucinidae > Rugalucina > Rugalucina vietnamica. The sequence goes on along the minus strand of OZ024874.1, from coordinate 33,566,001 downwards.
ATTTTGATTGGTTGCAGGGGCCCCATATAGGGCAAAATTTCGAAAAACATTCAAAAATCTTCTTCTCAGAAACTGTCATGGGGATGAAGCCTATACTTTGTATACATGTTCCTGACAGTGGCCTCTACATAATTTGTGTTTTTTATTCCAGGCGGATAAGAACTCTGGTTGCTATGGCAACTTAAAGTTTCCATAGACTTATAATGGGAAAAGTGGAAATCGGCTATTTTTCCGCTAAAATTGCAGACATTTGAATTTTGTTTTTGCAGAAATGTTTATTGAGTAGTGTGTTTGACGTTTCTTGCGAGTTTTGTCCTAATCCTTTATTTTGATTGGTTGCTGGGGCCCCTTAAAGGGCAAAATTTTGAAAAAAACATTCAAAAATCTTCTCCTCAGAAGCTGTCAAGTGGATGAATCCTGTACTTTTTATGCATGTTCCTGACAGTAGCCTCTACATAATTTGTGTTTTTTATTCCAGTCGGATAAGAACTCTGGTTGCTATGGTAACTTTAAGTTTCCATAGACTTATAATGGGAAAAGTGGAAATTAGCTATTTTTTGAAAAATATTGCAGCCTGAGATCTGAAAAGTGGTAGATGCAAACAACTAATGGATTAGATGAAGGTATATGATTAATTTAGGTCAAGGTCATCTCTTGACCTTGGCCGGTCTGTCGTCCATACACACTTTTCAAAGATTTTTTTCTCTGAAACCACTTGGCCAATCAAAGCCAAATTTTATATGAAGCATCTATAGGAAGTGGGAACCAATGTATATATAAATAATCTAGGTCACATGACCAAGATGGCCGCCATGCCCATATACGGTAAAAACCCTTAAAATATCTTCTTCTCCAGAACCGGTGAACCGATTTCAACGAAACTTTGCATGAAGTATGGATGACTCAAGTACTACAATGTATGTATAAAACATGACCCTGTGGTGACCTTGACTTATTTTATGGCAAGGTCGTCAATGCATTTGAATGGGGAAACCTTTTACAATGTCATTTTAAGTGAAAGGGCAGTAAGACTGAAATTTAATGATTCTGAAAAAAAAAATGGACCCCAGGGGCTCATCTGCTTTTAAAATGTTATTTGAAGGGGAAAATCAGCAGGAAATTGACAAATGGACAGAATATTGATTATTCTGAAAAAAAGAAAATGGCCCAAGGGCTTCATCTGTTAAATACCATAATATTCAAATATGTTTATTGGTATATGAAGCAGATCTCAGGTGAGCGTTTACAGGACCATTGGTCCTCTGGTTTGAAAACTATTGCAGCCTGAGATCTGAAAAGTGGTAGATGCAAACAACTAATGGAATAGATGAAGGTATATGATTAATTTAGGTCAAGGTCATCTCTTGACCTTGGCCGGTCTGTTGTCCATACACACTTTTCAAAGATTTTTTTCTCTGAAACCACTTGGCCAATCAAAGCCAAATTTTATATGAAGCATCTATAGGAAGTTGGAACCAATGTATATATAAATAATCCAGGTCACATGACCAAGATAGCCGCCATGCCCATATATGGTAAAAACCCTTAAAATATCTTCTTCTCCAGAACCGGTGAACCGATTTCAACAAAACTTTGCATGAAGTATGGATGACTCAAACAAAGTATATATAAAACATGACCCTGTGGTGACCTTGACCTATTTTATGGCAAGGTCAACATAGGTCGTCAATGCATTTGAATGGGGAAAACTTTTAAAATGTCATTTTAAGTGAAAGTCTTGCAGGAAATGGGCAGTAGGACTGAAATTTAATGATTCTGAAAAAAAAATGGACCCCAGGGGCTCATCTGCTTTTAAAATGTTATTTGAAGGGGAAAATGAGCAGGAAATTGGCAAATGGACAGAATATTGATTGTTCTGAAAAAAGAAAATGGCCCAAGGGCTTCATCTGCCCCTGCACTGGGGTTAAATACCATAATATTCAAATATGTTTATTGGCATATGAAGCAGATCTCAGGTGAGCGTTTACAGGACCATTGGTCCTCTGGTTTTAATGATTAAATGCTTAACCATTTTTTCTTCCCTTCGAAAAATAAATGTTGAACCCTAAGAAAAGTGAATACTGTAAATTCGGAAATTTTCGCGAGACTTTTATTTCGCGAATTTTCGATTTCTGAATTATTAGCGAGTTCTTGAATTCGCGAGCGAGTACTCGTGCAGTCTATAAAGCTAATAGTAATTCTTTATTAGCGAGAACTTTATTTTCGCGAAGCAACGACTTCGCGAATATTAGCGAAAATTAAGTACTCGCGAAAATTTCCGGATTTACAGTACTGTGGCAGACATCAGTTGTAATTTATTTAATATATAACTACAAATTTGTCGCGGAACAATCACAAAAACATGGTATTTAACAGCAAATTGCCAAGTTTTTAGTTGTATTTTGCTGTTCTTGACCATGTTGAAACACATGTTTCGAAGGAGGGATTAAATAACCCCCAAAAACATCAAGTAATGTTGCAAACTGTTTTGGTGCTGTCTAACAATGATACATAAGTGACAAAATAGCATTCTTAGATTTTTGATACCGTACTGTACTACAAAATAATTATCGATCGATCCGAATAGTGTATGTTTTGTTTACATTTTGTTGCACCTCACACGCAAAACCGGAAGGACGTGAATCGGATGTCTATTCTTAACCGGCGGTTACGCATTTAACTGTTTGGTAGCCGTGTCTTTGGGACAGTCACTTCCATGCTTGTTATACCCCCGGCATTTATGCCAACGGGTATATAGTTTTCGCTTTTCCGTTCGTATGTTAGTTAGTTAGTTAGTTAGTTCGTTTCTTCGTTCGTAATTCCGGAACGTTCGTGGAATTTACGTCAAAGTTTTGGTTAAAGTTTCTCTAGAGGTGTATATCTCATGAACCAATGGTCAGAAACCATTCATATTTGGACCATAGGTACCCTATAGGGTTTGCTTTGTTTCCATGAGTTGGGACCCCAGGGCCCATCCCCAGGGGTAGGGCTGGAGGTCAAAATCTAGGTCACCTTTAAAATATGCTGTTAACAATTTTAATGTTTCTTCTACAAGTCCATATCTTAACAAACAATCATAGGGATGTATTCTTATTTAGTTCATAGATACCCTATAGGGTTTGCTTTCATACTCCATGCTCGGTATGATCTCCAGGGGGGTGGGGCTAGAGGTCAAAATCTAGGACTTATTTATAATATGATAAATATCATAATAAATATTTTCTGTAAGTCTATTTTCTTGACATCCACAAAGTTTTATCAGAAAGCATTCATACTTAGACCATAGGTACCATGTAAGGTTCAGACACTAGGGTCCATGTGCGGGGGGTGGGGCTAGAGGTCAAAATCTAGAACTTCTTTAAAAAAATGTATTTCTTTACTTTTCTTTACCACCATGTTCAGAAATGATTCGTACTTGCACCAAAGGTACACTATAAGGTTTGCCCTGTTCCTAATGACATTAGACTCTAGGGTCCATGCCCTGAGGGTGGGGCTAGAGGTCAAAATATAGGACATCTTTTTTTTTTTTTTTTTTAATATTATTGAAGAATGACATTCTACTTTACATCTAGGACCGAGGACCTGACCCTCAATGTCCGCGATCAAGTCCTAGATTGAGTATACAAGTCAGCTCTGTATACTGCTCTAAAATAGATCTGTCATTCTACTACACCCCCCCCCCCCCACTCCCCATGGTTTTAGACAGTGTTTTTTGCAAATACAAATTTATAAGATTTACTTGTTGAGGGCGCTCTCTTTCATCAGGAATTGAGGTTTAATGTGTCACTGTCAGTGAGCATGTCTGGATTGGTGGTGGTGGGCTGAGGGGTGGGGGCGTTGGAGGGAGCTACCAGCCGGGGGTATACGTGCCTCTCAAGGCACTTTTTCTAGTGTTTTGAATAGTTCCCGGCCTTAGTTCCCCCCAAAAAAACATTACGTCTGAATTCAAGTTTAGTGGGGGAAACTTCCATTGTTTATTTCATGCTAAAATGATGCCGGACTGTCCAAATTGATGAGCATCCAACGCTAGATATAACTATTCACAATATTCAATGACTGCCTCTGAGAATTCAGGTCCCTTATTCAAGCACACCTCAGCCTCTTGATGAAATATGCACCCTTTCATTCCTGAAATCGGAATTAAGAATGATCCTATTAAGCAGTTCATCACACGCCTCAGGATCAGGGCTGACCCCCTTCATGCACCGTTTCATGCCTGATTAGGCTTAGAGATTGCCCGTCATGCCTGAAGACTCAAGCCTCTGGGGGAATCCTTTTTGCACCGTTTCATGCCTGATCTAAGGCAGTGAAATTGCCCTTCATGCCTGAACTTGCTAGCCTTTGGTCTCGAGAGCACCGTTCATGCCTGATGTCTCAGACCTGTCCAGGATCCCCCAGCATTCAGGGGTCAAGCCTATCATGTACACAGATCCATGCATAACACTCAGAATATGGCTTAATAGGGTCATTCAAGGGAGCATGAATTTTCTCAGATCCAGACTGTTACACTCATAGATGTGCTATCTCATGATTTGGGGAGTTCCAGGTTTGCAAATGCTGCAAAGATGTTTGGTAGTGAGCTGTCCCCAAGACAGAGCCAAGATAGTTTTGTTAGCTCGACTGCACGAAGTGCATAGAGCTATTGCAGTCACCCCGGTCGTCCACGTTCCCGTTCCCGTTCCCGTGCGCGTGCGCGTGCGCGTCACACTTGCGTTAAAGTTTTCTAGAAGTCCATATCTTGACAACCACTCATCAGAAAGCATTCATACTTGGACCATAGATACCCTGTAGGGTTAGCTTTTATTCCATGGCATCGGGCCCCTGGGTCCAGGCCAGGGGGTGGGGCTGGAGGTTAAAATCTAGAACACCTTCAAAAATGGCAATTCTTGTGTTAAAGTTTTCTAGAAGTCCATATCTTGACAACCACTCATCAGAAAGCATTGATACTTGGGCCATTGAAACCCTGTAGGGTCGGCTTTCATTCCATGGCATCAGATCCCTGGGTCCATGCCAGGGGGTGGGGCTAGAGGTTAAAATCTAGAACACCATTAATGATAATGGCTTTTCTGTGATATAGTATTCTAGAAGTCTATATCTTGAAAACTTTTTATCAGGGGGCTTTCATACTCGGACCATAGGTACCCTGTAGGGTTGAGTTTCATTTCATGGCATCGGATCTCTGGGTCCATGCCTGGGGGGTGGGGCTGGAGGTTAAAAACTAGAACACTGTAAAAAATAGATATACTGCTGTGTAACTTTTACAAGGAGTCCATATCTTGACAACAACTTATCATAAAGCATTCATACTTCATACACTTTAGGTTCCATGGCATCGGACCTCTGGGTCGTAGTCAGGGGGGCGGGGCTAGAGGTCAAAATCTAGAACTCCCAGAATTTTTTTTTCTTTTTATTTCTTAATAGAAACAACTTAGGAAGATGGTTGGTCATTCATCTTTTGACTTTGTGACACTGACTTGTGTGTCATGACGGTAAGGGTCGGTTGACCTACTTTCCATGGTTCAGTGATTTTGCCTTATATCTTGACACTCAATTTGTATATTTTCTTACTTCTTTCAGATTATGAGCGAGTACGACCAGGCCTTTGACCCCAATATACTTATAGGTCACAGTGACCTAATTTCACGGTTCAGTGATTTTGCCTTATATCTTGACACTCAATTAGTATATTTTCATACTTTTTTCAGATTATGAGTGAGTATGACCAGACCTTTGACCCCAATATACTTATAGGTCACTGTGACCTAATTTCACGGTTCAGTGATTTTGCCTTATATCTCCGTACTCAAATGGTGTATGAACAAACTTCTTTCAAAGTATGTTTGCGTATGACAAGACCTTTGACCCTGAAGTAGTCCTAGGTCACTGCGACCTAATTTCACGGTTCAGTGATTTTGCCTTATATCTTGACACTCAATTAGTATATTTTTATAATTTTTTCAGATTATGAGTGAGTATGACCAGACCTTTGACCCCAATATACTTATAGGTCACTGTGACCTAATTTCACGGTTCAGTGATTTTGCCTTATATCTCGGCACTCAAATGGTTTATGAACAAACTTCTTTCAAAGTATGTTTGCGTATGACAAGACCTTTGACCCTGAAGTAGTCCTAGGTCACTGTGACCTAATTTCATGGTTCAGTGATTTTGCCTTATATCTTGACTCTCAATTAGTATATTTTCATACTTTTTTCAGATTATGAGTGAGTATGACCAGACCTTTTACCCCAATATACTTATAGGTCACTGTGACCTAATTTCACGGTTCAGTGATTTTGCCTTATATCTCCATACTCAAATGGTGTATGAACAAACTTCTTTCAAAGTATGTTTGCGTATGACAAGACCTTTGACCCTGAAGTAGTCCTAGGTCACTGCGACCTAATTTCACGGTTCAGTGATTTTGCCTTATATCTTGACACTCAATTAGTATATTTTTATAATTTTTTCAGATTATGAGTGAGTATGACCAGACCTTTGACCCCAATATACTTATAGGTCACTGTGACCTAATTTCATGGTTCAGTGACTTTGCCTTATATCTCGGCACTCAAGTAGTTTATGAACAAACTTCTTTGACACTATGTTTGCGTATGACAAGACCTTTGACCCTTAAGTAGTCCTAGGTCACTATGACCTAATTTCACGGTTGAGTGATTTTCCTTTATATCTCGGCACTCAATTGGTATATGAACATACTTCTTTCACAATATGTATGAGTATGACAAGACCTTTGACCGTAAAGTATTCCTGGGTCACTCTGACCTAATTTCATGGTTCAGTGATTTTGCCTTATATCTCGACACTCAGTTGGTATTTTTTCATACTGATTATGGATGAGTATGACCAGACCTTTAACCCAAACATACTTATAGGTCACTATGACCTAATTTCATGGTTCAGTGATTTTGCTTTATATCTCAACACTGAATGGGTATATGATCATATTTCTTTCACATTATGAGTAGTATCACTAGACTTTTGACCCTGAAATACTTATAGGTCAGTGTGACCTTATTTCACGGTTCAGTGATTTTGCCTTGTGTCTTGGCACTCAGTTGGTATATGAACACATTTCTTTCACAGTATGAGTGAGACCTTTAAATCTTAGGTAGTTATAGTAGTTATAGGTAGTTATAGTTAACTTTCATGGTTCAGTGATTTTGCCTTATTGCATCAAGGCAAAAAGATGTATGAGCATAATGGGTTTGGCCTTATGTTTGACAAAGGTCAGAAGCAGTCGAGCACGCTGTCCTGCGACAGCTCTTATTTTTGTTTTGTTTTAAAAGGTATTTGTTTGTGTATGAATTTGATATGTTATTCAGTTCATGTATAAGTAATTAAAATACATGAATGTCAATCATTTTGTTGTTTGTGTATAAAGTTAAAGTTTTTCTGGTGGTGTATATTTCATGAGCTAATTGTCAGAAATCATTCATATTTGGACTTCAGGTACCCTAAAAGGTTTGCTTTGTTTCAAGGAGTTCGGACCTGAGGGTCCATGCCCGGGGGTGGGGCTAGAGTTCAAAATCTAGGTCACCTTGAAAATGTGCTATTTACATAGTGTTTTTTTCTTCTCTAAGTTAATATCTCAACAAATACTCATAGGAAGGTATTCCTATTTGGATCATAGATGCCCTTTAGGGTTATATTGCATTCCATGGCATCAAACAGTAGGGGTGTTGTTTTGATAGGGGGTAGGGAGGGGTGCTTGGTGGCTACCGGCTGGGGGGTAAACGTGCCTCTCAAGGCACTTTTTCTAGTTTTTTAAACCAACACAAGTGATGTGGAACTGGTAAAATGATTTAGAACTGACAGAAATAATAGTCTTCTATAGCATGCAGCTGGTTCACAAACTTAATAACATTACATTTATAAGAAAGAGATTCCTTTAAAACTTAATTTGCATATAGCAACTACAGTTCAACCTCATTACAACGCGCCTCATTATAATGCGGTTTTCATTATAACACGGTCATGTTATGGCTCCCAAAATGATTGTTTACCTATATGTCTATTGAAAGCAACCTCATTATAACACGGTTCACTAATAACACGGTCTAATTATGTGGACCCCAAAGATAGCGTTATAATGAGGTTCACCTGTATTTGGAAAATGTATTGAACAAAACATGATTCGGAACTGGTAAAATAACTTTTACCAAGCACTTTGAATGTGGAAACACTATGGAAAGTTAAGTTTTCATTTAAAATTTCCAAATATACAGTATGTCATGTTGTCCACTGTTACAGAGAAGCTACTGATGGTAATGACACTGACAATGAGGTGTTTAGGAGTGGCTCTGAGTCTCCACAGTTTACTCTTCCAGTGATAGTAGACCCTAAACAGCGGAGGGCCACCGTCAGTGGAGGATCACCCACCCTGAGTCGACCCCTGCTCATCATAGAGGATTTGGATACACCAACAAGACCTAAGTCGTTTACCATTGAAGGTTCCACAGCTAATATGCCCACAGAGATTGTCATTAATTCTCCAGGTGTGTAGAAAATAGCAATTTCTCACCCATCAGACAAGCATTTTAGCTCATCTGAGCCGAAGGCTCACAAGGTGAGCTTATAGGATGGCCATGCTCCGGCGTCCGTCCGTCGTCCGTCCACAATTTCAAAGATCTTCTCCTCTGAAACCGCATGGTCAATCAAAGCCAAATTTTATATGAAGCATCTATAGGAAGGGGGAACCAATGTATATATAAATAATCCAGGTCACATGACCAAGATGGCCACCACGCCCATATATGGCAAAAACCTTTAAAAATCTTCTTGAAGGTGAGCTTATAGGATGGCCATGATCCGGCGTCCGTCTGTCCGAACTAACCAGAGGTACTATGTGGGGTGAGTTATGAGAATATTGGTGAAATGTGGGGTGTTCTGAGAGTAATGTGGGGTGCACACTTGTATTATGGGTTGCGATTTATTCTGTAAATGGTGAATCACCCCACTATTTTCTATGGCATGGACATTGGTCACCCCACAATGTCTCTCTGGTAGGAGCGTCCGTCCACAATTTCAAAGATCATCTCCTCTGAAACCGCTTGGCCAATCAAAGCCAAATTTTATATGAAGCATCAATAGGAAGGGGGAACCAATGTATATATAAGAAATCCAAGTCACATGACCAAGATGGCCGCCATGCCCATATATGGTAAAAACCCTTCAAAAATCTTCTCCAGAACCGGTGGACCGATTTCAACGAAACTTGGCATGAAGCATTAATGGCTCAAGCACTACAATGTATATATAAATCATGACACTGTGATGACCTTGACCTATTTTACGGCAAGGTCAACATAGGTCGCCAATGCATTTGAATGGGGAAAACTTTTAAAATGTCATTTGAAGTGAAATTCTTGCAGGAAATGGGCAGTAGGACTGAAGATTAATGATTCTGAAAAAAATTGGACCCCAGGGGCTCATGTGCCCCACCCCGGGGCAATATACATGTTTGTTATATGACTGAAAAAAATCCTGTCTCCTGATTGGCTCATTCAGTTTTAATAAATCCTTATATTTTTCTGAAACTAGACCAAACTGATGAAAACCAGATCAAACCAGTTCCTGGAGGTTAATTATTTTGACAGATTTTCTATTTTAACCTCCAAAATCTATAGTCCCCTCCTGAGTACCCAAAAATAGTATCAGCATGAAATTAACATGGGCTATGTGAAATTGACATGATTTGATGTATCAACATTCAACAGGTAAACTAAGGTCTTTTCATGAGTTTTAACAACAATTTTGTTTTATTTGTGTTCATTTCTCTTTGGCTGAATGGATATATCTAAAAAGAGTTGCATGTTTTACTTTTTCTTTGTGACACATCTTTTAAACACAAAATAATAGGCATTCTATTGGGAAACTGCCTTTTAAAATAGTGCAGAAACGTTTGTTAAAACTTATGAGAAGGACCTTAGTTAGACATCAATTCTGCAATAAGACTTAAGGTCCAAAAATGAAAGTAGAAATTTTGCATTAATAGTCAAAAAGTCATATAACAAAACATTTATTGACTTCAATTTTGGTAGACATAAGGATTTATCTACCCTCAAAAATTATATTCACCTCGGCCTTACGGCCTCGGTGAATATAATTTTTGTCGGGTAGATCATGATGAGAACATCTCTTATATCTGTAAACAAGAATTCTTATCTTGCTGTTATGCACCTATTATGTAAATGAACTAATTAACACCTAGAGTCTTTAGCTACATTTACCTGTATTTTGCTCATTTTCTTTTCCTCAACAATATATTAAAAATGTTATTTTTTGGTCAAATTTAACGTTTGAAAAACAAAACTCAATTAACTTTTCGCCCTCTTTAAAGCTATAGCCTTAAAATTTTTGTATGATTTATAAAATAAACATTTATATATTTTCCATTCTTTTGATTGTGGTATCAGGTTACCTTTTAATGACCAAACAGATTAGCAGACTCTGTCCACTGCAGCATTTTAATTGCCATAATTACTACTGGGTGAATCAAAGCCACCTGTTATCAGTAGGAAGCCTCAAAACCTCACTTCCTTATCTAACCCGACTTAGCACCTAGTTTCTCGGGTAACCGCACTTTATTTTATAAGAGCATGTTCTCAGCATGAAATCCTTATGTCTACCTCATTGAAGTCAATAATTGTATAATATCTCCATTATATTCAAACACCTTCTCCTCTGAAACCACTTGGCCAATCAAAGCCAAATTTTATGTGAAGCATCAATAGGAAGGGGTAACAAATATGTATATAAAAAATCCAGGTCACATGACCAAGATGGCCGCCATGCCCATATATGGTAAAATCCCTTCAAAAATCTTCTCAAGAACCGGTGGACCGATTTCAACAAAACTTGGCATGAAGCATTGATGGCTCAAGCACTACAATATGTATATAAATCATGACCCTGTGATGACCCTGACCTATTTTACGGCAAGGTCAACATAGGTCGCCAATGTATTTGAATGGGGAAAACTTTTAAAATGTAATTTAAAGTGAGTCTTGCAGGAAATGGGAAGTTGGACTGAATATTAATGATTCTGAAAACAATTGGACCCCAGGGGCTCATGTGTCCCCACCCCGCGGCAATATACATGTATATTTCCATAATATTCAAACGTCTTCTCCTCTGAAACTGCTTGGCCAATCAAAGACAAATTTTATGTGAAGCATCTATAGAATGGGGGAATCAATGTATATATGAATAATCTAGGTCACATGACAAAGATGGCCGCCATGCCCATATATGGTAAAAACCCATCAAAAATCTTCTTCTCTGAAACCAATAGACTGATTTCAAGGAAGCTTGACGTGAAGCATCAATGGCTAAAGTACTCCAATGTATGACCCTGTGATGACCTTGACCAAGTTTATGGCAAGGTTAACATGGCTTGCCTATGCATTTGAATTGGGAAAACTGTTAAAATGTCATTTGAAGGGAAAAGCCAGCAGGAAATTGGCAAATGGACAGAATATTGAAGATTCTGAAAAAAGAAAATGGCCCAAGGGCTTCATCTGCCCCTGCACTGGAGTTAAATACCATAATATTCAAACATGTTTATTGGTTTATGCAGCAGATCTCAGGTGAGCGTTTACAGGACCATTGGTCCTCTGGTTACCATTTCTAATGATATACAATGATCATAGTGCATACAGTGAAATCAACCTCAAGCTTTCAATATATTCTTTTAATATCATATAGATGTGACTGGCATACTTGGGATGTACATGAAGGATTATAATGCTGAAAAGATATCTTTGACAAATTTTCTGCATGTTTGACTTAGGAAGTTGTTGGCCAGCTTCAGATATTTTGCGGGGGGTATACTGAAAGCCTTGCTTGCAGCCAATTTCTAGTTCAAAACTCATATTTGTGGTTGCCAATCTGGCACAACTGCATGTCGTGACTGGGTTGTAGTTTGGAATCAACATGATCAAACCCAATATTTTGGAGATATTTTGCTGTAGTGATAGTTTGATCATTGGTTGTGTAGTATCCAAAACTTGTACTTTACCTGGTGCCTGATAGCAAAGTAGGGTGAACCTAAATGGGCTGGAAATACAATATACAATACAGGTTGCTATGGATACCATGTTTTTCTTCATAACACAAATAAGTGTGTCTTTGAAAAAAATCCCATTGTATTTCGTGGGTCCCAATTAACAATTTATGACCCATCAGAAAATGTCTGCGGGTGCTGGGTGGAATTAATTGTCACCAGGCCTTAAAATAATGGCTTTTTACCTTGAGTGAAAAGCAAGTATTCTAGAGAGCATTTTTTTAAGAATTAGGTATGAGCCCAGCTAAATACCAAAAAAGATATTTCCACATTTTGTGCATCTAAGTGATACTAATCTCTAAGAAAATATCTTTTTGGTATTTTGCTGGGCTCTATGTAAACTTCTCTGTTAAACATTTTGGTCTAAAATTGCAATTTTCCTACTTTTGCCCATATTGGTGGCCATTTTGTGTTACCATAGCAACCATAAAAGTCAAATTAATATTAGACAAAACACTTGGATCATTCATCTATTAAAACATGCAGGATAAAATGCTGGGCAGCAACTTTTATTTTTTTGCTTTTAGGTAGGCCAGAAAACCCTGTTAATGCACGTCCCCCTTTGTCATTCTTTACAAAACAAGCCATGCTCAATAAGCATAATACATTGAAAGTAAAACATATGTAGTGTCTGACGTTAAAATTAAAATGTGTGCTTTTTTGGCCAAGAAATCTGTGTTACAGAATAAAAAGTTCCAACTTTCAACTGTATTACCCATATGGTAGCAATTCTAAAAGGCAAGGATATTAAGTCACCAGCTGGAAGTCACTATGTATGATGTACGGGGAGACTTTTTAGGGCTGCCACACGGCACAACACCAGCTGCAGTAATAGCAAATAACTAGTAAAATCAAGTTCCTTTAAGAGGAGGGATAACATTAATGAGAAAAGGTTTTGGCTACTCAAGCCTCATCAGTGACCCTATAAATCTGGCAACATGTAGCTTTAAGACAGATGAAAAAAAATATGTTAAAACCGGTGTTTGATTAAGAAAACATGTTCACTGCAGGAAACTTAAAATGCATGTAAAGTGTCAACAAAGTCCTGCAATGTTTTGTCGAAAATATGTGGTACCGAATGACCAGAATCCTTTCTGCCTACCCACCGTGGGTACTTGTACTCTTCTGCTGTCTCAAAATGGCAATCATTTCTAAATTTAGCTAATAGAAATGTACACCTGTTTACATGTACTTCCATATAAGGAAATGATAAGCCGAGGGCCAAATATCAAAAAATACACTGATGATGTTTATTTCAGGAAGTTATCAAGAGTAACTGTAGTCTTCTGCTTTGATAAAAGTCTCATTATTTAATTTTGCTGAGAATTTTATGCACTTAACCAAATAATGATTTATTATTTTTAGCTTGACTGCACAAAGTGCATAGAGCTATTGCAGTCACCCCGGTCGTCCATGTTCCCTTGTGCGCGTGCGCGTCACACTTGCGTTAAAGTTTTCTAGAAGTCCATATCTTGACAACCACTCATCAGAAAGCATTCATACTTGGCGCATAGATACCCTGTAGGGTTAGCTTTCATTCCATGGCATTGGGCCCCTGGGTCCAGGCCAGGGGGTGGGGCTTGAGGTTAAAATCTAGAACACCTTCAAAAATGGCAATTCTTGTGTTAAATTTTTCTAGAAGTCCATAACTTGACAACCACTCATCAGAAAGCATTGACACTTGGGCCATTGACACCCTGTAGGGTCGGCTTTCATTCCATGGCATCAGATCCATGGGTCCATGCCAGGGGGTGAGGCTAGATGTTAAAATCTAGAACACCATTAATAATAATGGCTTTTCTGTGATTAGCTCACCTGAGCCGAAGGCTCACAGGTGAGCTTATAGTATACCCATGCTCAGGCGTCCGTCGTCGTCGTCGTCATCCGTCGTCGTCGTTCACAATTTCAAAGATCTTCTCCTCTGAAACCGCTTGGCCAATCAAAGCCAAACTTCATGTGGAGCATCCTTAGGAAGGGGGAACGAAAGTTTATATAAATGGTCCAGGTCACATGACCAAGATGGCTGCCATGGCTATAAATAGCAAAAACCTTTAAAAATCTTCTTCTCCAGAACCAGTGGGCCGATTTCCACGAAACTTGGTATGTAGCATCAGGGACAAGGGCCCATCATAGTTTATATAAATCATGAGCCTAGGATGACCTTGACCTATTTTATGGCAAGGTCAACTTAGGTCGCCAATGCATTTGAATGGGACAAAATGGTAAAATGCTATTTAATGGGTAAAACTGAGTGGGAATAGGCAAATGGACAGAAGATTAATGTTAATGGAAAATTTTAGCCCCTGGGGGGTTGTCTGCCCCTGCCCCGGGGCTATATACATGTATATTTCCATAATAATGAAACATCTTCTCCCCTGAAACCGCTTGGCCAATCAAAGCCAAACTTCATATGGAGCATCCTTGGGAAGTGGGAAAGAAAGTTTATATAAATGGTCAAGGTCACATGACCAAGATGGCTGCCATGGCTATAAATGGAAAAAACCTTTAAAAATCTTCTTCTCCAGAACCAGAAGGCCAATGATTTTGAAACTTGGTGTGAAGCATCAGTGACTGGAGCTCTACAAAGTTTATATAAATCATGACCCTGGGATGACCTTGACCTATTTTACAGCAAGGTCAACATAGGTCGCTCATGCATTTGAATGGGGAAAAGTGTTAAAATGTCATTTGTAGGGAAAAACTTGCAGGAAATGGGCAAATGGACTTAAGATTAATGATTCTGAAAATATTTGGACCCCAGGGGTCTGTCTGCCCCCACTTCGGGGCAATATACATGTTTGTTATACATACATGTGATGAGTTTGGGACAGGAATCAGGGAGATTTTTCTTCCATTTCAGGGAGATTTTTGAAAAATGTATAGAATATATAGGAAAATTCCTGATTCATTTCAGGGAGATTTTAAATTTTTGTTAAAAAGTGGTACTTTTTAGAAGATTTTTTGCCAATTTTGAGGCTTATTTCCTGGAGTCTCCCTGATGATGAGGGAGGTATCACATGTATGGTTATATGACTGAAGGAATTCCTGTCTCCTGATTGGCTCATTTAGTATTAATAAATCCTTATATTTCTCTGAAACCAGACCAAACTGATGAAAACCAGATCAAACCAGTTCCTACAGGTTAATTATTCTGACAGGTTTTCTATATTAACCTCCAAAGTCTATATTACGCTCCTGAGTATCCAAAAATAGCACCAGCATGAAATCAACATGGGCTTGATGAAATTGACATGATTTGGTGTATATGTTTAAAACCTGCCAGTTAGCTATAAATAGCCTGAACTCATTTCAGTTCATGAAATCTACATGCTTTGCAGTAACACACTTTTAAGCACTAGATAATAAGGTGTATTTGGTGATAATTATGGGATAATTTTGTTTATTTTTCATAAGAACCCATGTTGTTGGTACCCATTGGCATTGCCTCGTCATGGTGATTCTTAGGAGTACCCATAATATATGTTTTATTAAGAGCTAACAAAATTATCTTTCAAGCATGATCAATTATTCCTCTTTGTCTAGCCTTCTTTAACATCTGATATGATTTTGTTTGTTTATTTGTTATAAGATAAACATTACAACACTTGAAAAGTCATATAACAAAACAGTTATTGACTTCAATTTCGGTAGATATAAGGATTTATCTACCTGAAAAAGTGATATTCACCGAGGCCGGAGGCCGAGGTGAATATCACTTTTGAGGGTAGATAAATCCTTATATCTACCGAAATTGAAGTCAATAATTGTATAATATTACAGTGATATTCAAAGATCTTCTCTGAAACTGCTTGGCAAAACAAAGCCAAACTTTATGAGAAGCATTCTTAGGAAGAGTGAATGAAAGTTTGTATAAATGGTCAAGGTCACATGACCAAGATGGCCGCCATGGCTATAAATAGCAAAAACCTTTAAAAATCTTCTTCAGAACCAGAAGGCCTATGATTTTGAAACTTGGCATGAAGCATCAGGCAATGGAGCTCTACAAAGTTTAAATAAATCATGACCCTGGGATGACCTTGACATTTTTTACGGCAAGGTCAACTTAAGCCGCCCATGCATTTGAATGGGAAAAAATAGGGAAATGTCATTTAATGGCAAAAAACTTGCTAGGAATGAGCAAATGGACAGAAGATTTATGTTTATGAAAATATTTTGGGCGCAGAGGGTTGTCTGCCCCTGCCCCGGGGCTATATACATGCGTATGACCATAATATTGAAACATCTTCTCTGAAACCACTTGGCTAATTAAAGCCAAACTTTTTGTTGAACATTCTTAGGAAGAGTGAATGAAAGTTTGTATAAATGGTCAAGGTCACATGACCAAGATGGCCGCCATGGCTATAAATAGCAAAAACCCTTAAAAATCTTCTTCTCCAGTACAAGAAGGCCTATGATTTTGAAACTTGGCATGAAGCATCAAGCAATGGAGCTCTTCAAAGTTTATATAAATAATGACACTGGGATGACCTTGACCTTTTTTATGGCAAGGTTAACTTAGGTTGCCTAAGCATTTGAATGGGGAAAATTGTTATAATGTCATTTGGAGGGCAAACCTTGCAGTAAATTTGCAAATGACTGAATCTTTATGATTTATTAAAGAAATTGCCCTGACCCTGCCCTGGGGTTATATACATGTATATTACCATTCTAGTCAAACAAGTTTATTGTTATATATCTCAGGTCTCAGGTGAGCGTTTACAGGACCATTGGTCCTCTGGTATAGTATTCTAGAAGTCTATATCTTGAAAACTTTTTATCAGAGGGCTTTCATACTCGGACCATAGGTACCCTGTAGAGTTGAGTTTCTCGAAAGGCATGTGTCAGACCATCTTCTAAGTTATCTAAATCACAATGATCTCCTTCACAAAACACAGTCAGGATTTCGATCTCAGCATTCTTGTGAAACAGCTCTCACTCACATGATCGATTCGTGGTTAGAAGCAGTAGACAATGGACAAATGGTAGGCTTAGTCCTGGTAGATTTTAAAAAAAGCATTTGATCTGGTAGATCACAAGATACTATTACGTAAGCTGGAGATGTATGGTATAAAAATGAAGCACTACAATGGTTCACCTCATATTTGACTGAAAGACGGCAACAAGTAAATAATAACAATTCATCTTTCAAACCTGTAACATGTGGCGTGCCCCAAGGCTCTATCTTAGGGCCCCTTTTATTTCTTATATTTATAAATGACCTACCTTTATGTATAAACAATGTATTTATTGATTTATATGCCGATGATACGACCTTATATTTTATACATACTTCTCAAGAAATAATTGAGCAAAATTTACAGGCTGCATTAAATGAATTACAACTTTGGTGTAAAAATAATGGAATGATCCTTAATTCTGCAAAGACCAAGGTGATGTTTGTAACAACTAACCAAAAACGACAGAGGCTGAACAATGATAAACTTAAACTTTTTTACAATAATGAAGAATTGCAAGCAATCAATAATGACAAAATCCTAGGGGTTTTTGTAGATAACAACTTAACATGGTCTGGACATGTGAAGCATGTCACAGAAAAAATTACATCTAATATTTGGCTTCTTTCAAAGATTAAAGCATTTTTGTCAAAAGAACACCGTGTACAATTTTACAAATCCTACATCCAACCTCATATTTACTTCTGTAATATAGTGTGGGGTAGTACTTCAGAAGCTAACAAAATGACGATCTACCGATTGCAGAAACGTGCATGCCGTGTAATTTTAAACTACAATGTTGATGACTCCACGGAAGCTATGAAGTCCCTTAATATTCATTCCATTTATGATCGTGTATTTCTAAGGAAAGCTAAATTCATGTTTAAAGTTTTCCACAAAAAGGCACCTGTATATATTACAGAAAACTTTAAGCTGCGCAGCAGTGTGAACACTTCAATAGTTTTAAGGTCAGCTACAGCACAATGTTATGTTCCCCCAAAGCCTAGTACTGAAGCCTTCAAGCAGAGTATGCGCTATTCTGGATGCATGGTATGGAACTGCCTGCCAGAAACAATCAAGAAGGCTGATACTTTGGGGTCATTTCACAACGGATGTGTAAAATGGTTACTTGAAGGGTAGTTACTATCTAAAGCTTAATGTCATCTAAAGCTTAATGTCATGGAAGATGATCACTCAGTCCTATAGTATTGTTCATGTTGCAATTTTTACTTTCCATTGTTTATTTTTTGGTATTCTGTACCAATTTTCTTGTTTCTTGTTTTCATAATTGCTTAGTATTGTATTTTATTACTATTTTATTCTGTTTGTAAAGCTGTTTCATTCTTACTTCTTGATCATTCTACATATCATGTTCAAATTTATATGTGCACTAAGTCATGAAATTTAATTGTATCATTAGTGATATTTATTAATGGTACGTCTATTCAATTCCTTAAGGAGTACCTTCTCATTTCGTTTCGGTTAAGGTGCAATGGATATAATGGATTAGTACTCAACTTGTTTCACCATTACATATGAATTCTGATACATTTGAATTTTGCTTAAACTGTTTTGTTTTGTATTTTGTGTATATAATTGCATATTTATTATATGAGGGCCTCATGGAAGATTAGTTGTACTACTAAATGTTGTTACCCTCTATAAATAAAGACTTTACTTACTTACTTACTTACTTAGT
This sequence comes from Rugalucina vietnamica, assembly GCA_964017185.1. Lineage (NCBI taxonomy): Eukaryota > Metazoa > Mollusca > Bivalvia > Lucinida > Lucinidae > Rugalucina > Rugalucina vietnamica. Next base: position 33,547,259 of record OZ024874.1, on the reverse strand, counting down.
TTCATTTCATGGCATCGGATCTCTGGGTCCATGCCTCGGGGGGTGGGGCTGGAGGTTAAAAACTAGAACACTGTAAAAAATAGATGTACTGCTGTGTAACTTTTACAAGGAGTCCATATCTTTACAACAACTTATCATAAAGCATTCATACTTCATACACTTTAGGTTCCATGACATCGGACCTCTGGGTCGGAGTCGGGGGCGGGGCTAGAGGTCAAAAGCTAGAACTCCCCGATTTTTAGCTCACCTGAGCCGTTAGGCTCACAAGGTGAGCTTATAGGATGGCCATGATCCGGCGTCCGTCCGTCCGTCGTCCGTCCGTCCACAATTTCAAAGATCTTCTCCTCTGAAACCGCTTGGCCAATCAAAGCCAAATTTTATATGAAGCATCAATAGGAAATGGGAACCAATGTGTATATAAGAAATCCAGGTCACGTGACCAAGATGGCCGCCATGCCCATATATGGTAAAAACCCTTCAAGAATCTTCTTCTCCAGAACCGGTGGACCGATTTCAACGAAACTTAGCATGAAGCATTAATGGCTCAAGCACTACAATGTATATATAAATCATGACCCTGTGATGACCTTGACCTATTTTATGGCAAGGTCAACATAGGTCGCGAATGCATTTGAATGGGGAAAACTTTTTAAATGTCATTTAAAGTGAAAGTCTTGCAGGAAATGGGCGGTAGGACTGAATAGTAATGATTCTGAAAAAAAATTGGACCCCAGGGGCTCATGTGCCCCCACCCCGGGGCAATATACATGTATATCTCCATAATATTCAAACATCTTCTCCTCTGAAACCACTTGGCCAATCAAAGCCAAATTTTATGTGAAGCATCAATAGGAAGGGATAACAAATATGTATATAAAAAATCCAGGTCACATGACCAAGATGGCCGCCATGCCCATATATGGTAAAAACCCTTCAAAAATCTTCTTCTCCAGAACCGGTTGACCGATTTCAACGAAACTTGGCACGAAGCATCGATGGCTCAAGCACTACAATGTATATATAAATCATAACCCTCTGATGACCTTGACCTATTTTACGGGAAGGTCAACATAGGTTGCCAATGCATTTGAATGGGGAAAACTTTTAAAATGTCATTTAAAGTGAAAGTTTTGCAGGAAATGGGTAGTAGGACTGAATATTAATGATTCTGAAAAAAATGGACCACAGGGGCTCATATGCCTCCACCCCGGGGCAATATACATGTATATTTCCATAATATTCAAACGTCTTCTCCTCTGAAACCGCTTGGCCAAACAAAGCCAAATTTTATGTGAAGCATCTATAGAATGGGGGAATCAGTGTGTATATAAATAATCTAGGTCACATGACCAAGATGGCCGCCATGCCCATATATGGTAAAAACCCATCAAAAATCATCTTCTCTGAAACCAATAGACTGATTTCAAGGAAACTTGGCGTGAGGCATCAGTGGCTAAAGTACTCCAATGTATATATAAATCATGACCCTGTGATGACCTTGACCAAGTTTATGGCAAGGTCAGCATGGGTTGCCTATGCTTCTGAATTGGGAAAACTGTTAAAATGTCATTTGAAGGAAAAAGCCAATAGGAAATAGGCAAATGGACAGAATATTGAAGATTCTGAAAAAAGAAAATGAACCAAGGGCTTTATCTGCCCCTGCACTGGAGTTAAATACCATAATATTCAAACATGTTTATTGGTATATGCAGCTGATCTCAGGTGAGCGTTTACAGGACCATTGGTCCTCTGGTTTTTTCTTTTTATTTCTTAATAGAAACAACTTAGGAAGATGGTTGGTCATTTATCTTTTGGTTTTGTGACACTGACTTGTGTGTCATGACGGTAAGGGTCGGTTGACCTACTTTCCATGGTTCTGTGATTTTGCCTTATATCTTGACACTCAATTAGTATATTTTCTTACTTCTTTCAGATTATGAGTGAGTACGACCAGGCCTTTGACCCCAATAAACTGTGACCTAATTTCACGGTTCAGTGATTTTGCCTTATATCTTGACACTCAATTAGTATATTTTCATACTTTTTAGCTCACCTGAGCCGTCAGGCTCACAAGGTGAGCTTATAGTATACCCATGCTCCGTCGTCCGTCCGTCGCCTGTCCGTCGTCCGTCCGTCCGTCTTCCACCATTTTCAAAGATCTTCTTCTCTGAAACAGCTTGGCCAATCAAAGCCAAATTTTACATGAAGCATCTATGGGAAGGGGGAACCAATGTGTATATAAATAATCCAGGTCACATGGCCAAGATGGCCGCCATGCCCATATATGGTAAAAACCCTTCAAAAATCTTCTTCTCCGGAACCACTGGACCGATTTCAACCAAACTTGGCATGAAGCATTGATGACTCAAGTACTACAATGTGTATATAAATCATGACCTGACGGTGACCTTGACCTATTTTACAGCAAGGTCAACATAGGTCGCCTTTGCATTTGAATGGGAAAAATTGTTAAATTGTCATTTAAAGGAAAAATCTTGCAGAAAATGAGCAGTAGGACTGAATATTAATGATTCTGAAAAAAATTGGGCACCAGGGGCTCATCCGCCCCCACCCCGGGGCAATATACATGTTTGTTATATGACTGAAGAAAATCCTGTCTCCTGATTGGCTCATTCAGTTTTAATAAATCCTAATATTTGCTTAAAAACAAGACCAGACTGATGAAAACCAGATCAAACCAGTTCCTCGAGGTTAATTATTTTGACAGTTTTTCTATATTAACTTCCAAAATCTATATTACCCTCCTGGCCAAAAATAGCATCACCATGAAATCAACATGGGCCAAGTGAAATTGACATGATTTGCTGTATGTGTATAAAACCTGCCAGTTAGCTATAAATAGCCTGAACTCATTTCAGTTCATGAAATCTACATGCTTTTCAGTAACAAACTTTTACAGGTAAACAAAGCACTAGATAATATGGAGTATTTATTGATAATTAAGGGTATTTATTGATAATTAAGGATACTTTTGTTTATTTTTCATTAGAACCTATGTTGTTGGTACCCATTGGAGTTGTCTCGTCGTAGTGATTTTTATGAGTACCCATAACATAAGTTTTATAAAGAACAGACAAAATTATTCTTCAATTATAATCAATGGCTCCTTGTTATCTAGCCTTCTTTCACATCTGTTATGATTTTGTTCATTTATTTCCTTTAATGAAAATATAAAATAAACATTGAAACAGTGGAAATGTCATATAACAAAACAGTTATTGACTTCAATTTCGGTAGATATAAGGATTTATCTACCCTCAAAAGTGATATTCACCTCGGCCTCCGGCCTCGGTGAAAATCACTTTCTCAGGTAGATAAATCCTTATATCTACCTCATTGAAGTCAATAATTGTATAATATTATCATAATATTCAAACATCTTCTTCTCTGAAACCGCTTGGCCAATCAAAGCCAAATTTTACATGAAGCATCTATGGGAAGGGGGAACTAATGTGTATATAAATAATCCAGGTCACATGATCAAGATGGCCGCCATGCCCATATATGGTAAAAACCCTTCAAAAATCTTCTTCTCCGGAAACGGTAGACCAATTTCAATGAAACTTGGCATGAAGCATCGATGGCTAAAGCACTACAATGTATATATAAATCATGACCCTGTGGTGACCTTGACCTATTTTACGGCAAGGTCAACATAGGTTGCCAATGCATTTGAATGGGAAAAACTTTTAAAATGTCATTTAAAGTGAAAATCTTGCAGGAAATGGGCTGTAGGACTGAATATTAATGATTCTGCAAAAAATTGGACCCCAGGGGCTCATATGCCCCCAACACGGGGCAATACATATATATCTCCATCACATTCAAACATCTCTGAAACCACTTGGCCAATCAAAGCCAAATTTTATGTGAAGCATCTATTGGATGGGACAACAAATGTACAATGTATATATAAATAATCCAGGTCACATGACCAAGATGGCCACCTCATCCATATACGGTAAAAACTCTTCAAAAATCTTCTTCTCCAGAAACGGTGAACTGATTTCAAGGAAACTTGGCATGAATCATCGATGGCTCAAGTACTACAATAAATTATGACCCTGTGATGACCTTGACCCAGTTTATGGCAAGGTCAACATGGGTTGCCAATGCATTTGAATGGGAATAACTGTTAAAATGTCATTTGAAGGGGAAAACCAGCAAGAAATGGCGATTATTCTGAAAAATGAAAATGGGCCAAGGGCTACATCTGTCCCTGCACTGGGGTTAAAATACCATAATATTCAAACATGTTTATTGGTATATGCAGCAGATCTCAGGTGAGCGTTTACAGGACCATTGGTCCTCTGGTTTCAGATTATGAGTGAGTATGACCAGACCTTTGACCCCAATATACTTAAAGGTCACTGTGACCTAATTTCATGGTTCAGTGATTTTGCCTTATATCTCGGTACTCAAATGGTTTATGAACAAACTTCTTTCAAAGTATGTTTGCGTATGACAAGACCTTTGACCCTTGTTCAGTGATTTTGCCTTCTATCTCGACACTCAGTTGGTATTTTTTCATTCTTCTTTCTGATTATGAATGAGTATGACCAGACCTATAACCCAAACATACTTATAGGCCACTATGACCCAATTTCATGGTTCATTGATTTTGCTTTATATCTCAACACTGAATGGGTTTATGATCATATTTTTTTCACATTATGAGTAAGTATCACTAGACCTTTGAGGCTTTGACCCTGAAATACTTATAGGTCAGTGTGACCTTATTTCACGGTTCAGTGATTTTGCCCTGTGTTTTGGCACTCAGTTGGTATATGAACACAATCTTTCACAACATGAGTGAGACTTAAATCTTAGGTAGTTATAGTTAACTTTTCATGGTTCAGTGATTTTGCCTTATTGCATCAAGGCAAAAAGATGTATGAGCATAATGCTTTGGGTTACTGGTCGGGTTTGGCCTTATGTTTGACAAAGGTCAGAAGCAGTCGAGCATGCTGTCCTGTGACAGCTCTTTTTAGCTCACCTGAGCCGAAGGCTCACAAGGTGAGCTTATAGGATGGCCATGATCCGGTGTCCGTCCGTCGTCCGTCGTCCACAATTTCAAAGATCTTCTTCTCTGAAACCGCTTGGCCGATCTAGTTGAAATTTCATGTGGAGCCTTCTTGGGTAGTGGCATTTCAAGTTTGATCGCGAAATCCAGGTCACATGACCAAGATGGCCACCATGCCCATATATGGTAAAAACCCTTCAAAAATCTTATTCTCCAGAACCGGTGGTCCGATTTCCAAGAAGCTTGGTATGTAGCATCGGGGACTTCTTCCCATCATAGTTTGATAAAATGATGACCCTTGGATGACCTTGACCTATTTTACGGCAAGGTCAAATTTGGAAACATAGGCTTTTACATGGGAAAAAGTGAAAACTATGGATTTTTTGAAAACTATTGCAGCCTGAGGCCTGAAAAGTGGTAGATGCAAACAACTAATGGAGTAGATGAAGGTATGTGATTAATTTAGGTCAAGGTCATCTCTTGACCTGGGCCAGTCTGTCGTCCATACACACTTTTTCAAAGATCTTCTCCTCTGAAAGCGCTTGTCCAATCAAAGTGAAATTTTATGTGGAGCATCCATGGGTAGGGGTGACGAAAATTTGATCGCGAAATCCAGGTCACATGACCAAGATGGCCACCACGCCCATATATGGTAAAAACCACTCAAAAATCTTCTTCTCCTGAACCGGAAGGTCGATTTTCACGAAACTTGGTATGTAGCATATTGGACTACAGCCCATCATAGTTTGATCAAATGATGACCCTAGCATGACCTTGACCTATTTTACGGCAAGGTCAATTTTGTAAATATAGGCTTTTACATGGAAAAAAGTGAAAATTATGGATTTTTTGAAAACTATTGCAGCCTCAGGCCTGAAAAGTGATAGATGCAAAACAACTAATGAAAGTATGTGATTAATTTTTAGGTCAAGGTCATTTCTTGACCTTAACCAGTCTGTCGTCCATACACACTTTTCAAAGATCTTCTTCTCTGAAACTGCATGGCCAATCAAACTGAAATTTTATGTGGAGCATCCATGGGTAGAGATAATGAAAGTTTGATCGCGAAATCCAGGTCACATGACCAAGATGGCCGCCACGCCCATGTATGGTAAAAACCACTCACAAATCTTCTCCAGAACCGGCAGGCCGATTTTCATGAAAGTTCGTATGTATTATTTGGGACTCCAGCCCATCATAGTTTGATCAAATGATGACCCTAGGATGACCTTGACCTATTTTACGGCAAGGTCAATTTTGGAAACATAGGCTTTTACATGGGAAAAGGCAAAAACAATGGATATTTTGGAAACTGTTGCAGCCTGAGACATTGAAGGTAAGTAATTAATTAAGGCCAAGGTCATTTCTTGACCTTGACCCAAGGTCATTTAAATATCAAAATTAAGATTATGGTTTTCTGAGAAATCACCAGGTTTGAAAACTGTTGCAGCCTGAGACCTGAAATGGGCAGATGCTGACAATTTATGAAGTCAATAAAGGTGTGTGAGTATTCAAGGTCAAGGTCATTTCATGGTGACTTTATACTCCAAGATCAGGCTTCAGATGAGCGTTCTCAGGACCAATGGTCCTCTGGTTTAAATTGAGATTGTTATTTCTTCTCTTCTGTGAAGCGGTTAATTTGCATATTGCTTCATGTGCAAAGGAAATGGTTGCCTGAACAGTCATCCATCTTTAGACTTTGTGACACTGACTTGTGTGTCATGACGGTAAGGGTCGGTTGACCTACTTTCCATGTTTCAGTGATTTTGCCTTATATCTTGATATGATAACGAAGTTATAAGGGGGGTATACTGTTTTCACGTCCGTCTGTCCGGGTCTCCGTCTGTCTGTCCGTAACACTTTTTGTTTCCTTAATATCTTGAAGCCCCTTGGCTGGAATTTCATGCCAACCTTGCACACACATGCATATTGATGGGGCAAATATTATGATAAAGAGCATAAGGGGCTAGGGGCCAGTTCTGTGAGAGTTATTGCCCTTTGTAATTCTTAATGGCTGTGTTTATATGTATAGTGCCTTCATGGGCCGATCAACTCCTACCACAGTTTTCCATGAATAACTCTGAAACTTTACAAATGCAATGGAGACATGTTTGACATTTGCATGAAGTAGTTTGATAGTGAAAAAATAATTTTTGACAAAATTACAACTGAGAGAACATACACAATTTTTCATGAGCATTTCCTATTACAGGTGTGGTAGTGGCTATACGGGCCGATCAACTCCTACCACAGTTTTTGCTGGAGCCATTTGATACTTTGCCACCACAATACAGACACACTGGACATGTGCATGAAGAAATATTATTTTGGAAAAATGATTTTTAACAAATTTGCAGCTTTGTGAACTTAGACAATTTTTAGCTCACCTGAGCCGAACGCTCACAGGTGAACTTATAGGATAGGTAGGCACGTGGCGTCTGTCCATCGCTGTCGTCTGTCCGTCCGTCTGTCGTTCGTCGTCCACCATTTTCAAAGATCTTCTTCTCTGACACCGCTTGGCCAACCAAAGCCAAATTTTATATGAAGCATCTATAGGAAGGGGGAACCAATGTATATATAAGAAATCCAGGTCACATGACCAAGATGGCCGCCATGCCCATATATGGTAAAAACCCTTCAAAAATCATCTTCTCCAGAACCGGTGGACCGATTTTAACTAAACTTGGCATGAAGCATCAATGACTCAAGCACTTCAATGTGTGTATAAATCATGACCCTGTGATGACCTTGACCTATTTTAAGGCAAGGTCATCATAGGTCGCCAATGCATTTGAATGGGGAAAACTTTTAAAATGTCATTTTAAGTAAAAGTCTTGCAGGAAATGGGCAGTAGGACCGAATATTAATAACTGAAAAAAATTGCACCCCAGGGGCTCATGTGCCCCCACCCCAGGGCAATATACATGTATATTACCATAATATTCATATACATGTATATTACCATAATATTCAAACATCTTCTCCTCTGAAACCGCTTGGCCTATTAAACCCAACTTTTATGTGAAGCATCAATAGGAAGGGGTTATTAATGTTTATATAAATAATCAAGGTCACATGACCAAGATGGCTGCCATGCCCATATATGGTAAAAACCCTTCAGAAATCTTCTTCTCCCGAACGGGTGGACTGATTTCAAAGAAACTTGGCATGGAGCATCGATGGCTCAAGTACTACAATGTGTATATAAATCATGACCTTGACCTTTTTTATGGCAAGGTCAACATAGGTCGCCAATGCATTTGAATGGGGAAAACTTTTAAAAAGTCATTTGAGGTGAAAATCTTGCAGGAAATGGGTAGTAGGACTGAATATTAATGATTCTGAAAAGAAATTGGGCCCAAGGGCTCATATGCCCCCACCCAGGGGCAATATACATGTATATTACCATAATATTCAAACATCTTCTCCTCTGAAACCACTTGACCAATTAAAGCCAAATTTTATGTGAAGCTTCTATACGAATGGGTAATCTTCTTCTTTGGAACCGGTGGACCGATTTCAACAAAACTTGGCACGAAACATCAATGGCTTAAGTACTACAATGTATATATAAATCATGACCCTGTGATGACCTTGACCTATTTGACGACAAGGTCAACATAGGTCGCCTATGCCTTTGAATGGGGATAACTGTTATTTGTCGGTTGAAGTGAAAGACTTGCAGGAAATTGGCAAATGGACAGGATATTGATCATAATGAAAACAAAATGGACACCAGGGAATCATCTACCCTTTTACTGGGGCTTTTTTCAATAATATGCAAACATGTTTATTTGTATATACAACAGATCTCAGGTGAGCGTTTACAGGACCATTGGTCCTCTGGTTGTGCATTATTTTCAACATGGATTCCATGGTAGTGCCTATACGGGCCGATCAACTCCTACCACAGTTTTTGCTGGAGCCATTTGATACTTTTCCACCACAATACAGACACATTGGCCATGTGCATGAAGAAATATTATTTTGGAAAAATAATTTTTAACATTTGCACCTTTGTGAACTTAGACAATTTTTGTGCATTATTTTCAACATGGGTTCCATGGTAGTGCCTATACGGGCCGATCAACTCCTACCACAGTTTTTGCTGGAGCCATTTGATACTTTGCCACCACAATACAGACACACTGGACATGTGCATGAAGAAATATTATTTTGGAAAAATAATTTTTAACAAATTTGCAGCTTTGTGAACTTAGACAATTTTTGTGCATTGTTTTCAACATGGGTTCCATGGTAGTGCCTATACGGGCCGATCAACTCCTACCACAGTTTTTGCTGGAGCCATTTGACACTTTGACTTCACAATACAGACACATTGGACATGTGCATGAAGAAATAATATTATTTTGAATAAAATATTTTTGACAAAATTGCAGCTGTTTGAACTTAGACAATATAGACAATTTTTATGAGCATTTGCTATGGTAGTGCTTATAAAAATACGGGCCGATCAACTGCTACCACAGTTTTTGCTGGAGCTATTTGATACTTTGCAGTCACAATACAGACACATTGGACATGTGCATGAAGAAATATTATTTTGAAAAAAATATTATTGACAAAATTTCAACATTTATTATAAGGTGTGCAGATCCGGGCCGATCAACTCCTACCACAGCTTTTGATGTAGTGATCTTATACTTTACCTTCACAATAAAGACATAGACATTCGCATGAAGAAGTTTTATTGTGAAAATATAATTTTTGACGAAATGGCAGCTTTGTGAACTTAGACAATTTTTGTGCATGTTTTCATCATGGGGATGCTTGTAAAGGGTCCAGTTCTTTTCTAAATCCAAAATTTCAAGCCTCTAGCAGTCTTCTGTGCTCATACAGGCCGGTTTGTGTCAGACCTGTTCAGAAATCACATTGTTGGTTTTCCCACGAAGTATCTCATTTATAGTTTGCATCATAAATAACTGAAAGTCAATTTTTTTTTTACTGACTTTTACTTTGCGGGGGGTATCTAATAAGCCTTGCTTATTGTCAATTCTTGTTTTATACTTTTTTTCAGATTATGAGTGAGCATGAGCAGACCTTTGACCCCAATGTACTTATAGGTCACCGTGACCTAATTTCACGGTTCAGTGATTTTGCCTTATATCTCAGCACTCAAATGGTTTATGAACAAACTTCTTTCAAACTATGTTTGAGTATGACAAGACCTTTGACCCTAAAGTATTCCTAGGTCATCATGACCTAATTTTGCAGTTCAGTGATTTTGCCTTATATCTCGGCACTTAATTGGTATATGAACATAACTGTTTTCACGGTATGTTTGCGTATGTCAAGACCTTTGACCCTGAAGTATTCCTAGGTCACTGTGACCTAATTTCATGGTTCAGTGATTTTGCCTTATATCTCGACACTCAGTTGGTATTTTTTCATACTTTTTTCAGATTATGAATGAGTATGAGCAGACCTTTAACCCAAACGTACTTATAGGTCACTATGACCTTATTTCATGGATCAGTGATTTTGCCTTATATCTTGGCACTCACTTGGTTTATGAACAAATTTCTTTCACACTATGTTTGCGTATGACAAGACCTTTGATCCTAAAGTAGTCCTAGGTCATTATGACCTAATTTCACGGTTCAGTGATTTTCCCTTATATCTCGTCACTCAATTGGTATATGAACATACTTTTTTCACGATATGTTTGTGTATGACAAGATCTTTGACCGTAAAGTGTTCCTGGGTCACTGTGACCTAATTTCATGGTTCAGCGATTTTGTCTTATATCGCGACACTTAGTTGGTACTTTTTCATACTTCTTTCTGATTATGAATGAGTATGACCAGACCTTTAACCCAAACATACTTATAGGTCCATATGACCTAATTTCATGGTTCAGTGATTTTGCTTTATATCTCAACACTCAATGGGTATATGATCATATTTCTTTCACATTATGAGTAAGTATGACTAGACCTTTGACCCTGAAGTACTTATAGGTCAGTGTGACCTTATTTCACAGTTCAGTGAATTTGCCAAGTGTATCTTGGCACTCAGTTGGTATATGAACACACTTCTTTCACAATATGAGTGAGACCTTTAATTGTGAAAGAATTAAAGGTCTCATATAGGTCTTATATAATTAACATTAATGGTTCAGTGATTTTGCCATATTGCATCAAGGCAAAAAGATGTATGAGCATAATGCTTTGAGTTACAGGTCGGGTTTGGCCTTATGCTTTACAAAGGTGAGAAGCAGTCGAGCATGCTGTCCTGGGACAGCTCTTATCAGAATATTCAAGTTTAATTCTCGGCAGAGCCTCAGGTGAGACTTGAATAATCTGAAAACTTGCCTTAGATTCCTTTTTCTCACCCATCAGACAAGCTTATCCCTTTGTGTGCCTGTCTGAGATATTTCTATCTCAGTAGATTTTAGCTGTCTCAAAATGCCAATCATTTCTATAGTTAGCCTATAGAAATGTACATCTTTATGTGTACTTCCATATAAGGAAGTGATAAACTAGGTGTCAACTGTCAGTGACAAAAATAACCCTGAAGGTGTTGATTTCAGGAAGTTTACAGAAGGGATTGTAGTCTGCTTTTTAGCTCACCTGAGCTGAAGGCTCACAAGGTGAGCTTATAGTATGGTAGTCAAGCTGTGGTCCGTCCCTCCGTCGGTCCGTGCGTTTGTCCACATTTTCAAATTAAAATATCTCTAAGACAACAATGCCAATTGTGATCAAATTTTATCTAAAGCATCATTGAGGAGGGGGAAAGGTTGCATAAGGTTTTGGGTCAGGTCTGATCAGAACTTTGGTTTCCATGGCAACAGATAGCTCCCATAGACTTACAATGGGTAAAACATAAAAAATCTTCTTCTCTTAAACCACAAGGCCCAGAGCTTTCATATTTTGTGTGTAGCAATGTATAGTGGTCCTCTTTATAAATCCTGCCAACTGTGCCCCTGGGGTGCATATAGGCCACACCCTGGGGGCGTCATTATCTGCCATAGGCTTATAATGGGAAATACATGAAAAAATCTTCTTCTCTGAAATCACAAGACCCAAAGCTTCTATATTTAGTATGCAGCATTGTTATGTGGCTCTCTACATAAATAATGCCAATCATGACCCTGGGGTCAACAATGGCCCCTTCCCGGGGTCATTAGCTTCTATAGCCTGACAATGGGAAAAACATAAAAAGAATCTTCTTTTCCAAAACCACAAGGCCCAGAGCTTTCATAGGATGTGTGTAGCAATGTATAGTACTCCTCTTTATAAATCCTGCCAACAGTGCTCCTGGGGTCCATACAGGCCACGCCCCAGGCCGTCATTATCTCCATAGGCTTATAATAGGAAACATGAAAAAATCTTCTTCTCTGAAACCGCAAGACCCAAAGCTTGTATATTTAGTATGCAGCAATGTGTTATATGATGCTTTACATAGATCCTGCCAATGATGCCCCTGAGGTTCAAAATGGCCCCACCCCAGGGGACATTAGCTCCCATATACTTACAATGGGAAAAGCATACAAAAATCTTCTTCTCAGAAACCATGAGTCCCGGAGCTTTGTTCAATAATCCTCTTTTTAAATACGGCCACCTGTGCTCCTGGGGTCCATACAGGCCACACCCCAGGGCAGGGGTCATTAGAGGTCATTATCTCCCCTACTAGTAAAGGTGTCCAGATCAGGTGAGCGTTTACTGGACCATTGGTCCTCTGGTTTGATAAAAATCTCAAAATTTAATTTTGCTGGGAATTTTATGCACAAAACAAAATGCTGATTGAATATTTTTGTAAGGTTAGTGCATATATATACAAAATAATTTTTAGCTCACCTGAGCCGTTAGGCTCACAAGGTGAGCTTATAGGATGGCCATGATCCGGCGTCCGTCCGTCCATTGTCCGTCCGTCCACAATTTTAAAGATCTTCTTCTCTGAAACCGCTTGGCCAACCAAAGCCAAATTTTATATGAAGCATCTATAGGAAGGGGGAACCAAGGTGTATATAAGAAATCCAGGTCACATGACCAAGATGGCCGCCATGCCCATATATGGTAAAAAACCCTTCAAAAATCTTCTACTCCAGAACTGGTGGACTGATTTCAACGAAACTTGGCATGAAGCATTGATGGCTCAAGCACTACAATGTATATATAGATCATGACCCTGTGATGACCTTGACCTATTTTACGGCAAGGTCAACATAGGTCGCCAATGCATTTGAATGGGGAAAACTTTTAAAATGTCATTTAAAGTCATTTACAGTGAAAGTCTTGCAGGAAATGGGCAGTAGGACTGAATATTAATGATTCTGAAAAAAATTGGACCAGAGGGACTCATATGCCCCCACCCTGGGGCAATATACATGTATATTACCATAATATTCAAACATCATCTCCTCTGAAACCGCTTGGCCAATCAAAGCCAAATCTTATGTGAAGCATCAATAGGAAGGGGTAATCAATGTGTATATAAATAATCCACGTCACATGACCAAGATGGCCGCAATGCCCATATATGGTAAAAACCCTTCAAAAATCTTCTTCTCCAGAGCCGGTGGATCGATTTCAAAGAAACTTGGCATGAAGCATTGATGGCTCAAGTACTACAATGTGTATATAAATCATGACCCTGTGATGACCTTGACCATTTTTTACAGCAAGGTCAACATAGGTTGCCAATGCATTTGAATAGGGAAAACTTTTAAAATGTCATTTAAAGTGAAAGTTTTGCAGGAAATGGACAGTAGGACTGAATATTAATGATTCTGAAAAAAATTGGACCCCAAGGGCTCATCTGTCCCCACCCCGGGGCAATATACATGTATATTACCATAATATTCAAACAATTTCTCCTCTGAAACCGCTTGGCGAATCAAAGCCAAATTTTATGTGAAGCATCTATGGAATGGGGGAATTAATGTATATATAAATTATCTAGTTCACATGACCAAGATGGCTGCCATGCCCATATATGGTAAATACCCTTCAAAAATCTTCTCCAAATTTGGTGGACAGATTTAATGAAGCACCAATGGCTGAAGTACTACAATGTATATATAAATCATGAACCTGTGGTGACCTTGACCTATTTTACAACAAGGTCAACATAGGTTGCCAATGCATTGGAATGGGGAAAACTTTTAAAAAGTCATTTGAGGTGAAAATCTTGCAGGAAATGGGTGGTAGGACTAAATATTAATGATTCTGAAAAAAAACAAATGGACCTAAGGGCTCATATGCCCACACCCCGGGGCAATATACATGTATATTACCATAATATTCAAACATCTTCTCCTCTGAAACCACTTGGTCAATTGAAGCCAAATTTTATGTGAAGCATATATAGGATGGGAGAACCAATGTGTATATTAATAATCTAGGTCACATGACCAAGATGGCCGCCATGCCCATATATGGTAAAAACCCTTCAAATATCTTCTTCTCTGAAACCAATAGATTGATTTCAATGAAACTTGGCGTGAAGCATCGATGGCTATAGTACTACAATGTATATATAAATCATGACCCTGTGATGACCTTGACCAAGTTTATGGCAAGGTCAACATGGGTTGCCCATGCATTTGAATGGGAAAAACTGTTAAAATGTCATTTGAAGGGAAAAGCCAGCAAGAAATTGGCAAATGGACAGAATATTGATTATTCTGAAAAAAGAAAACTGCCCAAGGGCTTCATCTGCCCCTGCACTGGGGTTAGATACCATAATATTCAAACATGTTCATTGGTATATGCAGCAGACTCAGGTGAGCGTTTACAGGACCATTGGTCCTCTGGTTATTTTTTTCACAGGTTAATTTGCATATTGTTTCATATAAAACAAAATGGCTGCCTGAACAGCAATTGAAGCCTATTCAGAGTCAAAATGGTTTAATGGGTGAGAAAAATAGTCAATGATGGCCTTGAAAAGGAAATCTCAGGCTCATTTTCAGATTCTTGAGTCTCATCCTCGCCGGAGCCTCAAATTAGACTTGAATAATCTGCACAAAACAAACTGTTGAATTTTTAAGGTGAGTGCATCACTGTGTCATGTCTAGACAAAATAGCTGCCTTAACAACGCCTGAAGACAATTCTGAATAAAGCATTTTAAGATGGGTGAGGCCTCAACAAGGAAAGTTCAGCCTCATTTTCAGATAATTCAGAACTTCCAAAGGCAGTTGACTAGTACCTATAGTGTACATTCTTTTGCCATTTAGTGACAGGGTGTTGGTCATCAGAAGAGTAGAATTGGCTGTAGGAATATTTACTTGACCAAGTATTCACAAAAGAATATACAGGACTCAGGGTTGGTCTTGTATCATTATATTGTTAGCTCACCTGAGCAGTTAGGCTGACAAGTATATAGTATTCCCATGCTCCATCGTCCGTCAAAGTTGTCGTCCACTATGTTCAAACTTCTACTCGTCTGAAACCATAGGGCCAGTCAAAGCCAAACTTTATGTGGAGCATCCTTAGGAAGGGGGAATACAAGTTTATATAAATGGTCCAGGTCAGTTGACCAAGATGGCTATGAATAGCTTATAAAAACCTTTAAAAATCTTCTTCTCCAGAACCAGAAGGCCTATGATTTTGAAACTTAGCATGAAGCATCAGGCAATGGGGCTCTACAAAGTTTTTATAAATCATGACCCTTGGATGACCTTGATCTATTTTATGGCAAGGTCAACATAGGTCGCCCATGCATTTGAATGGGGAAAATTGTTAAAATGTGATTTGAAGGGCAAAACTTGCAGGAAATGGGCAAATTGACAGAAAATTTATGGTTTTGAAAAAATTTTGTCCCCAGGGGGTTGTCTGGCCCTTCCCCCATGGCTATATACATGTATATGACCATAATACTAAAAAATCTTCTCTCTGAAACTGCTTGGCCTTTATGTGGAGCATTTTTAGAAAAGGGAAATGAAAGTTTGTATAAACTATAAATGGTCAAGGTCACATGACCAAAGTCTCCAGAACCAGAAGGACTATGATTTTGAAACTTGGCATGAAACATCAGGCAATGGAGCTCTACAAAGTATATATAAATCGTGACCCTGGGATGACCTTGACCTATTTTACAGCAAGGTCAACATAGGTCGCCTATGCATTTGAAAGGGAAAAATTGTTAAAATCGGATTGAAGGGCAAAATTTGCACGAAATGGTTAAATGAACTGGAGAAGATTCTGAAAAGAATTTGGACCCCAGCGGTGGGTCTGCCGCTGCCCCGGGGCATTATACATGTATATAACCATAATATTCAGTTGGTTGGTTGGTTGTAGCTAAGCCCCAATTGGCCGTAGTGTTCTCTCGGTGAAGTGAGTCTGTATTTTCTCTTAGTATAACTGTCACACAAGTAATCCTGTGTAGGTGGTGCGCTAATGTCTTGTTGAGATAGAAGTAAAGTCTATTTTCCAATCAATGCCACTCTTCAAATGTTATTTAACCAGAGCCCCTTTTATCTGAAATTGTCAAACTGTATCAGCCTACTAAGACACCCATTTGCAGGTCACTATGCAGAGTTCAATTCCGAATGCGCCTGAATGCACTGAACACTGGTTTCGACTCAGACTTAAAATGTACCCTAAGATATCCAGTCCCAAGGTAGGAAGTAGTCTTTATCACAATTGATTTAAAGTTAGAATGCAAAAAACAACAAACATCACAAGGAGATGAATATCACAATATTTGCTCTTTATCACAGATCAATGCTTATAGCATGCTTATATAAAAATATGTGAATAACCTTTAGACTATTCTAAAGTCCAATTCGCATGCGCAAAAAATATACTGGTGTAAATATACTCTGGTGTGTATATGAACTCCGGTGTGCAAATCAACCTGTGAGTAAATTTAAATTGCGTTCACATGGGTTTTATTAGCTCACCTGAGCCGAAGGCTCACAGGTGAGCTTATAGTATACCCATGCTCCGGCGTCCGTCGTCCGTCCGTCCACAATTTCAAAGATCTTCTCCTCTGAAACCGCTAGGCCAATCAAAGCCAAACTTCATATGGAGCATCCTTAGGAAGGGGGAACAAAAGTTTGTATAAATGGTCCAGGTCACATGACCAAGATGGCCACCATGGCTATAAATAGCAAAAACCTTTAAAAATCTTCTCCAGAACCAGAAAGCCTATGATTTTGAAACTTAGTATGAAGCATCAAGCAATGGAGCTCTACATAGTTAGTATAAATCATGACCCTGGGATGACCTTGACCTTTTTTACGGCAAGGTCAACTTAGGCCGCCCATGCATTTGAATGGGAAAAAATAGGAAAATGTCATTTAATGGCAAAAACTTGCTAGGAATGAGCAAATGGACAGAATATTCATGTTTATGAAAATATTTTGGGCCCAGAGGGTTGTCTGCCGCTGTCCCAGGGCTATATACATGTGTATGCCGCTTGGCCAATCAAAACCAAACTTTATGTGGAGCATTCTAAGGAAGAGTGAATGAAAGTTTGTATAAATGGTCAAGGTCACATGACCAAGATGGCCACCATGGCTATAAATAGCAAAAACCTTTAAAAATCTTCTTCTCCAAAACCAGAAGGCCTATGATTTTGAAACTTGGCATGAAGCATCAGGCAATGGAGCTCTACAAAGTTTGTATAAATCATGACCTTGGGATGACCTTGACCTTTTTTACAGCAAGGGCAACTTAGGCCGCCCATGCATTTGAATGGGAAAAAAAAGGAAAATGTCATTTAATGGCAAAAAACTTGCTAGGAATGAGCAAATGGACAGAATATTCATGTTTATGAAAATATTTTGGGCCCAGAGGGTTGTCTGCCCCTGTCCCGGGGCTATATACATGTGTATGACCATAATATTAAAACATCTTTTCTGAAACTGCTTGGCCAATCAAAGCCAAACTTTATGTGGAGCATTCTGAGAAAGAGTGAATGAATGTTTGTATAAAAGGTCAAGGTCACATGACTAAGATGGTCGCCATATGGGTATAAATAGCAAAAATCTTTAAAAATCTTCTTCTCCAGAACCAGAAGGCCTATGATTTTGAAACTTGGCATGAAGCATCAGGCAATGAAGCTCTACAAAGTTTATATAAATCATGACTTTGGGATGACCTTGACCTTTTTTACGGCATGGTCAACTTAGGTTGTCCACACATTTTAATGGGGAAAATTGTTACAATGTCATTTGAAGGGCAAAACTTGCAGTAAATTGGCAAATGGACTGAATCTTTATGATTTAAAAAAGAAATTGACTCCAGAGGTTGCTCTGACCCTGCCCTGGGGATATATACATGTATATTACCATTCTAGTCAAACAAGTTTATTGGTATATATCTCAGGTCTCAGGTGAGCGTTTACAGGACCATTGGTCCTCTTGTCACCAGGAGTATTTTTGTATGTAAATTTATCATTTCTGGATTAAAACCTGTTCATTTAAATTTTTAGCTCACCTGAGCCGTTAGGCTCACAAGGTGAGCTTATAGGATGGCCATGATCCGGTGTCCGTCGTCGTCCGTCGTCGTCGTCCACCATTTTCAAAGATCTTCTTCTCTGAAACCGCTTGGCCAATTAAAGCCAAATTTTATATGAAGCATCTATGGGAAGGGGGAACCAATGTTTTTATAAATAATCCAGGTCACATGACCAAGATGGCCGCCATGCCCATATATGGTAAATACCCTTCAAAAATCTTCTCCTCTGGAACCGGTGATTTCAACGAAACTTGGCATGAAGCATCGGGGACTAGAGTTCTACAATGTGTTTATAAATTATGACCTTTGGATGACCTTGACCTATTTTACGGCAAGGTCAACATAGGTCGCCCATGCATTTGAATGGGGAAAATTGTTAAAATGTCATTTGAAAGGCAAATCTTGCAGGAAATGGGCAAATGGACTGAAGGTAGGTAATTCTGAAAACAATTTGGACCCCAGGGTTGGTCTGCCCCCAACCCGGGGCAATATACATGTATATTACAAAAATATTCAAAGATCTTCTTCTCTGAAACAACTTGGTCAATCAAAGCCAAATTTTATATGAAGCATCTATAGGTAGGGGGAATCAATGTATTTATAAATAATGCAGGTCACATGACCAAGATGGCCGCCATGCCCATATATGGTAAAAACCCTTCAAAATTCTTCTTCACCGGAACCACTGGACCGATTTCAACGAAACTTGGCATGAAGCATCGGGGACTAGAGTACTACAATGTGTTTATAAATTATGACCTTTGGATGACCTTGACCTATTTTATGGCAAGGTCAACATGGGTCGCCCATGCATTTGAATGGGAAAAATTGTTAAAATGTCATTTGAAAGGCAAATCTTGCAGGAAATGGGCAAATGGACTGAAGGTAGGTAATTCTGAAAAAAAATTGGACCCTAGGGGTGGGTCTGCCCCCACCCTGGGGCAATATACATGTATATTAAAAAATATTCAAAGATCTTCTTCTCTGAAACCACTTGGCCAATCAAAGCCGAATTTTATATGAAGCATCTATAGGAAGGGGGAATCAATGTGTTTATAAATAATCCAGGTCACATGACCAAGATGGCCGCCATGTCCATATATGGTAAAAACCCTTCAAAATTCTTCTTCTCCAGAACCACTGGACCGATTTCAACGAAACTTGGCATGAAGCATCGGGGACTAGAGTACTACAATGTGTATATAAATTATGACCTTTGGTTGACCTTGACCTATTTTACGGCAAGGTCAACATAGGTCGCCCATGCATTTGAATGGGGAAAATTGTTAAAATGTCATTTGAAAGGCAAATCTTGCAGGAAATAGGCAAATGGACTGAAGGTAGGTAATTCTGAAAAAAATTTGGACCCTAGGGGTTGGTCTGCCCCCACCCTGGGGCAATATACATGTATATTACATGACCAAGATGGCCACCATGCCCTTATATGGTAAAAACCCTTCGAAATTCTTCTTCTCAGGAACCACTGGACCGATTTCAACAAAACTTGGCATGAAGCATCAGGGACAAGAGTACTACAATGTGTTTATAAATTATGACCTTTGGATGACCTTGACCTATTTTACAGCAAGGTCAACATAGGTCGTCCATGCATTTGAATGGGAAAAATTGTTAAAATGTCATTTGAAAGGCAAATCTTGCAGGAAAAGGGCAAATGGACTGAAGGTAGGTAATTCTGAAAAAAATTTGGACCCTAGGGGTTGGTCTGCCCCCACCCTGGGGCAATATACATGTATATTACAAAAATGTTCAAAGATCTTCTTCTCTGAAACCACTTGGCCAATCAAAGCCAAATTTTATATGAAGCATCTATAGGAAGGGGGAACCAATTTGTTTCTTAATAATCCAGGTCACATGACCAAGATGGCCACCATGCCCTTATATGGTAAAAACCCTTCAAAATTATTCTTCTCCGGAACCACTTGACTGATTTCAACGAAACTTGGCATGAAGCATCAGGGACTAGAGTACTACAATGTGTTGATAAATTATGACCTTTGGATGACCTTGACATATTTTACGGCAAGGTCAACATAGGTCGCCAATGCATTTGAATGGGGAAAACTTTTAAAATGTCATTTTAAGTGAAAGTCTTGCAGGAAATGGGCAGTTGGACTGAATATTAATGATTCTGAAAAAAATTGGACCCCAGGGACTCATTTGCCCCAGCCCCGGGGCATTATACATGTTTATTACCATAATATTCAAACATCCTTTCCTCTGAAACCGCTTGGCCAATCAAAGCCAAATTTCAGATGAAGCATCTATAGAATGGGGGAATCAATGTGTATAGAAATAATCGAGGTCACATGACAAAGATGGCCGCTATGCCCATATATGGTATAAACCCTTCAAAAATTTTCTTCTCCGGAACCGATGGACCGATTTCGAAGAAACTTGGCATGAAGCATCGATGACTCAAGTACTACAATGTATGTATAAATCATGACCCTGTGATAACCTTGACCTATTTTAAGGCAAGGTCAACATGGGTTGCCTATGTATTTGAATGGGTAAACTGTTAAAATGTCATTTGAAGGGAAAAACTTGTATGGACAGTATATTGATTATTCTGAAAAAAAAAATGGCCCAAGGGCTTCATTTGCCCCTATACTGGAACTATTTTCTATATCATTCGTATATACAGCAGATCTCAGGTGAGCGTTTACAGGACCATTGGTCCTCTTGTTTGTATTTGCAAACAAAGAAGGGGCTGCTTCAAGGTTTTCTTGTAGATTCTAGTAGCAGAGGAGAATCATGTAATGTAGCAATTATACAGTTCCCTTTTATCATCCTTTCACAAGGAATTACTGTTAAAATGCCCCAAGAATCCTCACCAAGAATGATGAAGAAATAGTGTGGCTGTTTGCACTCCATATGATCTAAAATGTGATGAATGACAATAAACTCTTATTTAGCAACACTGTCCACAGTTTCAGCAACTGTCATGTAATCAGTTATAAACAAAAATGTGAATATTTGTTTTCTGACTTGAAATGAAAATACTCATGGGTAAATTTACTTTGCGTTCGCATGGCACAAAATAGTAAATTTACACGTGTGTATTTGTAAAAATAAAATTTGCATCTGGTCAGACCCAGGAGTAAATTTACCCATATGTAAATATACTCCGGTGTGTATTTGCATGCGCATGCACCATTTGCTTACCCTGAGTAAAATTTGCGCACCAAAGTATATTTTTGGCGCATGCGAATTGGACTTAATGAGAAATATGTGAGAAGCACTATTTTTAGCTTGCCTGCACGAAGTGCACAGAGCTATTGTTGTCAACTCGGTCATCCGCGTTTATGTGTACGTCCGCGTCCGCATCCGCGTCACACTTTCGGTGAAAGTTTTTAAAATTGTTATATCTTGATAGTCACTGATCAGAAATCATTCATATTTGGAACATTGCTGCATATGAGAGTCCTCTGTGATTTAGTGTGAAGGGACTCGTGGGGTCGTGCCTGGGGGCGGGGCTAAAGGTCAATATCTAGAACACCTTTGTACAATGCTCAGATGCTGTGTTAGTTTCTCATCAACTGTAAAGCCTAGAACTGTCAAACCTTACATAATGCTTCTCCTCGATGTCCCGACTCGGCACCCACATTGACCTACTGACCTTGACCTATATTTCATGCTCCAGTGACTTTGTCATTTTTGAAGCCAACCCTTAATATCTCATCAACTATAAAGCCTACAACCATCAAACCTTGCATATGGCTTCTCCTTGATGTCCCGACTCGGCACTTACATTGATCTAGTGACCTTGACCTATGTTTCGTGCTCTAGTGTCTTTGTCATTTTTGAAGCCAACTCTTAATTTCTCATCAACTGTAAAGCCTAGAACCATCAAACCTTGCATATGGCTTCTCCTCGATGTCCCGACTTTACACCCACATTGATCTAGTGACCTTGACTTATATTTCGTGCTCTAGTGACTTTGTCATTTTTGAAGCCAACTCTTAATATCTCATCAACTGTAAAGCCTAGAACCATCAAACCTTGCATATGACTTCTCCTCGATGTCCCGACTCGGCCCCCACATTCACCTAGTGACCTTGACCTATATTTCGTGCTCTAGTGACTTTGTCATTTTTGAAGCCAACCCTTAATATCTCATCAACTATAAAGCCTACAACCATCAAACCTTGCATATGACTTCTCCTCGATGTCCTGACTTTGCACCCACATTGATCTATTGACCTTGACCTATATTTCCTGCTCTAGTGACTTTTTCATTAAAGTTTTTAGAAGTCTATATCTCTTGAACATGTTGATGGATCAAGTTGATACTTTGCATGTTGGTAGATATTGGTCTGAAGTTTTATGCAGTACCATCATGACCCACCGTGGGTGGCCTTAAGGTCAAGGTCACAGACTTAGAATGTTTTTGTTAAAGTCTTCGGTTAAAGTTTTTAGAAGTCTATATCTCTTGAACATGTACATGGATCAAGTTGATACTTTGCATGTTAGTAGATATTGACGTTTTATGCTGTACCATTATGACCCACCCTGGATGAACTTCAGGTCAAGGTCATGGCCTTAGAAATTTTTGGTTAAAGTTTTGGGTTAAAGATTTTTGAAGTCTATATATCTCTATGTTGATGGATCAAGTTGAAACTTTGCATGTTTGTGGATATTGGTCTGAAATTTTATGCTGTACCATCACAACCCACCTGAGCGACCTTGAGGTCCAGGTCATGGGCCATAGATTTTGATAAGTTTAGTGGCAAAGCACAAGTCAGGCGAGCTACGCTGTCCTGCGACAGCTCTTATTTTAGAAACCTCTTTGTGCTTGTGATGTACTCACTAAGCAACATTAACCGTGATTCTCTGTGCTCTTTGAATATTTCTTCCTTCAAGCTGAGGAAGATTTCTGCACTAATAACTTGTGCTCCAGTAAGATAGAACATCTAAATTAGTAATTTCTGTCTTTCCTCCTCTTCACAGTCACAAATAAAATGGACTACAGTCTCGATCCCACCGCATGTGCAGTTCGGAGATTTTTCCAG
This sequence comes from Rugalucina vietnamica, assembly GCA_964017185.1. Taxonomy (NCBI): domain Eukaryota; kingdom Metazoa; phylum Mollusca; class Bivalvia; order Lucinida; family Lucinidae; genus Rugalucina; species Rugalucina vietnamica. Next base: position 33,523,754 of record OZ024874.1, on the reverse strand, counting down.
ACCTATCTTATGTCTATAGTCATTTAGAGTATATCCTAATCTAAGCTGTGAAATAACCTTTTTTTCTTCTATGAAAGGTATAAACATATATGTTGGGCTTTTCAAAGAGACCTTTGGCTTGTAATCAAAGATCTTCTTCTCTAAAACCGCTTGGCCAATCAACGTCAAATTTTATAGGAGCATCTGCATAAAGGGGCAACCAATGTGATCATAAATTAATCAGGTAACATGACCAAGATGGCCACCATGCCCATATATGGTAAAACCCTTCAAAAATGTTCTTCGCAGGAACTGCTGAACCTATTGCAACAAAAATTGATATTGTATGTAGCTATTAAGACTAGAGTACTACAATGTATGTATAAATCATGGTCCTGTGATGACTTTGACAGATTTTATGGCAAGGTCAACATAGGTCACATATGCAGACAGATTTTACGGCAAGGTCAACATAGGTCACATATCACGACTAACAAACCTTTAAATGCGTAACCACCCGTTAAGAAAAGAAATCCGATTCACGCCCTTCCGGTTTCGCAATACAGGACCAAAAAAAGGTAAACAAAACATACACAACTCGGATCGATTGATGATTATATTCTTGTACATGAATATATCAGTTTTTAGCTCACCTGAGCCGAAGGCTTACAAGGTGAGCTTATAGGATGGCCATGATCCGGCGTCCGTCCGTCGTCCGTCCGTCCGTCGTCGTCGTCGTCCACAATTTCAAAGATCTTCTTCTCTGAAACCACTTGGCCAATCTAGTTGAAATTTTATGTGGAGCCTCCTTGGGTAGTGGCATTTCAAGTTTGATCGCGAAATCCAGGTCACATGACCAAGATGGCCGCCACGCCCATATATGGTAAAAACCCTTCAAAAATCTTCTTCTCCAGAACCGGTGGGCCGATTTCCACGAAACTTGGTATGTAGCATCGGGGACTTCAGCCCATCATATTTTGATAAAATGATGACCCTTGGATGACATTGACCTATTTTATGGCAAGGTCAAATTTGGAAACATAGGCTTTTACATGGTAAAAAGTGAAAACTATGGATTTTTTGAAAACTATTGCAGCCTGAGGCCTGAAAAGTGGTAGATGCAAACAACTAATGGAGTAGATGAAGGTATGTGATTAATTTAGGTCAAGGTCATCTCTTGACCTTGGCCAGTCTGTCGTCCATTCACACTTTTCAAAGATCTTCTTCTCTGAAACTGCTGGGCCAATCAAAGTGAAATTTTATGTGGAGCATCCATGGGTAGGGGAGATGAAAGTTTGATCGCGAAATCCAGGTCACATGACCAAGATGGCTGCCACACCCATATATGGTAAAAACCACTCAAAAATCTTCTTCTCCAGAACCGGCAGGCCGATTTTCATGAAACTTGGTATGTAGCATTTGGGACTTTAGCCCATCATAGTTTGATAAAATGATGACCCTAGGATGACCTTGACCTAATTTACGGCAAGGTCAATTTTGGAAACATAGGCTTTTACATGGGAAAAAGTGAAAACTATGGATTTTTTGAAAACAATTGCAGCCTGAATGCTGAAAAGTGGTAGATGCAAACAACTAACAGAGTAGATGAAGGTATGTGATTAATGTAGGTCAAGGTCATCTCTTGACCTTGGCCAGTCTGTCGTCCATACACACTTTTCAAAGATCTTCTTCTCTGAAACTGCAGGGCCAATCAAAGTGAAATTTTATGTGGAGCATCCATGGGTAGGGGAGACAAAAGTTTGATTGCGAAATCCAGGTCACATGACCAAGATGGCTGCCACGCCCATATATGGTAAAAGCCACTCAAAAATCTTCTTCTCCAGAACCGGCAGGCCGATTTTCATGAAACTTAGTATGTAGCATTTGGGACTCCAGCCCATCATAGTTTGATAAAATGATGACCCTAGGATGACCTTGACATATTTTACGGCAAGGTCAATTTTGGGAACATAGGCTTTTACATGGGAAAAAGTGAAAACTATGGATTTTTTGAAAACTATTGCAGCCTGATGCTTGAAAAGTGGCAGATGCAAACAACTAATGGAGTAGATGAAGGTATGTCATTAATTTAGGTCAAGGTCATCTCTTGACCTCGGCCAGTCTGTCGTTTATACACACTGTTCAAAGATCTTCTTCTCTGAAACTGCTGGGCCAATCAAAGTGAAATTTTATGTGGAGCATCCATGGGTAGGGGAGACGAAAGTTTGATCCCGAAATCCAGGTCACATTACCAAGATGGCCGCCACGCCCATATATGGTAAAAACCACTCAAAAGTTTTCTTCTCCAGAACCGGCAGGCCAATTTTCGCGAAACTTGGTATGTAGCATTTGGGACTACAGCCCATCATAGTTTGATCAAATGATGACCATAGGATGACATTGACCTATTTTACGGCAAGGTCAATTTTGGAAACATAGGCTTTTACATGGGAAAAGGCGAAAACAATGGATATTTTGGAAACTGTTGCAGTCTGAGACCTGGAAGTTGCTAGATGCAGACAACCAATGGAGTCAATTAAGGTAAGTAATTAATGAAGGCCAAGGTCATTTCTTGACCTTGACCCAAAGTCATTTAAATATCAAAATTAAAATTATGGTTTTCTCATAAATCACTGGGTTTGGAAACTATTGCAGCCCGAGACCTGAAACTTTGCAGATGCAGACAACTTATGAATTCAATAAAGGTGTGTGAGTATTCAAGGTCAAGGTCATTTCATGATGACTTAATACTCCAGGATCAGGCTTCAGGTGAGCGTTCTCAGGACCAATGGTCCTCTGGTCTAAGAATTCTATTTTATCACTTATTAACTATATTAGTCAGCACCAAAGTTGCTCGCAAGATAATTTTATGGTTTTTGTGTTATATATTCCCTTTGTCGACACAGGTGTATCAACATGGTCAAGGTCGGCAAAATAGAACTAAAAATTGGACATTTTGCTGGTAAATATCAAATTTTAGTGAATGTTCAACGACAAATTTTACATATAAATGTGAAATAAACTGCAGCTGATGTCTGTGACAGTATTCTGTTTTCTCAGTGTCCATCATTACCGCTTTTTAAAGGAAGAAAAAATGGTTAGGCATTTAATCATTAAAATGTAAAAGGATATATTTGAAGATATATTTGAAACCCTCTGTCAGTTTTATGATATTATATTTATTCAGTCCAGCGTGTTAAATGAAAGCAAACCAGGAAGAAGCAAAATGATGTATACAGAATGTTGTTAAGTGTTTGTTTTATCATTATTAGAAATATCATGCACATGAATCATATTGAATAGAATATTTGTAGTTTGATATAAATCAAACATTTTCACTGCAAATATCACAAACAAACCAATTTTAGATTTTTATTACATTTTTTAAAGAAGGGCTGTCTAATTTTATTTGGTTACGCATTAGACTAGTCAGTTAAGCATTGGAGTGTATGTATACAAATGGTGAGCATCTGGAACCAAAGCACCCCACCAATCATATCTATGGTTTTGATTTCTTATAATTACATAGTTGAGCTAGGAGTGCATGATATAGTATATAGTTTAATCCAAGAAATTGGTATATACAGTGAGACATTTAAAAGCTGTCACACTGACACAAGCTGATGCAAATGTTAATGAATGTCTTTGTTTTCGCTATTCAGACAGTCAAATTCTATTCTTCATAAATACGGAATTTCAATATTCTAGCCTTTTTAGCTCACCTGAGCCGAAGGCTCACAAGGTGAGCTTATAGGATGGCCATGATCCGGCGTCCGTCCGTCGTCCGTCCGTCGTTGTCGTCCACAATTTCAAAGATCTTCTTCTCTGAAACCGCTTGGCCGATCTAGTTGAAATTTTATGTGGAGCCTCCTTGGGTAGTGGCATTTCAAGTTTGATCGCGAAATCCAGGTCACATGACCAAGATGGCCGCCACGCCCATATATAGTAAAAACCCTTCAAAAATCTTCTTCTCCAGAACCGGTGGGCCGATTTCAACGAAACTTGGTATGTAGCATCAGGGACTTCAGCCCATCATAGTTTGATAAAATGATGACCCTTGGATGACCTTGACCTATTTTACGGCAAGGTCAAATTTGGAAACATAGGCTTTTACATGGGAAAAAGTGAAAACTATGGATTTTTTGAAAACTATTGCAGCCTGAGGCCTGAAAAGTGGTAGATGCAAACAACTAATGGAGTAGATGAAGGTATGTGATTAATTTAGGTCAAGGTCATCTCTTGACCTTGGCCAGTCTGTCATCCATTCGCACTTTTCAAAGATCTTCTTCTCTGAAACTGCTGGGCCAATCGAAGTGAAATTTTATGTGGAGCATCCATGGGTAGGGGAGACGAAAGTTTGATTGCAAAATCCAGGTCACATGACCAAGATGGCTGCCACGCCCATATATGGTAAAAACCACTCAAAAATTTTCTTCTCCTTACCGGCAGGCCGATTTTCATGAAACTTGGTATGTAGCATTTGGGACTCCAGCCCATCATAGTTTGATAAAATGATGACCCTAGGATGACCTTGACCTAATTTACGGCAAGGTCAATTTTGGAAACATAGGCTTTAACATGGGAAAAAGTGAAAACTATGGATTTTTTTAAAACTATTGCAGCCTGATGCCTGAAAAGTGGTAGATGCAAACAACTAATGGAGTAGATGAAGGTATGTGATTAATGTAGGTCAAGGTCATCTCTTGACCTTGGCCAGTCTGTCGTCCATACACACTTTTCAAAGATCTTCTTCTCTGAAACTGCTGGGCCAATCAAAGTGAAATTTTATGTGGAGCATCCATGGGTAGGGGAGACAAAAGTTTAATCGCAAAATCCAGGTCACATGACCAAGATGGCTGCCACGCCCATATATGGTAAAAACCACTCAAAAATCTTCTCCAGAACCGGTTGGCCGATTTCCACGAAACTTGGTATGTAGCATCGGGGACTTCAGCCCATCATAGTTTGATAAAATGATGACCCTTGGATGACCTTGACCTAATTTACGGCAAGGTCAAATTTGGAAACATAGGCTTTTACATGGGAAAAAGTGAAAACTATGGATTTTTTGAAAACTATTGCAGCCTGATGCCTGAAAAGTGGTAGATGCAAACAACTAATGGAGTAGATGAAGGTATGTGATTAATGTAGGTCAAGGTCATCTCTTGACCTTGGCCAGTCTGTTGTCCATACACACTTTTCAAAGATCTTCTTCTCTGAAACTGCTGGGCCAATCAAAGTGAAATTTTATGTGGAGCATCCATGGGTAGGGGAGACGAAAGTTTGATCGCGAAATCCAGGTCACATTACCAAGATGGCCGCCACGCCCATATATGGTAAAAACCACTCAAAAATTTTCTTCTCCAGAACCGGCAGGCCAATTTTCGCGAAACTTGGTATGTAGCATTTGGGACTCCAGCCCATCCTAGTTTGATCAAATGATGACCATAGGATGACCTTAACCTGTTTTACGGCAAGGTCAATTTTGGAAACATAGGCTTTTACATGGGAAAAGGCGGAAACAATGGATATTTTGGAAACTGTTGCAGTCTGAGACCTGGAAGTTGCTAGATGCAGACAACCAATGGAGTCAATGAAGGTAAGTAATTAATGAAGGCCAAGGTCATTTCTTGACCTTGACCCAAAGTCATTTAAATATCAAAATTAAAATTGTGGTTTTCTCATAAATCACTGGGTTTGGAAACTATTGCAGCCTGAGACCTGAAACTTTGCAGATGCAGACAACTTATGAATTCAATAAAGGTGTGTGAGTATTCAAGGTCAAGGTCATTTCATGATGACTTAATACTGCAGGATCAGGCTTCAGGTGAGCGTTCTCAGGACCAATGGTCCTCTGGTTGTTACTGTACCGGCCTGTTTGTATCATTTTTTTTTTAAATCCAGTTTTCTCGCGCCGAGGCTCAAATACTGGATAAGGAGTGCCTTTCTTATTTATTATTATTAAAATTATTATTATTATTATTATTATTATTATTATTATTATTATTATACCAGATTTATATAGCACCATATGTACGAGGTATAGTCGGAAAGTTCCCGGACTGATTCATTTCAAAGGCTATTTAACGTCTAATCACTATGAAGTTTTTCAAATAACAAATCACATCCATCTCCTTTATTTTTCGGATAAATTAACCCTTACCGCGCGGTGACCGACTTTAGTCGTTCGGTAACCCGTAGTACCGCCACGCGGCGGACGACTAAAGTCGTATTTTACCCTACTTTCATTTTCGGAAAAATGGCGGCCCGTAGCAAGCAAGTTGTGAACCCCGCGTCATATAAAGTAGTTCCTGTAGGCCCAATATGCGCATTTTTAACGTTTTTACCTATACGACAATGGAAAAAAATTTTACAAGCGTAATTTGAAAACGAAAGTAGCTTTTGAAACGGAAATAAGAAATCCATCATGGCTGACATTGGAAACAACGACGAAGCGAGTGGCGAAAGTTCGCCAAATATTGCGCCTAGTAGCGCTTCTGACGGAGAATTCTCCGGTTTCGAGGATCAGGAGGCTATAAGAAGAGGGGCTGTGTTAGTTGAGACCCCCATGAGCGACTACGCACCCGATAATGACCAGGAATTCCCGATCGATATTGAAAGTGGGTGGGGAAAAAATGACAGTCCTCCAGTTGTTGCCCCATTCACGAGACAGTCAAAATTAAATATCGAGATGGACTCGACAGGACCTATAGACTATTTTAAATTGTTTTTTAAGGAGAATATGTTCCAGTTAATCAAAGAACAAACAAACCTGTATGCAGAGCAACATATTGATAGGGGTAATCTGTCACCAAATTCAAGGTTCAGTTCCTGGACACCGGTCACTGATTCAGAAGTAAAGAACTTCTTTTCCCTGGTAATATGCATGGGGCTTGTGCATAAAACTCATATTGAGAAGTATTGGAGTACTAGTCCTGTGAATAACACACCCTATTTCAGTGCTAGAATGCAAAGAGACAGATTTTTATGCATTTTATATAACTTACATTTGGTAAACAATGAACTTGATGACCGTACCGATCCACTGTTCAAAGTCAGACCTATGATAAGTCACACATCTGAAACATTTTCCAGTGTTTATACTCCTGAAGAATATCTTAGTTTTGATGAGGCCACCTGCCCCTGGAAAGGGAGGCTTCGTTTTAAAGTTTATAACCCAGCAAAGCCTTGTAAGTTCGGGATAAAATTATTTCAAGCTTGTGAAGCACGGTCAGGATACTGCTGCGGCTATGATGTTTATGCGGGTAAAGGTGCTCCTAGTGCGGGAGACCTCTGTGAAGCTCTAGACTTAGATCCAGGCCTAACCCAAACTACAAAGATTGTTATTGGTGTTTTAGCTAAATGTGGACTGTTAGAGGCTGGTTATAGAGTGTTCATGGATAACTATTATACTTCTCCCGAACTTTTCACGGAACTAGATCTTTTGGGAACTTATGCATGTGGCACGTTACGAGTAAATAGGAAAGGGGTACCTGATGCTGTTAAACGTAAACGAAAACTCCAACAGAATGAAGTAATATACAGAAGGAATGGGAATATCCTTGCTATCAAATTTCATGATAAAAGAGATGTTCATATGCTATCAACATTTCACGAGGCCACCATGGCAGTGCTCAACAAAAAGGTGTACGGAACCGACCTCAATGTTACAAAACCACAACCTGTCGTTGATTACATTAAACACATGGGAGGTGTAGATCTCAGTGACCAGTTCAATCAATATAACACAGTCATGAGGAAATCCCAGAAATGGTGGAAAAAGCTGTTTTTCCACTTGCTCAATGTGTGCATTGTGAACGCGTATTGTATGTACTTGAAATTTTCTGAGGATGTCTCAAAAATGAGTCACTATGAATTTAGAATGGGTTTGGTGCAAGCTTTGGCAAATGAATCAGGTAGCATGGACATTCCACAAGTACCAAGGAGAAGGAGAACTGAGGAGGTTCCAGAGAGGTTAACTGGAAGGCATTTCCCTGAATATATTCCAGCGAAACCGGGTGCAAAACGGGCAAAGCCAATACGGGACTGCTTTGCATGTAATGTCAAAAAGTCTGAACGGGTTGGAGCAAAACGTAATGGTACAGCTTACTGGTGTGCTACTTGTAAAGTGGCACTCTGCATTCCAGATTGTTTCAGAGTCTTTCATACTCACAAACATTACAGGCGCATATTGTGCGGTGAGGGACAAGAGGTGTCAAGTGATTCCGACTAAATACATGTATCATTCTATGTGAATGTAGTCTGTGGTCAATGGAACTCATATGTGAATAAAAATTAGCCTCATACATGTATTTATACCAGAAACTTGTTTATGATGTAGTTTTTTTCAACTGGAAGCAAAGCAAACAAAAAGACTGTATATTTTCAGAAGTTTATTGAACACATTCGGGTGTAACAAAGTATATGACACTGCAGTTGAATCCAGCTGTTTGTCTGTTCTATGGCTAAAGGTTCTTTTAGATAGGTATGCACATGTTTTACCTGAAAAAGAATAAAATTGCAAAGGTCACATGATTTTATCAATTGTCATCCAATCTCTTTTCTATGCTAAAAATGGTCAGAAATTTTTGTGAAGATTTTTGAGAAAAAAAAAAAAAGTGCACACCTGGACAGGTAATTACACCTGTATTTACACCTGTAAAGGTGTAAACACAGGTGTAAATACCATTTTGTATTGTGGTGAAAAGGTGTGGCACTTAGGCACTCTGCATTTCTTACAATGAAAAAATGCTACTCTGTATAGTAAAGACATATAATAGCCATTATAATGGGGATCCAGTACTCTTATAAAATACAGGTGCGATATACTGGGTTTAATTTTACCTGTAATTTGTAATTAATTAGATAATCTTATATCTTTGATAAAAGCAGAATGCTTATATGGTGAATAAGTTCATATTTACAGCTCCAAACAGTTACTTCTATGATCTGTATGTAAAAAAAAACGGTATTTTTAAAAAAAAAGATAAAAAAAATACCTGTATTCTCACCTGTATTGGGAAAATTCTCACCTGTCCAGGTATACTTTGATATATAGGTTGAAGAATGTTTATTGTTGAATGGATACAGCTTGAGTTTTCATACATAAAGCGCTTAGAAAAAGTCATATGAAGATTTGAAAAGAAGTACCGTACTGCCTTCATTTCACTTCAAATATATTCAAAATACAGGTGAGTCATATTCTCATTAAAAATACCTGTATATGCTATAAATATGCACAAATAGAAAGAAAAAAGGGCTGAATAATTTTGAAGAAAAGTAATGCCTGATAAAAAGTCCATAAAACACAATTTTATACATTTTAAAAGCCTTTGCAATTGAATTTTACCTTTTTTTAAAGAAAATTTACCTGTATTCTCACCTGTACAGGTAAAATTCTCACCTGTCGCGGAATTATTTGGTACATTTTGAAGAAATTTTATTGCTTAACAATTAACATTTGAGTTTTCATTCATAAAGCAAATAGGATAACCAATAGAAAGATTTGAAAAAAGGTACTGTAATGCCTTGAAACATTGGCAAAATACAGGTGAGTCATACCCTAATAAAATACCTGTAATTATTATAATTAGGTGAAATATATCCATTTTGACTGAAATTTTTTAAAGCGCCATTATCACTTTGACACTTAGAGTGATACATAGTCCACAAAACTAGCATTATTGTCATTTTAAATGAATTTGAATTAAAAATTTACCTTTTTTTAATTAAATTTACCTGTATTCTCACCTGTACAGGTGTAAATCTCACCTGCACATCAATAATTTTTGGTCTATTTGAAAGTTCAGTCACTGACCTTCCACTTTTGTATCGGGTGTTTGGTTGTAATATGTATAGAACAAAAGTTACATGGTTTTAAAGGAAAGTACTAGAAAATTCAAAAAATACTCTGACTTTCTCAGCATTGGCAACCCAATTATGTAACAGAATTGGCAGCGCTGCAAGGGTTAAGAAAAGAATATGCAAGAATGGTTTTAAAATGTCGATTAACATACGGCATATACGAGGGTACGGAGCACTTTGAAAAACCGCTAAATCGGATTTTTTTGGTGTTTTGAATCGCTGTCAATTCCTTTATGAAACGGCATCACAATGGCGTGAATTTTTGCATGATGTCATATCAATAGTATTTTGATTCAAATGCAAAGAATCAAGGAGATAACATAACAATTACAATTTTGACAGTGTTTTAAACAGACATGGGTGAATTTTCGAGCGTAAAAAAGCCGACGTCATGGGAATGTACGGAGCAGCGCGCAGTAATCAAGTATGGTAAAAGAGCAGACAAAACCCTACAAACACTTGGAAATTCATGAAACCCATGGAAAAATATATAGAAAATGGTGAGTCTTGTGTTCCAATGGGATAGGCTAAGGACACGCGGATATTAATGGCAATCGCAAAAGCAGGAGGCATAGGGAAGAAACGGTCGGGATTTGACGTAAAAATCAGATTTTTCAGGAAAACAACACCATCCGCTCATGGATGGTAAGATACATTGACAAGTTTTGATTTTATAGGATACGAGAGACCATGGCATGCACCATAAAGCCCCGATTTAGCCCCGGTGGATCTTTCCTCGTCTGAAATCTGAGTTTGACGACATGCTCAGGTATGAACGTTGTTAACGTCAAAGTAACGTTGTTAATTAACGCCAAAGTGCTCCGTACGTTCTTAGTGTCCATACTTTGAGCCCTAAATTTTCGGTGGTTCGATGAAAAAGCCCCTAAATATATACATTGTTGTGTAGAAAAATGTTTTTCGCACTAGTATGCAAAGTTTTGACTTTCTTCATGTAAAACAAATAACACAACAAGAACAGTCCGGGAACTTTCCGACTGTACCTCGTACATACGTTCGAAAGTGCTTCACACGTTATGCATAGAACAATATATACGAGGGGTGATCGGAAAGTACGTATAAAAATGCTGTAAAAACAAGAACAGTCCGGGAACTTTCCGACTGTACCTCGTACATACGTTCGAAAGTGCTTCACACGTTATGCATAGAACAATATATACGAGGGGTGATCGGAAAGTACATATAAAAATGCTGTAAAATAAGTTTGCGTCAACCGATTGATATGAAATTTAGTATAAATAAACATTGATCCTTTTGTAATTGAATTCCACTGTCATTTTAAAACAATGACGTCAGACGTTCATGCACGAGGCAGCGTAATGACATCACTTCACGTGACCCGGTGCACCTGTACCCCTGGGTTGACTTTGTCAATGTGTTTTGGTGTTTGGGAAAGTTGGTCGACATTTTTTTCATGAAAAATAATTTTCTAACATTGGTTGACCATTTTTCGAAAACAAACGGCATTCTGATGCTTTATCTACTAATAAGTTGAAATTGAATTCAACAGGTTAGCGTAAAATATGCTAGAACTTCCATTTCATTTTGTAAAGTTAAATTCAATACCTTGTTTTCTGGCCGAAGTTTAACGAAATGATAAAAATACTGACATAAACTATAACTAGTAGAGACAATGTCAAGAATAAAAATGTTTCGACATTGCAGTAAATCCCTATATACTTTTAAACAATTACTCCGTGAAAATGAAACATTATCGAAAATTTTAACAGTTTAATTTGTCTATTTGACAGAGTCGGTATTTGCAAGACTCTAGAGACAAATCCATTCGATAAAAATCCTCGTAACTTTACAAACATAAGCCGTTCACCTTGTAGTTAATAAGTATTGAATAAAATATGGGCATACGCAATCAAAACAGGTGTTATGATACTTTGAACTAACAAGTATTTTGAAAGAATAAAGCTTCGACGTTACGCTGCGCCGCATAACGTTAGGCTGTGTTTCCATAACGACAGCTGCAACGCACATGTGCGTATTATGCATGTGTTGTTGCAATGGAATAACTGCATATCTATTGCTGCATACTGTGATGAAATTTTATCTCGAAATGATAAAAACTAAAGAAATGAGAACATTTTTATACGTACTTTCCGATCACCCCTCGTACAAACTAAATCTATAAAATGAGAAGTCAAAATGTAAAAAATGACTTATGTTTCATGTAAAAGATACTAGTTAATATGCATGTACCAAATGTATAATGGTTATGATATTAAGAACAGTTTGTCTCTTAAAACTAAGTAATCTGTACGAAACACTTTACTCTGAAAGTTTATCTTTCACTGCATTACTGTCCATACATTTGTATAAATAAGTGTGTCTTTATCGACTTCTTGAAAGCACAGAAAGTACTACATTCCGGAACCAAAGGTGGGAGAGCGTTCCAAAAATTCGGAGCAACTATTGCGAAACTTCAATCGCCATACGTATGTAGCAGTGCGGCTTTTTGGCACCTCAAGAATGAGATGGTTATTTTGAGACCTCAAGTTCCTTCGTTGCACATACAAATTTAACAGCTTTTTAATGTACCCTGGTCATGAAGTGCTTTGTACGTGTGAGTAAGAATTTTATACTGGACTCTATACTGTATAGGTAGCCAATGAAGTTCTTTCAATATATGAGTTATATGAGAGAAGTGAGATGTCCTGGTCACAACGTGTGCAGCTGTGTTTTGAACGTTAGTTTGTTTAAACTGGTCTTTGGTACACCGTACAAAAATGCATTACAATAGTCTCGTCTTGATGTGACAAGAGAATTCACAAGGGATTTTGTGCATCCATTGTTAAGAACTGTCTGATGTGACTTATTTGCCGTATTTGCCCAAAACAGAGTTAACAGACCGAATTTACATGCCGCTCCATGTCCATCCTGGAATCAAGCCATGCACCCAGATTTCTGACACATGAGGAAGACTTAATGTTCGAGTCACCAACAGTCACGGAGACTTTACTCACCAAACTAGAATTGCGTTCGGATGTGAACACAATAACCTCTGTTTTGTCAGCGTTTTGTTTAGCATGTTTCCATGCATCCAGGAGAGAAGCTTCAACACGCCGGATAGCCTCTGTCTTTGAAACATTGTCCGTTGGTTTAAAGGAAATGTATAATTAAGAATCATCCGCATAAAAATGATACTCAAGCCCATATTTTTTACTGATGGCACCAATTAGTGTGGTGTACATAGTATAAAATTTAGGTCCAAGCACAGATCCTTGAGACACACTAAAATTCATCAGAACGGGCTCAGAAAGTTTTCCGTCTATTGTTACAGTTTGATGACGACCACTGAGACCTCCTTTACATGCTTAGTAGGTAACAAAAATCACTTTGAAATGATTCAAAACTTAAACATTTAGTAACTATTCCGTCCATCGAATGGATGGCCAGATGAGAATAAATTAGACTGGATATTTACCGACCAGATAACATAATGCTCGTAGCTTCACTCCCTATTGGATGTAGCACACAGTTACGATGCTTGGATTAGATACATTGAAAATAAGTCAAATGCTTAACCGAGTCATCACATGCTTAACCAGAAAAATGTATGCCCGCAAAGAGTTCATTACGTATTATGCAATCTTTATCACTGTCAGTAAAATGTTGTGCATAAGTAAGAATCTAATAACTAGAGGCATTTAAGGCATTTAGATTTGCGGATTCTTATTTTTCTGTTGTTTTTTCCTGTTGCTCACTACTTTCACTCATGCTTGTGATACAAATCATCCAGAGAGGACAAGAGATTGTGACAAAAAGAATTTAAGCTTAAAACTGATTACAAAAAAAAAAAAAAAAAAAAAAAAAAAAAAAAAAAAATACCGGTGCTTTTTGTGTCAATTATTTTGCTCTCATTCTAATGATTAAATGCATAACCACATTGTTGACACAGATTTTGACCACATATGCATTGAATGCAGTGATCAGAGGCAAGGAAAGTATCAACATACCTCACATAATGTTAAAAACCATCCGTACGCTGCCTTGCTTTCTGTTAATAAGGGCGCAATGAACAGCGATCTAAAAATATCCTTGCGAATGACCCACATGTTCTTCATGTACAATGAAATCTCAACATTCAATTTTTAGGAGGGAATAAAAATCACGATTAAAAGAAAACGATTCTGGAAATCCTTTGGGGTATGAACAGAGCAATTGATTACTGATTAAATAGCATTGAAATATTTTCGATTTCTATATTCAGATAAAAATATTTTACCTGGAAACCTGAGCAACTAAAGTTTGTTTACCTTTTCTTGGTCCTCTATTGTGAAACCGGAAGGGCGTGAATCGGATTTCTTTACTTAACCGCGGTTACGCATTTAAAGGTTTGTTAGCCGTGATATGCAGAAAATTGTTAAAATGACACTGAAGGGAAAAAACTTCCAGGAAATGGGCAAGTGGACAGAATATTTATGAATTTGAAAAGGAAATTAACCCCAGGGGGTATTCTGACCCTGTCCTGGGACTATATACATGTATTTGACCTTTATGGTCAAATAAGTTTATTGGTATACATGTATATCTCAGATCTCAGGTGAGCGTTTACAGGACCATTGGTCCTCTGGTTATTAATCTTCTAGGATTATAAGATTTAAAGGATTATAACTGTTTCGCTTTTAACTTTTTATCTTGACATTTTGTCAGTTTGTATGATAATAGGAATGTTCATTGTTCTTTATCCAGTTATTAATTTGACAATTCTGTCAACAATTGCAGACAATGATGTAGCATCAGAGCTCCACAAGTTTGCTAGTGCTATAGAGAAACGTCACGAGTTCAAGCAGACAAAGTCAACACCTAGCTCCCTAGAATTCAATGTAAAGAAGCCAACACCCAAGGTGATGGAGCTGAAGAGCTCTCCAGGCCATGCACGGCCACTACAGGAAACCAAGATAACTGTGAAATCCCCAGACTCTGACAGGGATTCTTCACAGCAAGACACTGAGATTGCCAGGATGAAAGAAGGTGACTCTTGGCAAGCAGCTGGGGATACAGGCTCAGATAACACAAAGAAACAATCTCCTGATAGAGAAGGACAAGGGAAACAATCACCAGGACAACAGTCATCTGGTGTTCTCTCTCCTGAGAGACAGTCACCTGAACATACCCTAGATAGCTCTACTGACTCTGTACCTCCAAGCCTTGAGAGTAGCATTGAATCTTCACAAACCTGTACTTCATCTCTAGAGAGCTCAAGCCTGTCTCCTCCATTGGATGACTCAGCTAGTTCAGAGAAGGAAGGATCTGATACAGTGTTTGAGAGTTCCTACCCAAAGACATATCCTCCAGCTATGGTTTTACCCCAGGCAGTGAGAACACCACAGGCAAGGAGAGTGCCACAACATGCTGAAGTTGCCGGCAGCCACTTTGACAAGAATGAACCACAATTGGTAGCTATTCGCAAAATAGATTCTGTTCGCTTGCCAGATTTGGTAAGATTACTCATTCTTTTGCATGGCTTTCTAACTTGCTGTTGTTTGCATGTTTTAACACACATGATGGCAGGATGTCATTGGAATTGATACTTATATTTCCCACCAAAACAAACTTTTATTATGCCCCTCGCCAAAACAAAGTTGTAAGCGGGGTATACTGTTTTCATGTAGTCCGTCAGTGTGTGCATACATTAGTCCGTAACAATTTTGTTTCTTAAATATATTGAAGACCCCCATTGATGGAAATTCATGAAATTTTGTAGACATTTTGATATTAATGAGGCAAATACTTACTGACAAAAATAAAGGGCTAGGGACAAAAAGTCTTAAGAGTTATTCCCATATGCTCACCTGAGATTAGCTCACGTGAGCCGAAGGCTCATGTGGAGCTTATAGGATGGCACTTGAGCAGGCGTCGGTGCATATGCATGTGTACTTTCATCCACATTTTCAAAGATCTTCATCTCTGAAACCACTCGGACAATCAAAGCCAAATTTTATATGAAGCATCTATAGGAAGGGGGAAACAATTTATTTATAGATAATCCAGGTCCCATGACAAGATGGCCTCCATGCTATGAGCTAATCTCAGGTGAGCATATGGGAATGGGCACTTGCTGATGCACCAATGCCCCTTTCAATTAATTGCCATGCTGTATGGCTATGCATAAAGAAGGACGTTAAGTGTACATTTTCTGACAGTTGATATGTTTATTGTATCTACTCAACTAGTTTCACCACTGCATTTAATATGAATTCTGATACATTTGAATTTTGCTTAAACTGTTTTGTTCTGTATTTTGTGTATATATTTGTATATTTATTATATGAGGGCCTCATGGAAGATTAGTTGTACTACTAAATGTTGTTACCCTCTATAAATAAAGACTTTACTTACTTACTTACTTACTTACTTACATGCCCATATATGGTAAAAACCCTTCAAAAATCTTCTCCAGAACTGCCAGACCATTTTCAGCGAAACTTGGGCATGAAGCATAAATGACTTAAGTACAGTATAAATTGCGCTAACGACCACTTGAATTGGGCGACCACCTACGTTTAACGACCAGTTTCAATTCCTCCCGACGATTTTCACTATATTTTATCATTGGATTAAGCGACCGCCTCGCTTTAGCGACCAACGACCATGTTTTTGACTAAAATTTTGCGTTCTTGCGACCATATTTAGAGCCAAAATTTTGATCGTTCTCTTGAACGGTAACTTAATAGAGCGTTTTTCACACCTGTTTCAAGGTTATTAACCCTGGCGTAGGTTTTCATTATACTATTGTTAAATTGTTTATTGTATTTATAACAAAGTCACTGATGCGTGGTAACGTGGTCTAATTACCGAAGCATAAATCCTTCTATTGTCTGTCTGCCTCGTCGCAACGGTTGATCAACACAAGCTCAATACAGTAATTAAAAGTGATTAAGCGTTAAGAGCTTGTGTGATTGTTTTGTTGATTCTGCAATGTTCATGAAATCAACGAAGTTGATTTGTTTTTTTCCGCCATACCGGCAAGAAAACACAAGAATCGATCTCTATTCCCTTTTTCCCATTAAATTCGGCGTTTCAGTCCAATATTGTAAGGGAAGCAACTCTTAGACGCTCCATTCCGGCAAATCGTGATACCCCCCTCGTTTTGAATCGAAAGTAGAGTTGATAAATTAGACCGGAAATCGTTCGAAAGGTAGATTAAATTTGCTGCAGTTTCCGATTCTTTTTACGTTTTCTGTTCTCCCATCTCTGTTCTTGCGTTCAACGTCAGTTCAGTCGCTCTGAGGGTAGTTGATAGAGCGAGATGCGTCTGTTTGACAAGGTCAGTGAGATTTGTCAGGTGTTTCCCCCGCGGGGTGCTCCCTTGCTCACCCCACCCATCTATTGTTTAGTGGATTCGTCTCGATATGAGTGAAAAAATCGACAGGCATAAAAGTGATTCAAAAATATCCTTGCCCAAGCAAAACACTCCCTTTTGGTTGGACAACAAAACAATAAAAACAATTAAAGAACCATGGAAAAAACACTAAGAAATCACACTTCTTGAAAAAAAAAAGAAGGCACATATGGCCCCGAAAAGCATTTCCTAATTAAAAGACCACCTTGATTAAGAGACCATTTTCCATCCTTCCCTTGAGCGGTCTTTTAATACAAGTTCTACTGTACTACAATGTATAGAGCTATATAAATCATGGCCCTATGATGATCTATTTTACATGCAGCTATGTCAACATAGGATGCCTATGCAATTGAATGGGGAAAAATGCCATTTAAAGGGAATTTCTTGCAGGAAATGGACAAAAAGACTGAATCTTAATGATTCTGAAATATATGATGTATATGGGTTTGTTTCATAAGTTTAGTACATAGCTATTTGTTAGCTCACCTGAGCCGAAGGCTCACAGGTGAGCTTATAGGATAGGCAGGATCCGTCGTCGTCCGTCCGTCCGTCGTCCGTCCACAATTTCAAAGAAGAATATTTCTGAAGCTAGTAGGCTGATCTTGATCAAATTTAATGTGAACCATAATTGGGTTGGGGGATTGATGGCATTAGGTTTTGGAGCAGATTGTATCAAAATTGTGGTTTCCATGGCAACAGATAGGTCCCATAGACTTACAATGGGAAAAACTAAAATAATCTTCTTCTCTGAAACCACTAGGCCAACAGCTTTGATATTTGGTATGTAGCAATGGCTAATGGTCCTCTACATAAATTGTGCCATTCCTGCCCCTGGGGTCAAATTTGGCCACGCCCCGGGGGTTGATAGTCTCCATAGACTTACTATGGGAAAAAAAATCAAAAATCTTCTTCTCTGAAACCACAGGGCCCACAGCTTTGATATTTTGTAGGTGGCAATGGCTAATGGTCCTCTACATAAATTGTGCCAATCATGCCCCTGGGGTCAAATTTGGCCACGCCCCGGGGGTCGATAGTCTCCATAGACCTACAATAGGAAAAAAACTAAAAAAATCTTCTTCTCTGAAACCACTAGGCCAACAGCTTTGATATTTGGTATGTAGCAATGGCTAATGGTCCTCTACATAAATTGTGCCATTCATGCCCCTGGGGTCAAATTTGGCCACGCCCCGGGGGTTGATAGTCTCCATAGACTTACTATGGGAAAAAAATTAAAAAATCTTCTTCTCTGAAACCACAGGGCCCACAGCTTTGATACTTGGTATGTGGCAATGGCTAATGGTCCTCTACATAAATTGTGCCAGCCATGCCCCTGGGGTCAAATTTGGCCACGCCCCGGGGGTCGATAGTCTCCATAATGGAGACTTACAATTGGAAAAACTAAAAAAATCTTCTTCTCTGAAACCACTAGGCCCACAGCTTTGATATTTGGTATGTAGCAATGGCTAATGGTCCTCTACATAAATTGTGCCATTCATACCCCTGGGGTCAAATTTGGCCACGCCCCAGGGGTTGATAGTCTCCATAGACTTACTATGGGAAAAAAATTAAAAAATCTTCTTCTCTGAAACCACAGGGCCCACAGCTTTTATATTTTGTAGGTGGCAATGGCTAATAGTCCTCTACATAAATTGTGCCAATCATGCCCCTGGGGTCAAATTTGGCCACACCCCGGGGGTCGATAGTCTCCATAGACCTACAATAAAAAAAAAAAACTAAAAAAATCTTCTTCTCTGAAACCACTAGGCCAACAGCTTTGATATTTGGTATGTAGCAATGGCTAATGGTCCTCTACATAAATTGTGCCATTCATGCCCCTGGGGTCAAATTTGGCCAAGCCCCGGGGGTTGATAGTCTCCATAGACTTACTATGGGAAAAAAATTAAAAAATCTTCTTCTCTGAAACCACAGGGCCCACAGCTTTGATATTTTGTATGTAGCAATGGCTAATGGTCCTCTACATAAATTGTGCCAATCATGTCCCCGGGGTCAAATTTGGCCACGCCCCGGGGGTCGATAGTCTCCATAGACCTACAATAGGAAAAACTAAAAAAATCTTCTTCTCTGAAATCACTAGGCCCACAGCTTTGATATTTGGTATGTAGCAATGGCTAATGGTCCTCTACATAAATTGTGCCATTCATGCCCCTGGGGTCAAATTTGGCCACGCCCCGGGGGATGATAGTCTCCATAGACTTACTATGGGAAAAAAATTGAAAAATCTTCTCTGAAACCACTAGGCCCACAGCTTTGATATTTGGTATGTAGCAATGGCTAATGGTCCTCTACATAAATTGTGCCAATTCATGCCCCTGGGGTCAAATTTGGCAGGCCCCGGAGGTTGATAGTCTCAATAGACTTGCTATGGGGAAAAAAAAATCAAAAATCTTCTTCTCTGAAACCACAGGGCACACAGCTTTGATATTTTGTATGTGGCAATGGCTAATGGTCCTCTACATAGATTGTGCCAGCCATGCCCCTGGGGTCAAATTTGGCCACGCCCCGGGGGTCGATAGTCTCCATAGACTTACAATGGGAAAAACTAACAAAAATCTTCTTCTCTTAAACCAAAAGGCCCAGAGCTTCTATATTTTGTATGTACAGTCCCGGTAAAAAATCAACAACATATTCCTCTTTTCTCGGAGGACCTTAAGCTATTTTTCTCGGAGAAAGAACGCTAAATTTCTCTTTTCATTCAGATATTTCGCGTTTCGTTCAGTTCGATTTCTCGGAGAAACACCGAGAAATTTCACCGCGACCGCAGGTATTAACCGGTGAAAACAGGTGAGTGCAGATTTACCTGTTCGCGGTGTTTCTCGGAGAAATATTGTGCACGATTGTGAAAATCGATTTTACCATATTTTTAATAATTAAGGTAGTTTTAGACCTTTAACTGATCAGTATTTATAAGTGTTTTTGTATATGGCACCTCTAACAGTTTGACATGTTTTAATAAGGCACATTAATTACTGAGCAAACATTCCACAATCTTCTTCACTGGTTTCCGTTACGGTTGGTCAGGTATGAATCGACTCGCATTTGACATACAAATTAAGAAGTACTTTGTTTCATCTCAATTATGTCTTTATCCAAGTAGTTTCATTTGTTTGAGCTATGAAACATAAAAGCAATAGGCCATAAACATGTACGAGTATAATAGGCAACCATTTTGCGCATTGTAATGAAATAAATGTTTTCTGGTTCTGGTTGTATGTCAAGCTATGGAAACGTGCATGTAGAATGAAATGGCATAATTTCATCACATTGTCAGCTTATGGAACAAGATATTTTTGTAAAATTTTATTAACCCGATTACCCTGCAGCGATCTCCTAACTGCTATATGAATATGCATTACAACATTCTCGATGATAAGGATACACAGTATTTAACTAGCACAAAGTTTTGTCAATACCTCTAAATCACTCGTTTATCAGGGGCACTGTTCGCATAAACACTTTTTTTTTTATACCAAATGTATGACCAAATCTTCACATAAGAATAAGGCGGATAACGAGAAAACAATTTATACACTTTTCTTTTTTTAAGAATCTGTTTTTCTTGCTAACTGCATAAACGCAAAACCTATTGCCATGCATAACGACAACTCCGCCATGAACATTTTGTGTTGGAGGCATGTTGTTTTTACAAGGTGCGGTCCGAAATGTCAAGTGATAGAAAAGTGCATGATACATGGTAAAAAATGACAAGTAAAGACAATTTATCAATTACTGATAATTGATAAATTAATTGATAATTAATCGAGTAAATTAACAAACACATTTACATGTTCATGTGCTTTAAACCCATATACATTGTATGAGGTATTCCTCAACATATTCAGTACACACATCATGATAACATGTCCATGTAATGTATACCCCACTTTTATATGAGCCGCGTCATGAGAACGCTGGACTTACACTGAAAAAAAGTTATAAGGGGCCACTTTTCAAATTCATTTTTTGTTTCTAAGCCATGTTCAAAATTGCACGATTTTTTGCCGAAAAACGTATCTTTCAAGTAAATAAAGTTTCAAAGTGTTAAGAAATAATTTTCTTTCACTTAAAGCGTTTTTGGAGTAAAAATGCAAAAATCAATGTTTTTAAATACAAAATTGGATACAGCACACCATTTATTGAAATTAGGAACGGGCGTCATCAAAGGGGTCGTTACGGCTCGGAAAAACACCAAACATTCGAATTTTCTCTACTGGTAGAATTTTTATGCATTTTTAAGAATCGCCAATTTTGAGATTTTTTGGAAAATTCAAAAATGTGCCTCTTAAACATGTTGACCCTTGTTAATTTCACTTGATGAGGCCTGGAAATGAGAGATATAACTCGACTGAACTGTTTTAGACCATTTTCGAGGACCAACAGGTCAAGGCTGCCGCACACTTCCGGTTTCAATATCAATTTTTAACGAACGAAATAACAAAATTTACGGACGATTTTTTGAATTTTCAAAGTTCATCAGAGTCTAGTATTTGACCTAAATAACCGCTGAAAATTTCAATGCTGTGCTGCTGATAATAACGCAACTGGAGAAGAACAAAGTTGGTATGCAAATTGCATACAAAAGCTGAATTCCTGTTATTCAGGCTGTTGTCTTCTTACATGTACAAAACAGAAACGAAGATTCTTATTACAGCAACACTTTTGACTTAATTTTATCTTGCATCATGGCAGTCAGTAGCACTTTCAAAAAAAAATAAAATGTAAAAACACAACGTCATAATATGACATTTAATTTGATGTTAATAAAGTGTGACTTTTTGAAATGAGGGTACCTTTACACATGCTTCGTATGTGTGAGAAGTATCACGCATTTTGGAATGCAGAAACTCACAGAGCCACTGTTAGACATTGGTTTATTCATATGATCATGAATTTTAATTGATCGTATTTTACTTTCTGAACTAGAAGAAAAAATATGAGGTGGCCTCTTATAACTTTTTTTCAGTGTATACTCATGCGATAATAAAGTCGCAGATCAACTGTGCAGTATCTGCACAGCTGATCAGCGCCTTTGTTTTCACTACTCGGCTAGTACAATCCCCCTACTTCTTTAATCTGATATTTCTGTACGCTGTGGCTTGGCTCGGATGTACGTTACATGTAACGTGGCTGTACGCTACATGTAACGTACAGCCGAGCCAAGCCACAGCAAACCCCGTCGATGGAAAAGCATGCTCATCCACCAAGGGTGGTTTACTGCGCTATATACCTAACACTTACTCGATTCACAAAGTCTCGAGTTTGAAATTTGCATATTTCCAAGGGAAGCTATCCCGTTACATTACTTCCCCCTCCGAGAAGACTCGCCCCGAGTCTTGGCCTGGGGACTACATGGGTAAGGCAACCCCGGTCTGGCGGTTGTCATCATCCCACCGCTGCCACCAAATGTAACGAGCGGCCGAGCCGAGCCAGAGCAAACCCCGTCGATGGAAAAGCATGCTCATCCACCAAGGGTGGTTTACTGCGCTATATACCTAACACTTACTCGATTCACAAAGTCTCGAGTTTGAAATTTGCATATTTCCAAGGGAAGCTATCCCGTTACATGATCAAGATGTATAGATATGAATTTTTCACCGTATTCGATCTAATAAGTGCACTTGTTCCAAGAATCGCACATCCTGATCGTTTCCGAAAAACATGTGCAGCTCGACTAGCACACAGCTCAACTGGCGTATGGATATCTTACATCAAATTTACACGTTAAATCGCATTAAAACTTAACCTTTATTAATGTTTCCGTAGAAGGCAGGAACGGATACACTCATTTTACACGAAAACATATACATGACCTTATATTTTGGTGTCAGTTTTAAAAATTACCGGGACCGTCTAAGTATACAAACTTTAATATGCATGTGCATGAATAGAAAAATCACTGCGCAATATTGCTGTTACTAGCGTCCTTGTCCTCAGCCACGGTTATGTCGGTACGTTTTCGTCGTTTTATGGTACTGTACAAGTTTGGGATGTCCTGACGTTCGAAATGGGCTACACAACATTCGTATTTGTAAACCCTTCACTTACAAAAACTACCGAAACAGCATCCGAAACATTCTTTCCTACTACATGTAGTCTCGATCTAAAACATACGAGTATATACATGTACATGTACATGTACGAATGCTCAAATTATTTGCGATTTATATGGAACCATAATCTGAATATTTGATAACGGTTACGTTAACAGCTTACCAAGAAATGCTGGCGGACAAGTAAGGTCCCAACATTTAATAAGACAGGCCGCGATGGTTTTACATGTATAGATAGTGCGTTCGCTTCGAAAAAAAAAAGTTGCGATTTCGATCTCCGGCCGGTATATTCATGTTATTTTGATGACTTGTGTTTATCCTGACATAATTAAAGTAAACCGCCTGTTAAATCATTGCTATTGTACATAATTAAATACCTTTGATCAAATGTCATTAAACTTATTTATTCATTCAATGAAAATGATTCTGATTATCCACATAGTCACTAGAAGTGTGGTAATTTTATTCTTTGTCGGAAAGGACAATGCTCAAGGCGCGAATTTTTAATGACGCCCTTGATTTTTAAATGATTTTTTCGCTTCCATTCTTCTGTTCAAAGATCGAATATGGATGATGTGAAAAGCAACACAAGTGACAAAGGTCATCATAAATTTTAATGTAATCAAGAATATATTTATGTGGATTATAAGCCATCTAAACAAATACGTAACATCTGCAAGTTTCATACTTGCAAATACTTATTATTTTTTTTTAATTTATTGTTTTATATTTATTCAAAAATTATAAACATGCATTTGGCTTTTAAATTCCTCCGAGAAACTTCGAGAAAAAGAGTTTTATCGATAAATCCAGGTAATTACCTTTCTCGGAGAAACACCGAGAAATTTCACCGAGAAACACCGCGAAATTTCGCGCAGACGATTTCGTCTACCTGGCTTATTTCGCGGTGTTTCTCCGAGAAATAAAAATTTCGCGTTTGCCATGGTTGCGGAGAAACGCGGAATATGTTGTTATTTTTTTACCGGGAGTGTAGCAATGTTTGGTATACCCCGGGAGCTTATTTGACCTACCTTGCACCCCCCCCAGGACAATTTTTCATGGGTGCCAAATCGTTCATTGGGACCCCAGAAATGCAAAGAATTTTTGTCCTCAAAAATAAACTCAATTGCACTTTGAAAAAATGCATGGTTTCCATGGCAACCATTAACACGATTCTTGAGCAGGGGGGTGGTCATAGAAAATTGACCATATCCCAACTGTTACTTATCCTAGACCACTGAAAGTGGTCTCATTTTAAAGCTTAGACATAGCCCTTTTTTAAAACCTATAATAAGTAATGCAAATTTTCGAATTGGTATATGCATGAATTATAATGAAAACTTTGAAAATGACAGAAAAATCGTTAAAAATCCATAAATAATCTAATTTCAGACCCAATCTGTCATTCTGACACTTTGTTATTGAACGAGTAATATCATATGGGAAATTTATTGATGACCTGGGCCTATATGAGCATTATCTCATTTGCATATTCATGAATATTTATGAAACTGATAGAAATTGAGGAAAAACGAGGGAAAAACTATATCCATTGCAAGGTATTGGATAGGTTATAAGGTTTATCTTTCATCCCTGGGACAAATTCTGAAGGCTGCCAGTGTGGTCAGAGGGACCACCTTAATGCCATAAAATATTGTCCTCAATGATAAACATGTTTGCATGATGTAAAACTTAAAGTGACATAGTCTTCACACCCACCCCTAGTGCGATTCTAAAGAATAGGGTGTACCTACAAAAATACATCACACCAATAGCGTACTCTAGGATACTATAATTGGTCTGATAGTGATGCATGAACCTAACAATTTAACCTTGATACCTTATATTTTAATCATTGAATTTGCTTATTCATGAATAGTAATAAAAAAAACCATTAAAAAATGGAGAAATATCGTGGAAAAATAGGGGGTATACATACAAAATCGCTTGTACAAGAGCTATTAATAAACCCAAGATGCTGAAAGAGGTTTCAAATGAAGGCTATTGCAATGTACTATGACCCTGAAGTATGATTTAAGAATAATCTGATTTTCAGTTTCATGAATTTTCATGAAAACTTAAGAAATTTAAGGGAAAAAGTTAAAAACTTAAATGGGTAAACCTACAAAATGACTTGCATCTCAGCAGTCAAAAGCCCTATAGTGCTAAAATGGTATCAAATGGTTGCAATGGTAATATTATACCATCCTGTACTACAATATTTAAGTTATTTGATATTTTGTTTGAAGAATATGAACAAAACTTTTTGAATTTAGTGAAAAAATACAGAAAAATAATGGGGTATACGTAGAAAAACACACTTAGCTACTGAAAGACCTAGAGAGCTATAATTGGTATCAAATGATTGCTAGGACAATGTTCTATGACCATGTAATCAGCAATATATAACATCAACTATTGTTGTTGTATGGATATTAATGAGATCGTCATAAATAAGAGAAAAATCAATGAAAAATGACAGGGTACACCAACCAAATCGCTAATATCTCATTTACCAATAGCCATAGAGGACTCAAAATGGCATCAATTTATAGCTAGGACAATGTATTATTGCCAGGTACTCAGATATATAAATCATCTTCGCTGGCAAGCAAGATTTAATAAATTTTGTTTAAGCACAGCCTTCAATTTTCTGTTATTTTCACAGTTTTTCAAAACTTTATGTAACACTCAGAAAATTTTATAACATTTTGATACACTATCAGACCACATGGCAGTAGTGCATTCTCCTAGCTATCTATTGGTACCATTTTCAGCACTCTTAAGAATATTGGCAGTTGAGATATAAGCAATTTTGTTGGTGTACCCCTTCTTTTTTTCGTCGATTTTTCTCTTATTTATGACAATCTCTTTAATATACATACACCAACAATAGATGATGTATTATATTGCTGATTATATGGTTATAGAGCATTGTTCTAGTAATCATTTGATACCAAATATAGATCTCTAGGTCTTTCAGTAGCCAAGATATGTTCGTTTTTCTACGTATACCCCCGTTATTTTTCTGTATTTTTTCACTAAATTCAAAAGGTTTTGTTAATATTCTTCAAACAAAAAATCAAATGACTTAAATACTGTAGTACAGGATGGTATGATATTGCCATAGCCACCATTTGATACCATTTTCAACACTATAGGGCTTTTTATTGCTGAGATGCAAGTCATTTTGTAGGTTTACCCATATTAGTTTTTAACTTTTTCTCTCAAATTTCTTAAGTTTTCATTAAAATTCATGAAATTGAAATTCAGATTTTTCTTATATCATACTTCAGGGTCATAGTACATTGCAATAGCCTTCATTTGAAACCTCTTTCAGTATTCTGGGTTTATTAATAGCTCTTGTACAGGCGATTTTGCATGTATACCCCTATTTTTCCACGATTTTTCTCCAATTTAGATATTTTTTTTTTATTAATTTTCATGAATAAGCAAATTCTATGATATAAATATAAGGTATCAAGGTTAAATTGTTAGGTTCATGCATCACTATCAGACCAATTATAGTATCCTAGAGCATGCTATTGCTAGGATGTGAGTATTTTTGTAAGTACCTCCTATTCTTTAGAATCGCACGAGGGGTCGGGTGAAGACTATGTCATTTTACATCATGCAAATGTGTTCATCATTGAGGACAATATTTTATGCCATTTAGGTGGTCCCTCTGACCAAACTGGCAGCCATGGGAATTGGTTAAATGGATGCAAGATAGACCTTATAACCTATCCAAATCCTTGCAATGGATATAGTTTTTCCCTTGTTTTTCCTCATTTTTTGACATTTTTATTAATATTCATGAATATGCAAATGAGATAATTTTCACATAGGCCCAGATCATCAATAAATGTGTCATATAATATTACTGGTTCAATAACAAAGTGTCAGAATGATAGCTTGGGCCTGAAATTAGTTTATTATGGATTTTTAACGCTTTTTCTGTCATTTTTTGATGTTTTCATTAAAATTCATGAATATGCAAATTCAAAAATTTGCATTGCTTACTATAGGATGAAAGGGCTATATCTACGCTTTAAAATGAGACCAATTTCAGTGGTCTAGGATAAGTAACAATGGAGATACGGTCAGTTTTCTATGTACACCCCCATGCTCAAGAATCGCTTTAATGGTTGCCATGGAAACCATGCATTTTTTCATAGTGCAATTGAGTTTATCTTTGAGGACAAAAATTCTTTGCATTTCTGGGATCCCAGAGAACGATTTGGCACCCATGAAAAATTGTCCTGGGGGGGGGGGGTGCAAGGTAGGTCAAATTAGCTCCCGGGGTAGTAGTCCCCATTATAAATTGTGCCAGTCATGCCCCTGGGTCAAATTTGGCCATGCCCTGGGGGTCAATAGTGTCCATGCATAGACTTTCATTGGTCGATTCTCAATTAATTTAAATCTCATAAGCTTACAATTTGATAATCTGTCAGGTGAGCTACAGGACCAATGGTCCTCTAGTTTCATAAGTAATGGCATAGCAGTACCAGTACTTGAAGCTTTGCCAAATTTTATTGAGTGTTTTCAGATTTGAACGGATTGCACTTAGCCAATCCTAATACATATACAAACGTTTTTGACTTTGCTCTGTTGATTTATAAATAGAAACACATTGAAATGACAAGCAAAATATTATAACTTTGGGATACACTGATTTCACACACTTCAAGAAAGATTGAACCAAAGACAGAGTATATTGTTAAAAAGACATGTCACCCAGTAGACTACACCAGGTCTACCCTGGGTATATGCAAGGTTATTGAAGTTTAAAGTATTGCACCCTACTAGCCGTGTTTCACTTTATTATACAATCAGTCAGCATTCGATACATAATAATACATACAGTCGGTTGTATTTACAAATAAACAGTTGCATTTGTTCCATAGGAAGCCGCTCGAAAAGGCACTGGGACACAAAATGGCTAAAAGACAGTCCAGTCTTGTAAGATGCAAGATTTCAAGCTATGATAACCTTGACTGTACATAGGGTAGACCAAATATCATGTAAGGTGTAGTCTACTGGATAATCTGTCAATTTGATGGAATATTAAATGAGCTGCCACATGGGAAAATCAACAATCTGCCTAGGCGAAAACAAAGGCGCAGATCAGCTTCGCAGTAACTGTGAAGCTGATCAGCGCCTTTGTTTTCGCTACACCTCTTCCCGGACTCAGCAAAATAGCTGTAATGCACTGATAGGCTATTTTGCTGGACAAAAACTTAGTAAAATTTTTATTTTATATTTTTTGAGTATTTCTTTATATACATTTTTTTTATTAGCTCACCTGAGCCGAAGACTCACAAGGTGAGCTTATAGTACAGTAGTTGAGCCGGCGTGCGTCCGTGCGTGCGTGCATCCGTCCGTTCACATTTTCAAACTCAAATATCTCTAAGACAACATGGCCGATCTTAATCAAATTTTATCTAAAGCATCATTGCGGAGGGGGAAAGGTTGCATTAGGTTTTGGGCCAGGTCGGATTGGAACTCTGGTTTCCATGGCAACAGATAGCTCCCATAGGCTTACAATGGGAAAAACATAAAAAAATCTTCTTCTCCGAAACCACAAGTCCCAGACCTTTCATATTTTGTGTGTAGCAATGTATAGTGGTCCTCTTTATAAATCCTGCCAACCGTGCCCCTGGGGTCCATATAGACCCCACCCCGGGGGCGTGATGGGGCAAAACATAAAAAAATCTTCCTCTCCGAAACCACATGGCCCAGAGCCTTCATATTTTGTATGTAGCAATGTGTAGTGGTCCTTTATATAAATCCTGCCAATCATGCTCCTGGGGTCAAAAAAGGCCCCGCCCCGGGGGTCATTAGCTCCCATAGACTTACAATGGGAAAAACATAAAAAAATCTTCTTCTCTGAAACCACAAGGCCCAGAGCTTTCATATTTTGTCAGTAGCAATGTATAGTAGTCCTCTTTATAAATCCTGCCAACCGTGCCCCTGGGATTCATACAGGCCCCGCCCTTGGGGGCTCATGGGTAAAACATAAAAAAATCTTCTTCTCCGAAACCACAAGGCTCAGAGCTTTCATATTTTGTTTGTAGCAATATATAATGGTTCTCTTTATAAATCCTGCCAACTGTGCCCCTGGGGTCTATACGGGCCCCGCCCCGGGGGCGTCATGGGAAAAACTTTAAAAAATCTTCTTCTCCGAAACCATAAGGCCCAGAGCTTTCATATTTTGTGTGTAGCAATGTATAATGGTCCTCTTTATAAATCCTGCCTACTGTGCCCCTGGGGTCCATACGGGCCCCGCCCCGGGGGTCATTAGGAAAAACATAAAAAAATCTTCTTCTCCAAAACCACAAGGCCCAAAGCTTTCATATTTTGTATGTAGCAATGTGTAGTGGTCCTCTATATAAATCCTGCCAATCATGCCCCTGGGGTCAAAAATGGCCCCGCCCCGGGGGTCATTAGCTCCCATAGACTTACAATGGGAAAAACATAAAAAAAATCTTCTTCTCCGAAACCACAAGGCCCAGAGCTTTCATATTTTGTCAGTACAGGACAGACCCGCTATACCGCGTCTTGAATTAACGCGGTGTTGGATATAACGCGAGGGCACCTTGGATCCCAAAATTTCGCCCACTCACTTTTGAGAAAAAAAAAAAAAAAAAAAAAATTGTGGCGACGCAAAGGCGCCATTTTACCCTTATATATTCCTTTATTGTATTACAGTTTAAGGTGTTTATGTGCGGATGAATTCACCGTTAAAAAGATCATTTGCAGGGAATTCAACAAGGTTCAGTTTTCTTACAGTTTCTCTTTATGGTACTCGAGAGAAAAAAATTAAAAGCAGTTGTCAGGCGTTTGCCAAGGTGCTATTTTCTAACAGTTTCTCTATATTATACATTGAGAACAATTAATGTTAATTATCTTTTGCATATTTAAAACTGAAAGAACAGGTTTTCTTATAGAAAGCATAATGTGTTTACGAACCGTGTCGGCTGCGTGTATATTCAAGAGTGATAATTGCCATGTCAGTAATTTTTAGACTTACACAATCCACCGTTCGCGAAGCGTGGATGACACATTGTTTTCTTGAGATAAGCCATAAAAGTTGTGAAAATAAGCCCAATGAGCTAGGGGATTATCGATAGACCGTAACGAGACCGTAAACACAGGTTGCTGTAGGCTATTGATGACACCTGTTACGCAACGTTGCTCATTTTCGACGGCGACACAAACCAAAGATTGTCAAAGCATTGGGACACCTATATCTTGTATAATTCTATCCGATCAGAAAATTCAATTAAGAAAGGCGAATTAAAATAACTGTAAATACGGTATCGCCAAAAGACTCTTGTCCGGGTGTGCCAATAAGTCAAAGGCGGAACTCTACAATACAACAGCAACATAAGCCCGGTGTCATGGACGCTCTTTTCACATAAAATTGTACGTTGTAAATAAACAAATTTTATCATTGTAGATCATTTTTAACTGATAAAACTGTGGAACACGCAACATTTCACTTTTGTTTATTCCATTTTACAAGGACTCTGCGATAAACCGCCAAGCTCGGTTAAGCCAATACACACGTCGTATAGGTTCCCCACCCACCAATACACTACAGAAACTGCGATCAGCCTGGTCCGACTCAGTAGATTTGCATTACGCGCCTCACCTATAACGCGCATGCGACTTGTGGACCCCGACCAGCGCGTTATAACGGGTCTGAAGTGTAGCAATGTATAGTGGTCCTCTTTATAAATCCTGCCAACCGTGCCCCTGGGGTCCATATGGGCCCCGCCCCAGGGGCATCATGGGAAAAACATAAAAAAATCTTCTTCTCCGAAACCACAAGGCCCAGAGCTTTCATATTTTGTTTGTAGCAATGTATAATGTTCCTCTTTATAAATCCTGCCAACCGTGCCCCTGGGGTCCATACGGGCCCCGCCCCGGGGGGTCATGGGAAAAACTTTAAAAAATCTTCTTCTCCAAAACCACAAGGCGCAAAGCTTTTATATTTTGTTTTTAGCAATGTATAGTGGTCCTCTTTATAAATCCTGCCAACCGTGCCCCTGGGGTCCATACGGCCCCGCCCCGGGGGCGTCATGGGAAAAACATAAAAAAATCTACTCCGAAACCATATGCCACAGGCATGTCATTATCTACCATAGACTTATAATGGAAATATATGAAAAAATCTTCTCTGCAACAGCATGACACAAAGCTTGTATATTTGATATACAACATTGTCATGTGGAGCTCTACATAAATCCTGCCAATCTTGCCCCTGGGGTCAAATATGGCCCCACCCCGGGGGTCATTATAGGACCCTGACCTTGTTAGACGATTTTTTCACGTGAACCAAAATGGCAGAAAAGAGGATACACAATCCAGACAAGAGCTCTTCTGCTGATGTAAGTAGGGTTTCAAGGTCACATGACCAAGATGGCCACCATACCCATATATGGTAAAAACCCCAATTACTTTGTCCAGTGACTGTACTTGTTGACTCTCAGGTGAGCGATAGTTGCCCCTGGGCTACTTGTTATTGTCCTTGTCCCACTACTTTGGTTGCTATGGCAACTTAAAGTTTCCATAGACTTGTTTCATTTATTTGAGATGTTAATGTTTTTAAGGGATAAATGTACAGAAAAAAATGATAAAAGTCTTTATTTAGATACATCTGGGAGTATGACTGGCATTCTTGGACAAATTACATGTAAAAGGGAGTCCATATGAAAGGGAAAAATGTTGTTATACAAAGATCTGACAAATACAATGATCTTAATCCCAAGATTAGGTGCTGCAGAAATCAACACTAATTGGTATTGCAGATACCTTCAGCAAGCAAAGAAGCTTACAAAAGCAGTTTCGTTCCACAGTGACTATCAGTGACTGAAATGACTTCCCATATTCTCTCTAGATCTGCTGGAATGTCTAATGACTGTGTCCAAGTTCGCATCTCTTGTGAGAGCTTAAAAGTTAAAAACTGAAAGGCAAAAATTGGGGGCATAAAAAGGCACAAAAAAGCATCCTATTGATTGTTAAATCCACCTTCGCCTGAAGAGTCAGCACCATCCAGACCCATCAGCAATGATGGGTCTGCTAGGTGCTGCCAATTATCATTTCCTTAACTTAAAAGATTTCAAGCACATACAGGTTTGCAATGAAACACAAGATAATTGTTTTGGGAATTTGAAACCACATAATCATACATGTGATACATTCTTGGGCCAAGATAGGGAGATTGGACATTTTTGGTAGGGAGATTAGGGTCTGAAATAGGGAGTTTTTTTCTCGACAAAATTTTTGTCGATTTTAACGCGGAAAAGCAATATTTTCAGATGTGATGGCAGAAAATCCAAAAATGTTTCACATGTTTACACAATTATATCATATCTCATGACTGACAACCATTGATTGATGTTGTTTGTGTTATAAAGGGAGACAATTTATGCAAAATACTTGCAAAATACTTGCAAAACACCCTGTAGTTAGCAAATTATAGAAGCAAATTATAAACTGTATTTTGTATAGTTGTCTCCCTTGTGCCATGATGGTAATGAAATAAAAATAAAAAACTGTTTTGTTATTTTATTTTTTCCATATTTTAACAAGTAACTGTAAGACAAACTGCTCTAGGTTTATTTTAGACTCGTACACTCAGCTGATGAGTACAATCTCCATGGAGCGAAACGTCTCTTCACCATTCCGAATGTACTTTCAGCCTCGTGTCCATCCGTAAAACAAGATGGCGAAAACAAGTGGTTTTTACACACCGATTGATTTACATAGAATTCCATCGTTAATAAAAAGAAATGCTCACCGACACTTCGCTATTTGATGAAGCACATATTTAAATTTCTATCAATAAAATTTTCTCCTCAAAATTCTGCGTTTTCTCTTTCTAACAGATTTATTTTTCAGCTGTTTGTCATCGTGTTCACTCGTGTGGGGCCGTTTCCGGAACGAGCCGAACACATATGCCGACGTTTACGGAAACTGACGTCGAACATTAATTTATTCCAGTTGAAAGGTTGTCCAATGATATGCACGTATTTCTACAAATGACGTCAAGCAGGTCGGCCATTTTGAATTCGGCGCGCGGCGTTTGACGTCAGCAACACGCGCTGCATTATACTAATTGGTCAATTAAATATTAATTGACAATTAACTTTCCTTATATGGAAATGGTCGGAAGTCAATTCTCGGCGTAAACATACGAACATATACGGACGATTTAGTGCACTGATAGAATGACAACCAGAAGTTTTTAAACGAGAATAAAACCGCTAAAAACGGACAAAATATGTTGGATTTTTTTCTAAAAGCACATTAAACATGTTAGTAATGCATTGGTGAAGTGTATTCTTCTTGATTTATCTTGAAAAAGTTGCAATTATCGACACTTCGTTTCACCATTGAAAAGCCAACTGGGATCGCAACGAAGGGATATGGAACATATATGTGTAATATAGCGGAGTGAGATCTCGCAACTAGGTTTATTTGAAAAAAAGAAAGTATTAAATAACTGGATCTCACAGAAGTTCTAGCACATATTGACATTGTTCACAAGAATTTTTTATCAACTTAAATAATTCTCCAAAGGAACACAGTACATATTGTTCACACTCAAAAAAAGTATTAACTAATTTATAATCCAGTAGAACAAACAGAAAGTTTTAGCACCTGTCTTGAGCACATATTGTCAAATGTTTAACCATGATCTTTAGACTTTGCTGTGCTGGGCCTTGTACTCAGAACACACAGTCTTGGCCTTCCTAAGGAGATCAACACTTGGTTTGAAGGCATGGCAGTCCAAGTCATCATTCATTTTACACGACATCAGGCTGGTGGTTGTCTGGTGATTGAGATTTCCCGGGCTGTCTTGCTGTATCTTTCTGAGGATGCTGAAGGATCTCTCCGCATCAGCGTTGCTGTGTGGTAGACTCAAGGCTGATAGGGCTACCTTGGATAGCAGCCCAAACCTATGCTTGCCACTGCGAAACTGCTGCTTCTTTATAGCCAACCAGAATGTATCAAATCGAGTTGTCTCCTTATCATACTCAGGGAGGTCGTCTGTTGGGGAGAGCTGGTAGTCTTGATATTCTTCTGTCACCCGGTCATCATCGTCGATGCCAAACCTCTGAGCAAGCTGTACAACTGAAAAACAAATTGAAGATCATAAATATACATGTACCATTTAAAATAGAAAATATAATTGTATACCAAGGGAGATAATCACTTTATGTGCTTTATTTAATAAATGCTAGTCTAACAGTCTTCATTGGTACTGTTTTATTAAAAAAAAAAATAAGACTGCACTTACATGCATGGTACTCACAGACCTAGTGATTTTATGCTACTTTTTAAAAATTAATGTACTAGAAAATGATTATTACCTGACTCGGCATCAATCTGGTCCCTGTTGTCTGGGTCCACGAAGCCCAAGGTCTTCAGTGTAGTGTCGCTGAAGGGGAACTTCTTCACCAGCTTCTCTGTCACCTCCATGTAGAACTGTCTCACATGACTGAAATAAAATAACATACATTTACATATATCTAAACTAAGTTTAGTAATTGTAAATGAATACATTTTTACAAAATATAGATTCCTGTCATATGTTAAATATCAAGAATAGCTATCTTTGCTATATGTGTATGCTTATTATTTGATTTAACACACCCTGTGCTTTCTAATGATGATGAACATACTCCAAATGATGTGTAATACTTTACTTACATGAAGAAGGAGCTGATCTTTTCAGCTGGAAGATCATCGTTGTCTGACAGGTAGGACCGCGCTTTCATCCCAACTGCTAGGAGCTTGTCTGGTAGCTGGTTCTCTGGATCCATGAAGCTGACTTTGGTGATGTCTTGGTGGCCCCTGATTGCTGCAGTGGAAACAGACTTGCCCAGGAACTTCCTCAGCAGTCTGGTCATCTCAGTGTGTAGATACCCGATCATAGACTCATCAGCCTGAAAATATATAAATAAAATAGTTGGTGCAATGATTTACGCCAGGTTAATAGAAACAGTTATCAAAAGAGAAGATATGCGTTTTGGTTCTGCCTGAAATTTCTGTGCATAATTTCTACATTGTTAACCTATATTATCACAGCATTTTAACATGAATATTTTTTTTGTTCGCTAGAATATAATTATGTTTTTTTCTGAAAAAAAAATCCATATTCATGTAATGATATTTAAGACATAAAAATACCTGGAAGGTGGTGTTGAACTCATTCAACGGAGACAGGATGAACTCTAGGAAGAGGTAGTAGAGCCTCATCTCTGGGTCATTCAGGAGCTCGGCCACTCTCTTCACTCTCCCCGGCTTCTCGACGTCGTTGTGGCTGTTGAAGTAACTCTTCAGGGCTTCCCAGTGATGTAGTAGACGGCCGACACACTTCTCTAGCGACAGCCATCTTGTAGAGCAGTGCTTAACAATCTTCAGTGGCTCTGTCTCTGTGAATTCGAGGAATTCCTTGTACTCTTCTCTCCTCTTGGAACTGCAAAGAGAAACATACATAAATGGTATTCATGTTATAAATAAAATAACCAATAAATAAGAATAACAAGCAGTTTTTCCATCATAACCATTTTATTTATTGCTTTATATATCTCTGAGCTAAGTGTCTGACTGTGCTGTTTCCATGTCATTGCTTTTTTAATGTAGCTCAATATGAGTGAAATGATCTTGACTATAAACACAAGTCATGTATACGGAAACATTCGTGACTGAAAATCTAAGAATGAAAATTCTTACCTCTGGTTGAAATGGAAGTAGGTCTCAACTAGGAGATCTTCTACTGGGAGCGGGATCTTCTTCACACCAGCCTGGCACATGATGTTGGCAAGATGACAAACGCAGCCAAGATCAAACACCTGTGGTTGGACCTCTCGGATTCTGGACAGCACAGAGTTGTTTCTTCCCACCATTACGCTTGCGTTGTCGGACCCATACCCGATACAGTTGGCCCATGGAATGTTCCGTCCGCTGAAACAGAAAATAAATGTCAGTGCATGGCATAGCTATAAAATGAGCCTACGCATGCGAAAACAATAATTTGCATATGCGAAAACAAAGACGCAGATCAGCTGTGCAGTAACTGCACAGCTGATCAGCGCCTTTGTTTTCGCCACATGGATAATACAATTCATCTTCTACCTATATCAGAAGATTCAAGCTTATTTTCTAACTGCACAGCCTGGTTTGTGTCGGACCTGATCGGAAACCCAAATTGTTGGTTTTCTCATGCACAGATTCAAATTTAATAGAAGCAATTCAAGCTGCTCTTAGTCCTCGCTAAACAGAAAATAAATTGTCACGTAGTGGCCCATTATTAACCGCATCATGAGAAAACGATCTGAAGTGTTTAACATGCGTAAGATAAAAGGAGACCAGTCGGTGCATTCTTATTTCGGTACCAAATTCTTTTAATTGGAATTACATTATGGAGAGTGAAATGAAAATTTAAATGCGCATGCAATCAGGAAAATTACTTGCTGGTCAGGAATAGCAGCAGAACTTTAACGTGACCCGGCTCAAAAATTTATCGGCACGCGCCGTCCTAAATAAACAACTTCACAAGTGTCAGTATTGACCTCAATTTACTACAAATAGTAGCGCCGACAAAGGAAGCTCCGCCCACTCTCGCGACTTCGATGTCATGTTTTGATTACACAGCAATAATTTACAGTAAATTGTGCAGTTTTGCGAACAGCTGATACGGTCATGTCATGACAAAACCTACTTATAAACTATTTCAATTTGATTGCTTACAGCTAGAAAACATTGTCGGCGACCAAATAATAATAACAGTAATTTTGATACTTACACTAGAACTTCATTCAGGCAGTTGAAGAGATTGGCCCCAGTGCCAATATTACATATTTGAAGGTCGAGAAACCGCGTGGAAATTCTCTTGACGTCACGATCGAGAACACGAACTAGCACCGTCATCGCCTTGTTGTCGCTGTGGTCATTACTCTCGTCTACCATGATGGAGAACTTCTCTGTCTGGCACAGCTTGGTCACTCTCTCGTCTTGTGCTGGGGCGACGGCCAGGTTGATCAGATGCGTCGTCTTTGTTCTTCTGCACACGAAGTCTTTCGCAATTTCCGAGTCCGGAAACATGGCTCTCACAAGGTAGGTGAAATGGTCAGCTACCAACATAGGAAGGTTGTGTTCCGCAACGAAATTGGCGAACATCACCTCGGCCTTCGTGACTCTGTCTGGGGCTGATGTGGCTGTCGCGAACATCTGTGTCAGTTTCGGAGTTGACGCACTCTTATTCATGTTAGCCTTGTGGGCTTTCGAGTCTGCATGCTTGGTCAAGTCATTCTTCCCACCATGTGAAACACTGATATGAACAATACACGCGGAACACAAAGCGAACGTATCTCCTTTGAAACTCTTTTTCACCCACGAAAACATAGAAGGCCAGTTGTGCTGGAACGTAGATCCATACTTCTGTTTCTTAGCAGAAGACACAGTCCGGTCAGGAGAATCACACAATTTCCTCTTAGACATTTTACGCACAGAAACACACTATAAACAATATCCAAATCGTAGAATTTCACATTGAAAGTGATAGACAAGTTTTCCATTTTGTCTTTTATAGCCATGCAAGATTCTTTGTAGATAATTACATTAATTAGTAAGTCCATAATTGGTTTAAGTAGTTCTTTTTATGTCTGTCGGTAAAACCTTAATCCAAGCCTTCTTTAATCTGTAAAGACGAGTCCCGATGACCACCGATCAACTAATTATCCACTTACGATGTAATTGATGATCCGCTAAAATGACCCTCTTATTCAATTAACGACAATCACAACAAATCAATTGTCAAATAACACCTACCTGTAATAATGACCGCTACGTTAACCGGTGCATTAAGCCGATAATCACACCTGTGAGTCCACAGTATTGGAAAATCAATTAAAGGATGTCGGTTTTGCGCTGTAAACACTCTTATAGTTGATAAATTACACAAAATGGTGGCATGGAAAAAAAACGCAGTAGGATTTTTTCTTCATCGGGTTTTTGCTTTCGCGAGCGGGAGATCGTAAACGGGACCAAAATATCGGGAGATTCACGATCAGTCGGGAGATATCACATGTATGTATAATTGAAAATTTTCTTCAAACATGTACACAAAACAAACATGTGCATAAAACAAACAATGAATCTTAATATGTATTATCCTACATAATCATACCAAGCCAACTAAATCATTTCAATTTTGAAAATTTTCAATGATATACCTCCGTCACTAAGAAATTCTTTAAGTCCATAAGAAGAGGTGTTATATCACCATAATGTTCACAGTGCATCACAATATGCTTCATAGGAAGTCAGTACACAGGATTTACTGCATGTAATCCATATTAATATCCAAGTTGGAATAAGGCTCCACCATCAGAGTCTCTTATTTTCACTGTAGTCACAAGCACATGAATGTACTGAAAAAATCACTAATGTAAGTTTAAATGCATAATAGCACTTAAAATCTTCCCTTAAGGAGTCCTTAGCACACATATAATGACTTGAAAGAAGTTGGCATATGTCACTAAAAATGTAGCACTAATTCCATTGACAGTTCATGCAAATAAACAATGCTACAACCAGGAAGGTTAACATGTAAAATAATGATAAGCATTTATTGCAAAGAATAAAAACTATGGCTTAATCAATAATCATATGGTTTCGAACTAAACCACTGAAACTATCTACTATTTACAGGGTGATGGGTGGGTGGGAAAATTTGTCTTGCAGCTTAACACAATGGCGATTTTTTGAAACTGACGCGCAAGATACCAAGGCGTCTTAGCGTGGGTATGCGATACGCTCATTGGCTGAAATTACATGTAAACAGTTTTTGATTGGTTAAATTTTAAATTATCCGTTATTGGAATAAACAACAAAAACTTACAATTCTGATTGGATGAGAGAGATCATGTGACAGTAAAAAAAACAATTTAATTATTATTATTTATTTCACAAACGAATCAAAAAAGGTCTTGCAGACTGAGAATCTAAACTTCTATTTGTAAAGAACATGATCTTAATTGCCTTATAATAAAAGTTAGCATCAATAAATTAACAAATAAAAACCCTTAACCAAAACCCCACCCATCGATTGGTTGGTTTGGTCATGTGACTAAGCGGACTTGAAACTAATGCAGAAAAAAAAGTAAATGTCAAAAACATTTTTCCCTTCTGTAAATTCAAGGAACTCGATTCCTTAAATGACCAAACAATGCATATGAAAACAAAATTTTAAAATTTACAAGCATTTAAGGGGATGCCAATTGTCAAAAACTAATAATTGTATATTTTTTACCTGTATAAAGAAAAATGACAATTTTTCTAAGGAGACTGGGCATTCTTGACACATTCTTGTATGAGTCATTCAAACATCGAATACATATTCTTTTATGCCCCAAACCTCAGCTCTAGAGGCCTCAGCAGCACGCTTATCAGCATTGTTCAAGTCACTTCCTGGTTTGATTCCATTGTCATCCGTCTGGCATGCCGGATAAATTTTACTAAAAGCTTTCACCGTAAACATGATCTCCAATGTCTTGACTACAATCTGTGAAAGTATTTTGAACAAAAAGTCAATATTTTGGGAGAAATCATACTATTTACTGTATCTGCTGTATAAGGTTTTCAGCATATATGATAAATACCATGTTTTCCCCGAGAAGAAATCATCTCCGAGTGGACAAACTGTCACAGATTGTAGTCTGGCTTTTGGAGATCATGTTTATGGTGGTAGCTTTTAGTAAAACGTATCCAGCATGCCAGACAGATGACAACGGAATCAAACCAGGAAGTAACTTGACCAATGCTGATAAGCGTGCTGCTGAGCCCTCTAGAGCTGAGTTTTTGGGCATAAAATAATCTGTATTCGATGTTGGAATGACTCGTACAAGAATGTTTCAAGAATATCCAGTCTCCTTGGAAAAATTGTCATTTTTCTTTATACAGGTAAAGTTATACAAGTATTAGATTTTAACAATTGGCATCCCCTTAAGCAAATCACGTGACTTCTGGTTACATTACCCCATGTGGGTGGGGTAATGTAAACAAACATGGCTTGGATGATTTAAACACAGATTAACAGGTAATCTATTAAATAAATATCTGAATAATTACAAAAATAAAACCAAAATGTAAATAGAAATACCTAATAAAATATAAAACAAAATATTTAATAAATATTTAGTCCGGCAAAATAGCCTATAAATCCAATATAGCTATTTTACTGGGTCCGGCAAAATAGCCACTGCCTTTCTTTAAAGATTATGAATCACATGTCATATTAGCGGTAAAATTATAACTCTTATTTTTTCATAAACTGGATTCCAAAGCTTTTAGACACAAATATGCCTGATCGTTGGTCGTACCCATTCAATCCGTTCCTCCAGCGGCAATCGTATCATACTCCGGCGTAGACATTACCCTCTTTTTCTCACTTAAACAGTGTCTCGTTAAAATGATGTAAAATGACCAAAGAATGCTATATAGGGGTGTCTTATTGTTTTAGTTTTGACTGTCAGTGGTTGTTGCTTTTATATGTGCATGGTCGATCATACATCTGCTCACAGAAACAGACATATTGACTGATTTATGTTGATAGTTGTGTAAAGTACATTGTGCTTTCTTTAATCAAGTATACGGATATGCTTTCACATGAAACTAATGTGGAACACTTGTTAAACATGAAATAAAGATATGAAAATAAGCGAAACTTCGATAAAGGCGCATATCTAGTTAATTTTTGCAAGTTGTCAATAAACACACTCACCATATTCCTCAGGCATTGGCTATTGCCTCGGAGTTAGCTATTTCACTCCGGCGTTGGTCAAATATCGATGTTTGGCATGCAGAGTGTGTTTAAGGGTTTTGCATTGGTGACTACTTTTGGCCAATAACAAGTATTGTCTTTTTGAAAAGCTGGAAAAAATCTCCCTCCTGAAGAAAAAATTTCCCTCCTTAAAATTTTATAGGTCTTAAAGCGCGCTCGGAAGTTGCATGCTAATTTGGTAAAAACATCACTGTATCGCGCAATCTCCCTAAATTTTCAGGAGGTTGACAGGTCTGGGTGCACTGTGTGGGTATTTAATAAGTATTGCTTATTGACTCCATTTTCATTACATTTGCTTGTAAACAGATTGTATAGAGAGCTGTTGGTAAATGTTTGTTTCTAAAATGATCGATATGCAGTCAGTAATGTAAAATTACTGGGGGCTGGGTACCACAACTGGTTTAATGGTGCCCAACCTGGTCCTCCATTTCTGTCTAAACTTTCTTGGAAAAACAAAATCATAACTGGATGTGCAATTATGCTTGGTTGTCCTTGATGAGACTTTGTGCTTGAACAATCTGGCCATCATGTCTTCAAGGCAAACCCAGTTGATGACACTACAATAGAATTTACATGGCTTAATTTGCAAGAAGTACAAGCTTTGGTTGTGTTAACCTAGACATCACTCCTTTGACATCCTGTAAGAATGCCATGCTACAAACATTACCATTAATTGCAGGGCTATGGTTCACATAAATCACACAAATATGAAAATTCATATGCTCAGCTGAGAGAAAAACAAGTTTTTGCACTCTTGCAAAGTGATCAGTGTTCTCTTGTTTTCTTTTGAGTTGACAGTTAATGTCCCAGTCTTCAATTTGTCGGTTATCGTTGGAAGGAGAAAACACTTCCTGGGTCCTTTTCGGAAGTTATAGTCTTTGAGAAGAAAACAATACAGTGACTGTAGACCTCTTTGTTAAAAGTCTGATGCTTTAGCTCTGAGCCACCACCTTCCCCATTTCCTGATCTTGTTTTTAGAAAAATAACGTTTTCAATCTCTAAGCATTGGTTTGAATATTTAGCTCAGTATTTATTAAACATTATTCAGAACTGGGTGTTCAGTAAGCTTGTAGCATGGATTCATTTGTAACAATGTTAGTGAGTATTGCCCTGTGTGTTTTATATGCAATTTAACATTAACAGTTACTGAACTGAAATATATTTTGTATATGTAATTTCATGCTGTTCACTGGTGTAAAATAACTCAGGTGCCTTAAATGGCAGATGACTAACATATATACTTAAAGGCAAAAGTTTTGCAACATTAATAAAATGTAAATTCTTCTTATCGACTCAAAAAATTCTTCGGGTGATATTACGCTTGACAAGCCCAGTTCTTTGCCTTGCATACAACATGAAAATCAGAATGCTGCTGCTTACATGTGATACCTCCCTCATCATCAGGGAGACTCCAGGAAATGAGCAATAAAACGACCTAAAATTTGTCTAAAATACCCCCCTTTTTAGCTCACCTGAGCCGAAGGCTCACAAGGTGAGCTTATAGTAAAGTAGTCGAGCCGGCGTCCGTCCGTCCGTCCGTCCGTCCATCCGTCCGTTCACATTTTCAAACTTAAATATCTCTAAGACAACAAGGTCAATCATGATCAAATTTTATCTAAAGCATCATCGGGGAGGGTGAAAGGTTGTGTTAGGTTTTGGGCCAGGTCCGATCAAAACTCTGGTTTCCATGGCAACAGATAACTCCAATAGACTTACAATGGGAAAAACATAAAAAAATCTTCTTCTCTGAAACCACAAGTCCTAGACCTATCATATTTTGTGTGTAGCAATGTATAGTGGTCCTCTTTATAAATCCTGCCAACCGTGCCCCTGGGGTCCTTATGGGCCCCGCCCCGGGGCGTGATGGGTTAGGGCATAAAAAAATCTTCTTCTCCGAAACCAGATGGCCCAGAGCCTTCATATTTTGTATGTAGCAATGTGTAGTGGTCCTTTTTATAAATCCTGCCAATCATGCCCCTGGGGTCAAAAATGGCCCCGCCCCTGGGGTCATTAGCTCCCATAGACTTACAATGGAAAAAACATAAAAAAAACTTTTTCTCCGAAACCACAAGGCCCAGAGCTTTCGTATTTTGTCAGTAGCAATGTATAGTGGTCCTCTTTATAAATCCTGCCAACCGTGCCCCTGGGGTTCATACGGGCCCCGCCCGGGGTCGTCATGGGAAAAACATAAAAAAATTTTCTTCTCCGAAACCACAAGGCCCACAGCTTTCATATTTTGTTTGTAGCAATATATAGTGTTCCTCTTTATATATATAAATCCTGCCAACCGTGCTCCTGGGGTCCATACGGGCCCTGCCCCGGGGGCGTCATGGGAAAATTTTTAAAAAATCTTCTTCTCCAAAACCATAAGGCCCAGAGCTTTCATATTTTGTGTGTAGCAATGTATAATGGTCCTCTTTATAAATCCTGCCTACCATGCCCCTGGGGTCCATACAGGCCCCACTCCGGGGGTGTCAAGGGAAAAACATAAAAAAATCTTTTTCTTCAAAACCACAAGGCCCAAAGCTTTCATATTTTGTATGTAGCAATGTGTAGTGGTCCTCTATATAAATCCTGCCAATCATGCCCCTGGGGTCAAAAATGGCCCCACCCCGGGGGTCATTAGCTCCCATAGACTTACAATGGGAAAAAAACATAAAAAAATCTTCTATGAAACCACAAGGCCCAGAGCTTTCATATTTTGTCAGTAGCAATGTATAGTGGTCCTCTTTATAAATCCTGCCAACCGTGCCCCTTGGGTCCATACGGGCCCCGCCCTGGGGACGTCATGGGAAAAACATAAAAAAAATCTTCTTCTCCGAAACCACAAGGCCCAGAGCTTTCATATTTTGTTTGTAGCAATGTATAGCGTTCCTCTTTATAAATCCTGCCAACCGTGCCCCTGGGGTCCATACTGGCCCCGCCCGGGGGGGCGTCATGGGAAAAACTTTACAAAATCTTCTTCTCCGAAACCACAAGGCCCAAACCTTTCATATTTTGTTTTTATCAATGTATAGTGGTCCTCTTTATGAATCCTGCCAACTGTGCCCCTGGGGTCCATGCGGGCCCCGTCCCGGGGGCGTCATGGGAAAAACATAAAAAAAATCTTCTTCTCCGAAACCATATGGCGCAGAGCTTTCATATGTTGTGTGGACCAATGTATAATACTCTCCTTTATAAATGCTGCCGACGGTGCCTCTGGGGTCCATATAGTCAGGCCACGCCCCAGGCATGTCATTATCTACCATAGACTTATAATGGAAATATATGAAAAACAGCATGACACAAAGCTTGTATATTTGATATACAACATTGTCATGTGGAGCTCTACATAAATCCTGCCAATCTTGCCCCTGGGGTCAAATATAGCCCCAACCTGGGGGTCATTATAGGACCCTGACCTTGTTAGAGGATTTTTTCACATGAACCAAAATGGCAGAAAAGAGGATACACAATCCAGACAAGAGCTCTTCTGCTGATGTAAGT
Source organism: Rugalucina vietnamica (assembly GCA_964017185.1). NCBI lineage: Eukaryota > Metazoa > Mollusca > Bivalvia > Lucinida > Lucinidae > Rugalucina > Rugalucina vietnamica. The sequence goes on along the minus strand of OZ024874.1, from coordinate 33,479,119 downwards.
AGGGTTTCAAGGTCACATGACCAAGATGACCACCATACCCATATATGGTAAAAACCCCAATTACTTTGTCCAGTGACTGTACTTGTTGACTCTCGGATGAGCGATCGTTGCCCCTGGGCTACTTGTTATTGTCCTTGTCCCACTACTTTGGTTGCTATATGGCAACTTAAAGTTTCCATTGACTTGTAAGACGAAAAGTGGAAAACAATTTCTGCCATTTTGCTTGAAATATTTTAGTTTTGTTTTTACGCATATGTTTGTTGACTAGTCCTAGCATCTGTAGGAAGTGGGAACCAATGTATATATAAATAATCCAGGATACATGACCAAGATGGCCGCCATTCGCATATATGATAAAAACCCTTCAAAAATCTTCTTCTCTGGAACCAGTGGACTGATTTCAACGAAACTTGGCATGAAGCATCCATGACTCAAGTACTACAATGTATATATAAATCATGACCCTGCGATAACCTTGACCTATTTTATTGCAAGGTCAATTTTGGAAACATTGGCTTTTACATGGGAAAAATTGAAAACTATGGATTTTATGAAAACTATTGCAGCCTGAGAACTAATGGATTAGATGAAGGTATATGATTGATTTAGGTCAAGGTCATCTCTTGACCTTGGCCGGTCTGTCATGCATACACACTTTTCAAAGATCTTCTTCTCTGAAATGGCTTGGCTAATCAAAGCCAAATTTTATATGAAGCATCTGTAGGAAGTTGGAACCAATGTATATATAAATAATCCAGGATACAGGACCAAGATGGCTGCCATGCCCATATATATGGTAAAAACCCTTCAAAAATCTTGTTCTCTGGAACCGGTGGACAGATTACAATGAAACTTGGCACGAAGCATCTATGACGCAAGTACTACAATGTATATATAAATCATGACCCTGCGATGGCATGACCTATTTTACGGCAAGGTCAAGATTGGAAACATTGGCTTTTACATGGGAAAAAGTGAAAACTATGGATGTTTTGAAAATTATTGCAGCCTGAAACCTGAAAAGTGGTAGATGAAAACAACTAATGGATAAGATGAAGGTATATGATTAATTTGGGTCAAGGTCATCTCTTGACCTTGGCCGTACCGTCGTCCATACACACTTTTCAAAGATCTTCTTCTCTTAACCTTTAGCATGCTGAGCAATATAGTGAAATCAATATGGCAGCCCACTGATGTTTTTTCCAATTTTTTTCCGTGTTTTCTTAATTTTTGAGCCATAAAAACAGCCATAAAATTCAACAAACGCAGTAAACAAATCTACTTTCGGTTTCGGAAGTCTTTGTTACGCCGATTTCTAGCGTAAAAATTCATCATACGTACCGTTACGATGTCATATTTCGGGTGTAAATGCACCCAATTTTCCATTTACCAGCGAAAAAAGCGCTGAAAATGCATTTCTAATGCAAAAATAACGAAAATCCGATCAAAATCGGCCGACAAATCGGTCCCAAAACCACAAGCCGCCATGTTGTTTTCATGCGCAACTGTCTGGGCATCGCTCATTAATATTCATAAGTAGGCAGTGGGCGAAAAGTGCGGGAAATTTGAAAGCGTTTTTTCTTGTCGACCGCAGTCGCCTCTAGTTGGCACAGATAGGTATTCCACTGGTGACCGCAGTCGCCTACAGCATGCTAAAGGTTAATCCGCTTGGCAAATCAAAGCCAAATTTTAACTGCTTTTCTTTAGTCCAGTGACTGTATTTCTTGAACTCTCAGGTGAGCGATTGTCGCCCTTGGGCTACTTGTTTTACACATTATGTTGTCATTCATATGAGCAACAGAAAACACTTTTGTAGAATACTTTTATTTTGACTGTATAGAGTCATTGCTCCTGCTTTATGACGTCATAATATTTTTAATGTACGTCATTCAAAATCACCGCACAGGTTACACCTTTTCGCAGTTTTAAATTTTGTCAATTGGATTGTGTGGTGACAAATATCTCAAATTGATAGTTATCTCAAGTTTGTCTAAATTGGTCTAAATGGACCTTAGCTGTAAGTTACTATACAGGCAATTTAACATTTCTTTCACATGTAAGGTGGAGCAGGTGCTTAATTTCTAAGAGAGCTGTCCGTCTGTATCATAATAGAAACACTGTCAAATTTCATGATTGAAAACTTCAACTAAAACGCTTTTAGAACTTACCAAGTAAATAGATTTTTTTAAGTTGTAGTAGTATTTGTACATGCTAGTATTGTGGTATGGACAGCTCTTCCATTGACATTTTGTGTTACTTTTCAAAATGTTATTACACATAAATCCCCCCAAATAAACGAGACTTACCTTGGTTAAGTTGATGTTTGTTTGGGATTCTTTGTAGTCATATAACACTGAACGTGATCAGCTGAGATGCGCGCTACTGATTGTCGTAGTATTCTACATCAGAATTTCAAAGCCTAAGCTTTGCAAAAAATCAAATAAATTCAAAAACTTTGCAACTTGCAAATTTATCAATAAACAATGAATTAGATAATTTTATAAACCTCATTAGGGAGGGATTATTTTGGGTGGGCATCTGATCACGTTCAGTGTTATATGACTACAAAGAATCCCAAACAAACATCAACTTAACCAAGGTAAGTCTCGTTTATTTGGGGGGATTCTTTTACGTCATATCACTTCCGTTCTCAGATGAGACTTTAAAGCCGGATTTTTTGTAAAGCTAGCAACAATGATACAGTATAACTGCTATTTATTTTGCAAACCCATAAACAGAACATATACTTTATTGCAAAATAGCTTTACTAAACCTATCATTTTGATTCTCTAAGTCCTTGTGATAAAACTGTGCAAAAGTCTTCTCTGAAGACCAGCGGAGAAGACCAGCCTGCTACTTTAAGAATGTCCTGCACAGGAACCATATTCACCTTTGCCTTAGATGTAGCAGCTGATCTAATACTATGTGGTTTATACTTAGAACAGTCAATTCCTGAATTGAACATTACAGCTCTCAGCCACCTGCTAATAGTGTCTTTAGTCACAGTTCTATAGGGCTTAACATAACTGATAAACAAATTTGTGTTGTTAGCCCTCAAAGGTTCAGTTCTCCTAAGATATTCTTTTAATACAAATACAGCACATAACCTCCTATCTGGAGGATAAGCAAAAACTTCAACATACGGGTTATTTCGCCCCGCTTTTGATTGTTTTAAGAGTCCACTATATTGCAGAACATATGAAGAATAACCTTTCCTCAAATTCTCAATTGAAAGCAAATGCAATGATTGTGTACGACTAGCCAGAATTAAGGCTAACAGCATAACTAGTTTCAAAGATAACATTTTCAAAGATAATTCACCCACAGGAGATAATCTCCGTAAATATGAAAGAACACATGAAATATCCCAAGTCTGTACATACCGAGATTTAGACGGCCGTAAATTGTAAACACCCTTCATAAATCTTACCACCAATGGGTGAGAACCAATTGCAAATCCGTCAATTATAATACCTATGGCAGACAAAGCTGAGCGGGCAGTATTAACTGCACTATAGCTGTTACCATTCTCAAATAATTCACTTAAAAAATCAAGCACAGAATTTAAATCTGTTTGAAAATGATTAACTTTCCTTTTATCACAGTACGAAAACCACTTTTTGATGTGGGTCGAGTATTGCTTTTTAGTTCCAGATCGCCAAGAGGCCATGATGATATTGGAAGCCCGTTTTGATACATTTCTGTCCTTGAGGGCTCGCCCGACAAGCGACAAGCCATCAACACCATCTTTCCGCACAGTGGATGAATTTTCTGAGTCCCAGGCAACTGCAACAGGTTCTCCCCCTTGGGGAGAAGAATTGGTGTATCTATCATCATTTCCATAGTCGCTGGAAACCAGCACTGGGTCGTCCATACTGGTGCAATCAAGATACAGTCCCCTCGGTCGTGTCTCAATTTGGCCAAACATCTCGGTATCAGACTGAAAGGAGGAAAAGCATAGAAATAAAACTTTGCCCAGTCACAAGAAAATGCGTCAATGACTTCAGCACCTGGGTCAGGAAGCCAGGATGCATACCTATTGATTTGTTTGTTCAATCTTGAAGCAAACATATCAATAACTGGCTTATCCCAAATTTTGAAAACCTTCTGTACCACATTTTCATCAAGTTTCCATTCAGTGCTTTCCTTAAAATTTCTAGATTCAAAATCTGCCTGATTTTCTGACCCAGGGATATGAGCTGCTGACAGCCATATGTCTTTCTGTATGCACCACTGCCATATTTGTTTTGCTAAGCTATTACATTCTGGTGATTTTATACCACCCATAGCGTTGATATAGGCTTTGGCAGTAGAACTGTCCGTCTTAACCTGAACATGAATACCTCTAGGATAATTCCTACAGAAAGATTTCAGTCCATGAAAGATAGCTAGCAATTCCAAATAATTTATGTGATTGCTTGACTCTTCATTTGACCATCTGCCACCAATTTTCTGATGCTTACAATGGGCCCCCCCAGCCTGACAAGCTTGCATCAGTCACAATTTCAAATTCTGGGTTTCCATGGGAAATTTTCCTAATTTGACATGGTAGATTTGTAATCCACCACTGTAACTCTGTTTTCATTCCGTTAGTTATAAGCATGGAAGCATCAAAATTTCCCTTAGAAATTTTCAAAGCCAGAATCTTTTCTTTTTCTAATTCTCTATAGTGTAAGGGCCCAAACTCTACGGCTGAAAAAGTAGAAACTAAAAGACCCACAACTCTAGCGACCACACGAATGCTGGCTTCATTTTGATTTTGGAGGCTCATACATTCATTTTTAATTTTTAACTTTGTTTCTTCAGGTAAATAAACAATCATTTCCTTTGAATTTATTCTTTTACCAAGGAAACAAACATCCTGGACAGGTTTAAGAACAGATTTGTTAGTATGTATGATGAAACCTACTCCAGACATCACCGAAATTGTGTCTTCCACATTGCGGACACACTCAACCTCAGAGTCCGCAATTAACAAAGAATCGTCAATGTAACCAGAATTCGTGTGGCCCATTTGTCTAAGTTTAGCATAAATTGGTTTTGTCAACTTTGTAAAATATCTGGGAGCACAGGCAAGGCCATTTGGAAGGCAAGAAAATTCATAAATTTTGCCCTTCCAACAGAATCTCAAGAACTTTCTATGTTCTACAGCAATAGGCACAGAATAGTATGCATGTCTTTGATCCACCACTGCCATAAAAGAATTAGGTTTGATCAGTTTTAAGGCAGTTTCAAAAGTATCCATCTTAAAATGATAGTACTTTACATGCTTATTTAGTTCTTTTAAATTCAGAATCATGCGATACTCACCATCCTTTTTAGGACGCGTGAAAATTGGAGAAATGAACTGATCTTCATGATATACAGCTTCATAAATAACTTTCAGCTTTATTAATTTTTGAATTTCTAAATCAATAATATGCTCATCATGTAAACTGAATTTTTGAAAAGGAAGCTTTCCTTGCTTTGGAATTTGATCCTCAAATTCAATATGACAATGAAGAGCAATATCAAGTATGTTTTCATCTGAAGTCAAATTTCTCCAATTTTGTTCAAAATTCTGTAGCCTACCTGCTTCAAAACATACTTCGTTTACTTCTTCTGACTGCTGTGCTCCCCCTTCGAGTTTTTTGCCACATTGGTCTGGGTTTGTCCCTTGAATAGCGTGGCTGAAGGGTTGAAAGAGGGCCTTCTCTTGTTAGCTCTACCACCACGGCCCCTGGTGTAGCCATAACCACGGCCCCGGCCCCTCTGGCCCCTGCCCCGTGTTCCAACTTGACGACTGATCTTATTAATTTCCTGAGCGTCCTTAATATCTTTAACAATGGAATCCCCATACAGTTGGTCTGTAAACTCTACAGAAGAAGAGCACAAATAGTGCAATTTTGGGTCCATGTCTTTTTTGTGAAGGTCACGTCTACGGATATTCAACCACCTGTTCGCCTGCCCCAGGATGCCGATAGCATCAGCACCAAGATCTAATATGGTCGAGTCAAATGTCATGGCACCTGCATCCAGAATTTTCGCAACATTTATGGTGGCCTTTACAATTGCATTTTGGATTCCTCTGAGCTTAGAATCTTCAGTCTGGGTTGTAGATTTAAGTACTGACCAGACACCCTGATTAACGCGTGTTTCTTTTAGCGTGACACAGTTACCAGGTCTGTGGATGAGTTTAATAAGTTCGTTATACGTGTCATCCGACATTCCCTCTCGGAACGCATTGTTAACGACATCGGCAAGCATAGGGTTAATGTCCTTATCCACCTCGTCGGTTTTCTTAAATTTTTTAAGATAACGACTAAACACATCACTTTCCTCTGCAGGCCTCTTCGCTGCATCTGTCTGCTCAATAGGATTGATTACCTCTATGCTACTAGCAATGCCACTTAACTGGTCATCATCAAAAGTATCAATTTCATAATTCTGGGAGCCTTCATATTCGTATTCGTCATAATGTTCGTTTCCCCAATTGTAAAGTTCATCAACTTTCGTGGCTAGCATCTCCACCTTCTCATTTGTCTTGTTTTGGTTATTGTGCATTTCCCGAAGGATGGAAATGGCTTCGGCATTGAAGGTTTGCAACGTGGCTCCTGGCCCTGCCGGCGTTTGGCCACCCGTCGATGTAGAAGGCAGAGTGCGGGGCAATGTAGAGGCTTCTCTAGGGGCCGGGGCTTTACCCTTTCCTTTTACAGACACGTTTTCTTTCTGCTGGGGATGTTGCGACGGCTGTGAAGTGACAGCGTCAGTAGCCCTGCCATCTTTTTTCCCAGTTGCCGAATTCTTCAGCATTGCATCCGCCATACTTTCAGAGAACTTTTGAAATGTGCGCACACAACCCAGCTGATTGTGTGCTACGTCATCAATAAACGAGTTCTAACGTTCTCTCTGATTGGTTAAATTATTACACATTGTATAGGGCCCCGATAAATAATACCCGCATAATAAAATATGCAGACAGCGGACAATCTAAATTAAGACAAAGTTGTCGCGGCCCTGTATCGGAAAACTGGATATTAAAAATCCAGGTAGTAACACAATATGGCTACTATAAACACAGTAAATAATAGCTGAGTCTCAAATCTAATTTCAACCGCGTTGAAATTTATTGAATGAACAATATATATTTTTGTTCATAAACACATCGACTGAAAAATAAAGTTAATGATAATTAACTTTGTAATGCTGAATACAGCATTAAACAGTCGAAAAAGTACGCTAAAGTAAAAGAATACTACGACAGCTGAACAAACCCACGTCCGTTCAGCTCAAGATTTGAAAGCGCACTGATGTAGAATACTACGACAATCAGTAGCGCGCATCTCATCTGAGAACGGAAGTGATATGACGTAAAAGAACCAAGATTGTAGTGGATAAACAATCCAAACTTATATCAATGGAATAAGCAATGATATGACACAAAGCAGCATTAACATTTTGGATGAGTCATATCTGGACGGGAAATTATTAGGCTCTGAAACTTCTATTCCGGCTTTCATTCAATTTATCAACACGTAAAAACTGGCATAGTACTATGTTTACAGCTCTCGTAAAAATTGTAATTTCTGTTTTAGGAAAATAACTTTTCATCTATGCATTTGCAAGGTAATGGAGATCCCACAGGTATAAAATCGTGATTCTAACCCTTTCAGTTCAAACATTATACTGTTTATTGGGACAGGATGAAGAAGGTATTTGCAGTGTGATAAGGGTGCCCCTCTTTAGAGTCTCAGTTTGCTATGATAAATTGCACCGTTCTAAAATTGTTGGGTGATTTCAATATCGCAAAGAACCCATCTACAATTAGCAAGTCTTTTTGCTCTGGTACAGATGCTGGTTTAGGAGAAATTGAGTTGATACGCTTCTTGGGGTATCGCTATTAACTACAACATTAGCCGTCACTTCAAGAAATGGTCTGTCATCAACTTTGAAAATATTCAAGACGACGGACGGAGGGACGAAGGACGGACGCCAGATGCCAGATGTTTATTTTAGCAGCTTTGTTCTTGCTCTAGTGCAAACACCATAATCTGTATTATGAAGCCATAAGAAGACTAACTGTTTCAAGAAGATTTGTTGTCAGTTGATGGCGACAGAAATGTGCTTAGAGAACTTGTAGTCTGTATACTAAAGGACTTTGAAAACGCTTCAGCTGTTGATTCATTTTGACGCTCAGAGTACATGACATATCGGCAAAAACATTTTTTGAACTGAAAAGTACAGTCAGTCTGCTTAATAACAATACCAAAAGCGAAACGTCAATGCCAGTTATTAACATCCAAGAGTTATCCAGAGTTCAATAAAAACAAATTTCGGGGACAGAAAATATTCATCAGAAACAACATGATTTCTGAAAAGAAGCATCAAAACCCAAGCAAATATTGTTAGTTGGCTTTCACTTGCACTAAACCATGGTAAGGTTTATGAAGAAAACTGTAATTTTTGTGTATAAAATGAAACAAATTCAAAAGTTTTTGTATACAATAAATAGGCAGAGACTTGTGTAAAACTTACCATTACTTGTGACTCCATTACTTACGCTTGAAGTCAGCAAAGAACTCTCGCGCCTTAAACAAAACTGAAAAAAAATTCTATTTTGCTTTATCTTGTGCTAAAGGTTGTTAGCTGTCACTACAGACAGTCTGTTTTTACAAAAATCCTTTAGCGTAGATGTTTTAAGGTCTTCTGATATCATGATGACGTCTGTGAAAACAGCTGTAGCAAACAAACCAGTGAACAAATCTTTTATTTATACCCCCGGCATTTATGCCGACGGGTATATAGTTTTCGCTTTTCCGTTCGTCCGTTCGTATGTTCGTTGGTTCGTTCGTTAGTTCGTTCGTTCGTTCGTTCGTTAGTTCGTTCGTTATTCCGGAACGTTCGTGGAATTTATGTCAAAGTTTTTGTTAAAGTTTCTCTGGTGGTGTATATCTCATGAACTAATGATCAGAAACCATTCATATTTTAACCATAGGTACCCTATATGGTTTGCTTTGTTTCTGTGAGTTTGGACCCTGGGTCCATGCCCGGGGGTGGGGCTAGAGGTCAAAATCTAGGTCACCTTTACTTTGGGTCAAACTTTTGGTTTAAGTTTCACTGGTGGTGTATATCTCATGAACCAATGATCAGAAACCATTCATATTTTAACCATAGGTACCCTATAGGGTTTGCTTTGTTTCTATTAGTTCGGACCTTGGGTCCATGCCCGGGGGTGGGGCTAGAGGTCAAAATCTAGGTCACCTTGAAAATGTGCTACTTACATAGTGTTTTTTCATCTCTAAGTTCATATCTTAACAAATACTTACAGGAATGTATTCCTGTTTGGATCATAGATACCCTTTATGGTTGAATTAAATTCCATGGCACCAATCTTTAGGTCAAAATCTAGGACACATAAAATACAGTAGTTATGAAGATTAATATTATTCTGTGTGTCAATATCTTGACAACCATGTATTAGAAAGTGTTCACATAGGTACCACATAAGGGCTAGGCCCACTGGTCCATGCATGGGGTGGGGGTGGGACCTGAGGTCAAGATCTAGGATTTTTTTTTTTTTTTAAGAATGACATTCTGCTTTCATTTCAATCTAGGACTGAGGACCTGACCCAAAATGTCCGCGCTTATGTCCTAGATTGGGTATACACGTCAGCTCTGTATACCACTCTAAAATAGATATGTCATTCTAAAACTACACTTCCCCATGTTTGTATGTACTTTACACTGCTTATTTCTAAAATGTACTTGATAAGGGTACTGTCTTTCATTGGTGATGTGAGGTTCAATGTCAGGGGTGAGCATGTACCGGGTTGTTTAGGTAGGGGGTGGGGAAGGGGGCTTGGTGGTTTCTAAAATGTACTTGATAAGGGTACTGTTTTTCATTGGTGATGTGATGTTCTATGTCAGGGGTGAGCATGTGCCGGGTTGTTTAGGTTGGGGGTAGGGAAGGGGGCTTGGTGGCTACCAGCCGGGGGTATACGTGCCTCTCAAGGCACTTTTTCTAGTTGATCTTTATGGATAAATATAATTGTTTATTGTGTCAATGTACATGATACTATGTTTATTTTATACATCTGCTCATCTTTAAGAAAGTTTTAGCAAATTATAACAGCTGTACAGTGTGGCATTTTCAAAGTCCTTTAGTATAATGCAGGCAAATGATATTTAAAGAGTTTTATTTCATTTTATGATATGTATGTGACAGTTTTGAATTAGGTTAAGTTGTTTCTTTGAAGAAACGGTAAGTTGTGTTATGATCTCTGTCCTCGTCTTGAGTTTAAAATTGTTAATGAAGAACTCATCTGCTTTAAACATTAAAAAAAGTGATGTCTTATATTTTCTGTCTCATAAGTAACCAATGACAGCGGTTTATATTTTGAAAATATTCTTGTTGAAAATTGCCAAAATTGATGCATGTGTATTTTGATAATCAAGACAAGGATTTACTTTATGCTTCCCTGGTTTGAGCATACAAAAACTTTTTAGCTCACCTGAGCCGAAGGCTCAAAGGTGAGCTTATAGGATAGGCATGCACCTGGCGTCCGTTCTTCGTCTGTCCGTCCATCGTCGTCCACCATTTTCAAAGATCTTCTTCTCTGAAACCGCTTGGCCAACCAAAGCCAAATTTTATATGAAGCATCTCTAGGAAGGGGGAACCAATGTGTATATAAGAAATTAAGGTCACATGACCAATTGAAGATGGCTGCCATGCCCATTTATGGTAAAAACCCTTCAAAAATCTTCTTCTCCAGAACCAGTAGACCGATTTCAACAAAACTTGGCATGAAGCATTGATGGCTCAAGCACTACAACGTGTATATAAATCATGACCCTGTGGTGACCTTGACCTATTTTATGGCAAGGTCAACAGAGGTCGCCAATGCATTTGAATGAGGAAAACTTTTAAAATGCCATTTTAAGTGAAAGTTTTGCAGGAAATGGGCAGTAGGACTGAAATGAAAAATGAAATGATTCTGAAAAAAATTGGACCCCAGGGGCTCATGTGCCCCCACCCTGGGGCATTATTAGCTCACCTGAGCCGTTAGGCTCACAAGGTGAGCTTATAAGATGGCCATGGTCCGGCGTTCGTCCGTCGTCCGGCGTCCGTCCACAATTTCAAAGATCTTCTCCTCTGAAACCGCTTGGCCAGTCAAAGCCAAATTTTATATGAAGCATCTATAGGAAGGGGAAACCAATGTGTATATAAGAAATCCAGGTCACATGACCAAGATGGCCGCCATGCCCATAATGGTAAAAACCCTTCAAAAATCTTCTTCTCCCGAACCAGTGGATCGATTTCAATGAAACTTGGTATGAAGCATCAATGGCTCAAGCACTACAATGTGTATATAAATTATGACCCTGTGATGACCTTGACCTATTTTACAGCAAGGTCAACATAGGTCTCCAATGCATTTGAATGGGGAAAAATGTCATTTAAAGTGAAAATCTTGCAGGAAATGGGCAGTAGGACTGAATATTAATGATTCTGAAAAAAATTGGACCCCAGGGGCTCATGTGCCCCCACCCAGGGGCAATATACATGTATATCTTCACTATATTCAAATGTCTTCTCCTCTGAAACCGCTTGACCAATCAAAGCCAAATTTTATGTAAAGCATCAATAGGAAGGGATAACCAATGTATATATAAATAATCCAGGTCACATGACCAAGATGGCCGTCACACCCATATATGGTAAAAACCCTTCAAAAATCTTTTTCTCTGGAACCGGTGGACCAATTTCAATGAAACTTGGCATGAAGCATTGATGGCTAAAGCACTACAATGTGTATATAAATCATGACCCTGTGATGACCTTGACCTATTTTATAGCAAGGTCAACATAGGTCGCCAATGCATTTGAATGGGGAAAACTTTTAAAATGACATTTAAAGTGAAAGTCTTGCAGGAAATGGGCAGTAGGACTGAATATTAATGATTCTGAAAAAAAATGGACCACAGGGGCTCATGTGCCCCCACCGCGGGGGCGATATACATGTATCTCTTCACTATATTCAAACCTCTGCTCCTCTGAAACCACTTGACCAGTCAAAGCCAAATTTTATGTAAAACATCAATAGGAAGGGATAACCAGTGTGTATATAAATAATCCAGGTCACATGACCAAGATGGCCGCCATGCCCATAGATGGTAAAAACCCTTCAAAAATCTTTTTCTCTGGAACCGTTAGACCAATTTCAATGAAACTTGGCATGAAACATCGATGGCTAAAGCACTACAATGTATATATAAATCATGACCCTGTGATGACCTTGACCTATTTTATGGAAAGGTCAACATAGGTCGCCAATGCATTTGAATGGGGAAAACTTTTAAAATGTCATTTAAAGTGAAAGTCTTGCAGGAAATGGGCAATAGGACTGACTATTAATGATTCTGACAAAAAATGGACCACAGGGGCTCATATGCCCCCACCCTGGGGCAATATACATCCCTACTGAAAATATCCATTGTAATTTCACTGAAATATATGTGTAATTTCAGTGCAAAAATTCCCCCTTATTTCACTGAAATTTCAGTGCTATATCACTCAAATTTCAATGAATTTCATTGAAATTTCAGTGCTATTTCACTGAAATATCAATGAAATTTCAGTGTAAAAATTCCCCCTCATTTCACTGAAATTTCAGTGATATAGTACTGAAATTTCAATGAAATAGCACTGAAATTTCAGTTTCACCCGTGCCAGACACCTAGTTGCAATATGTCTGGAGGATTGGCTAGAAAATGCAAAACAATTACAAAGAAGTTATTATATAAAACAAACATATTTTCATTTAACACAACTTTTAAGATCTTTCTTTATATCTAGTATATGTACTGTCAGTTTTGCTACTACATGTACTTCCACATAGCTGTTTGGTTTTCAATGTCTTATAGGACTGACTTGTGATTTGTAACTTTGAGAGGTAATGGGTGGGGGTATGGGGTTGTGTTCACATTCTTGGCTGTTTTTAGCTCAACTGCACGAAGTGCATGGAGCTATTGCAGTCACCCTGGTCCCCGTGCGCGTCACACTTGCGTTAAAGTTTTCTAGAAGTCTATATCTTGACAACCACTCATCAGAAAGCATTCATACTTGGACCATAGATACCCTGTAGGGTTAGCTTTCATTCCATGGCATCGGGCCCCTGGGTCCAGGCCAGGGGGTGGGGCTGGAGGTTAAAATCTAGAACACCTTCAAAAATGGCAATTCTTGTGTTAAAGTTTTCTAGAAGTCCATATCTTGACAACCGCTCATCAGAAAGCATTGATACTTGGGCCATTGACACCCTGTAGGGTCAGCTTTCATTCCTTGGCATCAGATTCCTGGGTCCATGCCAGGGGGTGGGGCTAGAGGTTAAAATCTAGAACACCATTAATAATAATGTCTTTTCTGTAATATGGTATTCTATAAGTTTATATCTTGAAAAATTTTTATCAGAGGGCTTTCATACTTGGACCATAGGTACCCTGTAGGGTTAAGTTTCATTTCATGGCATCGGATCTCTGGGTCCATGCCTGGGGGGTGGGGCTAGAGGTTAAAAACTAGAACACTGTAAAAATAGATGTACTGCTGTGTAACTTTTACAAGGAGTCCATATCTTGACAACAACTTATCATAAAGCATTCATACTTCATGCACTTTAGGTTCCATGACATCGGACCTCTGGGTCTGAGTCAGGGGGGCGGGGCTAGATGTCAAAATCTAGAACTCCCTGAATTTTTTTTTTTTCATTTCTTAATAGAAACAACTTAGGAAGATGGTTCGTCATTCATCTTTTGACTTTGTGACACTGACTTGTGTGTCATGACGGTAATGGTCGGTTGACCTACTTTCTATGGTTCAGTGATTTTGCCTTATATCTTGACACTCAATTAGTATATTTTCATACTTTTTTCAGATTATGAGTGAGTACGACCAGGCCTTTGACCCCAATATACTTATAGGTCACTGTGACCTATTTTCACGGTTCAGTGATTTTTGCCTTATATCTTGACACTCAATTAGTATATTTTCATACTTTTTTCAGATTATGAGTGAGTATGACCATACCTTTGACCCCAATATGCTTATAGGTCACTGTGACCTAATTTCACGGTTCAGTGATTTTGCCTTATATCTTGACACTCAATTAGTATATTTTCATATTTTTTTCAGATTATGAGTGAGTATGACCAGACCTTTGACCCCAATATACTTATAGGTGACTGTGACCTAATTTCACGGTTCAGTGACTTTGCCTTATATCTCGGTACTCAAATGGTTTATGAACAAACTTCTTTCAAAGTATGTTTGCGTATGACGAGACCTTTGACCCTGAAGTAGTCCTAGGTCACTGTGACCTAATTTCACGGTTCAGTGATTTTGCCTTATATCTTGACACTCAATTAGTATATTTTCATACTTTTTCAGATTATGAGTGAGTATGACCAGACCTTTGACCCCAATATACTTATAGGTCACTGTGACCTAATTTCACGGTTCAGTGACTTTGCCTTATATCTCGGCACTCAAGTGGTTTATGAACAAACTTCTTTCACACTATGTTTGCGTATGACAAGACCTTTGACCCTGAAGTAGTCCTAGGTCACTGTGACCTAATTTCACGGTTCAGTGATTTTGCCTTATATCTTGACACTCAATTAGTATATTTTCATACTTTTTTCAGATTATGAGTGAGTATGACCAGACCTTTGACCCCAATATACTTATAGGTCACTGTGACCTTATTTCACGGTTCAGTGACTTTGCCTTATATCTCGGCACTCAAGTGGTTTATGAACAAACTTCTTTCTCACTATGTTTGCGTATGACAAGACCTTTGACCCTAAAGTAGTCCTAGGTCAATATGACATAATTTCACGGTTCAATGATTTTCCTTTATATCTCAGCACTCAATTGGTATATGAACATACTTCTTTCATGATATGTTTGCGTATGACAAGACATTTGACCGTAAAGTATTCCTGGGTCACTGTGACCTAATTTCATGGTTCAGTGATTTTGCCTTATATCTCGACACTCAGTTGGTATTTTTTCATACTTCTTTCTGATTATGAATGAGTATGACCAGACCTTTAACCTAAACATACTTATAGGTCACTATGACCTAATTTCATGGTTCAGTGATTTTGCTTTATATCTCAACACTGAATGGGTATATGATCATATTTCTTTCACACTATGAGTAAGTATCACTAGACCTTTGACCCTGAAATACTTATAGGTCAGTGTGACCTTATTTCATGGTTCAGTGATTTTGCGTTGTGTCTTGGCACTCAGTTGGTATATGAACACACTTCTTTCACAATATGAAGGAGACCTTTAAATCTTAGGTAGTTACAGTTAACTTTCATGGTTCAGTGATTTTGCCTTATTGCATCAAGGCAAAAAAGATGTATGAGCATAATGCTTTGGGTTACTGGTCGGGTTTGGCCTTATGTTTGACAAAGGTCAGAAGCAGTCGAGCACGCTGTCCTGCGACAGCTCTTATTAGCTCACCTGAGCCGAAGGCTCACAGGTGAGCTTATAGGATAGGCAGGCATCCGTTGTCCGTCGTCGTCGTCGTCCGTCCACAATTTCAAAGAAGAATATTTCTGAAGCTAGTAGGCCGATCTTGATCAAATTTAATGTGAACCATAATTGGGTTGGGGGATTGATGGCATTAGGTTTTGGAGCAGATTGTATCAAAATTGTGGTTTCCATGGCAACAGATAGGTCCCATAGACTTACAATGGGAAAAACTAAAAAAATCTTCTTCTCTGAAACCACTAGGCCCACAGCTTTGATATTTGGTATGTAGCAATAGCTAATGGTCCTCTACATAAATTATGCCATTCATGCCCCTGGGGTCAAATTTGGCCACACCCCGGGGGTCGATAGTCTCCATAGACTTACAATTGGAAAAACTAAAAAAATCTTCTTCTCTGAAACCACTAGGCCCACAGCTTTGATATTTGGTATGTAGCAATGGCTAATGGTCCTCTACATAAATTGTGCCATTCATGCCCCTGGGGTCAAATTTGGCCACGCCCCGGGGGTTGATCGTCTCCATAGACTTACTATGGGAAAAAAATTAAAAAATCTTCTCTGAAACCACAGGGCCCACAGCTTTGATATTTTGTAGGTGGCAATGGCTAATGGTCCTCTACATAAATTGTGCCAATCATGCCCCTGGGGTCACATTTGGCCATGCCCCGGGGGTCGATATGCATAGACCTACAATAGGAAAAAAACTAAAAAAATCTTCTTCTCTGAAACCACTAGGCCAACAGCTTTGATATTTGGTACGTAGCAATGGCTAATGGTCCTCTACATAAATTGTGCCATTCATGCCCCTGGGGTCAAATTTGGCCACGCCCCGGGGGTTGATAGTCTCCATAGACTTATTATGGGAAAAAAATTAAAAAATCTTCTTCTCTGAAACCACAGGGCCCACAGCTTTGATATTTTGTATGTGGCAATGGCTAATGGTCCTCTACATAAATTGTGCCAATCATGTCCCCGGGGTCAAATTTGGCCACGCCCCGGGGGTAGATAGTCTCCATAGACCTACAATAGGAAAAATTAAAAAAATCTTCTTCTCTGAAACCACTAGGCCCACAGCTTTGATATTTGGTATGTAGCAATGGCTAATGGTCCTCTACATAAATTGTGCCATTCATGCCCCTTGGGTCAAATTTGGCCACGCCTTGGGGGTTGATAGTCTCCATAGACTTACTATGGGAAAAAAATAAAAAAATCTTCTTCTCTGAAACCACAGGGCCCACAGCTTTGATATTTGGTATGTAGCAGCTATGGCTAATGGTCCTCTACATAAATTGTGCCATTCATGTCCCTGGGGTCAAATTTGGCCAGGCCCCGGAGGTTGATAGTCTCAATAGACTTGCTATGGGAAAAAAATTCAAAAATCTTCTTCTCTGAAACCACAGGGCACACAGCTTTAATATTTTGTATGTGGCAATGGCTAATGGTCCTCTACATAAATTGTGCCAGCCATGCCCCTGGGGTCAAATTTGGCCACGCCCCGGGGGTAGATAGTCTCCATAGACTTACAATGGGAAAAACTAACAAAAATCTTTTTCTCTGAAACCAAAAGGCCCAGAGCTTCTATATTTTGTATGTAGCAATGTTTGGTAGTCCCCATTATAAATTGTGCCAGTCATGCCCCTGGGTCAAATTTGGCCATGCCCCGGGGGTCAATAGTGTCCATGCATAGTCTTTCATTGGTCGATTCTCAATTAATTTAAATCTCATGAGCTTACAATGTGATAATCTCTCTAGGTGAGCTACAGGACCAATGGTCCTCTAGTTTCATTATGTTATGAAGAACATGCTCATATTTTCATATCTTAAAAAAAGTAGTTCTTCAAAGTAACTTACATATACTAAGCCCTATAAAGCCTTTATCATTTTTTTCTATCCATTATTGTCCTCTCATTCCCTCATGTCTTCTACATAAACATTCTCTAGACCACTTCCCATGAATGTTTCTGCACTATCCTCTTCCTGTTGCTAACTATGAACTTGTCTGTTGTTTTGTCTTCGAATTTCTAGTTTGTAGTCATTCCACAGTATGGGAGCGGAAGTGAACGAACAACTGCGATTGTACAGGACTTGCGACTTAGTACAGTGACGATCAGTCACTTGCACTCAAAAAGTAATCACGTGGTGTGTTAAAATATTTACACGGCAGCCATGAAGGTGGATTTTGTTACTGGAATTTTGTTTGCGTAAGTTTTCACATTTTTATCCCTTCATTTATGACAGTGACATAAGAATCAATGACCGTATCGCTTGAAAAAACAACGTTGATCAGTAGACCTGGGTGTTCCCCCGATCTGGCCCGCTTTATAAAACAGTATATTAAAATACGAAAACAATATCAAATGCTTCTTTTTATATGTCCTGTAATCATTCAATCAACTATGTGGCGGACAGTCAATGAAAATGTGAGTAGGTGCGTAAAAGGCATTAGATATCCGTTCAAATGTAGGTCAGTATTTTGGGGTCAATTGTACGGTCACTTGTACTTTGATTGAACAGTCTCTTGCGATCAAGAAGAGTTTAAATTGAACGGTCACTTGTGCTCGTGATTTTACAAGTATGATATTAGAACATTCTAGGACAACTTTGACTGGAGATTGATATCCACTTACTACACGCACAAGCATACTGCTTCAATTCGCCTTTTTAAAAGAGTGATAATGGTTGAGTGAATGATAATAGTTTCTACAAAATGTGGCAAACTCTTCACTTGTTTATCATCGAAGTGAGCACATTATAACGCATCATTTTCTGTTGGCTTTTTGGCATTTGATATAGTAGATAAAATGCCAGTTAAATAAGAATACTAAAGAACACCTGCTCTTTATAAATATACCGGCACACATGTGTAGCGCAGTCAGATCGACTCAAACTTTGACCAGTAGTCTCCGTGTAGCGAAAACAAAGGCGCTGCTCAGCTTCGCATTTTATGCGAAGCTGATCTGCGCCTTTGGTTTTGTATATGCAGATTGTTGGTTTTCTCATGAGGCAGCTCAAATGTATGACTATTAAGCTTATCAGGATAGTGCTCCTTGCATAAACAGCACTAAATTATACCCATGAAGGAAATAAAACTATTTCCACGGCGGTATGTCTGCTTTGGTTCTTTGAAAACATTTCATATGCTGCTTCCACATTTTTAATAATAATTCAGAGTACCTCCCCTGGGCATACATTCTGTATCTTGTAACAGTTTCTGACTAGCTTTCATTTTGGAAAAGCTGCTTACTCGATTGATCCTGCGTTATTTAAATGTAACAATACTTATTTGCAATTTCATTTGCTTTCTGCCTTGATATTAAGAACGAGACTTTGGTTCTGATTGAACCAGTTCCTGTACACGGGTGGGAGCTTAGTACTATTCCATCACAACTATTCCATCACAATAGGATCGGTGTGATAGGGTTAAAAATTGACACATAGGTTGCACTAAGTAATATTCCATCACAATAGGATCGGTGTGATAGGTTTAAAAATTGACACACAGGTTGCACTAAGTAAATTAAAGCGCATTTCCAAAATTATACCACGCAAGTGATCGTTCAAGTTAATCGCAGTTGATCTGTACAAGGGATCATCTGATGACTGCAGGTGACTGTACAATTATGCTTTTCGCATGATCCGTATTTTCAAAATTTCATGAATTGCAGTTGAATGTTTGAAGATGGTCTATATACGCTCTTATAAAGGGATTCTGCCAGAAGAATAAATGCTAAACAAAAACGAATTTGTTTCTTTAAACACTTTTTACGGATATTTACAATGTTGTCAAACAGACGTCCGCTAATGATAGACAGGTGATCAGAACACAATTTCTTCTCATGCAGTATCGAACCCAACATGTTTCGTAGGTAGGAAAATAATAAAAACATTTAACTCACCGAAAACGTGTAGCAAAACAAATATAGTTGCCTATCCTGTGTTACACTTACACATTTCGCTACCCGTGTCAATACCGCAAGTGACCGATCGTCACTGTACAAAGTCGCAAGTCCTGTACAATCGCAGTTGTTCGTTCACTTCCGCTCCCATACTGTGCATTCTGATGCCTTAGATGTTTGAAGATTTTGTTCAGATTAGATTTTTGTTTGTCTTTCAAAATTATGTGCAACAGGAAAAGGAAGTAGGGTCAGAGGTCATGGGATTATGGGTAATGTTGTTTTGGTCATGTGATCATTGAAATTTCATTGAAATAGCACTGAAAATTTCAGTGATATTTCGTTGATATTTCACTGAAATTTCAATGGAATATATCATTGACATTCCACTGAAATTTCATTGACATTCCATTGAAAAATAAAAGTTCACTGACATTTCAGTGATATTTTATTGCTGATAAGGGTTCCATTGCAATTCACTGAAATATCATTGAAATTTCAGTGATATTTCACTCATACTTTCAGTAGGGATGTATATCTCCATAATTAGCTCACCTGAGCCGAAGGCTCACAGGTGAGCTTATAGGATAGGCAGGCATCCGTCGTCCGTCGTCGTCCGTCCGTCCGTCGTCCGTCCGTCGTCCGTCCACAATTACAAAGAAGAATATTTCTGAAGCTAGTAGGCCGATCTTGATCAAATTTAATGTGAACCATAATTGGGTTGGGGGATTGATGGCATTAGGTTTTGGAGCAGATTGTATCAAAATTGTGGTTTCCATGGCAACAGATAGGTCCCATAGACTTACAATGAAAAAAACTAAAAAAATCTTCTTCTCTGAAACCACTAGGCCCACAGCTTTGATATTTGGTATGTAGCAATGGCTAATGGTCCTCTACATAAATTGTGCCATTCGTGCCCCTGGGGTCAAATTTGGCCACGTCCCAGGGGTCGATAGTCTCCATAGACTTACTATGGGAAAAAAATAAAAAAATCTTCTTCTCTGAAACCACAGGGCCCACAGCTTTGATATTTGGTATGTGGCAATGGCTAATGGTCATCTACATAAATTGTGCCAGCCATGCCCCTGGGGTCAAATTTGGCCACGCCCCGGGGGTCGATAGTCTCCATAGACTTACAATTGGAAAAACTAAAAAAATCTTCTTCTCTGAAACCACTAGGCCCACAGCTTTGATATTTGGTATGTAGCAATGGCTAATGGTCCTCTACATAAATTGTGCCATTCATGCCCCTGGGGTCAAATTCGGCCACGCCCCGGGGGTTGATAGTCTCCATAGACTTACTCTGGGAAAAAAAAAATAAAAAATCTTCTTCTCTGAAACCACAGGGCCC
Organism: Rugalucina vietnamica; assembly: GCA_964017185.1. Classification (NCBI taxonomy): domain Eukaryota; kingdom Metazoa; phylum Mollusca; class Bivalvia; order Lucinida; family Lucinidae; genus Rugalucina; species Rugalucina vietnamica. The sequence continues at coordinate 33,458,337 of OZ024874.1, read as the reverse complement.
ACAGCTTTGATATTTTGTAGGTGGCAATGGCTAATGGTCCTCTACATAAATTATGCCAATCATGCCCCTGGGGTCAAATTTGGCCACGCCCCGGGGGTCGATAGTCTCCATAGACCTACAATAGGAAAAAAACTAAAAAAATCTTCTTCTCTGAAACCACTAGGCCAACAGCTTTGATATTTGGTATGTAGCAATGGCTAATGGTCCTCTACATAAATTATGCCATTCATGCCCCTGGGGTCAAATTTGGCCACGCCCCGGGGGTTGATAGTCTCCATAGACTTACTATGGGAAAAAAAATTAAAAAATCTTCTTCTCTGAAACCACTAGGCCCACAGCTTTGATATTTGGTATGTAGCAATGGCTAATGGTCCTCTACATAAATTGTTCCATTCATGCCCCTGGGGTCAAATTTGGCCAGGCCCCGGAGGTTGATAGTCTCAATAGACTTGCTATGGGAAAAAATTCAAAAATCTTCTTCTCTGAAACCACAGTGCACACAGCTTTGATATTTTCTATGTGGCAATGGCTAATAGTCCTCTACATAAATTGTGCCAGCCATGCCCCTGGGGTCAAATTTGGCCACGCCCCGGGGGTAGATAGTCTCCATAGACTTACAATGGGAAAAACTAACAAAAATCTTCTTCTCTGAAACCAAAAGGCCCAGAGCTTCTATATTTTGTATGTAGCAATGTTTGGTAGTCCCCATTATAAATTGTGCCAGTCATGCCCCTGGGTCAAATTTGGCCATGCCCCGGGGGTCAATAGTGTCCATGCATAGACTTTCATTGGTCGATTCTCAATTAGTTTAAATCTCATGAGCTTACAATGTGATAATCTCTCAGGTGAGCTACAGGACCAATGGTCCTCTAGTATTCAAACATCTGCTCCTCTGAAACCACTTGGCCAATCAAAGCCAAATTTTATGTGAAGCATCTAAAGGATGGGATAATCAATGTATATATAAATAATCCAGGTCACATGACCAAGATGGCCGCCAGGCTCATATATGGTAAAAATCTCTCAAAAATCTTCTCCGGAACCAGTGGACAGATTTCAAGGAAACTTGGCTTGAAGCATCGATGGCTCAAGTACTACAAATTGTATATCATGACCCTGTGATGACCTTGACCCAGTTTCTGGCAAGGTCAACATGGGTTGCCAATGCATTTGAATGGGAATAACTGTTAAAATGTCATTTGAAGGAAAAAGCCAGCAGGAAATTGACAAATGGACAAAATATTGATTATTCTGAAAAAGAAAATGGCCCAAGGGCGCACTGGGATTAAATACCATAATATTCAAACATGTTTATTGGTATATGCAGCAGATCTCAGGTGAGCGTTTACAGGACCATTGGTCCTCTGGTATATGTATATCTCAAAAGTATTCAAACGTCTTCTCCTCTGACACTGCTTGGCCAATCAAAGCCAAATTTTATGTGAAGCATCAATAGGAAAGGGTAACCAATGTATATATAAATAATCCAGGTCACATGACCAAGCTGGCCGCCATGCCCATATATGGTAAAAACCCTTCAAAAATCTTCTCCAGAATCGATGGACCGATTTCAGTGAAACTTGGCATGAAGTATCGATGGCTCAAGTACTACAATGTGTTAAAAATCATGACCCTGTGATGACCTTGACCTATTTTACGGCAAGGTCAACATAGGTCGCCAATGCATTTGAATGGAGAAAACTTTTAAAAAGTCATTTAAAGTGAATGTCTTGCAGGAAATGGGCTGTAGGACTGAATATTAATGATTCTGAAAAAAATTGCACCCAAGGGGCTCATCTGCCCCCACCCCGGGGCATTATATACATGTATGTATATTACCATAATATTCAAACATCTCCTCTGAAACCATTTGGCCAATCAAAGCCAAATTTTATGTGAAGCATCTACAGAATGGGGGGATCAATGTGAATCTAAATATATAAATAATCTAGGTCACATGACCAAGATGGCCGCCATGCCCATATACAGTAAAAACCCTTCAAAAATCTTCAAGTACTACAATGTATATATAAATCATGACCCTGTGGTGACCTTGACCTATTTTACGACAAGGTCAACATAGTTCGCCTATGCATTTGAATGGGGAAAATTTTAAAAAAAACATTTGAGGTGAAAATCTTGCAGGAAATGGATAGTAGGACTGAATATTAATGATTCTGAAAAAAAGTTGGACCCAAGGGCTTATATGGTCCCACCCCGGGGCACTATACATGTACATTACCATAATATTCAAACATCTTCTCTTCAGAAACCGCTTGGCCAATTAAAGCCAATTTTTAGCTCACCTGAGCAGAAGGCTCACAGGTGAGCTTATAGTATACCCATGCTCCGTCGTCCGTCCGTCGTTCACATTTTCAAAGATCTTCTCCTCTGAAACCGCTTGGCTAATCAAAGCCAAACTTCATGTGGAGCATCCTTAGGAAGGGGGAAAGAAAGTTTATATAAATGGTCCAGGTCACATGACCAAGATGGCCGCCATGGCTATAAATAGCAAAAGCCTTTAAAAATCTTCTTCTCCAGAACCAGTGGGCCGATTTCCACGAAACTTGGTATGTAGCATCGGGGATGCGGGCCCATCATAGTTTATATAAATCATGACCCTAGGATGGCCTTGACCTATTTTACGGCAAGGTCAACTTAGGTCGCCAATGCATTTGAATGGGAAAAAATGGTAAAATGCTATTTAATGGGTTAAACTTACTGGGAATAGGCAAATGGACAGAAGATTAATGTTAATGGAAAATTTTAGCCCCTGGGGGGTTGTCTGCCCCTGCCCCGGGGCTATATACATGTATATGACCATGACATTCAAACATCTTCTTCTCTGAAACCGTTAGGCCAATCAAAGCCAAACTTCATGTGGAGCATCCTTGTGAAGGGGGAATGAAAGTTTATATAAATGGTCAAGGTCACATGACCAAGATGGCTGCCATGGCTATAAATAGCAAAAACATTTAAAAATCTTCTTCTCCAGAACCAGAAGGCCTATGATTTTGAAACTTGGTGTGAAGCATCTGGGAATAGAGCTCTACAAAGTTTATATAAATCATGACCCTGGGATGACCTTGACCTATTTTACGGCAAGGTCAACTTAGGTCTCCCATGCATTGGAATGGGAAAAAATAGGAAAATGTAATTAAATGGCAGAAAACTTGCTAGAAATGAGCAAATGGACAGAAGATTTATGTTTAAGAAAATATTTTGGGCCCAAGGGGTTGTCTACCCCTGCCCCGGGGCTCTATACATGTATATGACCATAGTATTGAAACATCTTCTCTGAAACCGCTAGGCCAATCAAAGCCAAACTTTTTGTGGAGCATCCTTAGGAAGAGGGAATGAAAGTTTGTATAAATGGTCAAGGTCACATGACCAAGATGGCCGCCATGGCTATAGATAGCAAAAATGTTTAAAAATCTTCTTCTTCAGGACCAGGAGGCCTATGATTTTGAAACTTGGTATGAAGCATCTGGGAATGGAACTCTACAAAGTTTATATAAATCATGATCCTGGGATGACCTTGACCTATTTTACGGCAAGGTCAACTTAGGTCTCCCATGCATTGGAATGGGAAAAAATAGGAAAATGTAATTAAATGGCAGAAAACTTGCTAGAAATGAGCAAATGGACAGAAGATTTATGTTTAAGAAAATATTTTGGGCCCAAGGGGTTGTCTGCCCCTGCCCGGGGGCTCTATACATGTAAATGACCATAGTATTGAAACATCTTCTCTGAAACCGCTAGGCCAATCAAAGACAAACTTTTTGTGGAGCATCCTTAGGAAGAGGGAATGAAAGTTTGTATAAATGGTCAAGGTCACATGACCAAGATGGCCGCCATGGCTATAAATAGCAAAAATGTTTAAAAATCTTCTTCTTCAGGACCAGGAGGCCTATGATTTTGAAACTTGGTATGAAGCATCTGGGAATGGAGCTCTACAAAGTTAATATAAATCATGATCCTGGGATGACCTTGACCTATTTTATGGCAAGGTCAACTTAGGTTGCCCATGCATTTGAATGGGAAAAAAATAGGAAAATGTCATGTTATGGCAGAAAACTTGCTAGGAATGAGCAAATGGACAGAAGATTTATGCTTATGTAAATATTTTAGGCCCAGGGATTGTCTACCCCTGCCCCGGAGCTATATACATGTAGATGACCATAATATTCAAACAGCTTTTTCTCAGAAACTGCTTAGCCAATCAAAGCCAAACTTTATGTGGAGCATCCTTAGGAAGAGGAAATGAAAGTTTATGTAAATGGTCAAGGTCACATGACCAAGAAGGCCGCCATGGCTATAAATAGCAAAAAATTATAAAAATCTTCTTCTTCAGAACCAGAAGGCCTATGATTTTGAAACTTGGCATGAAGCATTAAGGAAATTCTACAAAATTTGTATAAATCATGACACTAGGATGACCTTGACCTATTTCACGGCAAGGTCAACTTAGATCGCCCATGCATTTGAATGGAGAAAATTGTTAAAATGTCATTTGAAGGACAAAACTTGCAGTTAATTGGCAAATGAACTGTATTTTTATTATTTGAATAAGACATTGACTTCAGGAGTTATTCTGACCCTGCCCTAGGGTTATATACATGCATTTGTACCATTGTAGTCTAACAAGTTTATTGGTACATGTATATATCTCAGGTCTCAGGTGAGCGTTTACAGGACCATTGGTCGTCTGGTTATATGAAGCATCCATAGGATGGGGAAACCAATATGTATATTAATAATTTAGGTCACATGACCATGATGGCCGCCATGCCCATATATGGTAAAAACCCTGAAAGAATCTTCTTCTCTGAAACCAGTAGACTGATTTCAACAAAACTTGAATCATCGATGGCTAAAGTACTCCAATATGTATATATATCATGACTCTGTGATGACCTTGACCAAGTTTATGGCAAGGTCAACATGGGTTGCATATGCATTTGAATGGGGAAAACTGTTAAAATGTCATTTGAAGGGAAAAGCCTGCAGGAAATTGGCAAATGGGCAGAATATTGATTATTCTGAAAAAAGAAAATGGCCCAACGGCTTCATCTGCCCCTGCACTGGGGTTAAATACCATAATATTCAAACATGTTTATTGGTATATGCAGCATTACAGGACCATTGGTCCTCTGGTTATTAGCTCACCTGAGCCGAAGGCTCACAAGGTGAGCTTATAGGATGGCCATGATCCGGCGTCCGTCCTTCCGTCGTCGTTGTCCGTCCGTCGTCCACAATTTCGAAGATCTTCTCTGAAACCGCTTGGCCGATCTAGTTGAAATTTTATGTGGAGCCTCCTTGGGTAGTGGCATTTCAAGTTTGATCGCGAAATCCAGGTCACATGACCAAGATGGCCGCCACGCCCATATATGGTAAAAACCCTTCAAAAATCTTCTTCTCCAGAACCGGTGGGTCGATTTCCACGAAACTTGGTATGTAGCATCGGGGCCTTCAGCCCATCATAGTTTGGTAAAATGATGACCCTTGGATGACCTTGACCTATTTTACGGCAAGGTCAAATTTGGAAACATAGGCTTTTACATGGGAAAAAGTGAAAACTATGGATTTTTTTTGAAAACTATTGCAGCCCGAGTCTGTTGTCCATACACACTTTTCAAAGATCTTCTTCTCTGAAACTGCTTGGCAAATCAAAGTGAAATTTTATGTGGAGCATCCATGGGTAGGGGAGACAAAAGTCTGATCGCGAAATTAAGGTCACATGACCAAGATGGCCGCCATGCCCATATATGGTAAAAACCACACAAAAATCTTCTTCTCCAGAACCGGTTGGCCGATTTTCATGAAACTTGGTATGTGGCATTTGGGACTCCAGCCCATCATAGTTTGATCAAATGATGACCATAGGATGACCTTGACCTATTTTACGGCAATGTCAATTTTGGAAACATAGACTTTTACATGGGAAAAAGTGAAAACTATGGATTTTTTTAAAACTATTGCAGCCTGAGGCCTGAAAAGTGGACGATGCAAACAACCAATGGAGTAGATGAAGGTATGTGATTAATTTAGGTCAAGGTCATCTCTTGACCTTGGCCTGTCTGTCGTCCATACACTTTTTTCAAAGATCTTCTTCTCTGAAACTGCTTGGCCAATCAAAGTGAAATTTTATGTGGAGCATCCATGGGTAGGGGAGACAAAAGTTTGATCGCGAAATTAAGGTCACATGACCAAGATGGCCGCCACGCCCATATATGGTAAAAACCACTCAAAAATCTTCTTCTCCAGAACCGGCGGGCCGATTTTCATGAAACTTGGTATGTAGCATTTGGTACGCCAGCCCATCATAATTTGATCAAATGATGACCCTAGGATGACCTTGACCTATTTTACGGCAATTTCAATTTTGGAAACATAGGCTTTTACATGGGAAAAGTGAAAACTATGGATTTTTTTGAAAACTGTTGCAGCCTGAGACCTGCAAACAACTAATGGAGTAGATGAAGGTATGTGATTAATTTAGGTCAAGGTCATCGCTTGACCTTGGCCAGTCTGTCGTCCACACACACTTTTCAAAGATCTTCTTCTCTGAAACTGCTGGGCCAATCAAAGTGAAATTTTATGTGGAGCCTCCATGGGGAACGAAAGTGTGATTTCGTAATTTGGGTCACATGACCAAGATGGCCGCCATGCCCAACTATGATAAAAACCACTCAAAAATCTTCTTCTCCAGAACCGGCTGGTCGATTTACGCGAAACTTGGTATGTAGCATTTGGGACTCAGCCCATCATAGTTTGTTGAAATGATGACCCTAGGATGACCTTGACCTATCTTACAGCAAGGTCAATTTTGGAAACATAGGCTTTTACATGGGAAAAGGCGAAAACAATGGATATTTAGCTCACCTGAGCCGAAGGCTCACAGGTGAGCTTATAGTATACCCTTGCTCCGGCGTCCGTCCGTCGTCGTTCGTCGTCCACAATTTCAAAGATCTTCTCCTCTGAAACCCCTTGGCCAGTCAAAGCCAAACTTCATGTGGAGCATCCTTAGGAAGGGGGAACGAAAGTTTATATGAATGGTCCAGGTCACATGACCAAGATGGCCGCCATGGCTATAAATAGCAAAAACCTTTAAAAATCTTCTTCTCCAGAACCAGAGGGCTGATTACCACGAAACTTGGTATGTAGCATCGGGGATGCAGGCCCATCATAATTTATATAAATCATGACCCTAGGATGACCTTGACCTATTTTACGGCAAGGTCAACTTAGGTCGCCAATGCATTTGAATGGGAAAAAATGGTAAAATGCTATCTAATGGGTAAAACTTACTGGGAATAGGCAAATGGACAGAAGATTTATATTTATTGAAAATTTTAGCCCCTGGGGGGTTGTCTGCCCCTGCCCTGGGGCTATATACATGTATATTTCCATAATAATGAAACATCTTCTCCCCTGAAACCGCTTGACCAATCAAAGCCAAACTTCATATGGAGCATCCTTGGGAAGGGGGAAAGAAAGTTTATATAAATGGTCAAGGTCACATGACCAAGATGGCTGCCATGGCTATAAATAGAAAAAAACTTAAAAAAACTTCTTCTCCAGAACCAGAAGGCCAATGATTTTGAAACTTGGTTTGAAGCATCAGTGACTGGAGCTCTACAAAGTTTATATAAATCATGACCCTGGGATGAGCTTGACCTATTTTATGGCAAGGTCAGCGAAGGTCGCCAATGCATTTGAATGGGGAAAACTTTTAAAATGTCATTTAAAGTGAAAGTCTTGCAGGAAATGAGCAGTAGGACTGAATATTAATGATTCTGAAAAAAATTGGACACCAGGGGCTCATCTGCCCCCACCCTGGGGCATTATACACGTATATTACCATAATATTCAAACATCTTCTCCTCTGAAACTGCTTGGCCAATCAAAGCCAAATTTTATGTGAAGCATCTATAGAATGGGGGAATCATTGTGTATATAAATAATCCAGGTCACATGACCAAGATGGCCTCCATGCCCATATATGGTAAAAACCCTTCAAAAATCTTCTTCTCCGGAACCAGTGGACTGATTTCAAAGAAACTTGGCGTGAAGCATCGATGGCTTAAGTACTATAATGTATATATATATAAATCATGACCCTGTGGTGACCTTGACCTATTTTACGACAAGGTCAACATAGGTCGCCAATGCATTTGAATGGGGAAAACTTTTAAAATGTCATTTAAAGTGAAAGTCTTGCAGGAAATGAGCAGTAGGACTGAATATTAATGATTCTGAAAAAAATTGGACCCCAGGGGCTCATCTGCCCCCACCCCGGGGCATTATACATGTATATTAACATAATATTCAAACATCTCCTCTGAAACCACATGGCCAATTAAAGCCAAATTTCATGTGAATCATCTATATAATGGGGGAACAAATGTATAATCTAGGTCACATGACCAAGATGGCCGCCATGCCCATATATGGTAAAAATCCTTCAAAAATCTTCTCTGAAACCAATAGACTGATTTCAATGAAACTTTGTGCGAAGCATTGATGGCTAAAGTACTACAATTTGTATATCATGACCCTGTGATGACCTTGACCCAACTTATGGCAAGGTCAGCATGGGTTGCCCATGCATTTGAATGGGGGAAAACTGTTAAAATGTCATTTGAAGGGAAAAGCAAGCAGAAAATTGGCAAATGGACAGAATATTGATTATTCTGAAAAAAAAAGGAAATCTCCCAAGGGCTTCATCTGCCCCTGCACTGGGGTTAAATACCATTATATTCAAACATGTTTATTGGTATATGCAGCAGATCTCAGGTGAGCGTTTACAGGACCATTGGTCCTCTGGTTTGGAAACTGTTGCAGCCTGAGACCTGAAAGTGGCTAGATGCAGACAACTAATGGAGTCAGTGAAGGTAAGTAATTAATGAAGGCCAAGGTCATTTGTTGACCTTGACCCAAGGTCATTTAAATATCAAAATTAAAATTATGGTTTTCTCAGAAATCACTGGGTTTGGAAACTATTGCAGCATGAGACCTGAAACTTTGCAGATGCAGACAACTTGTGAAGTCAATAAAGGTGTGTGAGTATTCAAGGTCAAGGTCATTTCCTGATGACTTAATACTCCAAGATCAGGCTTCAGGTGAGCGTTCTCAGGACCAATGGTCCTCTGGTAATAATTTCTTCCCTTTTTTTTCTTGCTTCATTTTATCTGACCTTTGTTGATGTGATTTACTGAGCATGGTATTCGGTTTTTGATCATCATGGTATTTCTGCATGGCTTAATTATAGTGTTTGTAATTTTGCTATTGATATTCTATATAATAAAAATAAAACTGAGATCCTTTAAGAGCAGTGAGCATATTAATGAGAAAAGGGATGGGCCAGACCGCAGTTTCGGCTTCTCAAGCCTCATCAGTGACCCTTTAATTTTGGCAACATGGAGCCAAAAATAACTGTAATTTAGCACCTTTCAATAGGGTAGTCGATTATCCAAATGGGCCAAATATATTGAACATAGGTTAGAAAATGAATCTAAACAGATAATAAATTTCAGATTTCTCAGAATACCCTTGCTGATCTCAAAGGACCAAAAGGAAAATATATTCTTTATAAAACAATTTAAAATGGGGTCTGATATGTTTTATTTTTGTACATCTTTTTATATACCATCAAGAACTTAAGTTGTCATTATGACTCAGATTTTTAAAACTGTTTGATCTATAAGCATCATTGGCTACAAGACAAAAATTAATTTAGGTGACTTTCTCAGATGTTTACACATACATGTATTCCCTAGACCAGCATCTACTGCTGTGTACTATAAGCTTATAATAAATTCTTATTGTTAATTGTTTTATAATAATATTGCTTAATATACATGACCCCCATACATGCATCTTCATAATAAAAACAGTGCGAAGCTTTTAGTATAAACCAAGATCAAGTTGTTCGTACACTATTTCAATTTTGATCGCAATTAAGTTTTGGTGCCAGTACTCTGTGGTAAAATCTACAATGATCATAAGTTTTGATAAAGAGCATTTCTCTAGAAGTTTTTGTTTATTGGTTTTACAGGATACAGAGAAGGGTGTAGAGAAGAGACATGTGACATTTGGAGGTAAAGAATCTGAGAGGAACTCTGATAGTGAACAGTGGTGAGTCTCAGACATATCCTTACATATACATAACCCTAGTCAATGTAGACAACTGCTCAATGTGTCTGTATCATATTGTTAGCTCACCTGAGCCAAAGGCTCACAAGGTGAGCTTATAGGATGGCCATGATCTGGCGTCCGTCCGTCCATCGTCCACAATTTCAAAGATCTTCTTCTCTGAAACCGCTTTGCCAATCAAGTTGAAATTTTATGTGGAGCCTCCTTGGGTAGTGGCATTGAAATTTTGTTCGTGATATCTTGATCACATGACCAAGATGGCCGCCACGCCCATATATGGTAAAAACCACTCAAAAATCTTCTCCAGAACCGGTGGGCCGATTTCCACGAAACTTGGTATGTAGCATCGGGGACTCCAGCTCGTCATAGTTTGATAATTGATGACCTTGGGATGACCTTGACCTATTTTATGGCAAGGTCAAATTTGGAAACATAGGGTTTTTCATGGGAAAAAGTGAAAACTATGGATTTTTTGAAAACTATTGCAGCCTGAGGCCTGAAAAGTGGTAGATGCAAACAACTAATGGAGTAGATGAAGGTATGTGATTAATTTAGGTCAAGGTCATCTCTTGACCTTGGCCAGTCTGTCGTCCATACACACTTTTCAAAGATCTTCTCTGAAACTGCTTGGCCAATCAAAGTGAAATTTTATGTGGAGCATCCATGGATAGGGGAGATGAAAGTTTGATTGCGAAATCCAGGTCACATGACCAAGATGGCCGCCACGCCAATATATGGTAAAAACCACTCAAAAATCTTCATCTCCAGAACTGGCAGGCAGATTTTCATGAAACTTGGTATGTAGCATTTGGGTCTCCAGCCCATCATAGTTTGATCAAATGATGACCCTGCGATGACCTTGACCTATTTTACGGCAATGTCAATTTTGGAAACATAGGCTTTTACATGGGAAAAGTGAAACTTTGGATTTTTTGAAAACTGTTGGAGCCTGAGACCTGAAAAGTGGTAGATGCAAACAACTAATTGATTAGATGAAGGTATGTGATTAATTTAGGTCAAGGCCATCTCTTGACCTTGGCCAGTCTGTCCTCCATACACACTTTTCAAAGATCTCCTTCTCTGAAACTGCTAGGCCAAATCAAAGTGAAATTTTATGTGGAGCATCCATGGATAGGGGAGACGAAAGTTTGATTGTGAAATCTAGGTCATATGACCATGATGGCCACCATGCCCTTATATGGTAAAAACCACTCAAAATCTTCTCCAGAACTGGCAGGCTGATTTTCATGAAACTTGGTACATAGCATTTGGGACTCCAGCCCATCATAGTTTGATCAAATGATGACCATAGGATGACCTTGACCTGTTTCACGGCAATGTCAATTTTGGAAACATAGGCTTTTACATGGGAAAAGTGAAACTATGTTTTTTTTGAAAACTGTTGCAGCCTGAGACCTGAAAAGTGGTAGATGCAAACAACTAGTGGAGTAGATGAAGGCATGTGATTAATTTAGGTCAAGGTCATCTCCTGACCTTGGACAGTCTGTCGTACATACACACTTTTCAAAAGATATTCTTCTTTAAAACTTCTTGGCCAATCAAAATTTAATGTGGAGTGTCCATGGGTAGGGGGAAAGAAAGTTTCATTGCAAAATCCGGGTCACATGACTAAAATGGCCGCCATGCCCAAATATGGTAAAAAACACTCAAAAATCTTCTCCAGAACCGCCTGGCCGATTTTAGCGAAACTTGGTATGTAGCATTTGTAGGTATAACCCCTCCATTTTCTATGATTTTTCTCTAATATTTAAAGTTTCCTCAATATTTGAATAGCACAAAAGTCTGACTATTAATGTATCTTATTATGTCATTTTAGAATCTTATCATAGCCATCATTTGTTACAATTTTCAGCTCTCTATGGCTTTTGGCTGCTTAGCTATAAACGTTTCTGTAGGTATACCCCCTACATTGGTCTTTGATTTGTCTCTAAAATTGAAAGTTCTCATCAATATTTGAACACCAAGAAGGTCAAAATCATTTTGTATTTTTTTTCACATTGATATAGAACATTATCATAACAATAATTTAATACAAATTTCAAGTCTCTGGAGCTTTTGATCACTGAGATATCAGCAGTTTTATTTGTATACCCCCTTCATTTGCCAGTGATTTTTCTCCTATATCTGAAGTTCCCTTAAGTATTTGCGCTACAAGAGAGTCAGCTTATTGATATATCTAATTGTATAATGATAAAATATTGTTATAGCAATCATTTGATACCAATTTCTGTTCTTTATGACTTTTGGTTCCTGAGAAATACATGTTTTCGTAGGTATACCCCCTCCATTTTCTGTGATTTTTCTCTAATATTTAAAGTTTCCTCAATATTTGAACAGCACAAAAGTCTGACTATTAATGTATCTTATTATGTCGTTTTAGAATGTTATCATAGCAATCATGTGTTACAAACTTCAACTCTCTATGGCTTTTGGCTGCTGAGCTATAAACGTTTCTGTAGGTATACCCCCTACATAGGTCTGTGATTTGTCTCTAAAGTTGAAAGTTCTCATCAATATTTGAACACCAAGGTTAAAATCATTCTGTATTTTTTCACATTAATATAGAACATTATCATAACAATAATTCAATACAAATTTCCAATCTTTGGAGTTTTTGGTTGCTGAGATATCTGAATTTCGCTGATTTTTCCCCTTCGTTTATCTGTTATTTTTCTCTAATATCTGAAGTTCTTTTTTAACATTTGAGCCTTAAGATAGCCAGCTTGTTTATATATCTTATTACATGGTTATAGAGCATTGTCATAGCAATCATTTGATACCAATTCAAGCTCTTTAGAGCTTTTGGTTGCTGAGATATAAACAACTGTGCTGGTATTCTCCATTTTTAGCTCACCTGAGCCGTAAGGCTCACAAGGTGAGCTTATAGGATGGCCATGATCCGGCGTCCGTCCGTCGTCCGTCCGTCGTCCGTCCGTCCGTCCACAATTTCAAAGATCTTCTTCTCTGAAACCGCTTGGCCAACCAAAGCCAAATTTTATATGAAGCATCTATAGGAAGGGGGAACCAATGTGTATATAAGAAATCCAGGTCACATGACCAAGATGGCCGCCATGCCCATATATGGTAAAAACCATTCAAAAATCTTCTTCTCCAGAACCGGTGGACTGATTTCAACGAAACTTGGCATGAAGCATTGATGGCTCAAGCACTACAATGTATATATAAATCATGACCCTGTGATGACCTTGTCCTATTTTACGGCAAGGTCAACATAGGTCGCCAATGCATTTGAATGGGGAAAATTTTTAAAATGTCATTTAAAGTGAAAGTCTTGCAGGAAATGGGCAGTAGGACTGAATATTAATGATTCTGTAAAAAATTGGACCACAGGGGCTCATATGCCCCCACCCCGGGGCAATATACATGTATATTACCATAATATTCAAACATCAACTCCTCTGAAACCGCTTGGCCAATCAAAGCCAAATTTTATGTGAAGCATCAATAGGAAGGGGTAATTAATGTGTATATAAATAATCCAGGTCACATGACCCAAGATGGCCGCAATGTCCATATATGGTAAAAACCCTTCAAAAATCTTCTTCTCCAGAACCGGTGGATCGATTTCAAAGAAACTTGGCATGAAGCATCGATGGCTCAAGTACTACAATGTGTATATAAATCATGACCCTGTGATGACCTTGACCTTTTTTTTTATTGCAAGGTCAACATAGGTCGCCAATGCATTTGAATAGGGAAAACTTTTAAAATGTCATTTAAAGTGAAAGTCTAACAGGAAATGGGCAGTAGGACTGAATATTAATGATTCTGAAAAAAAAAATGGACGCCAGGGGCTCATCTGCCTCCACCCCGGGGCAATATACATGTATATTACCATAATATTCAAACATCTTCTCCTCTGAAACCGCTTTGCGAATCAAAGCCAAATTTTATGTGAAGCATCTATGGAATGGGGGAATTAATGTATATATAGATTATCTAGTTCACATGACCAAGATAGCTGCCATGCCCATATAAGGTAAAAACCCTTCAAAAATCTTCTCCGAATCTGGTGGACTGATTTCAAAGAAACTTGGCATGAAGCACCAATGGCTGAAGTACTACAATGTGTATATAAAATATGACCCTGTGGTGACCTTGACCTATTTTAGGACAAGGTCAACATAGGTCGCCCATGCATTGGAATGGGGAAAACTTTTAAAAAGTCATTTGAGGTGAAAATCTTGCAGGAAATGGGTAGTAGGACTAAATATTAATGATTCTGAAAAAAAAATGGACCTAAGGGCTCATATGCCCACACCCCGGGGCAATATACATGTATATTACCATAATATTCAAACATCTTCTCTAAAACCACTTGGCCAATTGAAGCCAAATTTTATGTGAAGCATCTATAGGATGGGGGAACCAATGTATATATTAATAATCTAGGTCACATGACCAAGATGGCCGCCATGCCCATATATGGTAAAAACCCTTCAAATATCTTCTTCTCTGAAACCAATAGATTGACTTCAATGAAACTTGGCGTGAAGCATCCATAGCTATAGTACTACAATGTATATATAAATCATGACCCTGTGATGACCTTGACCTTTTTTTATGGCAAGGTCAACATGGGTTGCCCATGCATTTGAATGGGAAAAACTGTTAAAATGTCATTTGAAGGGAAAAGCCAGCAAGAAATTAGCAAATGGACAGAATATTGATTATTCATGAAAAAAGAAAACGGCCCAAGGGCTTCATCTGCCCCTGCACTGGGGTTAAATACCATAATATTCAAACATGTTTATTGGTATATGCAGCAGACTCAGGTGAGCGTTTACAGGACCATTGGTCCTCTGGTCTGTGATTTTAGTCTAATACATGAAGTTTTCATTAATATTCGAAGTCAGTTTGATAATTATATCTTATTACATGGTTATATAGCATTGCAAAAGCAATCATTTGATAACTATTTCTGCTTTCTAGGTCTATCAGTAGCCAAGATACATGTGGTAATATAGGTGTACCACCTTACTATCTGCGCTTATTAGGGGTTGTATTGAACACTCTGTGATTTTATGTGACACAAATGGGCATTAAAGTGATCCTCTGACCAAACTGGCACCCTTGAGCATTTGTTCTAAGGGTTCAAATTACATCCTATAACCCAAACCAAACCCTTCAAATGGCAGTATAATTATTAGCTCACCTGAGCCGAAGGCTCTCAGGTGAGGTTATAGGATAGGGAGGCACCCGGCGTCCGTCCGTCGTCGTCGTCGTCCGTCGTCCACCATTTTCAAAGATCTTCTTCTCTGAAACCGCTTGGCCAATCAAAGCCAAATTTTATGTGAAGCATCAATAGGAAGGGGGAACCAATGTGTATATAAGAAATCCTGGTCACATGACCAAGATGGCCGCCATGCCCATATATGGTAAAACCCTTCAAAAATCTTCTTCTCCAGAACCAGTGGACCGATTTCAACGAAACTTGGCATGAAGCATTGATGGCTCAAGCACTACAATGTATATATAAATCATGACCCTGTGATGACCTTGACCTATTTTACGGCAAGGTCAACATAGGTTGCCAATGCATTTGAATGGGGAAAAAATTTTAAGTGTCATTTAAAGTGAAAATCTTGCAGGAAATGGGCAGTAGGACTGAATATTGATGATTTTGAAAAAAAAAAATGACCCCAGGGGCTCATCTGCCCCCACCCCGGGGCAATATACCTGTACATTACCATAATATTCAAACATCATCTCCTCTGAATTGGCTTGGCCAATCAAAGCCAAATTTTATGTGAAGCATCAAGAGGAAGGGGGAACCAATGTGTAAATAAGAAATCCAGGTCACATGACCAAGATGGCCGCCATGCCCATATATGGTAAAAACCCTTCAAAAATCTTCTTCTCCAGAACCAATGGACGGATTTCATCAAAACTTGGCATGAAGCATTGATGGCTCAAGCACTACAATATGTATATAAATCGTGACCCTGAGATGACCTTGACCTTCTTTACAGCAAGGTCAACATAGGTCACCAATGCATTTGAATGGGGAAAAATTTTAAAATGTCATTTAAAGTGAAAATCTTGCAGGAAATGGGCAGTGGGACTGAATATTGATGATTCTGAAAAATTTTTACCCCAGGGGCTCATCTGCCCCCACCCCAGGGCAATATACCTGTACATTACCATAATATTCAAACATCATCTCCTCTGAATTCGCTTGGCCAATCAAAGCCAAATTTTATGTGAAGCATCAAGAGGAAGGGGGAATCAATGTGTAAATAAGAAATCCAGGTCACATGACCAAGATGGCCGCCATGCCTATATATGGTAAAAACCCTTCAAAAATCTTCTTCTCCAGAACCAATGGACGTATTTCATCAAAACTTGGCATGAAGCATTGATGGCTCAAGCACTACAATATGTATATAAATCGTGACCCTGAGATGACCTTGACTTTCTTTACCGCAAGGTCAACATAGGTCACCAATGCATTTGAATAGGGAAAATTTTTAAAATGTCATTTAAAGTGAAAATCTTGCAGGAAATGGGCAGTGGGACTGAATATTGATGATTCTGAAAAATTTTGACCCCAGGGGCTCATCTGCCCCCACCCCGGGGCAATATACCTGTACATCACCATCATATTCAAACATCATCTTCTCTGAAACCGCTTGGCCAATCAAAGCCAAATTTTATGTGAAGCATCAATAGGAAGGGGGAACCAATATGTATATAAGAATTCCAGGTCACATGACTTAAATGGCCGCCATGCCCATATGTGGTAAAAACCCTTCAAAAATCTTCTTCTCCAGAACCGGTGGACCAATTTCAACGATACTTGGCATGAAGCATCTATGGCTCAAGCACTACAATGTGTATATAAATCATGACCCTGTGATGACCTTGACCTTTTTTACGGCAAGGTCAACATAGGTCACCAATGTATTTGAACTGGGAGAACTTAAAAATGTCATATAAAGTGAAAGTCTTACAGGAAATGGGCAGAAGGACTGAATATTAATGATTCTGAAAAAAATGGATCCCTGGGGCTCATATTCCCCCACCCTGGGGCATTATACATATAAATTCTTCTCCTCTGAAACCACTTAGCCAATTTAAGCCAAATTTTATCTGAAGCATCTATAGGATGGGGGAACCAATGTGTTTATTAATAATCTAGGTTTCATTACCAAGATGGCCGCAATGCCCATATAAATCTTTTTCTCTGAACCATTTGACAAAGGGCTGGAGTCTATAAGACGGGATTTTGGCCTCAAAATTCGTGAAAAAATTATTGAATCATGTTTCTGTGAGTAATACTCACACATATAGTACAACGTACCGTGTTTCTAGAAATGACGTCAGAACGTCCGAAAAAGCACGTGACCACGCTATGGCGACGTCACTAAGCAAGATGGTCGCGCCATTTTCCTCAATTTTCAGCTATTTTCAAATGTTCATGTCGAAAATTAAGTACCGCACCACCCCTCGACCAAAATGAGATTTCGCATAATAAAACAATAACGTCTGAACTTCTTATCACCAAAGTTTTGTTTTGGTCGAGGGTTGGTGCGGTATCTAAAATTAGTAAAAAAGACATCGGCTTTCATGCAAAAAGACATAGAGCGTCCTTGACAACGCTGCGGAAACGTAAGAAAACAATTGTGAAGCGTGATAAATTTTGCTTGTAAAGTACTGTTACTTCTTTGTATGAGTCATTTTCTATCTATACTGATCTTTTCACGTCCTAATTGTTCTTTTTAATCTAATTTAGATCAAATCTATGCCTATTATTATTAGGCCTACCCATGCGCTTAGTGTCAGCGGGCGCAGGTGTTTGACTGTCTTTGACTAACCACAAATTGTCTTAGTCGGTTATAGGAAGGGAAACGTATACATCAATAATTAAATTTGCTATAAAAGGGCTACAAGGTACAAGTTCTTTTTATTTGAGTATCTCTTACGGCGTTTCCAACAAATGACGTCACAGAGAAAAAAAACATGCACGCTGTGCTTGACGCCACGTCGCACTTGCTCGAATCAATTAAAATTATTTCGCAAACTAATAATCAAGTCTGTTCTGCAGCCCTGTGTCGTTTACCACGTACGGCGGTCCTTATTGCCATCAGAGTGGTAAAAGCCGTTGATTTCTTTCCGCTTTGAATCATTTGACCATCTCATCTCGGGTTCGAGCTCAGTGAGTGTGGGGACACGTGAAACAAGCAAAAGCTCTACTTACGGGTGTGCCGGTATTTAACAGCAATAAAAGTCGCCTCATCTCATACGATGAAACATAAAAGGATAATCAAACTGAATAAAAACAAAGCGGCGGCCCCCGTGGCCGAGCGGTTAAGAGCGCTGTCTCTTAATCATTCGATCATCTCACCGCTGTGTCTGGTGTAGGTTCGAGCCCCGCACTGGCCACATGTGAGACAAGCCGTTCTGCTTGCGCCAGTGTTCTCCCGTTTTCGTCCCACCTACTGATTGACCCGTCTCATATGAGCTGAAATAACCTTGAAAAGGATGTAAAACTTCAAATAAAATAAAATAAATAAATAAATAAATAAATAAATAAATAAATAAATAAAAACAAAGTAAATAAACAAAACATGGTGATGTACCCCGTTTGATCTTTCTATGTGACGCTTTCCATTGGGTCGTCGGATGGGAATATGGGCCACGCCAACTGGAGATGGACTGATTGTGCCTCCAGGCAAAGAGCTTCTAATCTCCTGAACGACCATCTGATTACTGGTTTACCGCTAATGTCTGGTTCTGCCCAGGAAAAGTGGTTTAGTCAAACGCATCCATACATATAAGCCTTGTTGGCTTTGTTGGGTGGTTATATTTATGAAGCATATTTTGAGTGTCATGTCATCCTAATGGACATTTAAAGGATTAATCTAAACGGAACCTGAAATGGACAATTTATAGAGGGGTTATCTCATGCTTGTCGGATGCCAAGATTTTAAGTTATAATATGTATATATGTTATAATATTAATAAATGTTATAATATAGCGAAGTTTTGCCATTAGAAATTAACGGGAAATTGACACTGAACGATCGTTGCGAGAACTACACTGTACATATCAAAATGTTGAATCTTGCCTAAACATTTTTTGAAATAGCCCGTAATTTTGCCCCGTTTTCACTGTCTCGACTTTAGGCCGCGGTTCATGCCGTTTTATCGATCAGGAGTGAAACTGACGACCTGAACCGGGATAGACTACGTACCATCCGGGGCGAACCGTGTTTGTCTAACGCCTCTTCACTATGTTTTGCCGGCGAACCCCTGTATAGCCACGGTATCCACCGATGGTGTTAGATATACATCAACTCGAGTAACAGGAGAAGAACACTGGATCCATGTCCCAACCACATTTTAAAATCAAAATTGGATTAAGATATTATGTGATCGAGTCAGATTATATGACCGCTTGCATATTTTTTGGTCCATTCCCCGTCGTCTACATGTATGAAAAATGTATCTAATTCGACATATTCCTGTAATAGCTCTGAGATCAAGTGCACAGCTGGCTCAAGTTTTGTTTTCAAAACACTGACCAGTGCAGACTTGTTGGCTAGCAAACCCATATAGCTCTAGGATAAGCTGCAAATCGATGCAATATATTTTGAAGCTGTCGTCAAATAAAGATGCGAGTTCAATATTAAACAGTCGAACATCAGTCTTGGTGTGCGAAAACCAACAGCCTAGGCTCCAGACCAGGTCTGTAAATACAGGATATGGTCAGAAGCTTGAAAGATAGACAGAGGAGGTGCCATTCTATCCTTGTAGCGAAATGATAGCCCTGAACATGTGCTGATAAGCTTCTGTTTACGCATCTGTGGATTCGATGGCTCACATACACATAAGGAAACTTCAAACGCGTACACATTTGTTTAGACATTTGCTTGAAAACTAGAGAAGCAATTAAAATTTCTAATTCAGAATACATTAGAAGACTGTATTTCGATGGAGCGTGGTTAATTGCAAAGAAAACTGATACGATTATCAAATATTGTAGTTTGAAAACTGAAAACAATGAAAGGGGCAAGTGAGCAGTTCTTTTGTTTAAAAATCGCCATATATCAACCTTCCAAACATGATAAAGTAGACAATTGTCAATGCACTGCATTTTATTACATTTACGAAGCATTAATAAAATTAAAAAAAAATTAGTCGAAAATAAAACTGATGTTCATCGGAAATAGAATGGAAATTGGAAAATCTCTTACGAACACCCCTACCCTCTACCAAAATAATTTAATCGCATTATACGAATATGACGTAATAAAAATCCTCATGGCATAAATCCAGTGCGTCATTCGCGTTCTAGCAGTGATACTTAAACAAGGAGAACTTAAAAAAAAATTTTTCTTAGAATTTACCAAACGCCAGCTGTCACCCAAAATATTCACTGACCAGTAAACTTGTGACGAAAACATAGGACAAACAAATGTACATGGTTAATTGTGAATACATAGCACTACAGCAAATCGCGGGTGAAGTGAATGGTACTTAATCTTTGTTTGATAGTATGACTAACGTTTGGTAAATTGGCCAAGTGCATGTTTTTTTTTTGGTTTTTTTTTTGTTTTTTTTTTTTTTCAGTCTGGAATACAAAGCATGGGTAATACGCAATTTTCTGTGTGGACGCGAATTTAAAAGCTTGCCTTTCTAACATGTTGTATATCTCGATTTCAGAACTTTTAATTGAATGGATATGACGATTTCAATGGTCCAACAAAAATGTCTCACATTTTCTTAAAATGTATTCAAAATGATAAATGAAATCACCATTTCCGCACTGAAACATGATGCAAACTTCGGTTTTAGTTCAAGTTAAGGAAACTGTGTTTTGCATAAAACGCAATATTTTGATCCAAAATTTTCACAGATTATGTGAATTATTCTAAATTCATGGGGGACCCCGCAAATTGGGGACCGGAGAAATACATGAAGATGGACTGATTGTGTCTCCAGGCAAAATTTTTAAACAAATGCCTATCTGATTACAGATAAATTGCTCAGAAGGCATGAGAGTGACCAGAAAAAGTGGTTCAAGTCAAACCTACCACATATATAAGCTGTTTTGGTTTACTTAGGTGGTTATATTTTAAAGCACATTTTGGGTGTTATGAAATCCTGGTGTTGGGTAGAAGTCCCACAAAATTTGAGACAATCTCCCGACATGACCACTGACTGCAACATCAACGCAACCAAACACACTAAAATGCAAAAAGGTTGGAAATTTAATGTTTTAGGATAATAGTTTCTGTATGTGTTGGAGGTTTCCTTAAGCATAGGTATGACTGACCGACATATAAACTTACATGTGTTGGCGGACCCTGCCAAGATCGGACAGTTAGATTTTGCAGGACAGTGCGATGGTCATTATTCCCATAGTATTGGTTTATACCCAGGATGTGGTGGTTCTGCTCTATATGACATAAAGTTGTTGACTGGGACGCTAAACCGCAAGACAAACAAACAAAAAAGTTCGATATTGCACTGATAGCAGACGCAAAACGCTCGTATGTGATATAAAATGCACTCTTGGTACAAAAAAAATAAATAAAAGATAAAAAAAATAAAAAAGTGTCAGGTATGCACCGGCCGAGATGCGATCTCCCATTCTTCTGATTGCAAAGTGAATACGCTAACCATTTAACCACCGAGGCACATGATGGTCGCTATTTATCATATATATGTTTTATACGTAGCAGCTACATGTAAAGCCGCTAACACAAGTCTAATTAATTTCACTTGAGATGATCCCTCAGGTAAACCTCAATTTCCATTTCCTATTCAGTCTAGACTAAATCTTTAAATGTCCAATATTGGGTAAATGTCTCATAAAAGGGAGGCATCGTCCCGACATGACCATTGCTGTTGACTGGGACGTAAAGCATCGCTTCAAACAAACAAACGAACAAACAAAGCTTTCACTTGGTTTTGGTATACTGATAGCGCATTGTTTTGTCTAGAACGTACAGAGATTATACTATACAATGAAATTTACAATCCCAAACCAAACACAGGCGGGTACGTACATCAAAGAAATGTGACTGGCAAAGAGTCCGAGTAAAAATCTGAAAACGCATTCTATGTGTAATTATTTATGTACGTCTGTGTTTTTAAAACAGAAAATGTTTTCGTTAACATGCTTATAGAATTTAAATATTTTCATCTTCATGATTGAATCATGATTTATGCATTTTATCATATTAATGAACTTAGAGCATCGATTAAGATATTTCATCTAAAGGAAAACAGTCATTAATAGTTTAAATACTTAGATTTTCAAGGGAAGCAACTAATAGAACGCCCACAAACTCATCACTGTCGGTAAACTGTTCCGCGGGCAAATGTTTGGTGAAGCTGAAGTAGGCTATCCAGCTATCTTTTATATGGTCTCATATACAAACCACAAAATGTTGGCAGATCTCTTAGTCAGTCTCATTCATTAAAGCAAAACGTGGACAGAGTGAGGCGACAACAACTGACTTTCTCCCCAAAATATTTGATTTGGTTTGTCGTACAGCGTCAAGATGGTCATGTTGTCCGCATCCCGAACTGTAAAACGCAACATTGCTCCCCAATGGCCAACAAAAAAGTACATGTAATAACAAACAAACCCAGAATAACATATATGCCTACATGTACATGTATACAGCTCAATATCAAAATTAAATTAGCCATATCATTCATGTACATGCATATTCCCGTGTCAAATATACGAATACCAATAAAAAAGATTCTCGTGAAATATGTGTGTTCAGATTTTGTTTTCCTTTCCTTAGTTTGTTTATTTCATTGCATGCTTATAATGGTCATGTGACGCTGCCTCCATTTTGTGGGACTTTTACCCAAAATTTGAATGCCATGACATCCAAAATGTGCTTCAAATATACATGTAACCACCAAAGTAAACCACTAAAGTTTATATGTATGGCTGGTTGACTTGAAACCACTTTTCCTGGGCAGGCTTAGACCTGTGCTGATCTGCGGCGTACGAGCTTTGCCCTGCATCTATTTCGTTATGGCCCATATTCCCACCGACCGCCCTTTTTTCTTTCTTTCTTTTTCTTTCTTTCTTTCTTTCTTCCTTTCTTTCTTTCTTTCTTTCTTTCAGTTTAGATAATCATTGATTTATTTATTTTTACTAAAACGTGCCGGGAAGGTCGGTGGGAGGGATTTTGGCCGCCGCAAATTGGAGCGTCCCCCGACATGACCATAGTCACGGCTAACAAACCTTTAAATGCGTAACCGCGGTTAAGAAAAGAAATCCGATTCATGTCCTTCCGGTTTCGCATCAGATGACCAACAAAAGGTAAACAAACTTTTGCAGCTCGTGTTTCCGAGTAAAATATTTCGATTCGAAGACAAATATTATAATTCTCTCAATGCTATTTTATTAGTTAGACATTGCTATATTTGGACCCCAAAGGATTTCCAGAATTTTTTCTTTATAATCATGATTTTTATTCCCTACCCCAAAACACATGTTGGGGTTGCATTGTACGCGACGAAAATGTGGGTCAGTCGCAGGGATATTTTTAGATTTCCGCTCATTACATCCATATTAACGGAAAGCAATACAGTGCGCAGATGATTTTAACATTGTGTGAGGTCTGGTGACAGTTTCCTTGCCTCTGGCCAATGCATTCTATGCATATGTGGTTAAAAGCTGTGTCAACATTTCGGTTACGAATTTAATCATTAGAGTGATAGCAATATAGTCATTATAGAACACATGTATTAAAGTTTTTGTTTTTGTTAATTGTTTTACGCTGAAGATTATTGTCACACTCTCTCGTCCTTTCTTAATAGTTGCTTACTCAAATTTGGTGTGTTTGTGATATTTGCAGTGAATATGTTTGATATAAAATAATACAAACTGTCTATGAAATACATGTAATACAATAGTTCACATGCATGATATTCCTGTTCATGAAGACGATTTTACAGCATTCTGTATACTTTAATTTGTTTTTTCTTGGTTTTATCATTTATGCCTTTCAAAATGCTTTACAGGGAAATAAATACCATAACTTGAACAGGTTGAGGTTTTCAAACGTATATTGAAATATATCCATCATATTTTAATGATTAAATGCGTACCCATCTTTTCCTTCCCTTCAAATCGATAATGACGGGCATTAACACATCGAAATACTGGCACAGACATCAGATGCAATTTAGTTAATACATATCTGTAAATTTGTCGTGGAACAATCACTAAAATTTGATATTTACCAGCAAATTGTCCAATTTTTAGTTGTATTTCGCCGACTTTGGCCTTGTTGGAACACCAGGTTCGAAGAAGGGAATAAATAACTCAAAGACCATCAAATTATTTTGCGAGCTACTTTGGTGCTGAGTTACAATAGTAAATAAGTGACAAAATAGCATTCATAGATAATCGATATATTTCTGTACTAAAATATAATCATCAATCGATCCTAGTAGTGTATGTTTTGTTTACCTTTTCTTGGTCTTCATATGCGGAACCGGAAGGGCGTGAATCGGATTTTATTTCTAAACCGGCGGTTACGCATTTAAAGGTTTGTTAGCCGTGATAGTTGTTGACTGGGAAGTAAAGCATCAATTCATAAAAAAAAAATAAATAAATAAATAAAAAAAAAAAAAGGGAAAAAACTTTGCCTCGGCGTTAAACACTTGACTTGCTTTATACTCCAAAACGTCACTTTTTAGCTCACCTGAGCCGAAGGCTCACAGGTGAGCTTATAGGATAGGCAGGCGTCCGGCGTCCGTCGTCGTCCGTCGTCCGTCGTCGTCGTCCGTCCACAATTTCAAAGGAGAATATTTCTGAAGCTAGTAGGCCGATCTTGATCAAATTTAATGTGAACCATAATTGGGTTGGGGGATTGATGGCATTAGGTTTTGGAGCAGATTGTATCAAAATTGTGGTTTCCATGGCAACAGATAGGTCCCAAAGACTTACAATGGGAAAAACTAAAAAAATCTTCTTCTCTGAAACCACTAGGCCCACAGCTTTGATATTTGGTATGTAGCAATGGCTAATGGCCCTCTACATAAATTGTGCCATTCATGCCCCTGGGGTCAAATTTGGCCACGCCCCGGGGGTCGATAGTCTCCATAGACTTACTATGGGAAAAAAATTTAAAAATCTTCTTCTCTGAAACCACAGGGCCCACAGCTTTGATATTTGGTATGTGGCAATGGCTAATGGTCCTCTACATAAATTGTGCCAGCCAAGCCCCTGGGGTCAAATTTGGCCACGCACCGGGGGTGGATAGTCTCCATAGACTTACAATTGGAAAAACTAAAAAAATCTTCTTCTCTGAAACCACTAGGCCCACAGCTTTGATATTTGGTATGTAGCAATGGCTAATGGTCCTCTACATAAATTGTGCCATTCATGCCCCTGGGGTCAAATTTGGCCACACCCCGGGGGTTGATAGTCTCCATAGACTTACTATGGGAAAAAAATTAAAAAATCTTCTTCTCTGAAACCACAGGGCCCACAGCTTTGATACTTTATACGTGGCAATGGCTAATGGTCCTCTACATAAATTGTGCCAATCATGCCCCTGGGGTCAAATTTGGCCATGCCACGGGGGTCGATAGTCTCCATAGACCTACAATAGGAAAAAAACTAAAAAAACCTTCTTCTCTGAAACCACTAGGCCAACAGCTTTGATATTTGGTATGTAGCAATGGCTAATGGTCCTCTACATAAATTGTGCCATTCATGCCCCTGGGGTGAAATTTGGCCACGCCCCGGGGGTTGTTAGTCTCCATAGACTTACTATGGGAAAAAAATTCAAAAATCTTCTTCTCTGAAACCACAGGGCCCACAGCTTTGATAATTTGTATGTGGCAATGGCTAATGGTCCTCTACATAAACTGTGCCAGCCATGCCCCTGGGGTCAAATTTGGCCACGCCCCGGGGGTCGATACTCTCCATAGACTTACAATTGGAAAAACTAAAAAAATCTTCTTCTCTGAAACCACTAGGCCCACAGCTTTGATATATGGTATGTAGCAATGGCTAATGGTCCTCTACATAAATTGTGCCATTCATGCCCCTGGGGTCAAATTTGGCCACGCCCCAGGGGTTGATATTCTCCATAGACTTACTATGGGAAAAAAATTAAAAAATCTTCTTCTCTGAAACCACAGGGCCCACAGCTTTGATATTTTGTACATGGCAATGGCTAATGGTCCTCTACATAAATTGTGCCAATCATGCCCCTGGGGTCAAATTTGGCCACGCCCTGGGGGTCGATAGTCTCCATAGACCTACAATAGGAAAAAAACTAAAAAAATCTTCTTCTCTGAAACCACTAGGCCAACAGCTTTGATATTTGGTATGTAGCAATGGCTAATGGTCCTCTACATACATTGTGCCATTCATGCCCCTAGGGTCAAATTTGGCCACGCCCCGGAGGTTGATAGTCTCCATAGACTTACTATGGGAAAAAAATTAAAAAATCTTCTTCTCTGAAACCACAGGGCCCACAGCTTTGATATTTTGTATGTGGCAATGGCTAATGGTCCTCTACATAAATTATGCCAATCATGTACCCGGGGTCAAATTTGGCCACGCCCGGGGGGTCGATAGTCTCCATAGACCTACAATAGGAAAAACTAAAAAAAATCTTCTTCTCTGAAACCACTAGGCCCACAGCTTTGATATTTGGTATGTAGCAATGGCTAATAGTCCTCTACATAAATTGTGCCATTCATGCCCCTGGAGTCAAATTTGGCCACGCCCCGCGGGTTGATAGTCTCCATAGACTTACTATGGGAAAAAAAAATAAAAACCTTCTTCTCTGAAACCACTAGGCACACAGCTTTGATATTTGGTATGTAGCAATGGCTAATGGTCCTCTACATAAATTGTGCCATTCATGCCCCTGGGGTCAAATTTGGCCAGGCCCCGAAGGTTGATTAGACTTGCTATGGGAAAAAAATTCAAAAATCTTCTTCTCTGAAACCAAAGGGCACACAGCTTTGATATTTTATATGTGGCAATGGCTAATGGTCCTCTACATAAATTGTGCCAGCCATGCCCCTGGGGTCAAATTTGGCCAGGCCCCGGGGGTAGATAGTCTCCATAGACTTACAATGGGAAAAACTAACAAAAATCTTCTTCTCTGAAACCAAAAGGCCCAGAGCTTCTATATTTTGTATGTAGCAATGTTTGGTAGTCCCCATTATAAATTGTGCCAGTCATGCCCCTGGGTCAAATTTGGCCATGCCCCGGGGGTCAATAGTGTCCATGCATAGACTTTCATTGGTCGATTCTCAATTAATTTAAATCTCATGAGCTTACAATGTGATAATCTCTCAGGTGAGCTACAGGACCAATGGTCCTCTAGTTAGCTCACCTGAGCCGAAGGCTCACAGGTGAGCTTATAGGATAGGCAGGCATCCGTCGTCCGTCGTCGTCCGTCGTCGTCGTCCGTCCACAATTTCAAAGAAGAATATTTCTGAAGCTAGTAGGCCGATCTTGATCAAATTTAATGTGAACCATAATTGGGTTGGGGGATTGATGGCATTAGGTTTTGGAGCAGATTGTATCAAAATTGTGGTTTCCATGGCAACAGATAGGTCCCATAGACTTACAATGGGAAAAACTAAAAAAATCTTCTTCTCTGAAACCACTAGGCCCACAGCTTTGATATTTGGTATGTAGCAATGGCTAATGGTCCTCTACATAAATTGTGCCATTCATGCCCCTGGGGTCAAATTTGGCCACTCCCCGGGGGTCGATAGTCTCCATAGACTTACTATGGGAAAAAAAATTAAAAAATCTTCTTCTCTGAAACCACAGGGCCCACAGCTTTGATATTTGGTATGTGGCAATGGCTAATGGTCCTCTACATAAATTGTGCCAGCCATGCCCCTGGGGTCAAATTTGGCCACGCCCCGGGGGTTGATAGTTTCCATAGACTTACAATGGGAAAAACTAAAAAAATCTTCTTCTCTGAAACCACTAGGCCCACAGCTTTGATATTTGGTATGTAGCAATGGCTAATGGTCCTCTACATAAATTGTGCCATTCATGCCCCTGGGGTCAAATTTGGCCACGCCCCGGGGGTTGATAGTCTCCATAGACTTACAATGGGAAAAACTAAAAAAATCTTCTTCTCTGAAACCACTAGGCCCACAGCTTTGATATTTGGTATGTAGCAATGGCTAATGGTCCTCTACATAAATTGTGCCATTCATGCCCCTGGGGTCAAATTTGGCCACGCCCCGGGGGTTGATAGTCTCCATAGACTTACTATGGGAAAAAAAAAATAAAAAATCTTCTTCTCTGAAACCACAGGGCCCACAGCTTTGATATTTTGTAGGTGGCAATGGCTAATGGTCCTCTACATAAATTGTGCCAATCATGCCCCTGGGGTCAAATTTGGCCACGCCCCGGGGGTCGATAGTCTCCATAGACCTACAATAGGAAAAAAACTAAAAAAATCTTCTTCTCTGAAACCACTAGGCCAACAGCTTTGATATTTGGTATGTAGCAATGGCTAATGGTCCTCTACATAAATTGTGCCATTCATGCCCCTGGGGTCAAATTTGGCCACGCCCCGGGGGTTGATAGTCTCCATAGACTTACTATGGGAAAAAAATTAAAAAATCTTCTTCTCTGAAACCACAGGGCCCACAGCTTTGATATTTTGTATGTGGCAATGGCTAATGGTCCTCTACATAAATTGTGCCAATCATGTCCCCGGAGTCAAATTTGGCCACGCCCCGGGGGTCGATAGTCTCCATAGACCTACAATAGGAAAAACTAAAAAAATCTTCTTCTCTGAAACCACTAGGCCCACAGCTTTGATATTTGGTATGTAGCAATGGCTAATGGTCCTCTACATAAATTGTGCCATTCATGCCCCTGGGGTCAAATTTGGCCACGCCCCGGGGATTGATAGTCTCCATAGACTTACTATGGGAAAAAAATTAAAAAATCTTCTTCTCTGAAACCACTAGGCCCACAGCTTTGATATTTGGTATGTAGCAATGGCTAATGGTCCTCTACATAAATTGTGCCATTCATGCCCCTGGGGTCAAATTTGGCATGGCCCCGGAGGTTGATAGTCTCAATAGACTTACTATGGGAAAAAAATTAAAAAATCTTCTTCTCTGAAACCACAGGGCACACAGCTTTGATATTTGGTATGTGGCAATGGCTAATGGTCCTCTACATAAATTGTGCCAGCCATGCCCCTGGGGTCAAATTTGGCCACGCCCTGGGGGTTGATAGTTTCCATAGACTTACAATGGGAAAAACTAAAAGAATCTTCTTCTCTGAAACCACTAGGCCCACAGCTTTGATATTTGGTATGTAGCAATGGCTAATGGTCCTCTACATAAATTGTGCCATTCATGCCCCTGGGGTCAAATTTGGCCACGCCCCGGGGGTTGATAGTCTCCATAGACTTACAATGGGAAAAACTAAAAAAATCTTCTTCTCTGAAACCACTAGGCCCACAGCTTTGATATTTGGTATGTAGCAATGGCTAATGGTCCTCTACATAAATTGTGCCATTCATGCCCCTGGGGTCAAATTTGGCCACGCCCCGGGGATTGATAGTCTCCATAGACTTACTATGGGAAAAAAATTAAAAAATCTTCTACTCTGAAACCACTAGGCCCACAGCTTTGATATTTGGTATGTAGCAATGGCTAATGGTCCTCTACATAAATTGTGCCATTCATGCCCCTGGGGTCAAATTTGGCATGGCCCCGGAGGTTGATAGTCTCAATAGACTTACTATGGGAAAAAAATTAAAAAATCTTCTTCTCTGAAACCACAGGGCACACAGCTTTGATATTTGGTATGTGGCAATGGCTAATGGTCCTCTACATAAATTGTGCCAGCCATGCCCCTGGGGTCAAATTTGGCCACGCCCCGGGGGTTGATAGTTTCCATAGACTTACAATGGGAAAAACTAAAAAAATCTTCTTCTCTGAAACCACTAGGCCCACAGCTTTGATATTTGGTATGTAGCAATGGCTAATGGTCCTCTACATAAATTGTGCCATTCATGCCCCTGGGGTCAAATTTGGCCACGCCCCGGGGGTTGATAGTCTCCATAGACTTACAATGGGAAAAACTAAAAAAATCTTCTTCTCTGAAACCACTAGGCCCACAGCTTTGATATTTGGTATGTAGCAATGGCTAATGGTCCTCTACATAAATTGTGCCATTCATGCCCCTGGGGTCAAATTTGGCCACGCCCCGGGGGTTGATAGTCTCCATAGACTTACTATGGGAAAAAAAAATAAAAAATCTTCTTCTCTGAAACCACAGGGCCCACAGCTTTGATATTTTGTAGGTGGCAATGGCTAATGGTCCTCTACATAAATTGTGCCAATCATGCCCCTGGGGTCAAATTTGGCCATGCCCCGGGGGTCGATAGTCTCCATAGACCTACAATAGGAAAAAAACTAAAAAAATCTTCTTCTCTGAAACCACTAGGCCAACAGCTTTGATATTTGGTATGTAGCAATGGCTAATGGTCCTCTACATAAATTGTGCCATTCATGCCCCTGGGGTCAAATTTGGCCACGCCCCGTGGGTTGATAGTCTCCATAGACTTACTATGGGAAAAAAATTAAAAAATCTTCTTCTCTGAAACCACAGGGCCCACAGCTTTGATATTTTGTATGTGGCAATGGCTAATGGTCCTCTACATAAATTGTGCCAATCATGTCCCCGGAGTCAAATTTGGCCACGCCCCGGGGGTCGATAGTCTCCATAGACCTACAATAGGAAAAACTAAAAAAATCTTCTTCTCTGAAACCACTAGGCCCACAGCTTTGATATTTGATATGTAGCAATGGCTAATGGTCCTCTACATAAATTGTGCCATTCATGCCCCTGGGGTCAAATTTGGCCACGCCCCGGGGGTTGATAGTCTCCATAGACTTACTATGGGAAAAAAATTAAAAAATCTTTTTCTCTGAAACCACTAGGCCCACAGCTTTGATATTTGGTATGTAGCAATGGC
Source organism: Rugalucina vietnamica (assembly GCA_964017185.1). Classification (NCBI taxonomy): domain Eukaryota; kingdom Metazoa; phylum Mollusca; class Bivalvia; order Lucinida; family Lucinidae; genus Rugalucina; species Rugalucina vietnamica. Next base: position 33,427,159 of record OZ024874.1, on the reverse strand, counting down.
TAATGGTCCTCTACATAAATTGTGCCATTCATGCCCCTGGGGTCAAATTTGGCATGGCCCCGGAGGTTGATAGTCTCAATAGACTTACTATGGGAAAAAAATTAAAAAATCTTCTTCTCTGAAACCACAGGGCCCACAGCTTTGATATTTTGTAGGTGGCAATGGCTAATGGTCCTCTACATAAATTGTGCCAATCATGCCCCTGGGGTCAAATTTGGCCACGCCCCGGGGGTCGATAGTCTCCATAGACCTACAATAGGAAAAAAACTAAAAAAATCTTCTTCTCTGAAACCACTAGGCCAACAGCTTTGATATTTGGTATGTAGCAATGGCTAATGGTCCTCTACATAAATTGTGCCATTCATGCCCCTGGGGTCAAATTTGGCCACGCCCCGGGGGTTGATAGTCTCCATAGACTTACTATGGGAAAAAAATTAAAAAATCTTCTTCTCTGAAACCACAGGGCCCACAGCTTTGATATTTTGTATGTGGCAATGGCTAATGGTCCTCTACATAAATTGTGCCAATCATGTCCCCGGAGTCAAATTTGGCCACGCCCCGGGGGTCGATAGTCTCCATAGACCTACAATAGGAAAAACTAAAAAAATCTTCTTCTCTGAAACCACTAGGCCCACAGCTTTGATATTTGATATGTAGCAATGGCTAATGGTCCTCTACATAAATTGTGCCATTCATGCCCCTGGGGTCAAATTTGGCCACGCCCCGGGGGTTGATAGTCTCCATAGACTTACTATGGGAAAAAAATTAAAAAATCTTCTTCTCTGAAACCACTAGGCCCACAGCTTTGATATTTGGTATGTAGCAATGGCTAATGGTCCTCTACATAAATTGTGCCATTCATGCCCCTGGGGTCAAATTTGGCATGGCCCCAGAGGTTGATAGTCTCAATAGACTTACTATGGGAAAAAAATTCAAAAATCTTCTTCTCTGAAACCACAGGGCACACAGCTTTGATATTTTGTATGTGGCAATGGCTAATGGTCCTCTACATAAATTGTGCCAGCCATGCCCCTGGGGTCAAATTTGGCCACGCCCCGGGGGTTGATAGTCTCCATAGACTTACTATGGGAAAAAAAAATCTTCTTCTCTGAAACCACAGGGCCCACAGCTTTGATATTTTGTATGTGGCAAAGGCTAATGGTCCTCTACATAAATTGTGCCAATCATGTCCCCGGGGTCAAATTTGGCCACGCCCCGGGGGTCAATAGTCTCCATTGACTTACAATGGTAAAAACTAACAAAAATCTTCTTCTCTGATACCAAAAGGCCAACAGCTTTGATATTTGGTATGTAGCAATGGCTAATGGTCCTCTACATAAATTGTGCCATTCATGCCCCTGGGGTCAAATTTGGCCACGCCCCGGGGGTTGATAGTCTCCATAGACTTACTATGGGAAAAAAATTAAAAAATCTTCTTCTCTGAAACCACAGGGCCCACAGCTTTGATATTTTGTATGTGGCAATGGCTAATGGTCCTCTACATAAATTGTGCCAATCATGTCCCCGGAGTCAAATTTGGCCACGCCCCGGGGGTCGATAGTCTCCATAGACCTACAATAGGAAAAACTAAAAAAATCTTCTTCTCTGAAACCACTAGGCCCACAGCTTTGATATTTGATATGTAGCAATGGCTAATGGTCCTCTACATAAATTGTGCCATTCATGCCCCTGGGGTCAAATTTGGCCACGCCCCGGGGGTTGATAGTCTCCATAGACTTACTATGGGAAAAAAATTAAAAAATCTTCTTCTCTGAAACCACTAGGCCCACAGCTTTGATATTTGGTATGTAGCAATGGCTAATGGTCCTCTACATAAATTGTGCCATTCATGCCCCTGGGGTCAAATTTGGCATGGCCCCAGAGGTTGATAGTCTCAATAGACTTACTATGGGAAAAAAATTCAAAAATCTTCTTCTCTGAAACCACAGGGCCCACAGCTTTGATATTTTGTATGTGGCAAAGGCTAATGGTCCTCTACATAAATTGTGCCAATCATGTCCCCGGGGTCAAATTTGGCCACGCCCCGGGGGTCAATAGTCTCCATTGACTTACAATGGTAAAAACTAACAAAAATCTTCTTCTCTGATACCAAAAGGCCCAGAGCTTCTATATTTTGTATGTAGCAATGTTTGGTAGTCCCCATTATAAATTGTGCCAGTCATGCCCCTGGGTCAAATTTGGCCATGCCCCGGGGGTCAGTAGTGTCCATGCATAGACTTTCATTGGTCGATTTTCAATTAATTTAAATCTCATGAGCTTACAATGTGATAATCTCTCAGGTGAGCTACAGGACCAATGGTCCTCTAGTATGATAATGCGGTACCAGTTTAGACACGACACAGTAAGTTTATACCTACACATGTACATGTATGTGACATACGCACAATTTCACCTCTTTAATACGTTAAACGATAAAAGTAGGCAATGACCAATGACAATATGATAGAAATTCCCACTCCAAATACCGAGGTGAGAAAAAATAAATTAACATCATAATAATAAAATAAAAATAATCGTTAGATCCTTTGGAAGCAGTGAAACATTCAAAGCGAGAAGATGGGCCATATATTGGCCAGATGGGTCATAAACGCTTATTTTTGATTAGGTGTGCGTACGCCTCGTTGAAATGCAAACGTTTTCTTTAGGCCCACTTGCAAACGAAGCAGACAGCACAGGCTGACCTTCCGATTTTACATTGGCGTATATTAGCTCATATATGTAATGGAGTAGCCATCTGCGCCAAAAATAAACGTACACGCAGGCAGACAAATTGGCCAAGAACGAATGGATCGACGATCTTACCTTTATTTTGTTTGAATTGTTGCTTTACGCCCCAGTCAACAGATATGGTCAGCTCCGAACGTTGCCTCCTGGACCATTAAATGGGACCGCGTTCTACCGGACATTGGGATGCCATGACATGTAGAATATTATAATGTTCTAAGCCGTTCATCAGTACTCAGGCGGTCGGTCAGTAATTTATAAGCTAAGCAGGCTATCTATTTTTATACCCAAAATGGGCAGCGTGCAATCTGCCATGCCTGGTATCGATGGAATTGGGGGTTAACGCAACAAAGGGAAGTTCTTAGTTTTTCTTAACTTATTACATGTAAAAGGCCTCTTCACACATAATCGTGAATCTCTCGACGTAGATTTGCGTTTAATTACGAAAAATAGTTTTTAATTGTTAGATTTATTGCTATACGTCGCAGACAACAGCTATGGACATGTCGGGACGTTAGCTGTTGAAAGGGACGTAAAACAATAAATCAAACAAACTAAGCTCCTCCAAATGGTGACCAATAAACATTCATCTTATATGTGCAATATTATGTGAAGTTCCAAGTAGTTACTTTGCAAGTAGGTGTCATTGTTGACTTCACCAGCCCTCATTTTAGTTTTCTATACGGTATGTTTGGCAATACCTATCTTACAATATTTCAATATAACACTCAGTTGCCATGGGAACCACAATTAAAACATGACTCTCATCAAAGTCTTGTGACTCTGCAACTATGGCATTGTAATTTATCCTTCTAAACTGTAAACATAAGTTAGCACCACGCACATTTTGGCATGTATATTGAAAACATTAATCGTTGCTAAGGCATGTCACGCGTTGCTATGTGACTTTTTATGGAATAAAATGACGTGCGTGAGGGTCATTCCTAACCTTAATGCATACTTCATCTGCTTTATAACATGCAATGGTAATTTATGTTTCGCATTGGTACTAAAATCTTAGAAATGACGTATCAGCCTACCAAAACTTGGAATCATTGTAAAACACGTTGCTATGGTAACCGACAATGAAACGAATTAAAAACACCATGTTTTGACACATTACATAACCATTACTATAAAAAAGGTAGATAATGAGTAATTTAAAATTAAAGTCCATTAATAAAATAACCCATTTCTTATTTTCGTCATAATTGTGGTTATTTTTCATGTTGCTAAGGAATGCTACGTGTTGCTATGACACTATTGTTTTGGAACAGTGACTCTCATGGAGGTCATTTTCATTCTTAATGTATTCTTTATCTGCTTTAGAACGTTTTATGACAAAATATGTTTTGTTTCTGTCCTAACACCTGAGCGACACATGTCTTATCGCTTCAAAACAGTAATCTTCGAAATATGCGCGTTGCCATGGTAACCAGCCAGGCAACGAATTAAAAACACCATTTTTGTAATTGCCAAATCTAGTACTATCATAACGTGTAACATCAGCCATTTTGAAGATGAGGCCAAAAACGGCGTCTATAGACCCCAGCCCTTTCCATGAACTTTGGAGTGAAGCATCGATGGCTAAAGTATTACAATGTATATCTAAATCATGACCTGTGACAACCTTGACCCAGTTTATGGCAAGGTCAACATGGGTTGCCCATGAATTTGAATGGGAAAAACTGTTAAAATGTCATTTGAAGGGAAAAGCCAGCAGGAAATTGGCAAATGGACAGAATATTGATTATTCTGAAAAAAGAAAATCGCTCTAGGGCTTCATCTGCCCTTACACTGGAGTTAAATACCATTATATTAAAACATGTTTATTGGTACACGTATATGCAGCAGATCTCAGGTGAGCATTTACAGGACCATTGGTCCTCTGGTTTTCCCTTTGTTAATCCTGATTTTCGTCATTTTCATTAATATTCATGAAAATGCAAATGAGATGATTTTCATTTAGGCTCATGGCATCAACAAATTTGTCAAATAGAATAATTGATACAATAACAAGGAGCCACAATGACAGTTTAGGCCTGAAATTAGTTTTTATGGGATAATTGATTTTTAACTTTTTTTTTTTTTTTTTTTTTTTTCTTTTTTTTTTTTTTTTTTCATTTTAATGTTTAAATGAAAATTCATGAATATGCAAGTAAGATAATTTCCATTACTTATCATAGGATAAAAGGGATATGTATAAGCTTAAGAATGAGACCAAGTTCAATGGTCTAGGATAAAAAACAATTGAGATATTTTCAATTTTCTATGTGTACCCCCATTATTGACGCAAAAATTGAATATTTAGAGTAAGTTAATAAAACATAGCGTAAAACGCAAACGCCTCGAATTTCAGATGGCAGAAAACAGGATTTGATAGCTTTTGCAATGTACTTTTAGAGAATAATATTGTAGAAATTTCCCTTGGGGAGGAAAGGGAGATATGGATAGCTAGAAGACTATTCCCTACCGTTTTTTGTGTTAAAATGACGTTTTTTTAATTACGGGGTATCATAAATAATGTGTCGTTTCACCATTAAAGCTACCAGCAATGCAAGTCCCCCCGATTTTTTACAAGTCTACAAATATAGTCCTACATGAAAATCATAAGGGGATTTGTTCAGGCCAGATGGCACCGACCCCCAAAATTTACGGTATTGGCTCATGGACCATAAAACTTACTGGGAATAGGCAAATGGACAGAAGGTTAATGTTAATGAAAAATTTTAGCCCCTGGGGGGTTGTCTGCCCCCGCCCCGGGGCTATATACATGTATATGACATCTTCTTCTCTGAAACCGCTAGGCCAATCAAAGCTAAACTTCATGTGGAGCATCCTTGGGAAGGGGGAATGAAAGTTTATATAAATGGTCAAGATCACATGACCAAGATGGCCGCCATGGCTATAAATAGCAAAAACATTTAAAAATCTTCTTCTTCAAAACCAGAAGGCCTATGATTTTGAAACTTGGTGTGAAGCATCTGGGAATAGAGCTCTACAAAGTTTATATAAATCATGACCCTGGGATGACCTTGACCTATTTTAGGACAAGGCCAACTTAGGTCTCCCATGCATTGGAATGGGAAAAAATAGGAAAATGTAATTAAATGGCAGAAAACTTGCTAGAAATGAGCAAATGGACAGAAGATTTATGTTTTGAGAAAATATTTTGGGCCCAGGGACAGAAGGTTAATGTAAATGGAAAATTTTAGCCTCTGGGGGGTTGTCTGCCCCTGCCCCGGGGCTATATACATGTATTTGACCATAATATTGAAACATCTTCTCTGAAACTGCTAGGCAAATCAAAGCCAAACTTTTTGTGGAGCATCCTTAGGAAGAGGGAATGAAAGTTTGTATAAATGGTCAAGCTAAGGTCACATGACCAAGATGGCCGCCATGGCTATAAATAGCAAAAACGTTTAAAATCTTCTCCAGAACCAGAAGGCCTATGATTTTGAAACTTGGTATGAAGCATCTGGGAATGGAGCTCTACAAAGTTTATATAAATCATGACCCTGGGCTGACCTTGACCTATTTTACGGCAAGGTCAACTTAGGTCGCCCATGCATTTGAATGGGAAAAAATAGAAAAATGTCATGAAATGGCAGGAAACTGCTAGGAATGAGCAAATGAACAGATTTATGCTTATGAAAATATTTTAGGCCCAGGGGTTGTCTGCCCCTGCCCCGGAGCTATATGCATGTAGATGACCATAATATTCAAACAGCTTTTTCTCAGAAACTGCTTAGCCAATCGAACCAAACTTTATGTGGAGCATCCTTAGGAAGAGGAAATAAAAGTTAATATAAATGGTCAAGGTCACATGACCAAGATGGCCGCCATGGCTATAAATAGCAAAAAAAACATGTATATACGTGGGGTGATCGGAAAGTACGTATAAAAATATTGTCATTTCTTTATCTTTTGTTATTTCGAGATGAAATTTCATCAACTAATGCAGCAATATATATGCAATTAATCCATTGCAATAACGCATGCATTAAACGCGCACGTGCGTTGCAGCTGTCATTATGGAAACACCGCCTAACGTTATGCGGCGCAACGTAACGTCGAAATTTTATTTTTATTTCAAAATACTTCTTAGTTCAAAGTATTGCAACACCCGTTTTGATTGCGTATGCCCACATTTTATTTAATACTCATTAACTGCAACGTACACGGCTTATATTTGCAAAGTTACGAGGTTGTTTATCGAATGGATTTGTCTGTAGAGCTTGCAAATACCGACTGTGTCAAATAGACAAAACTGTTAAGATTTTTGAAAATGTTGCATTTTTGGGAAGTCATTATTTTAAAAGTAGATATTTAATGCAAGCTCGAAACATATCTCTTCTTGACATTGTCTCTACTACTTATAGTTTATGCCAGTCTTTTATCATTTCGTTAAACATCGACCAGAAAACAAGGTATTGAATTTATGTTAACAAAATGAAATCGACGTTCTTGCATATTTTACGCTAACCTGTTGCATTCAATTTCACCGTATTAGTAGATAAAGCATCAGAATGCCGCATGTTTTCGAAAAATGGTCAGTTAATGTTAGAAAATTAGTTTCCATAAAAAAATGTCGACCAATTTTCCCAACCCCACCAAATACACTAACAAAGTCAACCCAGGGGTACAGGTGCGCCGGGTCACGTGAAGTGACGTCATTACGCTGCCTCGTGCATGAACGTCTGACGTCATTGTTTTAAAATGAGAATGGCATTTAATTACAAAAGGACCAATGTTTATTCGTATTAAATTTCATATCAATCGGTTGACGCAAACTTATTTTACAGCATTTTTATACGTACTTTCCGATCACCCCTCGTATCTCAGGTCTCAGGTGAGCGTTTACAGGACCATTGGTCCTCTGGTCATGAAATTCACTGCAAAATGTTCAGCTAGCTTAAGCCTTAGATACAACCCTTCATGGGCAAGTGGAGCAGTAAATAAAATTCTGTTTTATTCTATTCCATTCCATTCCATTCCATCCCATTCCATTCCATTCCATTCCATTCTATTCTATTCTACAATGTACATGTAGAAGTTTGTGATCCTGTTCCTTTAATGAATGAAAAAAACAAAAAAACAAGAATATTTCTTGGAGTTGATTTTGTGAGATACATGTAGTAACCTCATATTTGTATGGAAATGAGGTTGTCTGATTTATAAACTAGAAACATTCTACTAAACTATAATTGTAATCTATCTGAGATCATCCAAGAATAGAAATATGATGTTTCCTTGTCACTTATTTGCTCACCTGAGCCGAAGGCTCACAAGGTGAGCTTATAGGATGGCCATGATCAGGCGTCCGTCCGTCATCCATCTGTCCATCGTCCACAATTTCAAAGATCTTCTTCTCTGAAACCGCTTGGCCGATCTAGTTGAAGTTTTATGTGGAGCCTACTTGGGTAGTGGCATTGAAATTTTGTTCGTGATATCTTGGTCACATGACCAAGATGGCCGCCATGCCCATATGGTAAAAACACTTCAAAAATCTTCATCTCCAGAACCGGTCGGCCGATTTCCACGAAACTTGGCATGTAGCATTGGGGACTTCAGCCCATCATAGTTTGATAAAATGTTGACCCTTGGATGACCTTGACCTATTTTACGGCAAGGTCAAATTTGGAAACATAGGCTTTTACATGGGAAAAAGTGAAAACTATGGATTTTTATGCCCCCAACTTCGCCCCCAACTTCAGAAGAAGTTGAGGGGGCATATTGGTTTGGGTCTGTCCGTCCAGTTGTGTCCAGTGCAGTGGTGTGCAGTCTGTGATGCGTGAGTAACGCTTAGCACTCGGTCAGGTCTTGATATTTGGTATGTAGTTTGTATATGAAAATTAAGAGGACCCATATTTTTTCTTTCAGGTAAATTCAAGGGGCTAAGGGCCCATTCTGTGAGAGTTATTTCCCTTTTTAATTCTTGATAAAGTGAATACATAGTGGGTACCTTGTGTGTGCAACTCCTCCTACAGTTTTATTCCGATTCTCTTGAAACTTTACAGATGTTGTGACCATGCTTTGAATATGCATGTGGTTTGGATATAATCCTCAGATTATTTTGTCACTTTTTTCGCAATTTGAACTTACCCTTTTTTGGGGTATTTTGACTAATGAATGTGAATGGGCAGTGGGTATCTTGTGTGTGCAACATCTTCTACAGTTTCATGCCAGTTCATTTAAAACTTTACATGTGTTATGGGCATGGTCTGAAGATATGCACGTGGTTTGGATATAATCCTTGGATTATTTTTTGTCATTTTTTTCACAATTAACTTTTATTTTTTCGGGCATTTTAGTGAATGGATAGAGGGTACGAGGGGGGTTCAGAAAGTTCTGTCATAGGTGTTATAACTTTGTTAATAGACATAATAGGTTGCTGTATTATGCCTTGATTGAAAGGGCTACATTTCTCCTATATAATGATGCCAAAACAATGCACGAAAAGAAATAAATACTTCGAAATAGACGCCTTGAAAGACACCAGGGGTAAACCACTGGCACGTTTTCTTAAATTTGTGAATATTATTTAAAGAAAATCGACTTCGAAAAAATATAATCCATGTAATATATTTTTGAAAGATAGATGAATATATCCTGCAAAAATCAAAATCATTCAGAAGAATTTAATTGAGTTATAGTAAAATGAAATATTGAAATTGGCTTGTTGTACATACATTAAAAATACAGTTTAAATTCAAATGGCATTTATTGACATCTACACGTAGTCCAGGGAGCTTAAAATGCATTTAACCATTTTATTGTTTCATCCTAGTGTGCTCTATAGTAAACTTATAAAAAAGCAAACGCATATAATGGTGCAGCGGTGCCAGAAACGCTTTAGGGGTACGTATTTTAATGACGTCATATACATTGCTTTATTATAAAGTCAGCATAGCATCGATAACGGCATTTTTTGTCACATTGCTTTTCTAAATATATTATTACTTATAACTGTAAAGTTGGAGAAAATTTGATCGGAAGTTATAAAGATATAACGCATGAAACGCACACAATAATATTCACAAATTCAAGAAAACGTGCCAGTGGTTTTACCCCAGGTGTCTTTCAAGGCATGTATTTCGAAGTATTTATTTTGTTCGTGCATTGTTTTGGCATCATTATAAAGGAGAAATGTAGCCCTTTCAATCAAGGTATAATGCAGCAACCTATCATGTATATTAACAAAGTTATAACACCTATGACAGAACTTTCTGAACCACCCTCGTACCTTGTGTGCGCAACTCCTACAACAATTTAATACCAATACTTTTGAAACTTTGCTTACATTGTGACCATGCTTTGAAGATATGCATGTGGTTGAGATATACTCAGATTAATTTTTGTCACTTTTTTTAGCTCACCTGAGCCGTTAGGCTCACAAGGTGAGCTTATAGGATGGCCATGATCCGGCGTCCGTCCGTCGTCCGTTGTCCATCCGTCGTCCACCATTTTCAAAGATCTTCTTCTCTGAAACCGCTTGGCCAATCAAAGCCAAATTTTATATGAAGCATCTATGGGAAGGGGGAACCAATGTGTTTATAAATAATCCAGGTCACATGACCAAGATGGCCGCCATGCCAATATATAGTAAAAACCCTTCAAAATTCTTCTTCTCCGGAACCACTGGACCGATTTCAACGAAACTTGGCATGAAGCATCAGGGTCTACAGTACTACAATGTGTTTATAAATTATGACCTTTGGATGACCTTGACCTATTTTACGGCAAGGTCAACATAGGACACCCATGCATTTGAATGGGGAAAATTGTAAAAATGTCATTTGAAAGGCAAATCTTGCAGGAAATGGGCAAATGGACTGAAGGTAGGTAATTCTGAAAAAAATTTGGACCCCAGGGGTTGGTCTGCCCCCACCCTGGGGCAATATACATATATATTACAAAAATATTCAAAGATCTTCTTCTCTGAAACCACTTGGCCAATCAAAGCCCAATTTTATAGGAAGCATCTATGGGAAGGGGGAATCAATGTGTTTATAAATAATCCAGGTCACATGACCAAGATGGCCGCCATGCCCATATATGGTAAAAACCCTTTAAAATTCTTCTTCTCTGGAACCACTGGACCGATTTCAACGAAACTTGGCATGAAGCATCGGGGTCTACAGTACTACAATGTATTTATAAATTATGACCTTTGGATGACCTTGACCTATTTTACAGCAAGGTCAACATAGGTCGCCCATGCATTTGAATGGGGAAAATTGTTTAAATGTCATTTGAAAGGCAAATCTTGCAGGAAATGGGCAAATAGACTGAAGGTAGGTAATTCTGAAAAAAATTTGGACCCCAGGGGTTGGTCTACCCCCACCCCGGGGCAATATACATATATACATGTATTCCAAAAATATTCAAAGATCTCCTCCTCTGAAACCACTTGGCCAATCAAAGCCCAATTTTATAGGAAGCATCTGTGGGAAGGGGGAACCAATGTGTTTATAAATAATCCAGGTCACATGACCAAGATGGCCGCCATGCCCATATATGGTAAAAACCCTTTAAAATTCTTCTCCTGAACCAATGGACCGATTTCAACAAAACTTGGCATGAAGCATCGGGGACTGAAGTACTACAGTGTGTTTATAAATTATGACCTTTGGATGACCTTGACCTATTTTACAGCAAGATCAACATAGGTCGCCAATGCATTTGAATGGGAAAAACTTTTAAAATGTCATTTAAAAAGTGAAAGTCTTGCAGGAAATGGGCAGTAGGACTGAATATTAATGATTCTGAAAAAAATTGGACCCCAGGGGCTCATTTGCCACAGCCCCGGGGCATTATACATGTATATTACCATAATATTCAAACATCTTCTCCTCTGAAACCGCTTGGCCAATCAAAGCTAAATTTCATGCGAAGCATCTATAGAATAAGGGAATCAATGTATATATAAATAATCAAGGTCACATGACCAAGATTGCCGCCATGCCCATATATGGTATAAACCCTTCAAAAATCTTCTTCTCCTGAACGAGTGGACCAATTTCGAAGAAAATTGGCATGAAGCATTGATGTTTCAAGTACTACAATGTATGTATAAGTCATGACCCTGTGATGACCTTGACCTATTTTAAGGCAAGGTCAACATGGGTTGCCTATGTATTTGAATGGGTAAAATGTTAAAATGTCATTTGAAGGGAAAAACTTGTATGGTCAGTATATTGATTATTCTGAAGAAAAAAATGGCCCAAGGGCTTCATCTGCCCCTATACTGGGACTATTTTCTATAACATTCGTATGTACAGCAGATCTCAGGTGAGCGTTTACAGGACCATTGGTCCTCTGGTTTACAATTTGAACTTAGTCATTTTTGGACATTTTTACATCTTGAAAGTGACTTACCAGTTGGGGGTATAGTGTTTCATAAACACATTTTCTAGTTTGAAAACTATTGCAGCCTGAGGCCTGAAAAGTGGTAGATGCAAACAACTTATGGAGTAGATGATTTATTTAGGTGAAGGTCATCTCTTGACCTTGGCCAGTCTGTCGTCCATACACACTTTTCATAGATCTTCTCTGAAACTGCTCGGCCAATCAAAGTGAAATTTTATGTGGAGCATCCATGGGTAGATAGGACAAAAGTTTGATCGTGAAATCCAGGTCACATGACCAAGATGGCCGCCACGCCCATATATGGTAAAAACCACACTCAAAAATCTTCTTCTCCAGAACTGGCTGGCCGATTTTCATGTAACTTGGTATGTAGCATTTGGGACTCCAGCACATCATAGTTTGATCAAATGATGACCCTGGGATGACCTTGACCTATTTTACAGCAAGGTCAACTTAGGTCGCCCATGCATTTGAATGGGGTAAATTGTTGACCTTGACCTATTTTACGGCAATGTCAATTTTGGAAACATAGGCTTTTACATGGTAAAAAGTGAAAACTATGGATTTTTAGCTCACCTGAGCCGAATGCTCACAGGTGAGCTTATAGTATACCCATGCTCCGTCGTCCGTCCGTCCGTCGTTCACATTTTCAAAGATCTTCTCCTCTGAAACTGCTTGGCCTATCAAAGCCAAACTTCATATAAAGCATCCTTAGGAAGGGGGAACGAAAGTTTATATAAATGGTCCAGGTCACATGACCAAGATGGCTGCCATGGCTATAAATAGCAAAAACCTTTAAAAATCTTCTTCTCCAGAACCAGTGGGCCGATTTCCACGAAACTTGGTATGTAGCATTGGGGACGTGGGCCCATCATAGTTTATATAAATCATGACCTTGGGATGACCTTGACCTATTTTACGGCAAGGTCAACTTAGGTCGCCAATGCATTTGAATGGGAAAAAATGGTAAAATGCTATTTAATGGGTAAAACTTACTATGAATAGGCAAATGGACAGAAGATTAATGTTAATGGAAAATTTTAGCCCCTGGGGGGTTGTCTGCCCCTGCCCCGGGGCTATATACATGTATATTTCCATAATAATGAAACATCTTCTCTCCTGAAACCGCATGGCCAATCAAAGCCAAATTTCATATGGAGCATCCTTGGGAAGGGGGAAAGAAAGTTTATATAAATGGTCAAGGTCACATGACCAAGATGGCCACCATGGCTATAAATAGAAAAAACCTTTAAAAATCTTCTTCTCCAGAACCAGAAGGCCAATGATTTTGAAACTTGGTGTGAAGCATCAGTGACTGGAGCTCTACAAAGTTTAAATAAATCATGACCCTGGGATGACCTTGACCTATTTTACGGCAAGGTCAACATAGGTCGCTCATGCATTTGAATGGGGAAAAGTGTTAAAATGTCATTTGTAGGGAAAAACTTGCAGGAAATGGGCAAATGGACTTAAGATTGATGATTCTGAAAAAAATTTGGACCCCTGGGGTATGTCAGCCCCCACCCCGGGGCAATATACATGTATATTACAGTGATATTCAAAGCTCTTCTTCTCTGAAACTGCTTGGCCAATCAAAGCCAAACTTTATGAGGAGCATTGTTAGCAAGTGGGAATGAAAGTATATATAAATGGTCATGGTCACATGACCAAGATGGCTGCCATGGCTATAAATAGCAAAAACCTTTAAAAATCTTTTCCTCCAGAACCAGAAAGCCTATGAATTTGAAACTTGGCATGAAGCATCAGGCAATGGAGCTCTACAAAGTTTATATAAATCGTGACCCTTTGATGACTTTGACCTATTTTACGCCAAGGTCAACTTAGGTCTCCCATGCATTTGAATGGGGAAAATTGTTAAAATGTCATTTGAAGGGCAAAACTTGCAGTAAATTGGCAAATGGACTGCAGTTTTATGAAATTGACTCCAGGGGTTGCTCTGTCCAAGCCCTGGGGTTATATACATGGATATTACCATTCTAGTCAAACAAGTTTATTGGTATATATCTCAGGTTTCAGGTGAGCGTTTACAGGACCATTGGTCCTCTGGTTTGAAAACTATTGCAGCCTGAGGCCTGAAAAGTGGTAGATGCAAACAACTAATGGAGTAGATGAAGGTATGTGATTAATTTAGGTCAAGGTCATCTCTTGACCTTGGCCAGTCTGTCATCCATACACTTTTTTCAAAGATCTTCTTCTCTGAAACTGCTTGGCCAATCAAAGTGAAATTTTATGTGGAGCGTCCATGGGTATGGGGAACGAAAGTTTGATTGCGAAATTTGGGTCACATGACCAAGATGGCCGCCATGCCCAACTATGGTAAAAACCACTAAAAAATCTTCTTCTCCAGAACTGGCTGGCAGATTTACTCAAAACTTGGTTTGTAGTATTTGGGACTCCAGCCCATCATAATTTGTTGAAATGATGACCCTAGGATGACCTCGACCTATTTTACGGCAAGGTCAATTTGGAAACATAGGCTTTTACATGGGAAAAGGCGAAAACAATGGATATTTTTGAAACTGTTGCAGCCTGAGACTTGAAAGTTGCTAGATGCAGACAACTAATGGAGTCAATGAAGGTAAGTAATTAATGAAGGCCAAGATCTTGGAGTATTAAGTCATCATGAAATGACCGTGACCTTGAATACTCACACACCTTTATTGACTTCATAAGTTGTCTGCATCTGCAAAGTTTCAGGTCTCAGGCTGCAATAGTTTCCAAACCCAGTGATTTCTGAGAAAACCATAATTTTAATTTTGATATTTAAATGACCTTGGGTCATGGTCAAGAAATGACCTTGGCCTTCATTAATTACTTACCTTCATTGACTCCATTAGTTGTCTGCATCTAGGAACTTTCAAGTCACAACGGAGCATGGGTATACTATAAGCTCTTCAGGTGAGCGTTCTCAGGAAAATGACCTTTGGTCCTCTGGTTTTGTTTTTCAAATTCAGGAAAAAAAGATATGATGATTATAACATTTTCCCGTATATTTTCAGCTACACACACATTGTTGTTGGTGGCAAAGTTCAGAGAATACCAGCTACATCACCTTCAGGAGTAAGTCACACTTTGCTCAAGCTTCATAGAGCGCCATTAAGAAAATATGCCGGTGCAATATTCAGTAATTGTTTTTTAGTTTATGACCTTGTTTTTGATAATGGTTTTTCACAAATTTTTAGCTCACCTGAGCCGAAGGCTCACCAGGTGAGCTTATAGTATACCTATGCTCCGTTGTCCGTCCGTTGTCGTCCATCGTCCACAATTTCAAAGATCTTTTCCTCTGAAACCACTAGGCCAGTCAAAGCCAAACTTCATGTGGAGCATCCTTAGGAAGAGGAAACGAAAGTTTGTATAAATGGTCAAGGTCACATTGACCAAGATGGCCGCCAGGGCTATAAGTAGCAAAAGATTTAGAATCTTCTCAAGAACCAGAAGGCCTATGATTTTGAAATACACATATATACACATATACACATAAATGACCATGATATTCAAACATCTTCTTCTCTGAAACCGCTAGGCCAATTAAAGCCAAACTTTATGTGGAGCATCTTTAGGAGGGGGGAATGAAAATTTGAGTAAAAGGTGGCCGCCATGGCTATGAATAGCAAAAACCTTTAAAAATCTTCTTATCCAGAACCAGAAGGCCTAAGATTTTGAAACTTTACATGAAGCATCATACAATGGAGCTCTACAAAGTTTTTATAAATCATGACCCTGGGATGACCTTGACCTATTTTATGACAAGGTCAACTTAAGTCGCTTATGAATTTGAATGGGGAAAATTAGTAAAATGTAATTAAATGGGGGGAAACTTACTGGGTGGGAGTATGCAAATGGGCAGAAGATTTATGTTTATGAAAACATTTTAACCCCAGGGGGTTGTCTGCCCCTGCCTTATCCTTTATACATGTATATGACCATAATATTCGAACATCTTCTTCTCTGAAACTGCTAGGCCAATTAAAGCCAAACTTTATTTGGAGCATCGTTAGGAGGGGGGAATGAAAATTTGTGTAAAAGGTGGCCGCCATGGCTACAAATAGCAAAAACCTTTAAAAATCTTCTTCTCCAGAACCAGAAGGTCTATGATTTTGAAACTTGGCATGAAGCATCTGGAAATGGAGCTCTACAAAATTTATATTAATCATGACCCTGGGATGACTTTGACCTATTTTACGGCAAGGTCAACTTAGGTCGCTAATGCATTTGAATGGGGAAAATAAGTAAAATGTAATTTAATGGGGGGAAACTTGCTGGGAGTATGCAAATGGACAGGATTTATGTTCATAAAAAAAGTTGACCCCAGGGGGGTTGTCTGCCCCTGCCCCGGGGCTATATAAATGTATATGACCAATATAATATAAATGTAATATTCAAACATCTTCTTCTATGAAACCACCAGGCCAATTAAAGCCAAACTTTATGTGGAGCATGGTTAGGTAGGGGGAATGAAATTTTGTATAAAAGGTCAAGGTCACATGACCAAGATGGTCGCCATGGCTATAAATAGCAAAAACCTTTAAAAAATTTCTTCTTCAGAACCAGAAGGCCTATGATTTTGAAACTTGGCATGAAGCATCAGGGAATGGAGCTCTACAAAAGAGGGACGTGCATTAACAGGGTTTTCTGGCCCACCCAAAAGCCATTGTACAACATTTTATCTTACATGTTTTAATAGATGAATGGTCAAGATGTTGTAATCTAATATTGGTTTGACTTTTATGGTTGCTATGGTTACACAAAATGGCCGCCAATATGGGCTTAAGTAGGAAAACCACAATTTTGGACCAAAATTTAGAGGTTTAACAGAGAAGTTTACATAGAGCCCAGCGAAATACCAAAAAGATATTGTAGTCATGGCACCCTCCCTGAACTGCTTCAAATCACGGTTAAATGTGCTTTGGAAAAACCACCCGTATAAGTTTAGTCCCTGGTGCTACAGTCCCGGACCAAAACCAAGAGACTACTACAAGAATGCACCTACAGAGGCTGTCTAGCCTGTTTTCGGTGTCGAGGATATGTGAGTTATGTGAGTTACTAAGATGCACAAAATGTGAAAATATTTTTTTTGTATTTAGCTGGGCTCATAGCTAATTCTTAAAAAATTACTCTATAGAATACTTGCATTTCACTCAAAGTAAAACACCATTATTACATGTATAAGGCCTTGTGCCAATTTTAAAATTCCACCAAGCACCAGAAGACATCTTCTGATGCGTGATAAATTGTTGATTGGGACCCCTGAAATACAATGGGATTTTTTTTTTCAAAGGCGCACTTATTTGTGTTATGAAGAAAAACATGGTTTCCATAGCAACTCGTATTGTATTGTATATTGTATTTCCAGCCCATTTAGGTTCACCTCACTTTGCTATAAGGCACCAGGTAAAATACAAGTTTTGGATACTAGGCAACCAATGATCAAACTATTGTTACAGTAAAATATCTCAGAAATATGGGGTTTGATCATGTAGATTCCAAACTACAAACCAGTCACGACATGTAGTTGTGCCAGATCGGCAACCACATATATGATTTTTGGACATGGGGGTATACCTACAAAATCAAACACAACTTAGTTACTAATTATCCTAGCTCACTAAACATGGTATCATTTTAAAGCTTATGCCTAGGCCTTTCATCCAATTGTAGCTTGTGTTAATTATCTAATTAACATATCTAATTTGCATATTCATGAATATTGATAGAATCATAGTAGAAAATATATAAATAAAAAAACATAAAACACAATAACAGACAGCTATTTTTGCATCATGTCAATAAGCAATACAACTTGGTATGCCCTAACATGTAATGAATCTATACATGAAAATTAGCTCTTTGCATATTTATGACTATTTATAGAAACATAAGAAATTAAGAAAAAGTCAATGAACGTCTTAGATATACTAATTCCAGTCGCAAATCATCACTGCGGCTTGT
Organism: Rugalucina vietnamica; assembly: GCA_964017185.1. NCBI lineage: Eukaryota > Metazoa > Mollusca > Bivalvia > Lucinida > Lucinidae > Rugalucina > Rugalucina vietnamica. The sequence goes on along the minus strand of OZ024874.1, from coordinate 33,409,072 downwards.
TGTTGTCCATTTGTTATACAATTTCACATTTTCTAACCTGCAATGGCCCAATATCAAAATAACGTAATTTGCATATTCATAAATATCAAATGAAAAGACATTTGAAAATGAGGGGGGAATTCAATAAAATTCATAAATATTCCACCCACCATCACTGTGGCATCTTGTCATGTTGTCATTTATACGATTTGACTGTCCTATCATGCAAAATACTATATGACAAGAATCTAGTACTTTGCATATTCGCGGTATCAATTTTCATGAAAACGATGATACAAAGAAACAAGAAATTGAGATAGAATTTGAAACAAGACTTCAGCGTGAATTTTTCAACATACTTATTTCAATTTAAAATAATCTTTGTGGCTTGTTGTTGTAGGTCATAATATAATTTGACTATTCTTACATACTTAAATACATGGGACCCGTATGAACTTAACCATATTTGCATATTCATGAATATTGTTCTGAAAATAAGATATTGAAAGAAAGTTCAATTAAAACCGTAAACATACTTAAATCATTTAAGTCAAACACCAACATTGTGTCAAGTTGTCCGTAATCATTGATGTGATGTACATGACCTAACATGTAATGGATCTATGTGAAAATTTGCATATTCACAAAGCTATCAACCAGTGGCATCAATCAATCTATCTGTCTATCCATATAAGTCAGAGCTGAGTGATCTACCCCATGTAATATCTATCGAATCCTAGACTTTGCTTCTTTAACGTTTGAAATTGTGATAAATTTGATTACTTTGGTGAACAATAATTGATAATCATTCATATGCAAATTAGATATTTTGCATATTCATAGTATTCAAATTAGATAATTTGCACATCTGATCAGTGAGAAAAGTTTTGTTTGTAACCATATTTTAGTTAATGCTTGTTCAATATTCTATAGCAGACACGAGTTAAGAGTGTGTTGTAGTAAACAGTATTGATTTGGGGATTTTTTTCTGTATTTTCTAACGTTGTCATTAATATTCATGGTTATGCAAATTAGAAATTTTGCATAACCAACAATGGCTTAGCATAAAGTTGACTCTGTATGGTATTGATGGTATTGGACAAGTGCAATATAGGTACATTTAAATCTGTAAGGCACTCTAAACATATTTATTCTGTTAGTCAATTTCTGATAAAGCACTTTGGTTTTCATCAATATTCATGAATATGAAAATTTCATATTTTGCATAATGGATGCTGATTAGGTTCATAAGCTGAGCCGAAGCATTTCTTAATAACAGAAGTTTGACAATGTTAGTATTTGAATACGAGTTATTACTTATTCAACTTATTGGAATGCACTATCGGTTGCTATGGAAACCATGAATATATGCGTTATCCATATGCACTTTTGAAAAGTTTATGGTTTTTTCTCTCATTTTAAATTAAGGAGGTCCTTATGGTTCAGTTATGTGTTTTCAGAAGTATGTTACGAAGGTGTAAATATCACAAGCCGATCCGTAAATGGATATGAGTTTAGTCTCTGCTTTTTGTTTTTCATTAATATTCATGAATTTCGAAATGAGACACTTTTCTTTACGGTAATTGAATGACTTGTTCAGAAGTATTAATGACGCCATAGCAACATATCATGCTGCGGTTTGAACTGAAATTAATGAAGTTATGAAGTTCTAACAGACTTACTTTTTTCTAATTTCTTTCAAAGTTTTCATTAATATTTATGAATATGAAAGGTCAATATAATTTGCATTACAGCACCAATTAATGCAAGGCAGGTCTATAAGCTCTAAATTGATACCAACTTCAGTGGTCTACAACAAGTAAAAGCTGATATATGATTAATTTTTCCCATTAGCTGATATATATCAATATTGAAATTGCTTTGAATGGGTCATGACCTTTTGACCCAAGGTCATTCCTATAAGAATGGTCATACACATATTTTATTATTATTTTCATGAAGAGCATTAACCAGGCTATATTTCACATCATCATCACTCAGTTTGGTTGGGGGCCATTTTTGGCCCCTAATGCACATCCCCCTTTATGTAAATCATGACGCTGAGATAACCTTTACCTATCTTATGGCAAGGTCAACTTAAGTCGCATATCCCAGATCTCAGGTGAGCATTTATAGGACCATTGGTCCTCTGGTTTATTATGTATGGAGGACAAGAGAAAAATCTTTTTCATGTAAAAATCTTGATGTTAGTTTGTCTTAAAAAAAAATTATGAAAATCGGTCAGCAGATAAAGTTGAAATGACCAAAATAAATTTTGAACAGGGATTTTGCTTTTGCAAGGGAGGTAATCAGTGATAATGAAGGTGCATACTTTTCGAAAATTTTTACTATACTTGATTATGAATATTTTGTTCCAGGCAAGTCATTTGTGTAAGTTTACATTGATCTTGAGCAAAGATAATAAAATATTAAGAAAAATGTTTTTGCAGGATAACATTTACCTCTCTTCCATGAGATTTTTGTACAGAAAATCCCTATTCAAAAATATTTTTGTCCAGAACTTTTTAGCTCTTCGGCTCACAGGTGAGCTTATAGTATACCCATGCTCCGTCGTCCGTCTGTCCGTCGTCCGTCGTTCACAATTTCAAAGATCTTCTCCTCTGAAACCGCTTGGCTAATCAAAGCCAAACTTAATGTGGAGCATCCCTAGGAAAGGGGAACAAAAGTTTATATAAATGGTCAAGGTCACATGACCAAGATGGCCGCCATGGCTATAAATAGAAAAAAAAAACTTTAAAAATCTTCTTCTCCAGAACCAGTGGGCAGATTTCCACGAAACTGGGTATGTGGCATCGGGGATGCGGGCTGCTCATAGTTTATATAGATCATGACCCTAGGATGACCTTGACCTATTTTATGGTAAGGTCAACTTAGGTCGCCAATGCATTTGAATGGGAAAAAATGGTAAAATGCTATTAAATGGTTTTCTGTCCATTTGCCCATTCCCAGTAAGTTTTAGTAAAACTTACTGGGAATGGGCAAATGGACAGAAGATTAATGTTAATGGAAAATTTTAGCCCCTGGGGGTTGTCTGCCCCTGCCCCATAATAATGAAACATCTTCTCCCCTGAAACCGCTTGGCCAATCAAAGCCAAACTTCATATGGAGCATCCTTGGGAAGGGGGAAAGAAATTTTATATAAATGGTCAAGGTCACATGACCAAGATGGCCGCCTTGGCTATAAATAGAAAAAACCTTTAAAAATCCTCTTCTCCAGAACCAGAAGGCCAATGATTTTGAAACTTGGTGTGAAGCATCAGTGACTGGAGCTCTACAAAGTTTATATAAATCATGACCCTGGGATGACTTTGACCTATTTTACGGCAAGGTCAGCATAGGTCGCTCATGCATTTGAATGGTGAAAAGTGTTAAAATGTTATTTGTAGGGAAAAACTTGCAGGAAATGGGCAAATGGACTTAAGATTGATGATTCTGAAAATATTTGGACCCCAGGGGTCTGTCTGCCCCCATCCCGGGCCAATATACATGTATATTATAGTGATATTCAATGATCTTCTTCTCTGAAACCTCTTGGCCAATCAAAGCCAAACTTTATAAGGAGCATTAATTGTTAGGAAGTGGGAATGAAAGTATATATAAATGGTCAAGGTCACATGACCAAGATGGCCGCCATGGCTATAAATAGCAAAAACCTATAAAAATCTTCTTCTCCAGAACCAGAAGGCCTATGATTTTGAAACTTGGCATGAAGCATTAGGCAATGGAGCTCTACAAAGTTTATATAAATCATGACCCTGGGATGACCTTGACCTTTTTTTATGGCAAGGTCAACTTAGGTTGCCCATGCATTTGAATGGGGGAAATTGTTACAATGTCATTTGAAGGGCAAAACTTGCAGTAAATTGGCAAATGGACTGAATCTTTATGATTTAAAAAAGAAATTGACTCCAGAGGTTGCTCTGACCCTGCCCTGGGGTTATATACATGTATATTACCATTCTTGTCAAACAAGTTTATTGGTATATATCTCAGGTCTCAGTTGAGCGTTTACAGGACCATTGGTCCTCTGGTTGGTCTTGTTTATTTGTCAATTTTCAAAATGTTTGCTGCACTTTTTGTGGCAAAATAAATGCTCATTTGTGCCAAGAAAACATTTCATCTACATTAAAACTATTGGAAAATATCTGCGAAAAACCATTATCATACTCTTGGAAACACACTTAAGGTCAGGGTGAAGTAATGGTTGTTATGCAGCGTCACGAGCGACGTTGCGTTGCAACGACATCGGTTCAAGAGTTGAGACGTTAACATCGCGCCGTTTTTACTAGAATATAAAATAAGTTCTAGCACATAACAAACTATGTAAATTATGTATCCTACTTGTCTGTCTGTTATTGTGAATACCACTGACTATAGCATGCTTTAAAAGGACGAGACTGGACTAATACATATATGATTTATAAAAAAGAAGCCTATCAGTAAAATCCAGTTACTTTTCAGAAAGGACAAAAATTGCTGACAAACTCTCAGATCTTCATTTTGGTGGGGAGGGGGTCGATTCCAAGCGCGATCAGGCAATGAGTTTTCCATACAGTAAATGAGCTTGCAACAGACCGACGAATAAATGTGCTACCGGGTTTGGATTATTGGTGAAACGCCAAAATGACCGCATATTTCTCACCAGTCCTTCTCTCTCACAGACGTGAAATTAATGAAGTCAAGCGCTCGTGTGCAGACAAAATAAGGTATTGCTAGAGTTGACCACTAGCGAGTGCATGAAGAAGCACGACTTAGTTGCACACACAGCAAGTATGTGTACTGTTACAATCTGAATATCCTTTCACGTGCTCGTCGATCTTTTGACGCGCCTGCGGTCAAAATCGAACAATAAGGCCGCGTCTCCATGGACAATGTTTCTTTGACGAAGATTCTTTGTCACAGAAACTTTGGCAATGAGATTGTGTTCACAAACAGCATAGATTACTTATACTTCTTAGCTCGCTCAACTTTGTCACAGATATTTGACAAAGAAACTTCGCCACAGAATTGAGTTTACACGAGCTTATTTTCCGCGACAAACCTACTTTGCCAGAGAAAAAGTGTCCTAGCGAGAAATGTTTGGCTAGTTCACGATCAATAACTTAGGCCAATAACTTTGTTCAAGTTTGGGAGCAGGCCTGGTTTCCACAGACAATTTTTCTAAGACAAAGTAGGTTTGTCGCAGATAAATTTTATATCCTCGTGTAAAATCAATTCTGTCGCGAAGTTTCATTGTCAAATATCTGTGGAACGAGCTCAGTAATATAAGAAATCTTTGCTGTGCGTGAACTCACTCATTGCCAAAGTTTCTATGACATAATGATCAAAAATGATTTTGTCGAAAATGTGTTTTGTCGAAAATTTTGTAACTTCAAAAATATTCACCGCAAAATTTTGAGATTTATTCCGTAGAAGACTAGCCTGTAGAAGCTCATTTTGAGCCAACAACCACTAGGGTTAGGGCATGGGGACATTTTCCACAAATGTTATTTTCGACAAAATGTCACGGAGGCAATAAAGTAAATATCATGGGGTCTATAGAAGCAGACTCACGTCACATATTTACTATTATAAATATCAATGAAATGAATCTAAATCTGACCTAGGCCTATAAAAGCAGATGTGTCCGGTAAATCTGTGAAGTGAGTATAACACGATCGTCCAGGATCTAAGATAAATCCCCCGAACTGTCCACCATAGAAGTTTTACACGGAGAATGAACGAAATCGTTATTCTTGGTGCTTTCTTTCAAGGGAAGTTTTGAGAGGTAAACGACAAAAATACTTACAGTATATGTGTAGTGTGTTCCAAATTTGTTTCAAATTCTTTGTAGATCTAAACCCCGATTAGTAAGCCGTTTGCTCTGGATGCTAGATTTTGAACGTTTTTATCAGCCGACGTCACATAAAATTGTGACGCCCATTTGCGCCACGACATTATGTTACGTCGTGGAAAATACCAGAAAAGCCCGACCTTACACGTGAAAGATGTTAAATAGCTCGAAAACGAGCCTGGTTGTCAAGGACATTTTTTCAAGCAACCTGTTCCAAAATAATTCACGCAGATAATATCAGTTTTTAAAAAAATTCATTGTGGAATTTAGGAGAAAAATATATTTATGTGCAAAATCAGACATCTATTTCCCGTTTCCCATTGAGTTTAATGGTAAAAATGGTGGTTTTGGATTGCCTGTAGCTCAAAAACTAATCTGGTAGTCAAGGAATATTTTTAGCTCACCTGAGCCGAAGGCTCACAGGTGAGCTTATAGGATAGGCAGGCATCCGTCGTCGTCCGTCGTCCGTCGTCTGTCGTCCGTCGTCCGTCCACAATTTCAAAGAAGAATATTTCTGAAGCTAGTAGGCCGATCTTGATCAAATTTAATGTGAACCATAATTGGGTTGGGGGATTGATGGCATTAGGTTTTGGAGCAGATTGTATCAAAATTGTGGTTTCCATGGAAACAGATAGGTCCCATAGACTTACAATGGGAAAAACTAAAAAAATCTTCTTCTCTGAAACCACTAGGCCCACAGCTTTGATATTTTGTATGTAGCAATGGCTAATGGTCCTCTACACAAATTGTGCCATTCATGCCCCTGGGGTCAAATTTGGCCACGCCCCGGGGGTCGATAGTCTTCATAGACTTACTATGGGAAAAAATTCAAAAATCTTCTTCTCTGAAACCACAGGGCCCACAGCTTTGATATTTGGTATGTGGCAATGGCTAATGGTCCTCTACATAAATTGTGCCAGCCATGCCCCTGGGGTCAAATTTGGCCACGCCCCGGGGGTCGATAGTCTCCATAGACTAACAGTTGGAAAAACTAAAAAAATCTTCTTCTCTGAAACCACTAGGCCCACAGCTTTGATATTTGGTATGTAGCAATGGCTAATGGTCCTCTACATAAATTGTGCCATTCATGCCCCTGGGGTCAAATTTGGCCACGCCCCGGGGGTTGATAGTCTCCATAGACTTACTATGGGAAAAAAATTCAAAAATCTTCTCCTCTGAAACCACATGGCCCACAGCTTTGATATTTAGCTCACCTGAGCCGAAGGCTCACAGGTGAGCTTATAGGATAGGCAGGCATCCGTCGTCCGTCGTCGTCGTCGTCCGTCCACAATTTCAAAGAAGAATATTTCTGAAGCTAGTAGGCCGATCTTGATCAAATTTAATGTGAACCATAATTGGGTTGGGGGATTGATGGCATTAGGTTTTGGAGCAGATTGTATCAAAATTGTGGTTTCCATGGCAACAGATAGGTCCCATAGACTTACAATGGGAAAAACTAAAAAAATCTTCTTCTCTGAAACCACTAGGCCCACAGCTTTGATATTTGGTATGTAGCAATGGCTAATGGTCCTCTACATAAATTGTGCCATTCATGCCCCTTGGGTTGAATTTGGCCACGCCCCGGGGGTCGATAGTCTCCATAGACTTACGATGGGAAAAAAATTAAAAAATCTTCTTCTCTGAAACCACAGGGCCCACAGCTTTGATATTTGGTATGTGGCAATGGCTAATGGTCCTCTACATAAATTGTGCCAGCCATGCCCCTGGGGTCAAATTTGGCCACGCCCCGGGGGTCGATAGTCTCCATAGACTTACAATTGGAAAAACTAAAAAAATCTCCTTCTCTGAAACCACTAGGCCCACAGCTTTGATATTTGGTATGTAGCAATGGCTAATGGTCCTCTACATAAATTGTGCCATTCATGCCCCTGGGGTCAAATTTGGCCATGCCCCGGGGGTTGATAGTCTCCATAGACTTACTATGGGTAAAAAATTAAAAAATCTTCTTCTCTGAAACCACAGGGCCCACAGCTTTGATATTTTGTACGTGGCAATGGCTAATGGTCCTCTACATAAATTGTGCCAATCATGCCCCTGGGGTCAAATTTGGCCACGCCCCGGGGGTCGATAGACTCCATAGACCTACAATAGGAAAAAAACTAAAAAAAATCTTCTTCTCTGAAACCACTAGGCCAACAGCTTTGATAGTTGGTATGTAGCAATGGCTAATGGTCATCTACATAAATTGTGCCATTCATGCCCCTGGGGTCAAATTTGGCCACGTCCCGGGGGCTGATAGTCTCCATAGACTTACTATGGGAAAAAAATTCAAAAATCTTCTTCTCTGAAACCACAGGGCACACAGCTTTGATATTTTGTATGTGGCAATTGCTAATGGTCCTCTACATAAATTGTGCCAATCATGTCCCCGGGGTCAAATTTGGCCACGCCCCGGGGGTCGATAGTCTCCATAGACCTACAATAGGAAAAACTAAAAAAATCTTCTTCTCTGAAACCACTAGGCCCACAGCTTTGATATTTGGTATGTAGCAATGGCTAATGGTCCTCTACATAAATTGTGCCATTCATGCCCCTGGGGTCAAATTTGGCCAGGTCCCGGAGGTTGATAGTCTCAATAGACTTGCTATGGGAAAAAAATTCAAAAATCTTCTTCTCTGAAACCACAGGGCACACAGCTTTGATATTTTGTATGTGGCAATGGCTAATGGTCCTCTACATAGATTGTGCCAGCCATGCCCCTGGGGTCAAATTTGGCCATGCCCCGGGGGTTGATAGTCTCCATAGACTTACTATGGGAAAAAATTAAAAATTCTTCTTCTCTGAAACCACAGGGCCCACAGCTTTGATATTTTGTACGTGGCAATGGCTAATGGTCCTCTACATAAATTGTGCCAATCATGCCCCTGGGGTCAAATTTGGCCACGCCCCGGGGGTCGATAGTCTCCATAGACCTACAATAGGAAAAAATAAAAAAAATCTTCTTCTCTGAAACCACTAGGCCCACAGCTTTGATATTTGGTATGTAGCAATGGCTAATGGTCCTCTACATAAATTGTGCCATTCGTGCCCCTGGGGTCAAATTTGGCCACGCCCCGGGGGTTGATAGTCTCCATAGACTTACTATGGGAAAAAAATTCAAAAATCTTCTTCTCTGAAACCACAGGGCCCACAGCTTTGATATTTTGAAGGTGGCAATGGCTAATGGTCCTCTACATAAATTGTGCCAATCATGTCCCCGGGGTCAAATTTGGCCACGCCCCGGGGGTCGATAGTCTCCGTAGACCTACAATAGGAAAAAATAAAAAAATCTTCTTCTCTGAAACCACTAGGCCCACAGCTTTGATATTTGGTATGTAGCAATGGCTAATGGTCCTCTACATAAATTGTGCCATTCATGCCCCTGGGGTCAAATTTGGCCAGGTCCCGGAGGTTGATAGTCTCAATAGACTTGCTATGGGAAAAAAATTCAAAAATCTTCTTCTCTGAAACCACAGAGCACACAGCTTTGATATTTTGTATGTGGCAATGGCTAATGGTCCTCTACATAAATTGTGCCAGCCATGCCCCTGGGGTCAAATTTGGCCACGCCCCGGGGGTAGATAGTCTCCATAGACTTACAATGGGAAAAACTAAAAAAAACTTCTTCTCTGAAACCAAAAGGCCCAGAGCTTCTATATTTTGTATGTAGCAATGTTTGGTAGTCCCCATTATAAATTGTGCCAGTCATGCCCCTGGGTCAAATTTGGCCATGCCCCGGGGGTCAATAGTGTCCATGCATAGACTTTAATTGGTGGATTCTCAATTAATTTAAATCTCATGAGCTTACAATGTGATAATCTCTCAGGTGAGCTACAGGACCAATGGTCCTCTAGTTAGCTCTACTGCACGAAGTGCATAGAGCTATTGCAGTCACCCCGGTCGTCCACGTTCCCGTTCCCGTGCGCGTTCCCGTGCGTGTTCCCGTGCGCGTGCGCGTGCGCGTCACACTTGCGTTAAAGTTTTCTAGAAGTCCATATCTTGATAACCACTCATCAGAAAGTATTCATACTTGGACCATAGATACCCTGTAGGGTTAGCTTTCATTCCATGGCATTGGGCCCCTGGGTCCAGGCCAGGGGGTGGGGCTGGAGGTTAAAATCTAGAACACCTTCAAAATTGGCAATTCTTGTGTCAAAGTTTTCTAGAAGTCCATATCTTGACAACCACTCATCAGAAAGCATTGATACTTGGGCCATTGACACCCTGTAGGGTCGGCTTTCATTCCATGGCATCAGATCCCTGGGTCCATGCCAGGGAGTGGGGCTAGAGGTTAAAATCTAGAACACCATTAATAATAATGGCTTTTCTGTGATATAGTATTCTAGAAGTCTATATTTTGAAAACTTTTTATCAGAGGGCTTTCATACTTGGACCATAGGTACCCTGTAGGGTTGAGTTTCATTTCATGGCATCGGATCTCTGGGTCCATGCCTGGGGGTGGGGCTGGAGGTTAAAAACTAGAACACTATAAAAAATAGATGTACTGCTGTGTAACTTTTACAAGGAGTCCATATCTTGACAACAACTTATAATAAAGCATTCATACTTCATACACTTTATGTTCCATGACATCGGACCTCTGGGTCGTAGTCAGGGGGGGGCGGGGCTACAGGTCAAAATCTAGAACTCCCCAAATTTTTTTTTCTTTTTATTTCTTAATAGAAACAACTTAGTAAGATGGTTGGTCATTCATCTTTTGACTTTGTGACTTTGACTTGTGTGTCATGACAATAAGGGTCGGTTGACCTACTTTCTATGGTTCAGTGATTTTGCCTTATATCTTGACACTCAATTAGTATATTTTCTTACTTCTTTCAGATTATGAGTGAGTACGACCAGACCTTTGACCCCAATATACTTAAAGGTCACTGTGACCTAATTTCACGGTTCAGTGATTTTGCCTTATATCTTGGTACTCAAATGGTTTATGAACAAACTTCTTTCAAAGTATGTTAGCGTATGACAAGACCTTTGACCTTGAAGTAGTCCTAGGTCACTGTGACCTAATTTCACGGTTCTGTGACTTTGCCGTATATCTTGACACTCAATTAGTATATTTTCATACTTTTTTCAGATTATGAGTGAGTATGACCAGACCTTTGACCCCAATATACTTATAGGTCACTGTTACCTAATTTCACGGTTCAGTGACTTTGCCTTATATCTCGGCACTCAAGTAGTTTATGCACAAATTCTTTCACACTATGTTTGCGTATGACAAGACCTTTGACCCTAAAGTAGTCCTAGGTCAATATGACCTAATTTCACGGTTCAGTGATTTTCCTTTATATCTCGGCACTCAGTTGGTATATGAACATACTTATTTCACGATATGTAAGAGTATGACAAGACCTTTGACCGTAAAGTATTCCTGGGTCACTGTGACCTAATTTCATGGTTCAGTGATTTTGCCTTATATCGCGACACTTAGTTGGTACTTTTTAGCTCACCTGAGCCGAAGGCTCACAAGGTGAGCTTATAGGATGGCCATGATCCGGCGTCCGTCCGTCCCTCGTCCGTCCGTCGTCCGTCGTCCGTCGTCCACAATTTCAAAGATCTTCTTCTCTGAAACCGCTTTGCCGATCTAGTTGAAATTTTATGTGGAGCCTCCTTGGGTAGTGGCATTTCAAGTTTGATCGCGAAATCCAGGTCACATGACCAAGATGGCCGCCACGCCCATATATGGTAAAAACCCTTCAAAAATCTTCTTCTCCAGAACTGGTGTGCCGATTTCCAGGAAACTTGGTATGTAGCATCGGGGACTTCAGCCCATCATAGTTTGATAAAATGATGACCCTTGGATGACCTTGACCTATTTTAAGGCAAGGTCAAATTTGGAAACATAGGCTTTTACATGGGAAAAAGTGAAAACTAGGATTTTTTGAAAACTTTTGCAGCCTGAGGCCTGAAAAGTGGTAGATGCAAACAACTACTGGAGTAGATGAAGGTATGTGATTAATATAGGTCAAGGTCATCTCTTGACCTTGGCCAGTCTGTCGTCCATACACACTTTTCAAAGATCTTCTTCTCTGAAACTGCTTGGCCAATCAAAGTGAAATTTTATGTGGAGCATCCATGGGTAGGGGAGACGAAAGTTTGATCGCGAAATCCAGGTCACATGACCAAGATGGCTGCCATGCCCATATATGGTAAAAACCACTCAAAAATCTTCTTCTCCAGAACCGGTGGGCCGATTTCCACGAAACTTGGTATGTAGCATCAAGGACCTCAGCCCATCATAGTTTGATAAAATGATGACCCTTGGATGACCTTGACCTATTTTACGGCAAGGTCAAATTTGGAAACATAGGCTTTTACATAGGAAAAAGTGAAAACTATGGATTTTTTTTGAAAACTATTGCAGCCTGAGGCCTGAAAAGTGGTAGCTGCAAACAACTAATGGAGTAGATGAAGGTATGTGATTAATATAGGTCAAGGTCATCTCTTGACCTTGGCCAGTCTGTTGTCCATACACACTTTTCAAAGATCTTCTTCTCTGAAACTGCTTAGCAAATCAAAGTGAAATTTTATTTGGAGCATCCATGGGTAGGGGAGACAAAAGTTTGATCGCGAAATCCAGGTCACATGACCAAGATGGCCGCCATGCCCATATATGGTAAAAACCTTTCAAAAATCTTCTTCTCCAGAACCGGCAGGCCAATTTTCATGAAACTTGGTATGTAGCATTTGGGACTCCAGCCCATCATAGTTTGTTGAAATGTTGGCCCTATGATGACCTTGACCTATTTTACAGCAAGGTCAATTTTGGAAACATAGGCTTTCACATAGGAAAAGGCGAAAACAAACTTGCAGCCTGAGACCTGAAAGTTGCTAGATGCAGACAACTAATTGAGTCAATGAAGGTAAGTAATTAATGAAGGCCAAGGTCATGTCTTGACCTTGGCCCAAGGTCATTTAAATATCAAAATTAAAATTATGGTTTTCTCAGAAATCACTGGGTTTGGAAACTATTGCAGCCTGATACCTGAAACTTTGCAGATGCAGACAACTTATGAAGTCAATAAAGGTGTGTGAGTATTCAAGGTCATGGTCATTTCATTACGACTTAATACTCCAAGATCAGGCTTCAGGTGAGCGTTCTGAGGACCAATGGTCCTCTGGTTCATACTTCTTTCTGATTATGAATGAGTATGACCAGACCTTTAACCCAAACATACTTATAGGTCACTATGACCTAATTTCATGGTTCAGTGATTTTGCTTTATATCTCAACACTGAATGGGTATATGATCATATTTCTTTCACATTATGAGTAAGTATCACTAGACCTTTGACCCTGAAATACTTTTTGGTCAGTGTGACCTTATTTCACGGTTCAGTGATTTTGCCTTGTGTCTTGGCACTCAGTTGGTATATGAACACACTTCTTTCACAATATGAGTGAGACCTTTAAATCTTAGGTAGTTATAGTTAACTTTCATGGTTCAGTGATTTTTGCCTTATTGCATCAAGGCAAAAAGATGTATGAGCATAATGCTTTGGGTTACGGTACTGGTCAGGTTTGGCCTTACGTTTGACAAAGGTCAGAAGCAGTCGAGCACGCTGTCCTGCGACAGCTCTTATTACATATTCCGATGGGGGAGCATTTAAAACATCGATATGCAAAAAAATAAAAAAAAATCTGTCGTGGCGTTTTTTACTTCACCCTGACCTTAAGTATAAAAATGAACAGTTTCCTTTGAAATGGATTGCTTCTCATCTCACCTGAGCCTCAGTCTTATCAGGTGAGCAAATAGGATACCCATGAGCCAGCATCCATCCATCTGCACATCTTCCACAGTTGAAGGATAAGGATGTTTCACCTATAAGGTGGGCTTATAGGTGAAACATCCTTAGGAAGGGGGAACAAAAGGTTATATAAATGGTCCAGGTCACATGACCAAGATGGCCACCATGGCTATAAATAGCAATTATGACATTTAAAAATATTCTTCTGAGTCATTCTCTAGAAGCAACAGGCCTATGATTTTGAAAATTGGCCTGGGGCATCAGGGAGATGAGCTCTAAAAAGTTTATATTAATCATGACCCTGGGATGACCTTGACCTTTTTTACGGCAAGGTCAACATAGGGCGCCCATGCATTTGAATGAGGAAAATTGTCAAAATGTCATTTGAAAGGAAAAACTTGAAGGAAATGGGCAAATAGACTGAAGATTTATGATTTTGAAAAAATTTGGATCCCAGGGGCTAGTCTGCCCCCACGCCGGGGCAATATACATGTATATTACCATAATATTCAAAGATCTTCTCTCAAACTGCTTGATCAATCAAAGCCAAACTTTAGGTGGGGCATCCTTTGGGCTGATTTGCATGAAACTTGGTATGAAGTATCTGGGACTCCAGCCCATCATCGTTTGTTCAAATGGTGGCCCTAGGATGACCTTAACCAATTTTATGGCAATGTCAGTTTTGGAAACATAGGCTTGTACAAAAAGTGAAAAAGTGAAAACAATAGATATTTTTTAAACCATTGCAGCCCGAGACCTGAAGTTTTGCAGAAGCAAGCAACTGACGAAGGAATGTGATTATTTAAGGTCAAGGTCATTTCTTGACCTTAATTATCGAATTTATCATATAGAAATTAAAGATTTGTTTTTCTCAGTAACCTCACAGTCTATGAATGTGAAATTTTTTTTGAAGCCTTCATGCACAGGGGAATGAAATTTTGTTCATGAAATCGGGGTTGCATGCTCAACATGGCTGCCTGTCTAATGCTCACAAATGCTCAAAAATCTTATTCTCCAGATTCTGTTTTGTCAATATTCCTGAAACTTGATATGTAGCAACAGGGACCTTAGCCCATCATATTTTGTTCAAATGATGACCCCTTTAGATGACCTTGGCCTATTTTACAGTAAGGTCAATTTTGGAAACTTTGGCTTTTACTTGGGAAAAAGTGAAACCAATGGATTTTTTTTAAACTGTTGCAGCCTGAGACCTGAAACTTGGCAGATGCAGACAACTAATGAAGTAAATAAAGGTAATAGTATGTGTATTCAAGGTCAATGTTATTTCATGATGATTAAATGCTCCAAGATCAGGCTTCAGGTGAGCGACCTCAGGACCAATGATCCTCTAGTTTTATAAAGCCTCTGTAGGAAAGGTGAATGAACAGTACACATCACTTAACCCACTTAACCAAGATGCCTGCAATGGCCTTGTAATTTTATAGTAAAAACCTATAAAATATTATCTAGAACTCGAAATTATGATCTTGAAACTTGCCATGTAGCATCAGGGACTAGAGTTTTAAATTGTGTATATAAATTTTGACCCAGTGGTGACCTGACCTACTTAAGGGCAAGTCAGCATAGGTTGCCTATGCCTTTGAAGGGAAAAGAATGCATGAAATGGGCACATGGACAGATTGTTAGCTCACCTGAGCCGTTAGGCTCACAAGGTGAGCTTATAGGATGGCCATGATCCGGCGTCCGTCGGCGTCCGTCGTCGTCCACCATCTTCAAAGATCTTCTTCTCTGAAATCGCTTGGCCAATTAAAGCCAAATTTTATATGAAGCATCTATGGGAAGGAGGAACCAATGTGTTCACAAATAATCCAGGTCACATGACCAAGATGGCCGCCATGCCCATATATGGTAAAAACCCTTCAAAATTCTTCTTCTCCGGAACCACTGGACCGATTTAAACGAAACTTGGCATGAAGCATTTGGGACTGGAGTACTACAATGTGTTTATAAATTATGACCTTTGGATGACCTTGACCTATTTTACGGCAAGGTCAACATAGGTCGCCCATGCATTTGAATGGGGAAAATTGTTAAAATGTCATTTGAAAGGCAAAACTTGCAGGAAATGGGCAAATGGACTGAAGGTAGGTACTTCTGAAAAAAATAGGACCCCAGGCCAGGGGTTGGTCTGCCCCTACCCCGGGGCAATATACATGTATATTACAAAAAATATTTAACCCTTGCCGTGCGGTGAACGACTAAAGTCGTACCCGAATGTAAGGTCTGTCAACGCGGCAAACAACTGAGGTCGTTTTTCTCCCTACTTTCGTTTTCGATCGAGTCTGACCGTGGAATACAATGGGAGGACCCATTTTATAATACAGACTTCATCAATAGGCCCTGTACTGAGCATATGTAAAGTTTATACGGAACATATAATGGAATTTTTTGTTATGCGAATGAAATCAATAAAATATTACTTTCCTTTTGGATTTCATTCATGAATTTGCAATGGCGGACACAGGAAATATTGCCGATACGGGGGTGATAAAAAGTTGAATATTACTTCAAAATAATGACTTTGACAAGGATTTCTTGTGTTTTGGATGTCAGAGGATATGAATAAGGTAAATTGAATTGGAAATATCTCCCGTCATCATCTTTTTTCGTACGAAATTAGCTTTCATAACAGATTTGAAATGGAAACTTTGATTTTTTTCGGCGAAGTTGACTTGTTGTGTCATCGCTACAAGTATTATTTATAATTTTTGGTTTATTTATTAGATAATTCAATGGCCTTTTGATCTCTTATTTGGTTTTTCAATGTAGCTTGTTTGTGAAAGAAGTTATATGGGTTTAAACACAAACAGTAGAAAATCACAAAATGGCTCCGACTTTGTCAGCGGTGAGCACGCAATCAGTAAAATATTTTGACGCGCGGTAAGGGTTAAAGATCTTCTTGTCTGAAACCACTTGGCCAACAAAAGCCAAATTTTATAGGATGCATCTATGGGAAGGGGGAATCAATGTGTTTATAAATAATCCAAGTCACATGATCAAGATGGCTGCCATGCCCATATATGGTAAAAACCCTTCAAAAATCTTCTTCTCCTGAACCAATGGACCGATTTCAACGAAACTTGGCATGAAGCATCGGGGACTGAAGTACTGAAATGTGTTTATAAATTATGACCTTTGGATGACCTTGACCTATTTTATGGCAAGGTCAACATATGTTGCCAATGCATTTGAATGGGGAAACCCTTTAAAATGTCATTTAAAGTGAAATTCTTGAAGGAAATGGGCAGAAAGACTGAACATTAATGATTCTGAAAAAAATTGAACCCCAGGGGCATATTTGCCCCAACCCCGGGGCATTATACATGTATATTACCATACTATTCAAACATCTTCTTCTCTGAAACCGCTTGGCCAATCAAAGCCAAATTTCATGTGAAGCATCTATAGAATGAGGGAATCAATGTGTATATAAATAATCAAGGTCACATGACCAAGATGGCCACCATGTCCATATAAAACCCTTCAAAAATCTTCTACTCCGGAACCGGTGGACCGATTTCAAAGAAACTTGGTGTGAAGCATCTATGGCTTAAGTACTACAATGTATATATAAATCATGACCCTGTAATGACCTTGACCTAGTTTATGGTAAGGTCACCATGCAGGGTTCCCACGGGCACTGGAAAACCTGGAAAACATGGAAAATGGCTAAAAATAATTCCATGCATGATGAAATATCATGGAATAATCATGGAATTTTGTTATGAAATGCCAGTTTGGATGTCTTTGGAATTCATTTTTTCCTCGCTCGCTCGATAATTATTAATAAGTAAAGTTCTGTATTTTTCAACATGTTCAAAGGTCAGTCAAATTAATTCGCCTTCATCAGCAAACAAGAAAATACCTTGGAGTGAGTTACTTTTGAAATATAATTTTCTGTTCTTGCCTTTTAAAAAGTGTTATATGACAAAATAATAAATCAACAAACAGAAAAGTAAGTCCTGGAAATTCAACTGCGATCATGGAATAATCATGGAAAAGTCATGGAATTTTATTTTATACTTTCCATGGGAACCCTGAACATGGGTTGACCATGCATTTAAATGGGGAAAACTCATTAACTGTTAAAATGTCTTTTCAAGAGAAAAGCCAGCAGGAAATTGGCAAATGGACAGAATATTGATTATTCTGAAAAAAAAAAAGAAAATAGCTCAAGGGCTTCATCTGCCCCTGCACTGGGGTTAAATACCATACAGGTAAATTCAAAATTCAAACATGTTTATTGGTATATGCAGCAGATCTCAGGTGAGCGTTTACAGGACCATTGGTCCTCTTGTTATCATTCTGAAATAACATTTTTGGATTGGAAAGTGAAACTTATGAATGTCAAGATGGGAATTTTTGCAAATTGTTTGTGTTGGGTAGAGTCAATGGAAAGAAAATCCTAATTTTACATATGATAAATTAGTCCCTTAGATGTAATTTCAATCAAATATATAAGTAGCTTTAGCTCAACTTCACAAAGTGCATAGAGCTATTGCAGTCACCCCTATCGTCCATGTTCCCGTTTCCGTTCCTGTTCCTGTGCGTGTCACACTTGCGTTAAAACTATGAAAACGTACATACGGTTCAAACAGCACAAAAAATTGACTCCAAAACATAAAATAAATAGAACCACAACAGAAGTATTGCCTTGGAACGATCAGTATTATAAAACTATTGGGGGGCTTAAACCGGTTTTACATTACCCTAACCTCACCCTCATCTTCTGCAGTGGTTCACAACATATAATTAGCCGCTCGGTCCTTGTGGTGAATCTCTAACTAGTCAATGAATCATCATGGACAAACAAATAAATTATGATAACCACTATGATGAATCAAAAAAGAAGACTCACAGATTCAGTAAGCTGCCCGACGATGGAGATCCCTGGGTGCCGAATAACTTACTGAAATCCGGAGCAAAAGAAAAACACCAGTTGAACCCTGGTGGGCCAAGCAACAGACAGACAAAAAGCTCCAGCCCCAAACAACTAAAATGAATAGTTTAAGCTTTAGCTTCAAAGCATTCATACTTCAAACGCTTTTGGTTCCATGGCATCAGAGCACTGGGAGTGGGGCTAGAGGTGAAAATCTAAAACTCAATGAAATATTGTTTCTTCCTTTTTATTAGCTCAGCTGAGCTGAAGGCTCATAGGTGAGCTTATAGTATACCCATGCTCCGGATTCTGTCCGTCGTCGTCCGTCCGTCGTCTGTCGTCGTCCACAATTTCAAAGATCTTCTTCTCTGAAACCGCTGGGCCGATTGTTCTCATATTACATACACCATCTACAGGTAGGGGGAAAGAATAATTGTGTTTTTTGTTTTGATCGGATAAGGACTCTGGTTGCAATGGCAACTTATGCTTCCCATAGACTTATAATGGAAAAAAGTGAAAATTGCCAGTTTTTGCTGTCTTGTTGGAGATATTTGAATTTTTTTTTTTGCAGAAATGTTTATTGAGTACACTTCAGACCCGTTATAACGCGCTGGTTGGGGTCCACAAGTTGCATGCACATTATAAGTGAGTCGCGTTATACAAATCTACCGAGTCGGACCAGGCTGGTCGCAGTTTCTGTAGTTTTTGGTGGGTGGGGAAAAGCGCCTATACGGCGTGTTTAGTGGCTCAACCAAGCAAATTGGCGATTTTTCGTGGAGTCCTTTTAAAATGGAATAAACAAAAGTGAAACCTTGCGTGTTCCGACATTTTAATCCGTTAAAAACGATCTACGACGATAAAATTTGTTTATTTACAACGTATGATTGAATGTGAAAAGCGTCCATGACACCGCGCTTATATGTTGCTATTGTTGTTGTATCGTATAGTGTTCCGCCTTTGACTTATTGGCGCACTCAGATATTTAACGCGGACAAGTTTTTGCCGATACCGTATTTATAATTATTTTAATTCGCCGTTCTTGATCGAGAAAGTAGAAATGCATTTTCTGATCGGATAAAATTATACAAGATTTAGGTGTCCCAATGCTTAGACAATCTTTGGTTTGCGTCGCCGTCGATAATGAGCAACGTTGCGTATCAGGTGTCATCAATTGCCTACAGCAACCTGTGTTTACGGTCTTGTTACGGTCTATCGATAATCCCCTAGCGCGTTTGGCTTATTTTCACAACTTTTATTGCTTATCTTAAGAAAACAATGTGTCATTTACGCTTGGCGAGCGGTGGATTGTGTCAGTCTAAAAATTACTGAAATGGCAATTATCACTAGTGAATATACACTCAGCCGACACGGTTCGTAAGCACATTATGCTTTCTATTAGAAAACGCGATCTTTAAGTTTTAAATGTGCAAAAGATAATTTACATTGATTGTTCTCATTGTACCATAAAGAGAAACTGTAAGAAAATCGCACCTTGGCAAACGCCTGTTTTTTTTTTTTAGCTCACCTGAGCCGAAGGCTCACAGGTGAGCTTATAGGATAGGCAGGCATCTGTAGTCCGTCATCGTCGTCGTCGTCCGTCGTCCGTCCACAATTTCAAAGAAGAATATTTCTGAAGCTAGTAGGCCGATGTTGATCAAATTTAATGTGAACCATAATTGGGTTGGGGGATTGATGGCATTAGGTTTTGGAGCAGATTGTATCAAAATTGTGGTTTCCATGGCAACAGATAGGTCCCATAGACTTACAATGGGAAAAACTAAAAAAATCTTCTTCTCTGAAACCACTAGGCCCACAGCTTTGATATTTGGTATGTAGCAATGGCTGGTGGTCCTCTACATAAATTGTGCCATTCATGCCCCTGGGGTCAAATTTGGCCACGCCCCGGGGGTCGATAGTCTCCATAGACTTACTATGGGAAAAAAATTCAAAAATCTTCTTCTCTGAAACCACAGGGCCCACAGCTTTGATATTTGGTATGTGGCAATGGCTAATGGCCCTCTACATAAATTGTGCCAGCCATGCCCCTGGGGTCAAATTTGGCCACGCCCCGGGGGTCGATAGTCTCCATAGACTTACAATTGGAAAAACTAAAAAAAATCCGTAATTGGGTTGGGGGATTGATGGCACAAGGTTTTGGAGCAGATTGTATCAAAATTGTGGTTTCCATGGCAACAGATAGGTCCCATACACTTACAATGGGAAAAACTAAAAAAATCTTCATCTCTGAAACTACTAGGCCCACAGCTTTGATATTTGGTATGTAGCAATGGCTAATGGTCCTCTACATAAATTGTGCCATTCATGCCCCTGGGGTCAAATTTGGCCACGCCCCGGGGGTTGATAGTCTCCATAGACTTACTATGGGAAAAAAATTCAAAAATCTTCTTCTCTGAAACCACAGGGCCCACAGCTTTGATATTTTGTAGGTGGCAATGGCTAATGGTCCTCTACATAAATTGTGCCAATCATGCCCCTGGGGTCAAATTTGGCCACGCCCCGGGGGTCGATAGTCTCCATAGACCTACAATAGGAAAAAAACTAAAAAAATCTTCTTCTCTGAAACCACTAGGCCAACAGCTTTGATATTTGGTATGTAGCAATGGCTAATGGTCCTCTACATAAATTGTGCCATTCATGCCCCTGAGGTCAAATTTGGCCACGCCCCGGGGGTTGATAGTCTCCATAGACTTACTATGGGAAAAACATAAAAAATCTTCTTCTCTGAAACCACAGGGCCCACAGCTTTGATATTTTATATATGGCAATGGCTAATGGTCCTCTACATAAATTGTGCCAATCATGTCCCCGGGGTCAAATTTGGCTACGCCCCGGGGGTTGATAGTCTCCATAGACCTGCAATAAGAAAAACTAAAAAAAATCTTCTTCTCTGAAACCACTAGGCCCACAGCTTTGATATTTGGTATGTAGCAATGGCTAATGGTCCTCTACATAAATTGTGCCATTCATGCCCCTGGGGTCAAATTTGGCTACGCCCCAGGGGTTGATAGTCTCCATAGACTTACTATGGGAAAAAAATTAAAAAATCTTCTTCTCTGAAACCATGGTGACTAGGCCCACAGCTTTGATATTTGGTATGTAGCAATGGCTAATGGTCCTCTACTTAAATTATGCCATTCATGCCCCTGGGGTCAAATTTGGCCAGGCCCTGGAGGTTGATAGTCTCAATAGACTTGCTATGGGAAAAAATTCAAAAATCTTCTTCTCTGAAACCACAGGGCACACAGCTTTGATATTTTGTATGTGGCAATGGCTAATGGTCCTCTACATAAATTGTGCCAGCCATGCCCCTGGGGTCAAATTTGGCCACGCCCTGGGGGTAGATAGTCTCCATAGACCTGGGAAAAACTAACAAAAATCTTCTTCTCTGAAACCAAAAGGCCCAGAGCTTCTATATTTTGTATGTAGCAATGTTTGGTAGTCCCCATTATAAATTGTGCCAGTCATGCCCCTGGGTCAAATTTGGCCATGCCCCGGGGGTCAATAGTGTCCATGCATAGACTTTCATTGGTCGATTCTCAATTAATTTAAATCTCATGAGCTTACAATGTGATAATCTCTCAGGTGAGCTACAGGACCAATGGTCCTCTAGTTATTTTTTATACCCCCCGCAAAACGAAGTTTTAGGGGGGTATACTGTTTTCAGCCTGTCTGTCATTCCGTCATTCCGTGATTCCGTGACTCCGTGATTCCATCATTCCGTCAACATTTTGACATCTTTGCTGAATAACTTAAGTAGTTTTTGCCCTATGTTCTTCAAATTTTCAACACACCTGCACCATTAGACAACACATGTGTGATATGAATTTAGGGGCCAAAGGGTCAGTTTTGCAAGAGTTATGGGACTTTTTAAACCTATACATAGAATGTTTGCAATAGTGCATACTTTGTGAAATCAACTTCTCCTACAGCTTTCAATATTCTCTTTCGATACTTTGCAGATAAGTGCCAGAGATATTGAAGATATGCATGAAGAAGTATTATGCTGAAAAAATAAATTTTGACAAATTTACAGCATTTTGAACTTAACCAATTTTCGATAATTGCCATATTCAACAATGGTTGGTAGTGCATAGTTTGTGAAATCAACTCCTCCTAGGGCTTTCAGTATTTCTTTTCAATACTTTGGAGACATTTTCCACACATATTGAAGATGTGCATGAAGAATTATAATGATGAAAAAATAATTTTTGACAAATTTACAGCATTTTTCAACATAGACATTTTTTGACCATTGCTTATATACAATAATGTTTGGTAGTGCATTGATTGTGAAATCAACTTCTCCTAGGGCTTTCAGTATTTCTTTTCAATACTTTGCAGACATGTTCCACACGTATTGAAGATGTGCATGAAGAATTATAATGATGGAAAAATAATTTTTGACAAATTTACAGCAATTTTTAACATTGCCATTTTTTGACCATTGCTTATACAATAATGGTTGGTAGTGCATATTTTGTGAAATCAACTCCTCCTAGGGCTGTCAGTATTTCTTTTCAATACTTTGCAGACATGTTCTACACATATTGAAGATGTGCATGAAGAATTATAACAATGAAAAAATAATTTTTGACAAATTTACAGCATTTTTTAACATAGCCATTTTTTTACCATTGCTTATATACTATAATGGTTGGTAGTGCATAGTTTGTGAAATCAACTCCTCCTAGGGCTTTCAGTATTTCTTTTCAATACTTTGCAGACATGTTCCACACATATTGAAGATATGCATGAAGAATTATAATACTGAAAAATTAATTTCTGACAAATTTACAGCATTTTTTAACATAGCCATTTTTTGACCATTGCGTATATACTATAATGGTTGGTAGTGCATAGTTTGTGAAATCAACTCCTCAAAGGGCTTTCAGTATTTCTTTTCAATACTTTGCAGACATGTTCCACACATATTGAAGATGTGCATGAAGAATTATAATACTGAAAAAGTGAATTTTGACAAATTTACATCATTTTTCAACATAACCATTTCTTGACCATTTCTTATATACCGGTACAATAATGGTTGGTAGTGCATACTTTGTGAAATCAACTCCTCTTAGGGCTTTCAGTGTTTCTTTTAAATTCTTTGTAGATTTGTTCCAGATATATCTAAGATGTGCATGAATAATTTTCATGCTGAAAAAATAATTTTTGACAAATTTACAGCTTTTCTTTAACTTAGCCAATTTTTTACCATTTCTCATGATAAACAATAATGATTATAGTGCGTACAGTGAAATCAATCTCAAGCTTTCAATACATTCTTTTAATATTTTATAGATGTGACTGGCATACTGAGGATGTACATGAAGAATTTTATGCTAAAAAGATATCTTTGACAAATTTTCTGCGTGTTTGACTTCAGATAATTTTGCGGGGGGTATACTGAAAGCCTTGCTTGCAGCCAATTTCTAGTTTTTATCTCAAGTACCATAAAGAGAAACTGAAAGAAAACTGAACCTTGCCGAATTCCCTGCAAACGATCTTTTTAACAGCGAATTCATCCGCACATAAATGCCTTTAACTGTAATACATTAAAGGAATATATAAGGGTAAAACGGCGCCTTCGTGTCGCCTCGATTTTTAGCTCACCTGAGCCGAAGGCTCATAGGTGAGCTTATAGTATACCCATGCTTTGGCGTCCGTCCGTCCGTCGTCCGTCCGTCGTCCGTCCGTCGTCCACAATTTCAAAGATCTTCTTCTCTGAAACCGCTGGTCCGATTGTTCTCATATTACACATACACCATCTACAGGTAAGGGGAAAGAATAATTGTGTTTTTTGTTTTGATCGGATAAGGACTCTGGTTGCTATGGCAACTTATGCTTCCCATAGACTTATAATGGAAAAAAGTGAAAATTGCCAGTTTTTGCTGTCTTGTTAGAGATATTTGAATTTTCTTTTTGCAGAAATGTTTATTGAGTAGTCCTCTACGTTTCATGTGACTTTTGTCCTAATCCTTCATTTTGATTGGTTGCAGGGGCCCCATATAGGGCAAAATTTTGAAAAACATTCAAAAATCTTCTTCTCAGAAACTGTCAAGGGGATGAAGCCTATACTTTGTATACATGTTTCTGACAGTGGCCTCTACATAATTTGTGTTTTTTATTCCAGGTGGATAAGAACTGTGGTTGCTATGGCAACTTAAAGTTTCCATAGACTTATAATGGGAAAAGTGGAAATCGGCTATTTTTCCGCTAAAATTGCAGACATTTGAATTTTGTTTTTGCAGAAATGTTTATTGAGTAGTGTTTGACGTTTCTTGCGAGTTTTGTCCTAATCCTTTATTTTGATTGGTTGCTGGGGCCCCATAAAGGGCAAAATTTTGAAAAAAAAAACAAAACAAAAAAACATGCAAAATTCTTCTCCTCAGAAACTGTCAAGTGGATGAATCCTGTACATTGTATACATGTTCCTGACGGTAGCCTCTAGGGGTAGCCTCTACATAATTTGTGTTTTTTATTCCAGTCGGATAAGAACTCTGGTTGCTATGGTAACTTTAAGTTTCCATAGACTTACAATGGGAAAAGTGGAAATTAGCTATTTTTTGAAAACTATTGCAGCCTGAGATCTGAAAAGTGGTAGATGCAAACAACTAATGGATTAGATGAAGGTAAATGATTAATTTAGGTCAAGGTCATCTCTTGACCTTGGCCGGTCTGTCCTCCATACACACTTTTCAAAGATTTTTTTCTCTGAAACCACTTGGCCAATCAAAGCCAAATTTTATATGAAGCATCTATAGGAAGTGGTAACCAATGTATATATAAATAACCCAGATCACATTACCAA
Source organism: Rugalucina vietnamica (assembly GCA_964017185.1). Lineage (NCBI taxonomy): Eukaryota > Metazoa > Mollusca > Bivalvia > Lucinida > Lucinidae > Rugalucina > Rugalucina vietnamica. The sequence continues at coordinate 33,383,737 of OZ024874.1, read as the reverse complement.
GATGGCCGCCATGCCTATATATGGTAAAAACCCTTAAAATATCTTCTTCTCCAGAACCGATGAACCGATTTCAACGAAACTTGGCATGAAGTATGGATGACTCAAGTACTACAATGTATATATAAAACATGACCCTGTGGTGACCTTGACCTATTTTATGGCTAGGTCAACATAGGTCGTCAATGCATTTGAATGGGAAAACTTTTAAAATGTCATTTTAAGTGAAAGTCTTGCAGGAAATGGGCAGTAGGACTGAAATTTAATGATTCTGAAAAAAAAATGGACCACAGGGGCCCATCTGCTTTTAAAATGTTATTTGAAGGGGAAAATCAGCAGGAAATTGGCAAATGGACAGAATATTGATTGTTCTGAAAAAAGAAAATGGCCCAAGGGCTTCATCTGCCCCTGCACTAGGGTTAAATACCATAATATTCAAATATGTTTATTGGCATATGAAGCAGATCTCAGGTGAGCGTTGACAGGACCATTGGTCCTCTGGTTTTTTTTTTTTTCAAAAGTGGGTGGGCGAAATTTTGGGATCCAAGGTGCCCTCACGTTATATCCAACACCGCGTTAATTCAAGGCGCAGTATAGCGGGTCTGTCCTGTAGTCTTCTACGTTTCATGAGACTTTTGTCCTAATTTTGATTGGTTGCAGGGGCCCCATATAGGGCAAAGTTTCGAAAAACATTCAAAAATCTTCTTCTCAGAAACTGTCAAGGGGATGAAACGTGTACTTTGTATACATGTTCCTGACAGTGGCCTCTTCATAATTTGTGTTTTTTATTCCAGGCGGATAAGAACTCTGGTTGCAATGGCAACTTAAAGTTTCCATAGACTTATAATGGGAAAAGTGGAAATCGGCATTTGAGTTTTGTTTTTGCAGAAATGTTTATTTAGTAGTGTTTGACATTTCTTGCGAGTTTTGTCCTAATCCTTTATTTTGATTGGTTGCTGGGGCCCCATATAGGGCAAAATTTTGGAAAAAACATTCAAAAATCTTCTTCTCAGAAACTGTCATGTGGATTAATCCTGTACTTTGTGTACCTGTTCCTGACAGTAGTCTCTACATAATTTGTGTTTTTTATTCCAGTCGGATAAGAACTCTGGTTGCTATGGCAACTTTAAGTTTCCATAGACTTATAATGGGAAAAGTTGAAATTAGCTATTTTTTGAAAACTATTGCAGCCTGAGATCTGAAAAGTGGTAGATGCAAACAACTAATGGATTAGATGAAGGTATATGATTAATTTAAGTCAAGGTCATCTCTTGACCTTGGCCGGTTTGTCCTCCATATACACTTTTCAAAGATTTTTTTCTCTGAAACCACGTGGCCAATCCAAGCCAAATTTTATATGAAGCATCTATAGGAAGTGTGAACCAATGAATAATCCAGGTCACATGACCAAGATGGCTACCATGCCCATATATGGTAAAAACCCTTAAAGACGATATTCCAGTGCACGTACTATTTCGATTAAAAATCAAAATAAATCATATTAATATATCGATCCATGTCCTAAAAACAAAATTTCATATGCGGGTATGCAAATTAATGACTTTTTTAAATATTGCAGTACGGAACCAAGTTATTGGTTGTTTCCGTTTTTTTCCGCTGTCTTACCTGTATGGGCGTGGCTTAGTATGTGTGACGTCATCTCGTACAAGTCCGATAAAGTCAGACCATTGGATAACGTAATAACAAGGCCATTCATGTTATTCATGAGTATGTTCATTTTGACCATAAATTATGTAGTTTTGTTTTATTACGAAATGATTTATATGCTGTTTTAAAAATCCAGACAAAAAATAACACACTTTCTTCATTCACATACATAAGATCTTAAGCACTTAACCAAAGTTTGAATACAATGGCAGTTATTTCGGATCCGAGTATCAAAGTAATAAGGAATACATGCCGTTTTTACCCGTTCTTATAAAATTAAAATCTCGGGAAAATAATAATTTGATTTTCATTGTTTCACATGTGACATGAAGGATAAAACATCCGTTTTTAGCTCACCTGAGCCGAAGGCTCACAGGTGAGCTTATAGGATAGGCAGGTATCCGGCGTCCGTCGTCGTCGTCCGTCGTCGTCGTCGTCCGTCCACAATTTCAAAGAAGAATATTTCTGAAGCTAGTAGGCCGATCTTGATCAAATTTAATGTGAACCATAATTGGGTTGGGGCATTGATGGCATTAGGTTTTGGAGCAGATTGTATCAAAATTGTGGTTTCCATGGCAACAGATAGGTCCCATAGACTTACAATGAGAAAAACTAAAAAAATCTTCTTCTCTGAAACCACTAGGCCCACAGCTTTGATATTTGGTATGTAGCAATGGCTAATGGTCCTCTACGTAAATTGTGCCATTCATGCCCCTGGGGTCAAATTTGGCCACGCCCCGGGGGGTCGATAGTCTCCATAGACTTACTATGGGAAAAAAATTAAAAAATCTTCTTCTCTGAAACCACAGGGCCCACAGCTTTGATATATGGTATCCAATGGATAATGGTCCTCTACATAAATTGTGCCAGCGATGCCCCTGGGGTCAAATTTGGCCACGCCCCGGGGGTGGATAGTTTCCATAGACTTACAATTGGAAAAACTAAAAAAATCTTCTTCTCTGAAACCACTAGGCCCACAGCTTTGATATTTGGTATGTAGCAACGGCTAATGGTCCTCTACATAAATTGTGCCATTCATTTATCATATTTTTGTCCCCCGCCTTTTCGAAGAAAAGCGGAGGGACATAGTTTTTGGCTTTCCGTCCTTTTTTCCATCCTTCCGTCCGTCCGTCCTTCCGTCCGTCCGTCCTTCCGTCCGTCCTTCCGTCCTTCCGTCCCCCTATAGGAGTATGTACCTTGTGTGCGCAACTCCTCCTACAGTTTTATTCCGATTCTTTTGAAACTTTACAGATGTCTTCATCATGCTTTGAAGATGTGCATGTGGTTTGGATATAATCCTCAGATTAATTTTTGACACTTTTTTTGCAATTTGAACTTAGTCATTTTTCGGGCATTTTGATAATGAAAGTGAATAGACAGTGGGTACCTTGTGTGCGCAACTCCTCCTACAGTTTTATTCCAATTCTTTTGAAACTTTACAGATGTCTTCATCATGCTTTGAAGATGTGCATGTGGTTTGGATATAATCCTCAGATTAATTTTTAACACTTTTTTTGCAATTTGAACTTAGTCATTTTTCGGGCATTTTGATAATGAAAGTGAATAGACAAAGGGTACCTTGTGTGCATAACTCCTCCTACAGTTTTATACCAATTATTATGAAACTTTACAGATGTCTTCATCATACTTTGAAGATGTGCATGTGGTTTGGATATAATCCTCAGATTAATTTTTGACACTTTTTTGCAAATTGAACTTTCGGTATTTTGACAATGAAAGTGAATGGACAGTGGGTGCCTTGTGTGCGCAACTCCTCCTTCAGTTTTTAATTCAGATTCTTTTGAAACTTTACAGATGTCTTGATGATGCTTTGAAGATATGCATGTGCTTTGGATATAATCCTCAGGTGACACTTTTTCGCAATTTGAACTTAGTCGTTTTTCAGGCATTTATACAATGAAAGTGAATGGACATTGTGTACCTTGTGTGCAAACTCCTCCCTCAGTTTTATTCTGATTCTTTTCAAACTGTACAGATGTCCTGACCATGATTTGAAGATTTGCATGTGGTTTGAATATAATCCTCAGATTAATGTTTGACACTGTGACATGAAGTAAATGCATGTGATTTGGATATACATTATTGTCAGATATATTTGTGTAACTAAACAATTAAGGCGGGGGACATAAATTCTCTGAATTTGCTTGTTTCATTAGCCTACTTGCGCGATCACAAACTTGTTTTGATACCATTGTCCGTATTATGCTGATTATGTTGCGTAAGAATACACGAAATAATATTCTTATTGGCGGCATGCGGTTGTGCGAGAGAGATCAACGTCAACTTTTTCAGTGTTGAACGAAAGTATTCAGCGTGAGCGCCGTTACTCGCAAATAAGAGATTATCTCATGACATGCATTTGCCAATGTGACGACTAAGTTTTGCAAATCGGAAATACTCTCTCTCTCTCTCTCTCTCTCTCTCTCTCTGTAGTGTACAAATTACTTACATCATTTTCCATTCCGGCGAATAAAAATATTCATTCTTTAGGACACATTTGCAAATATTAATGTTAATCAACAAATACAAATCATGTGCAGTCAACATGGTTAACCAATAAAACACAAGCCCCGAGGGACCTGATTAAATCCGTACTTTATTGTGGGGGTTACGCACAATAATAAAGGTACATCTAGTTGTTAAAACAATCATCATCAAATACAGAAGTTCAGTTAACAATTACACGTATCGCCAACAATGTTTTGATCAAGAAGCAAAACCGCAAATATGGGTATATGAGCGCTCATCATGTTTTCATAAGAAAACATTACGATATTCTTGGTCATGTAAGTCATATGCCGTGTTTTCTGAACCACATCTCTCTCTCTCTCTCTCTCTCTCTCTGTGTGTGTGTTAATATTTTAATGCAGCCGCGTAAAGTCCCGGTCCGACTGCGCTTAAGATTGCTCTACGATTGTCTTACATGTAATATTAATTTGGGAATCATTTCTTTGACACCGATGTGCAAATTAAGAAGGCAGAATCACGTTGGAAAAGAAAATACATATTTTGCATACGCAGTCTTATCAATAAACTTATAATTAGACAATCGTACAATTCCTTACAACTCAGTGGGACCGGCACTTAACAGCTAGCCGGTCATCGTCTCTACCTTTCTAAAAATATAAAAAAAAAAAAGGTCAGGAAGGGCGGGCTGAATGAATTACGGGGTGTCTGCACTTGAATGTCTCTGCATCTGAACAACATGCGCATATGCGTCGTGACTGCATGGGGTTACTACCATTTTAAATACAACTTACACATTCGTCACATAAAATCATAAGAATTCCACCTTGGTTTATGCAATACTTCTCATGACATCGCTTACTTGAAAATCATATCATAATATTTACATTTTTTGCTCACCTGAGCCGAAGGCTCACAAGGTGAGCTTATAGGATGGCCATGATCCGGCGTCCGTCCGTCGTCGTCCGTCCGTCCGTCCGTCGGCGGCGTCCACAATTTCAAAGATGTTCTTCTCTGAAACCGCTTGGCTGATCTAGTTGAAATTTTATGTGGAGCCTCTTTGGGAAGTGGCATTTCAAGTTTGATCCCGAAATCCAGGTCACATGACCAAGATGGCTGCCACGCCCATATATGGTAAAAACCCTTCAAAAATCTTCTTCTCCAGAACCGGTGGGCCGATTACCACGAAACTTGGTATGTAGCAGTGGGGACTTCAGCCCATCATAGTTTGATAAAATGATGACCCTTGGATGACCTTGACCTATTTTACGGCAAGGTCAAATTTGGAAACATAGGCTTTTACATGGGAAAAAGTGAAAACTATGGATTTTTAGCTCACCTGAGCCGTCAGGCTCACAAGGTGAGCTTATAGGATGGCCATGATCCGGCGTCCGTCCGTCCGTCCGTCGTCCGTCCGTCGTCCGTCGTCCGTCCGTCCGTCCGTCGTCCACCATTTTCAAAGATCTTCTTCTCTGAAACCGCTTGGCCAATCAAAGCCAAATTTTACATGAAGCATCTATGGGAAGGGGGAACCAATGTGTATATAAATAATCCAGGTCACATGACCAAGATGGCCGCCATGCCCATATATGGTAAAAACCCTTCAAAAATCTTCTTCTCCGGAACCAGTGGACCGATTTCAACCAAACTTGGCATGAAGCATCGATGACTCAAGTACTACAATGTGTATATAAATCATGACCTTGCGGTGACCTTGACCTATTTTACGGCAAGGTCAACATAGGTCGCCTTTGCATTTGAATGGGAAAAATTGTTAAATTGTCATTTAAAGGAAAAATCTTGCAGAAAATGAGCAGTAGGACCGAATATTAATGATTCTGAAAAAAATTGGGCCCCAGGGGCTCATCCGCCCCCACCCCGGGGCAATATACATGTATATTATCATAATATTCAAACATCTTCTTCTCTGAAACCGCTTGGCCAATCAAAGCCAAATTTTACATGAAGCATCTATGGGAAGGGGGAACCAATGTGTATATAAATAATCCAGGTCACATGACCAAGATGGCCGCCATGCCCATATATGGTAAAAACCCTTCAAAAATCTTTTTCTCTGGAACCGGTGGACCAATTTCAATGAAACTTGGCATGAAGCATCGATGGCTAAAGCACTACAATGTATATATAAATCATGACCCTGTGATGACCTTGACCTATTTTACGGCAAGGTCAACATAGGTCGCCAATGCATTTGAATGGGGAAAACTTTTAAAATGACATTTAAAGTGAAAGTCTTGCAGGAAATGGGCAGTAGGACTGAATATTAATGATTCTGAAAAAAAAAAATGGACCCCAGGGGCTCATGTGCCCCCACCCCGGGGCAATATACATGTATATTTTCACTGTATTCAAACGTCTGCTCCTCTGAAACCACTTGACCAATCAAAGCCAAATTTTATGTAATGCATCAATAGGAAGGGATAACCAATGTGTATATAAATAATCCAGGTCACATGACCAAGATGGCCGCCATGCCCAAATATGGTAAAAACCCTTCAAAAATCATTTTCTCTGGAACCGTTGGACCAATTTCAATGAAACTTGGCATGAATTATCGATGGCTAAAGCACTACAATGTATATATAAATCATGACCCTGTGATGACCTTGACCTATTTTATGGCAAGGTCAACATAGGTCACCAATGCATTTGAATGGGGAAAACTTTTAAAATGTCATTTAAAGTGAAAGTCTTGCAGGAAATGGGCTAAAGGACTGACTATTAATGATTCTGACAAAAAATGGACCACAGGGGCTCATATGCCCCCACCCCGGGGCAATATACTTGTATATCTCCATAATATTCAAACATGTGCTCCTCTGAAACCACTCGGCCAATCAAAGCCAAATTTTATGTGAAGCATCTAAAGGATGGGGTAATCAATGTGTATATAAATAATCCAGGTCACATGACCAAGATAGCCGCCAGGCCCATATATGGTAAAAATCTCTCAAAAATCTTCTTCTCCGGAACCAGTGGACAGATTTCAAGGAAACTTGGCTTGAAGCATCGATGGCTCAAGTACTACAATGTATATATAAATCATGACCCTGTGATGACCTTGACCCAGTTTATGGCAAGGTCAACATGGGTTGCCAATGCATTTGAATGGGAATAACCGTTAAAATGTCATTTGAAGGAAAAAGCCAGCAGGAAATTGGCAAATGGACAAAATATTGATTGTTCTGAAAAAGAAAATGGCCCAAGGGCTTCATCTGCCCCTGCACTGGGATTAAATACCATAATATTCAAACATGTTTATTGGTATATGCTGCAGATCTCAGGTGAGCGTTTACAGGACCATTGGTCCTCTGGTTTGAAAACTATTGCAGCCTGAGGCCTGAAAAGTGGTAGATGCAAACAACTAATAGAGTAGATGAAGGTATGTGATTAATTTAGGTCAAGGTCATCTCTTGACCTTGGCCAGTCTGTCGTCCATACACACTTTTCAAAGATCTTCTTCTCTGAAACTGCTTGGCCAATCAAAGTGAAATTTTATGTGGAGCATCCATGGGTAGGGGAGATGAAAGTTTGATTGCAAAATCCAGGTCACATGACCAAGATGGCCGCCACGCCCATATATGGTAAAAACCACTCAAAAATCTTCTCCAGAACCGGCTGGCCGATTTTCATGAAACTTGGTATGTAGCATTTGGGACTCCAGCCCATCATAGTTTGATCAAATGATGACCCTAGGATGACCTTGACCTATTTTACGGCAAGGTCAATTTTGGAAACATAGTCTTTTACATGGGAAAAAGTGAAAACTATGGATTTTTTGAAAAGTATTGCAGCCTGAGGCCTGAAAAGTGGTAGATGCAAACAACCAATGGAGTAGATGAAGGTATGTGATTAATTTAGGTCAAGGTCATCTCTTGACCTTGGCCTGTCTGTCGTCCATACACACTTTTCAAAGATCTTCTTCTCTGAAACTGCTTGGCCAATCAAAGTGAAATTTTATGTGGAGCATCCATGGGTAGGGGAGACAAAAGTTTGATCGCGAAATCCAGGTCACATGACCAAGATGGCTGCCACGCCCATATATGGTAAAAACCACTCAAAATCTTCTTCTCCAGAACCGGCTGGCCGATTTTCATGAAACTTGGTATGTAGCATTTGGGACTCCAGCCCATCATAGTTTGATCAAATGATGACCCTAGGATGACCTTGACCTATTTTACGGCAATTTCAATTTTGGATACATAGGCTTTTTCACGGGAAAAGTGCAAACTATGGATTTTTAGAAAACTGTTGCAGCCTGAGACCTGCAAACAACTAATGGAGTAGATGAAGGTATGTGATTAATTTAGGTCAAGGTCATCTCTTGACCTTGGCCAGTCTGTCGTCCATACACACTTTTCAAAGATCTTCTTCTCTGAAACGGCTTGGCCAATCAAAGTGAAATTTTATGTGGAGCGTCCATGGGTAGGGGTAACGAAAGTATGATCGCGAAATTTGGGTCACATGACCAAGATGGCCACCATGCCCAACTATGGTAAAAACCATAAAAAAAATGATGACCCTAGGATGACCTTGACCTATTTTACGGCAAGGTTAATTTTGGAAACATAGGCTTTTACACGGGAAAAGGCGAAAACAATGGATATTTTGGAAACTGTTGCAGCCTGAGACCTGAAAGTTGCTAGATGCAGACAACTAATGGAGACATTGAAGGTAAGTAATTGATGAAGGCCAAGGTCATTTGTTGACCTTGACCCAAGGTTATTTAAATATCAAAATTAAAATTATGGTTTTCTCAGAAATCACTGGGTTTAAAAACTATTGCAGCCTGAGACCTGAAACTTTGCAGATGCAGACAACTTGTGAAGTCAATAAAGGTGTGTGAGTATTCAAGGTCAAGGTCATTTCATGATGACTTAATACTCCAAGATCAGGCTTCAGGTGAGCGTTCTCAGGACCAATGGTCCTCTGGTTCTAAAACGTCCTTAGATGAACCATTAGATGTTTATCTGTGTTCATACTTCCATGAACAACATTGTGCCACAAGACGTGACGTAATCGAAATTTGAAGTAAAAAAACATGAATCTCGCCAAACTGATTGGACGTTGTAAACGTCGACGCCGTTCCGCTGTTTGAACACACACTGTGTAGATTCTCTGTTTGCTGATAAATGTGACCGCCTTGGTGATTTTTCAACAAGCGATAGAGAGAAATGAATGTAAATAAAAGCAATGAGTTTAATTTTTCTGTTGTTCATGGAGCTATATATGTATTTCAGTGGGTCGCTAGCAAAGCTTACATGAACCCATTCGGGGTTCATTCACTTTGCATGCGACCCACTGCGGTTCATAGCTCCATGAACACCAGAAAAATGAAATTCATTTCTTACATAAATGCATGTACACAATTTTCTTTATTAAATGTAGAAAGAAAGATCAAAATAATAGTAGTCTATTCTTCATTCAAGCATTAGGATATCTAGAGCAAAAGTCAGTATCGGTAGACTCGTTTACTCAATGAGATTGGAACGTCTGAGTATCTGCCACGTGCCGCCGTGTGATATAATGCCGCAATCTAGTGGCGTGTGTCGGCGTGTGTCACATAAAAAACATCATAGATCACCGACATACACACCGCGTAAGGTAAGGTAATAAAAGTGTCGGGTGTTCAAATTTGTTGTTTTAGCGGCCGTAACAAAAGAAAGATTATGCACTACGAGAAGTTGTCAGTGATAAAAACTGGTTCAAATGCGGGACTTTATGCGAAATGCTATTTTCACATGCAAGTAATGTACCATAATTTATTTCCCTTTTATGTTTTGTTTATAAAATGTTTTCGATAATGTTTATAATTATCAAAGAACATGAAAAAGTAAAACGTCGGCGTTGCATGGTGTAAAATTTGTGATAAATGTTTTGTGTAAGCATTTACTTTGTGTGTCTTTCATTTAAATGGCTGATATTTTGTACGACTAAACGTCACTTCTGGTTTGGTCTCGCTAGAGTTTTTCCCCTTTGATTTTTCGGCCCTTTTCCGACACTGCGTAAAGCGCATTTTTGTTTTCGATAAAAAGGTGTTCAAAATGTAAAACATTAGAAATTATGACTTTCTAGCCTTATAGGAAACATGTTGTTGATATATTAACGATAAGAGAATCGTCAAATGCGACTGTTCGGTATGGGTCTCTATTAAGATATCTTCTTCTCCAGAACCAGTGAACCGATTTCAACGAAACTTTGCATGAAGTATGGATGACTCAAGTACTACAATATATATAAATCATGACCCTGTTGTGACCTTGACCTATTTTATGGCAAGGTCAACATAGGTCGTCAATGTATTTGAATGGGGAAAACTTAAAAAATGTCATTTTAAGTGAAAGTCTTGCAGGAAATGGACAGTAGGACTGAATTTTAATGATTCTGAAAAAAAATGGACCCCAGGGGCTCATCTGCTTTTAAAATGTTATTTGAAGGGGAAAATCAGCAGGAAATTGGCAAATGGACAGAATATTGATTATTCTGAAAAAAGACAATGGCCCAAGGGCTTCATCTGCCCCTGCACTAGGGTTAAATACCATAATATTCAAATATGTTTATTGGTATATGAAGCAGATCTCAGGTGAACGTTTACAGGACCATTGGTCCTCTGGTTTCTAAATAGAAACAATTTAGGCAGATGGTTGGTCATTCATATTTTAACTTTATGACACTGACTTGTTGGTCATGATGTTATCGGTGGGTTGACCTAATTTCCACGGTTAGTCCGGCAGAAAACAAATTTGACCTGGAATTGAGTTCTAAAGTTTTTTTCTTTACTGAATCATGTTCAGTAGACATTGCCTTTGAAGAATCTGAATGATGCCACCTTGGCATCGTTGAGCATTTTTGTATTTTCAAGATGGCGTTTAAGATGGCGGCCAGAATAATAAATATTCTTTAATACAAATCTCTGATTGTTTTTATGCCCCCAACTTTGAAAAAGTTGGAAGGGCATATTGCTTTCGGCTTCTGTCTGTCTGTCTGTCTGTGCATCTGTTAACTTCTGAATGGTGCATGCTAGGGATTTGAAATTTCATTTATGTATTCCTCATGAAAAAATAATTGACTTATATTTTTTTTCCTGTCCGAGTTATGCCCCTTTTCTGAGTTATGTCCCTTTGAAAACAAAATTTGAAAATCTTGTGTGCAAGATATCTCAAAAAGTATTTGAGCTAGAGCCTTCATATTTGGCATACTGGTTAGGGCTGACGAGTAGATGACCTGATCAACTTTTGGTAACTTTCTGTCAAATTTTGACAAAAATATGGAATTTTGAAATTTTGATTGATTTTTTCCACTTTTCGGTGAAATTTGAAACTTTTGAATGATGAATGCTAGGGTTTTGAAATTTCATATATGTATTCCTCATGAAAAAATAGTTGACCCGTATTTTATTTCATGTCCGAGTTATGCCCCTTTTCTGAGTTATGTCCCTTTGAAAACAAAATTTGAAAATCTTGTGTGCAAGATATCTCAAAAAGTATTTGAGCTAGAGCTTTCATATTTGGCATACTGGTTGGGGATGACGAGTAGATGACCTGATCAACTTTTGGTAACTTTCTGTTAAATTTTGACAAAAATATGGAATTTTGAAATTTGATTGATTTTTCCAGCTTCTTCAGGAAATAATTTCTTTTTTTTTCATTTGAATGAAATAAATGGTTCAAACAAACTGCCACTTTAGGGACAAGCATACAGTTGGGGGCATAGTGTTTTACAAACACGCATTTCTAGTTATCTGGTAAAACTGTGGTTATTTCAGTGCCAAATGATGAATAGGTATCAGATTTGTGTAAGTATGTACATTCTATCACAATTTTTCAAGACAGGATACAAGATGGCTGTCAGCTTTCTTATAAAACACTGTATAGATGAAATAAGTCAAGGTTTTTCATATTTTTGGTTTTACTTTCAAGTTTTGATTCATACAATTAGCACTTTAACTCTCAGAACCATTGCTCAAGCTAGTTTGCCTTATCAAGATGCAGTGATTATCATATTCAAGATGGCATTCAAGTAGGCAGCCATGATTTCTCGCGCAAAACGAATTTGACATAGAATTGAGTTTTTAACATTTTCCCGCACTGAATACACTTTGCACTTAAAATTCATTACTCTAGACATTTTGCCTTATCAAGATAAAGGATAATAGAGCAAGTTTGTATTTTAATATTGTGTATTTCAAGATTTTGGAAGGTGAAAAGATAGCGAGTGCTGATAAAGATCTCAAACTAGGAACAAAAACAATACAACGGTTTGAAAGCAAATAACATACAAGCTTTAATGAAGAAACTTTTAAGATGTAGAAACTCAAGCAGAAGTATAACTGATCTTACAGTTGGTAATAATGAAGCAGTCGCTACCATCTTAACTATTACTAGAGTGAATGGACAAGAGGCAAGGTCATATCACATAGGCATAAACACATTAGCACATGAGTTTGCACTAGAGACAACCTTGATATTTGCAGATACCAATACAGGTGATATTCAAAGCAAGACGAAGAAAATATCACAAACAAAAGTATATGTGGGTCAAATAAAAAGAAAAGCATTTGTTCTATATCAGATGACTCGATCTGTCATTTTATATACTGTTCTACTAATGATCCGTCAAAGTACAATGTGGACATTTTCCAAACTAACCCAAATTAAAGTGAATGATGTTTTCCTGGTATTTGCTAGATAAAATGTTTGCACAACAATGTTATAAGACATGCAATTATTGTTCCCACAAAGTGTTGTACAGACAGTGATAGAAAACCAACAGTAGCTGATTAAACTTATTAGTTAATAAGTGTAGCAGACAATGAGAATTCTAAGTTGATAATTTAAAAGGGAGAAGATGACATGTACTTTCAGAAGTTTGCAAGGGTATTGTCATTCAAAGAAGTGCTATGAAAAGCACCCATGAAGAGGGGGGCACCCGTATGCAGCAAATGGTGTTGGCAGCACTTGAAAATCTGAAAAGGATTTCAGCCACTACAGATGTCACAGATGCATTTGTACTGTTATGTTTTCAGTACCTGACTCACAGACTAAGCATTGTTGTGGAAAAGTCATCACCAGTGAAAGAGGTCTGCCATGATTGATGTAGAGAAACAATAGGGAATAAATAAAGCTATTGATCCTTACCTGATTTAATTTAGTGTCCATGCCCTTTCGGAATGCGACACAGTCAGCTATTGTTATGTCATTAGTAATGGCATTGTTATCAAGGTATTGCAGGATGATTATTTACTTCCAATTCTGGGTGACACTGATGTCACATTATCTTTTATGGTTCAAGAATAAGCCGTGTGCTTCTACGTGCTGCGGTTGCTGCTGAGCAGGACTTGGTTGTACAATGTTCGTTCTTGCAATGACAACATTGTATGCATAAATGAACAGACAGTTGTGTTTGAAAATGTTTACATGTGATTTGAACATTTACATGTATCTTTCATACTATTATGTTGGTCTAAACAATCATTATGATGACCAATTTTACCTTTTTAGCTCACCTGAGCCGAAGGCTCACAAGGTGAGCTTATAGGATGGCCATGATCCGGCGTCCGTCCGTCGTCCGTCGTCCGTCCGTCGTCGTCGTCGTCGTCCACAATTTCAAAGATCTTCTTCTCTGAAACCGCTTGGCCAATCTAGTTGAAATTTTATGTGGAGCCTCCTTGGGTAGTGGCATTTCAAGTTTGATCGCGAAATCCAGGTCACATGACCAAGATGGCCGCCACGCCCATATATGGTAAAAACCCTTCAAAAATCTTCTTCTCCAGAACCGGTGGGCTGATTTCCACGAAACTTGGTATGTAGCATCGGGGACTTCAGCCCATCATAGTTTGATAAAATGATGACCCTTGGATGACCTTGACCTATTTTACGGCAAGGTCAAATTTGGAAACATAGGCTTTTACATGGTAAAAAGTGAAAACTATGGATTTTTTGAAAACTATTGCAGCCTGAGGCCTGAAAAGTGGTAGATGCAAACAACTAATGGAGTAGATGAAGGTATGTGATTAATTTAGGTCAAGGTCATCTCTTGACCTTGGCCAGTCTGTCGTCCATTCACACTTTTCAAAGATCTTCTTCTCTGAAACTGCTGGGCCAATCAAAGTGAAATTTTATGTGGAGCATCCATGGGTAGAGGAGATGCAAGTTTGATCGCGAAATCCAGGTCACATGACCAAGATGGCTGCCACGCCCATATATGGTAAAAACCACTCAAAAATCTTCTTCTCCAGAACCGGCAGGCCGATTTTCATGAAACTTGGTATGTAGCATTTGGGGCTTTAGCCCATCATAGTTTGATAAAATGATGACCCTAGGATGACCTTGACCTAATTTACGGCAATGTCAATTTCGGAAACATAGGCTTTTACATGGGAAAAAGTGAGAACTATGGATTTTTTGAAAACTATTGCAGCCTGATGCCTGAAAAGTGGTAGATGCAAACAACTAACGGAGAAGATGAAGGTATGTGATTAATGTAGGTCAAGGTCATCTCTTGACCTTGGCCAGTCTGTCGTCCATACACACTTTTCAAAGGTCTTCTTCTCTGAAACTGCTGGGCCAATCAAAGTGAAATTTTATGTGGAGCATCCATGGGTAGGGGAGACGAAAGTTTGATCGCAAAATCCAGGTCACATGACCAAGATGGCTGCCACGCCCATATATGGTAAAAACCACTCAAAAATCTTCTTCTCCAGAACCGGCAGGCCGATTTTCATGAAACTTAGTATGTAGCATCTGGGACTCCAGCCAATCATAGTTTGATAAAATGATGACCCTAGGATGACCTTGACATATTTTACGGCAATGTCAATTTTGGGAACATAGGCTTTTACATGGGAAAAAGTGAAAACTATGGATTTTTTGAAAACTATTGCAGCCTGATGCTTGAAAAGTGGTAGATGCAAACAACTAATGGAGTAGATGAAGGTATATGATTAATTTAGGTCAAGGTCATCTCTTGACCTTGGCCAGTTTGTCGTCCATACACACTGTTCAAAGATCTTCTTCTCTGAAACTGCTGGGCCAATCAAAGTGAAATTTTATGTGGAGCATCCATGGGTAGGGGAGACGAAAGTTTGATCGCGAAATCCAAGTCACGTTACCAAGATGGCCGCCACGCCCATATATGGTAAAAACCACTCAAAAATTTTCTTCTCCAGAACCGGCAGGCCAATTTTCGCGAAACTTGGTATGTAGCATTTGGGACTACAGCCCATCATAGTTTGATCAAATGATGACCATAGGATGACCTTGACCTATTTTACGGCAAGGTCAATTTTGGAAACATAGGCTTTTACACGGGAAAAGGCGAAAACAATGGATATTTTGGAAACTGTTGCAGTCTGAGACCTGGAAGTTGCTAGATGCAGACAACCAATGGAGTCAATTGAGGTAAGTAATTAATGAAGGCCAAGGTCATTTCTTGACCTTGACCCAAAGTCATTTAAATATCAAAATTAAAATTATGGTTTTCTCATAAATCACTGGGTTTTGAAACTATTGTAGCCTGAGACCTGAAACTTTGCAGATGCAGACAACTTATGAATTCAATAAAGGTGTGTGAGTATTCAAGGTCAAGGTCATTTCATGATGACTTAATACTCCAGGATCAGGCTTCAGGTGAGCGTTCTCAGGACCAATGGTCCTCTGGTTTCTTCTTCATGACTGGAAGACTTACATTGTGCTTTACATTGTGTAAAATTGTATTTTGTAAGATACATATTTATTTGGTTTGCGTGTATTGTGGTTTAACGCAATCAGTCATGTTGAGATGGAGCATTGGTATGAACCAGTACTATTATATTCAGCACCATGGAAAGGTTAGCATGGCTTTATACCATTGTACTGAAAAGAATCTATGACTGAAATTCTCAAACTTCTATGAGTTCCTTGAAATTCAACACCTATACCACTGTCCAGATTATGAAATAGGCACAAATTTACACACAATTTGATAAAATATGTACAACAAAGAGCGTACATTTTTTTTAAAATAAGGGTATTCCTTATGGCGCATCGGTTACCATGGCAATATGCGTGATACTTATATCTTTGTTTCATAAGATATTATATGTGTCTTGGATTGTTTTACAATATCAAAGCAGTTTGGCATAAATATCAGAGCATGCCAAATATTTCAAATTTATTTGGTTTTTAAATCTTAATTGCATACAATGTACTTTACTGCCCAGACCTCTTTTGTGTAATCCGCGCTCATATATGAGCTACTACTTGGCAAAATTTACGAAAACATCTAAGCTCTTAGCACTGAATAGATTATGGCCAAAATTAGACTGGACTGACATGATACACAAATGGATGACATGTATATTATTATGCAGGTTGCCAAAGAAACCAAGTATTGCACAGTTAATACAAGCGTAAAAATACATGAAATACAGTTTTGATGTTTTGACTACCATCTTGGATGCCATCCTGCATATTGTAATTAGATAATTGGTGAAAAAGACATGCCTCCATTTCTTAAAATGCTATGTCTTACACAAAATGTTTACATTAGCATAACATCTCAAATGTGAACAGGTAAAATTGTGTTTTTGTGCTTCTTATCATGGCCGCCATCTTGGATGCCATCTTAGTTTCTTAAAGCTACAAAAAATGCTATGACTTGTTTTGAAGTGTTATGTTTCATAACTTCTTTAACCATGTCTTACTCAAGAGCAAACCAATAAATCAGATCATAGATTTGTCACATACATGTATATGTAAAAATATTGGTTTTTGCTATTTCTTGCTTCCATTTTGGATACTGTCTTGAATATATCAAAATGCTCAATGATGCCAAAGTGGCATCACTTGCATTCTTCAAGGGCTAGGTCTGCTTAACAAGATTCAGTAAAGAAAAACACTTTAGCACTTAATTCCAGGTCCTTTCAGATCCAAAATATTGATTTTTGCTTTTTCTGGCTTCCATCTTGGACACCATCTTGAATATATCAAAATGCTCAATGATGCCAAAGTGGCATCACTTGGATTCTTCAAGGGCAAAGTCTGCTAAACAAGATTCAGTAAAGAAAAAAACTTTAGAACTCAATTCCAGGTCCTCTCTGAATTCAGCTCTTTTCTACCGGACTAGGTCCAGTGATTTTGCCAAATATCTTGACACTCAATTAGTATATTTTCATATTCTTCTTTCAGATTATGAGTACTTACAGGTCACTGTGACCTAATTTCACGGTTCAGTGATTTAGCCTTATATCTCGGCACTCAATTGGTATATGAACATACTTCCTTCACAATATGTTTGCGTATGACAAGACCTCTGACCACAAAGTAGTCCTAGATCACTGTGACCTAATTTCATGGTCCAATGATTTTTGCCTGTTATCTCGACACTAAGTTGTTATATTTGTTTTCTAATTTTGTAGGAATAAATTTTCTTGTGAATGTTACATGAATGTCAGGGATGGATAGACAATCTGTCTTGAGGGTCACTTTGGCATCACTAGGTGATGCCAAACTGTGACTCGTGGTACATATTTTCCATCCCTGACAGGCATGATAGATATTTTTTCTTGCACGCCTTAATGCAGTGACCTTTGATTTTTTTCATAACATTTAGTTTTGTGACGTTCTATACAACCAGTGTTAAAAAGGAACATATACAGGCAAGGTGAGGTAACAAGGGTGAGACAAATAGAATCCATCATGGGTGTTCAGTGGAAATAGGAAAATCCCAACCAGAGGGTCCACCGGTTCCAGTGGGTAACGAGGCTCGCAGAGTTTCCCACTGGAACTGGACCCGAGGGTTGGGATTTTCCTTTCTCCACTGTACACCAATGATCATTTCTTTTTCTTACATACTCAGATTTTATCCTTTTACCGGTAACTTCACCTGGTACTGTGCTTTAACCCTTGGGATGTTGTGCATATTACGGATATGACGTCAAATGTAAATAAATCGTTGTCAAAGTCAATAGAGATGTAGTTTGACGTCAAATGTAAACAAATGGTCGTCAAAGTCAATAGAGATGTAGTTTTTATTTGTTTTGAATATTCGCTGTGCATTAATACCACTTTTTTCTAGTTATGGTGAACGCCATTGCTGTAAGCAGTAGAAACGATCAAATTGTTGAATAATTCCATCTTTTTATGTAAGGTATGTAAGGAAAGCTCACACAGGGTAAAACGTAGGATTTCTCTATCTGGTGTGCGAGAAATGCCCATCTCAGGTAGCCTTAAAATTATATCATTAATGTAGTAAATATGACAGGTAGTCAGTATCACAACATTGTTGAAAAGCTACATACAAGGAAGTTGCAGTATCAGTACAAAGATTAAACCTTGTGTCAGGTGAACTTCAACATTATAAAGATCAACACTGTATAATGCATATATTTACTTGTAGATTTATCCTATATCAAAGAATCAAAATTAGTGTTGATTGTTATTTCTTTGAGCCTTTAGTAACTGAGTAGATCTGATCAGTGCATTTGTTTCCACTATAGAGTCTTGTTTCATTTATGAGTTTGATCTCTGGCTTCTCCATCTTTCAGATGAGGTTTTAAAAGTAGATACTGTCTCCACCTTAGCTGTTGAGTGGGGCGTAAAACAAGGAACAAACCAACCCTTTCATTCCTAATACTGCAAGACTTATTGATCATCTTTTGCTGTTCAGCCTGGTCTTTGTCAGAATTGGTTACATTAACCCCAGACAGATTTTCTCATGGTGTGACTTGGACTTTTTGACCTGACCAAGACATGAAAAGATCACTTATTAAACACTTAGAAGGGCTGAGCCTGCTCAGGTATAGAGATTATGCTATTCCTTTCTTAAAAGATCCTATTTGTTACCTAGGCCTGGGTAGTTTTTCGTGTAAGTAATAATTATTATTCCAGGATCTATTTGTACATAGTTTTTCTTTTATAAAGCATCTTTAATCGTTTGGCAAAAGTCAGAATCCT
Organism: Rugalucina vietnamica; assembly: GCA_964017185.1. NCBI lineage: Eukaryota > Metazoa > Mollusca > Bivalvia > Lucinida > Lucinidae > Rugalucina > Rugalucina vietnamica. The sequence goes on along the minus strand of OZ024874.1, from coordinate 33,364,631 downwards.
TTGACATTTTGAACTGACTTAGTCGTTTTCAGGCAATAATATACCCAATTTTGCCTCTCAAAACAAACCTAGCGAGAGACCTGATTTATTTTCATTTAATTTGAACCATATTTACACGCCTACACAATTTATAGTCTACATTGTATATACATGTATATGACAGCTCACTGTAATCTGATCGGGTGGGAATTTGGGCGGGGCCCATTACTGGATAACCGCTCAGAGGGTCTGACAGAGCCAGGCCAGGAAAAGTGGTTCAAGTCAAACTATTTATTCATACAAGACATAGTTGTTAAGCTTTGCCTGGAGACACAAGCAGCCCATTGATTTCTCACAGCCCCATTACACCCTGTATACCGTACCTTGATGCAACCAAATTTATTATGGCACAGATTGATGCAACATTTCACGAAGGTAGGGGGGAATGGTGAACGGTTAGTTGATGATTATGTCAATTTTACAGGCATTAATGCGAAGATGTCTGGGTCGTGACTTTGTGGGAAAACAAAGTAAGGATGCCTTCAGTTTTTGCCAAAAGTAGTTTGTTACAAAACCTTACTTTGTGTCAGAAATTATATATTTCATTGAAGGAATATGCTACCAGAAACACAGAAATTGATTACGTTTGCTATTATAAATTATTTGAATCCTTCACCATCGTTTGTAAATATCAAAGTTTCGGCATATACCGGAATCATTCCTTGTTTCATACCACCAAAAGACAATCGTGAACTCTAGCTAACTTTTGCACAATATGGTGTTAACACACCTAGGTTGGATTGTTTGGGAAGCAACGTACGTCAGAGAGTTCATTGCTTTGATGCAACGTACGTGCATGATGTTATATGATGCTTTACATAGATCCTGCCAATGATGCCCCTGGGGCTCAAAATGGCCCTACCCCAACATTAGCTCCCATATACTTACAATGGGAAAAGCATACAAGAAACCACGAGTCCTGGACCTTTTTAGCTCACCTGAGTTTAAGGCTCAGGAGGTGAGCTTATAGTATAGTAGTCAAGCCGGCCTCCGTGTGTGCATCCGTCCGTCCATCCACATTTTCAAACCCGAATATCTCTTAAGACAACAAGGCCATTCATGATCAAATTTTATCTAAAGCATCATTGAGGAGGGGGAAAGGTTGTAATAGGTTTTGAGCCAGGTCGGATCAGAACTCTGGTTTCCATGGCAACAGATAGCTCCCATAAACTTACAATGGGAAAAACATAAAGAAAAATCTTCCTTCTCCGAAACCACAAGGCCCAGAGCTTTCATATTTTGTGTGTAGCAATGTATACTGGTCCTCTTTATAAATCCTGCCAACCGTACCCCTGGGGTCCATACAGGCCCCGCCCAGAGGGTTTCATGGGAAAAACATAAAAAAAATCTTCTTCTCCAAAACCACAAGACCCAGAGCTTTTATATTTTGTATGTAGCAGTGTGTAGTAGTCCTCTTTATAAATCCTGCTAACCTTGGGGTCAAAAATGGCCCCACTTTGGGGGTCATTAGCTCCCATAGACTTACAATGGGAAAACATAAAAAAATCTTCTTCTCCGAAATCACAAGGCCCAGAGCTTTCATATTTTGTGTGTAGCAATGTATAGTGATCCTCTTTATAAATCCTGCCAACCGTGCCCCTGGGGTCCATACAGGCCCCGCCCTGAGGGTGTCATGGCTTCTTCTCCGAAACCACAAGGGCCAGAGCTATCATATTTTGTATGTAGCAATGTATACTGGTCCTCTTTAGCTCGACTGCACGAAGTGCATAGAGCTATTTCAGTCACCCCGGTCGTTCCCGTTCCCGTGCGCGTGCGTGTGCGCGTGCGCCTCACACTTGCGTTAAAGTTTTCAAGAAGTCCATATATTGACAACCACTCATCAGAAAGCATTCATACTTGGACCATAGATACCCTGTAGGGTTAGCTTTCATTCCATGGCATCGGGCCCCTGGGTCCAGGCCAGGGGGTGGGGCTGGAGGTTAAAATCTAGAACACCTTCAAAAATGGCAATTCTTGTGTTAAAGTTTTCTAGAAGTCCATATCTTGACAACCACTCATCAGAAAGCATTGATACTTGGGCCATTGACACCCTGTAGAGTCGGCTTTCATTCCATGGTTTCAGATCTCTGGGTCTTTGCCAGGGGGTGGGGCTAGAGGTTAAAATCTAGAACACCATTAATAATAATGGCTTTTCTTTGATATAGTATTCTAGAAGTCTATATCTTGAACACTTTTTATCAGAGGGCTTTCATACTCGGATCATAGGTACCCTGTAGGGTTGAGTTTCATTTCATGGCATCGGATCTCTGGGTCCATGCCTGGGGGGTTGGGGCTGGGGCTGGAGGTTAAAAACTAGAACACTGTAAAAAATAGATGTACTGCTGTGTCACTTTTACAAGGAGTCCATATCTTGACAACTTATCATAAAGCATTCATACTTCATACACTTTAGGTTCCATGACATCGGACCTCTGGGTCGGAGTTGGGGGCGGGGCTAGAGGTCAAAATCTAGAACTCCCTGAATTGTTTATTTTCTTTTTATTTCTTAATAGAAACAACTTAGGAAAATGGTTATTCATTCATCTTTTGACTTTGTGACACTGACTTGTGTGTCATGACGGTATACTTTCCATGGTTCAGTGATTTTGCCTTATATCTTGACACTCAATTAGTATATTTTCTTACTTCTTTCAGATTATGAGTGAGTACGACCAGGCCTTTGACCCCTATATACTTATAGGTCAGTGTGACCTAATTTCACGGTTCAGTGATTTTGTCTTATATCTTGACACTCAATTAGTATATTTTCATACTTTTTTCAGATTATGAGTGAGTATGACCAGACCTTTGACCCCAATATACTTATAGGTCACTGTGACCTAATTTCACGGTTCAGTGATTTTGCCTTATATCTCGGTACTCGAATGGTTTATGAACAAACTTCTTTCAAAGTATGTTTGCGTAGACCTTTGACCCTGAAGTAGTCCTAGGTCACTGTGACCTATTTCATGGTTCACTCAATTAGTATATTTTCATACTTTTTTCAGATTATGAGTGAGTATGACCAGACCTTTGACCCCAATATACTTACAGGTCACTGTGACCTAATTTCATGGTTCAGTGACTTTGCCTTATATCTCGGCACTCAAGTGGTTTATGAATAAACTTCTTTCACACTATGTTTGCGTTTGACAAGACCTTTGACCCTTAAGTAGTCCTAGGTCAATATGACCTAATTTCACGGTTCAGTGATTTTCCTTTATATCTCGGCACTCAATTGGTATATGAACATACTTCTTTCATGATATGTATGAGTATGCCAAGACCTTTGACCGTAAAGTATTCCTGGGTCACTGTGACCTAATTTCATGGTTCAGTGATTTTGCCTTATATCTCCACACTCAGTTGGTATTTTTTCATACTTCTTTCTGATTATGAATGAGTATGACCAGACCTTTAACCCAAACATACCTATAGGTCACTATGACCTAATTTCATGGTTCAGTGATTTTGCTTTATATCTCAACACTGAATGGGTATATGATCATATTATATTTCTTTCACATTATGAGTAAGTATCACTAGACCTTTGACCCTGAAATACTTATAGGTCAGTGTGACCTTATTTCACGGTTCAGTGATTTTGCCTCGTGTCTTGGCACTCAGTTGGTATATGAACACACTTCTTTCACAATATGAGCGAGACCTTTAAATCTTAGGTAGTTATAGTTAACTTTCATGGTTCAGTGAATTTGCCTTATTGCTTCAAAGCAAAAAGATGTATGAGCATAATGCAGGGTTCCCACGCTACCGGGAATTCGGGAAAGGTCCGGGAATTAGTAAAACGGTGTTCCAGGTCATGAAAAGTCCTGGAATCTGTAATTTTCATCATTTTTCCGTGAATCGTCCGGGAATATGGTTTGCCCTGGAAATGTCAGGCCCAGTAGTGAAGCGGCTTAGTGGGTGATTTTGAGGAAATACTTCAGTTGATGATACAAGTATGAAATTTTCACCATATGTTCTTTACATGACACACATTAAGTTCTGATCCCTGGCCACTTGAAATTCCGCCATATTTAAGATGGCCGCCCAAAAACAAGATGGCCGACAGTTGTGAAAGCCGTACATATAGTAAATTGCTCATATCTTAGGTTCTTATCATCATAGAACAATAATATTGATACCAAAATGAAGGTAAATGATTGCTCTTTCAAATTAAGTTTCAATATGCAAATTACCTAATTTGCATATTTATGAATATTAATGAGATCTTACTTTTTTGGCTAAAAATTGAGGAAAAAACACATCTAATTTTCTGAACGATGTAAAGTGTTAAATGAAATGGATAACTGTGGCTTTGATATTGCTAGACCATTAATTATCATAAATTGACAAAAGCTAATTAGCATGTTTATGAATATTCATTTAAGAATATTTCAAGACTTTGTATGTCCTTACCTATCAGTTTGGTTTAGAAAGTTCATACAGTAAAGTGCTCATATCTTTGGTCCTGGTCATAATAGAACAACAATATTAATACCAAAATGAAGCTAAATGATTGTTATTTCAAATAGGGTTCAAATATGCAAATTACCTCATTTGCATATATATGAATATAAATGAAGTTTTTGTTTTGCTAAAAACTTGAAAAAAAATCACATCTTATTCACTGAACAAAGTAAAATGTTCATGTTGTAGAGTGTCTATAAATATCACCTTCATTGTAAAATAAATGTCATTAATATAAGATCTATGCCATTGTGCTTTCCTTCAAAAGGTGTGAGCTTAGTCTTGAAAAATGTAATTTATGCATTACAAACAACATCATTCCAATTTGTTACTATGACCTGTGCATAATTCTGCACAAGAATAAATTTATCTACAAGGAACCCAAATATTTCGTTTTGTTTTCAGCTTATTTGATGAAGTTGTTCCATGATTTTGGAGGTCTGCAGTTACCAATTACCTTTCGGTATACACCTGTTACTATTTTCTGCCTGGTCTCATCGTTGAGACTATCTTGGCGATAAATAAATAAAAAACCAACCTGGAATGATTTCTGGCATATGACTCAATATGAGGTACGATCGCCTCCTTGGCCTAACCTTCAAAAACTTCTAATGCTCCGGGTTAGACTACTGTTACCATGTGTATTTGGAGAAAGCCTTTAGCTAAGAACTTGCAAGTATGCTGTCACCCATTCTGGTACGCTTGAAATGAGCCGTACTGGCAATTATAAATTATGATTTTTTATTTAACTGATTGATGTGTTTATCAAATACAAGAGAAGCACTTGGGCACTAACAAGCTGCTCTACATGGCCGTCGTTGATCCGAGTCCTGAGGGATGTAATCTGGTGGGCAATGCGAAACTAAGAATTGACGAATGACTAGTGCGTCTGGTCCAGTCTATGTATAAGATCATGAGAAGCAGGGTTAGAGTGGGCAGTGGATACAGTGAGGAGTTTGGTGTCAAGGAAGGTGTTCATCAGGGCTCTGTCCTTAGCCTGCTACTCTTCATCATTGTGTCATAGGCTTTATCCAGGGAGTTCCGCACAGGCTGCCCTTGGGTTCTGCTGTACGCAGATGACTTATGATATGACACTGTCGAGTCCATGGAAGAACTAAATGTTAAGTTGAAGACTTTGAAAGCAGAGATGGAGAGGACAGTTCTTTGAGTGAACATAGGGAAGACAAAGATCATGGTCTCTGGCCTCAATCTGAACCTTCTGAAAAAAATCTGGAAAGAATCCCTGTGGCGTCTGTCAGACAGGTGTAGGAAGAAATGCTTCTGTGGTGGATGCTTGTCCTGGGTCCACAGGAAATGCAGTGGAATCAAAGGCTCCTTGCGCCGTGATCCCGATTTCAGCTGCGCTGGCTGCCTACGAAAGGCGCGTCCCTGTGAAGGAGGTTCTAGTTGATGACGAAACAGTTAAGGCTGTACCAGAGTTATTTTATCTGGGAGACATGCTTTCTGCTGGCGGAGGTTGTGAACTGGCTGCAGTCACGCACTGCATATCGGCTTAGGGCAAGTTCCGCCAACCACTCCCTCTCCACACCAATCGTAATCTGCCACATTTGACCAGAGGTCGAATGTATCCAACTTATGTACTGCCACATGCAGCAGAAGCATGGGCAATGACTTGCTACTCTTTGTCGCCTGCAGCGCAATGACCGTGCAATGATGTGCTGGATCTGTAATTTCAAGGCGAATGATGAAGTAAGCTCAGACTCCCTTCTCTCAAAGCTTGGACTTCAGGATATAGATGTAGTGCTTCGCTCCAGTAAGAGGAGACGGTATGGACATGTACAGCTCCGTTTCATTAACAACATACCCCTGCAATGTCGCAAAATAAATTGACCCCGCACCCTGCATTGCATGGCTCATTGCTGGATGGTTATTAGTCTGGCCTGGATGAAACTTCTACAATTTGTGTATACATTTATGTGTGTTCAACTGGTAGTTTGTTTATATTGATCGTGAGCAGTCCGATTGGACAGGAAGCTGTTTTCGGCATGTACCAAACTTCCGACAGAATTAATGTCATGTTTTCAGCTTTCGGCGATTGGTATTATGTAAGTACTGTGAATACTGCCACTTTCTGACCTGAGTGTTATTCATTGACATCTATTTGATATACATTAAAACTTGCACCGCATTCGCAATACATATAAAGTTCATAAAAAATGATTAAATAGACGCTATTTCCTTCATTACAGACATATTTCAAGGAAGCAAAACTGCTCTTAATGTCTACTTCCATCTAAGTGTGCTCTCGCGCGTTTAATATTTGATTCGTTGAAGTTTCTCTTGGATGATTACTAATATAAGCCGTCTTGTTAAAATCACCAGTCACACTATTTCAATCAATTGTATTCAAAAACCATCAAATGTCCTTAATAAATATATGTTTAAGAATGTCATTACATAACTTAAAACATTGTCATAGGCAGGTACACATTGCATTAGATACAAGGCTATCATAACTCTCTTTAAATAATCATGTGAACTGTTAATGATATTCTCAGATGTCCAGTTTTTAAATTTGATAAACTTTCAGACAATTTATGTGCTGAAAACATGCATTTGCATGGTAGCATTATACAGGGTAGTAGGTACAGTTAGATATTTCATTTCTACTTCAGTACTTTAGCGAATGTGATGTAAGTTTTAAGGTATCTCCAATAGATGCCAATGAACAACATTCATGTCAGAAACTGGCAATATTCCGTGACAGTACTTACATAATACCAATCGCCGAAAGTTAAAAACTTGACATTAAATCTACAAAAATTTTGGTACACGCCGAAAGCAGCTTCCTGTCCAATCGGACTGCTCACAATCAATATAAACAAACTACCAGTTTAACACACATAAATATATACACAAATTGTAGAAGTTTCATCCAGGCCAGACTAATAACCATCCAGCAATGAACCATGCAATGTAGGTTGCGGGGTCAATTTATTTTGCGACATTGCAGGGGTATGTTATTAATGAAACGGACCTGTAGAGCGCATTAAAGGCTTTATTTCTCAAGTACGCAAGCTAAATTAGTTGCAAAGCATAGATCCGGCAAGCTTAGGAAATCATGGGATGAAGTGTTATTGGACGATGAATAGAAGGTTACAATGGATACTGCCGATCCGTAGAATCGCTCAGAGTGGAGAGGCCGTCTAAGAATACAAATAAAACTGAGATGCTTTAAGAGCAGTGAGTATATTTGTGAGAAAGGTGATGGGCCATACCGCGGTTTCGGCTATTCAAGCCTCTTCAGTGACCCTTTAGATTTGGCAACATGGAGCCAAAGCGAACTTTTGCAACTTTTAAGAGAAGGAGATTTGTCAAACAAGTCCAACCCTCAGGTGAGGACAAAGGACTATAAAAAGGATATGATGATTATATGATCAGTCGACAGACTTAGAAGATACAAGCAAATAATTGATGGGAAATAATTTGTGGGAAGCTCACTACAAACATAAATTGTCAATTTTTAGTTAAAATATATGCATAGGTACGCACTATAGGGATCAAACATGCGTTTTTATATGATTAATACATTTTGATATTCAGTTAGCCATTGAACACGTGCGAGCTTAGAAAGAAAGTACAATGACATATATCTTGTATTAATGACATTAATTTTACAATGAAAGTGATATTTATAGACAATTTACAGAATTTGAAGTATTTAAAAATGAATATTCATGTAATATGCTAATTGGCTGTTGTTAGTGTATGATTCTTTATGGTGTAGAAATATCAAAGCCACAGTTATCAATCTCATTTAACATTTTACATCATTCAGAGAATGGGATGTGATTTTTTTTTTTTTTTCAAGTTTTTTGGCAAAACAATAAGACCTTTTAATATTCATAAATATGCAAATGAAGTAATTTGCGTATTTGATCTCCGTTGGAATGAACAAACATTACGCTTTATTTTAGTATCAATACTGATGTTCTATGATAAACAGAACCTAAGCTATAAGCAATTAACTACCTAAGCTATAAGCAATTAACTGTATGAATTTTTTAAACTTAACTGATATATATAAGGGCATACAAAGTCTTAAAATGTTTTGAAATGAATATTCATGAACATGCTAATTAGCTTTTGTTAATTTATGATAATTTATGGTCTAGCAATATCAAAGCCATAGTTATCCATTTCATTTAACATTTTACATTGTTCAGAATATAAGATGTGTTTTTCTCAATTTTTAGCCAAAATAATAAGATCTCATTAATATTCATAAATATGCAAATGAGGTAATTGGCATATAAGAACTTTATTTGAAAGAGCAATCATTTAGCTTCAGTTTGGTATCAACATTATTGTTCTATGATGAAAAAAACCTTAGATATGAGCAATTTACTACATATACTCCTTTCACAACTGTCGGCCATTTTGTTTTTTGGCGGCCATCTTGAAAATGGCGAAATTTCAAGTGGCCAGGGATCAGAATTTAATGTGTGTCATGTAAAGAACATATGGTGAAAATTTCATGCTTGTATCATCAACTGAAGTATTTTCTCATTAAGCAGCTCCACTACAGAAAGAAGTGTAAGATTTAAAGCGGCGAACAAGTGAACAATAAAATAGGTAATATCGATCGTTGTTGATCATATTTTTGGCCGCGACGCTATATTCCGGTCTTTTTTGCGGTACCGTCTTATATACAGCTGGGATGGGGCTTTCATACACAACCCAACAAGGGAAATAATCGGTTTGGCCGAGGGAGTCAGAATACACACGGATCAAAGTTAACGCGGATTTCGAGAAAAGGTTTGTTTAAACATAGTTTCTCAAAGTTAAGAATGTGCAAAGTCAAATCCTTACTCCCAATTTCCGAGGTCCGCTGTTTCAGATAAGAAAAACTGTTTCTTGTTGCGAGTTATAAATTTGACGATCCTGGAAAAGTCCTGGAATTTTGTTGTGATCAGACCTTGAAAATTGCTCATTTGGCCTGGAAATGTCCTGGAAAAGTCCTGGAATTTGGTTTTGACAAAAGCGTTGGTACCCTGATAATGCTTTGGGTTACTGGTCGGGTTTGGCCTTATGTTTGACAAAGGTCAGAAGCAGTCGAGCACGCTGTCCTGCGACAGCTCTTATTATAAATCCTGCCAACCGTGCCCCTGGGGTCCATACAGGCCATGCCCCAGGCATGTTGTTACCTACCATAGACTTATAATGGAAATTCATGAAAAAATCTTCTACTCTACAGCTGCATGACACAAAGGTTGTATATTTGATGCAACAATGTCATGTGGAGCTCTACATAAATCTTGCCAATCATGCCCATAGGGTCAAATATGGCCCCACACCGGGGGTCATTATAGGACCCTGACCTTGAATGATGAACCAGAATAAGGGCAAGAGGATACACAATCCAGACAAGAGCTATTCTGCTGATGTAAGTAGGGTTTCAAGATCACATGACCAAGATGACCACCATACTCATATATGACTGTACTTGTTGACTCACATGTCTGCGATCGTTGCCCTTGGGCTACTTGTATATTTTGTGTGTAGCAATGTTCAATAATCCTCATTTTAAATCCTGCCACCTGTGCTACAGGCCACACCCCAGTGCAGGGGTCATTAGAGGTCATTAGCTCCCCTACAAGTAAAGTTGTCCAGATTAGGTGAGCGTTTACAGGACGTTTGATCCTCTGGTTTCTTTCTTCCTGGTTTAAGCAATAGCCTAAGATTACTAAGATTTGGATTTGTTTTCATTTTGTATTTTCTTCCTGTTTTTGATACTGAGATATCAAATACTGTTTTGTAACACAGTCCAAATTTATTTTTAAGTTCTATTTATTTTTAAGCTTTTGTCACATTTGAATAGAAATTTATATATTTAGCATTTTAGTGTTTTTATACAGTTTTGCTAATTATTTAACATTGAATTTGTTAGATAAATTATAATACACTGTGGTTATCCTAGGGAAGAACAGTTACTGTATTGGAAAGAAGATAATTTGTCTGATCATAAGATTAGGGAATGATTTCTGTGTGTAAAAGAAAATTGTTTCATAATATTGAGGAATGGATTCCAGCAGAAGGTTTTTCACAACAAGGAAGAAATTTACTCTAAAACTCCCTTCAAATGAGGTTAGCTCTCTTTTTTATTAGATCGACTGCACGAAGTGCATAGAGCTATTGCAGTCACCCCGGTCGTCCACGTTCCCGTGTGTTTGCGCGTCACACTTGCGTTTAAGTTTTCTAGAAGTCCATATCTTGAGTCCTTGACAACCACTCATCAGAAAGCATTCATACATGTACTTGGATCATAGATACCCTGTAGGCTTAGCTTTCATTCCATGGCATCGGGCCCTTTGGTTTTCTAGAAGTCCATATCTTGACAACCACTCATCAGAAAGTATTGATACTTGGGTCATTGATACCCTGTAGGGTTGGCTTTCATTCCATGGCATCCGATCCCTGGGTCCATTTCAGGGGGTGGGGTTAGAGGTTAAAATCTAGAACACCATTAATAATGGATTTTATATGGTATAGTATTCTAGAAGTCTTTTATCTTGAAAACCTTTTATCAGAGGGCTTTCATACATGGACCATAGGTACCCTAGGTGGGGTTGAGTTTCATTTCATGGCATCGGATCTCTGGGTCCATGCCAGGGGGTTAGGGCTAGAGGTTAAAAACTAGAACACTGTAAAAAATGGATGTACTGCTGTGTAACTTTTACAAAAAGTCCATATCTTGACAGCAACTTATCATAAAGCATTCATACTTCATACACTTTAGGTTCCATGACATCGGACCTCTGGGTCGTAGTCAGGGGGGTGGGGCTAGAGGTCAAAATCTAGAACTCCCTGAGATATTTTTTTTCTTTTTATTTCTAAGTAGAAACAATTTAGGAAGATGGTTGGTCATTCATATTTATGCTCCCAACTTTGGAAAAGTTTGGAAGGGCATATTGCTTTCGGCTTGTCTGTTCGTTTGTTTGTCTGTCTGTACGTTTGTGCATCTGTTACACAATTTTTAAACTTCTCAAGGGTCCATGCTAGGGATTGGAAATTTTATGTTTGAATTCCTCATGAGAAAATAGTTGACCCGTATTTTTTATCATGTCCGAATTATGCCCCTTTTCTGAGTTATGTCCCTTTGAAAACAAAATTTGAAAGTCTTGTGTGCAAAATAGCTCAAGAAGTATTTGAGCTAGAGCCTTCATATTTGGTAAATTGGTTGGGGCTGAGGAGTAGATCACCTGATTAACTTTTGTGAACTTTACCGCAAATTTTGACAAAATTACGGAATTTTGAAATTTTGATAATTTTTTCAACTTTTCAGTGAAATTTGAAACTTTTGAAATTTTTAAACGGTGAATGCTAGGGGTTTTGAAATTTCATATACATGTTCCTCATGAAAAAATAGTTGACACATATTTTTTTTCATGCCCAAGTTATGCCCCTTTTCTGAGTTATGTCCCTTTGAAAACAAAATTTGAAAATCTTGTGTGCAAGATATATCAAAAAGTATTTGAGCTAGAGCCTTCATAATTTGGTATACTGATTTTGGCTGAGGAGTAGATCACCTGATAAACTTTTGAGAACTTCACCTCATATTTTGACAAAAATTACGCAATTTTGAAATTATGATTGATTTTTCCAATTTTCGGTGAAGTTTGAAATTAGCTAGAGCCTTCATATTTGGTATATTATTTGAGGTGGAGAAGAAGATCACCTGATTAACTTTTGAGGACTTGAGGATTGTGACGTGACGTTGAGTAAACAAGTCGTATTTTTAAGAAGATTCGCTTAAAATATGAAAAAATAAAATAATTCAAGAGAAGAGGAGATGAAGAAATCAGAAAGGGTTTTATAATTGTGTTATTGTATATGGACTGTTCATCGGTGGAAGTTTATGGACGGGAGTTTGGTGTGAATTAGAAAATCTTTGTGTTTTAGATTCGCTATTCTGTGGATAGAGTAACGGAAAGGAACAGACAAAGTTTATAGAGGTATTTACCATTTAAATACATTCTCAACATTGGCATTATATAAATTAGAAGTTCCGAATCTGAACATGAAGCCGAAGAATTCTAATCTTAACTATTATGCCGTAGCCAAAGGCAGGTCTACGGGAATATTCAATTCTTGGAGTGAGTGTCAGCGGCAAGTTGACGGTTTTAAACATAATAGCTTCAAAGGGTTTTGTACGATGGAAGGGGCGATTGATTTTATGAGGAAGGCCGGGATTGCGATAGATGATATAGACGTGGTAGAGGAAGAGGGAGACGTTTTACTGAGGAAGCCGCTCAGCGCTGTAATGCAAAATTACGTCAGTGACGTCGCGGCGTCAAATAAAAACGGCGCCGAAGAGAGTGCTGCAAACTGCGACGCTAAAGATAACATTGAATCACAAGGAACTGAAATCGGAACCGTAAGCATTGACGGAAGTTGTAAAGGGAATGGAACTGGACATGCTATTAGTGGGTTCGGCATCTACTGGGGTCCAAATCATCCATACAATATCAGCGAAAGAATTTCTAAGACAGAAAATCAGTCTAATCAAGTAGCAGAACTGACAGCTGCAGTGAGAGCAGTAGAACAGATACGTGAAAAGGGTTTTAAAGAGATGAATATTCAGACAGACAGCATGTATGTGTGCAACGGGATTACGTCGTGGGTCAGTAAATGGTTGAACAACGGATGGAAGACAGCACAAGGGAACGAGGTGAAGCATAAAGAGCTATGGCAGAGGCTGCATGAACAATGTAAATTGGTGACTATACACTGGAAGCATGTCAAAGGTCACGCTGGCAACCCAGAAAATGAGGCGGCTGATCAATTAGCGAATACGGCAACGGATGAGAACATGAATGCGGCTACTAGTGAGACCACGGAGAAAGAGCATAGATCGACAACCGTAACTGAACAGGGAATCTCAGAATCAAAATTGAAGACATCTAGTTCACAGACTTACCCAGCTAAAATGGAACTCCAGATGGAGGAACTCCTGTCAGCCTTTCACGCCATGGAATCACAAGTTTTAAATGTTGTAAAGCGGTCTTACGAAGATCAGAAAGAAAGTGATCCAATGGTCAACACAACAGAAATAGCCAGACTGCAAGATAAAGTGGTACAGCTAGAGGACATGTTGAAAAAAGAAAGAAAGGATAAGGAAAGGGTCGAGAAAGAGCTCAGAACTATATCAGACAAATACAATGTTCAAGAAAAGAGAGGAGATCAAATTCAGGAATTTGAAGAGAAACAGCGTAAAATGAAAGTCCAAATACAACAATTGCAAGAACAGGTTCAGAAAGAAAAGTCTCTGGTGAAGTTACAAGAAGAATCATTAAGCTCATTGCGAAAGATGTCCGAATCAACGAAGACTGATTTGGAGTTCATGGCTAGCCGTTTGTCACAATCTAATGAGGAAATACAAAATCTACAAGAAAAGAATGCATGTTTGACTGAATCAGAAATGAAGCTTCAAGGAGAAATAAAAGAGTTGAAGCGACAAATATGTATGCGCGATGATCAGCTACAACTGCTACAGGAAGATGATGGTTTTCAAGAGGTTTCGCAAAAGAGAAAGAAAGTAACACCAGATGACAGTCAAAGTAAAGAGAAAATCTTTAATCAGAATGTTACAAACGAGGTTGTGGTAGTAGATGGTGATGATAAGGATGAGATTGTTGAGGACACGAGACATAAAGCGCCAATCGCAAGGGTTACAGACAAACAGGAAGAAAATGCTGATGTTCTAATCATAGGTACTTCTATAATTAAAGATGTTGACCCTGGTAGAATGTTCAGAGACAGAAAAGTAATAAAGCAGGTTTTAGAACAGAAGACGATAGAGGGTGCGAAGAAATATATAGACAGCTTAAATGGAGAGTTCAAGGTTATTCTGCTGCAAGTTGGGTCTAATGACTTAGAAAAAAGTTCTCCGGACGACGTAGAACGAGGGATCGCAGAGATAATTGAACTCTTGAAAGTGAAGCAGCCAAACGCGAAGATACTGGTATCCGGAATACTGCCTCGTTGGAAGAAGTATGCGGTAGATGGGATGAACTTTAAGAACAAGAAGAATGCATTAAATGACAAAATGAAAGCTTATACTGATTGTACGTTCTGTCCGCAAGATAATTTCGGCAGACATATGTTCTACGACGGGACCCACCTCAACACAGAAGGCACTGCTCAGCTTGTAAGTAATTACAAGTTTATGATCGGGAAAACAACGGCTGGGCCTAAACGTGGAGATCTTCAAACCTACGCTGAGAAAGTCAACAAGCCTGGAACTCGACGAGCGGTTATGGCATACGGGCAAAGGGCTAACGAGAATGGTCAACGCGGTGGTTACAGGGCGAACGAGGCACGAAGACATCTCAACGTATACCAGAGACATTCGTATACTGAACAGAAGTCCGGTCGGGTACAGAGTGATGGTGCTGATAAACTACAGTCATTGGTTAAATTGCTCAAGGACTTGATTTCCACTTAGATAATATAGATTTACAATACATATTTTTTTTTTTTTTTTTTTTTTTTTTTTTTTTTTTTTTTTTTTTTTTTTTAAGGAAGATAATTGTAATGCAGACCCAAGTGTTTTAACATTACAGTAGTTTCCCTTCAGTTGTATCAATGCATATACTTAAAATCAATACTTTTATCGAGTTTAAAATTCAATGAGTCACGTCATGAGTGGATCGGACTTTTGCATTTGCGAAAACAGGGGCGCGGATCAGCTGTGTAGTAACATCATAGCTGATCGGTGCCTTTATTTTTGCTACGCGGATAGTACAATTCCTCCTTTACCTATTTTCAGGGTGTCAGGCTTCTGGCATTCTTTTGTGTCTGTGCAGGCCGGTTTGCGTCGGACCTGGTTGGATACTCGAAGACCGGTTTTCTCGCGTCGCGGCTCAAATATTGTTAACTTATAGTCATAATGGTAAACTCTCCTGTTTAAATCTCAGTTCAAACCGGTCATTTCCATATACTAGTAATGTACCATGTAATCCTTTGAATGTCATTTCAGTATACTAGTTTTTGATACAGGTACATAAAGTTAATTTTGGGTCGTTATAAGCGTCTAAGATCAGCGAAGACACAAACCAGCATATACAAGCTAAAGCTAAGATGGTTTGCTTTACATACATGAAGCCAATGAATTTTGTACCGCAGTGAGCATGGAAACGAAGGTTAGCTGTGAGGCCCTGTGCGTGCTAAACGCATTTTATTTGTGCTCATTTGTTTTAGTATGCGGCTAAAATGGGATTCATGATCCTATGTACATTTACTATAACACATGTATGAAAAAAAAAAAAAAATGCATAATTATATGGTATGGATTGGCTTAAGTTTCCACATACGCTGATCGGTGCCTTTGCTGGTCGTATAAAGTGAGTGTTCTGTATGTGTTTAAAAGTCCGAGGAGACGAGTTTTACAATTTTGTAAATAGTTGCTATGAATAGCGGTTTTTCTTGTAGAGAACGTTTATTGAAATTGTATACGATGCACCTTTTTTGTTGACTTCTATCTTTTCTTCTTCTCTTTTATATCATGATGATAGGAAGCAATACGAATACGACAACTAGTGCTCAATTTACCATTAAACACCGTTTGCAGTTGGGTCATTGGAATTTGAATGGATTAATGTCAAAACAGTTTGGTCTTAAATTAGAAAACGAGGACGTTTTAAAAGTAATAAACAGCTGCCATATATTTGGCGTAACTGAGACACATTTATTACCATCTAATGGGAAACAGCTCGTCGGTTATAAAGACTTTCATTCGTTTTGCAAACAAGGAAAAAGAAAGAATTATAATAGTGGGGGATTGTCTGTTTATATAAGAGATGAAATTTTGGATGGGGTCTCGGTTAAACATGGCGAGACGCCAGATTTTATTTGGGTAGAATTAAAAAAACAGTACTTTAACTTACAGGAAAATGTTTACATTGGTTTTGTATATATCGCTCCTGTGAACTCGAATGTAAATGATCGCGACTGTACGGCTTATGAATCTCTGGAAAAAGATATTTCAAAGTTTAGTTTAAAGGGAGATGTAATGCTTTTAGGAGATTTTAACAGTAGGGTATCTAGAATGTCTGATTATATTAATGATGATGATAAGCATACACCAATACCAGATACATATATAAGTGACGAATGCGAGAATTTATTAGTAAGGCAAAACGAGGATATTAATACAAATGAATATGGAAAACAATTATTGTCATTATGTCAGGAATACCAACTCAGAATTTTAAATGGTAGAACTTTGGGAGACTTGAATGGTAAATTAACTTGTTTTAAGTGGAACGGCTGCTCTGCTGTAGATTATGGCATTGTACATAGAGATTTATGGAATAGAATAGAATTTTTCAAAGTTCGGGAACTTGTAGGGCATATCTCCGATCATTGCCCAATTTCGTGTGGCTTCAGGTGTTCCTATAAAGTCACAGATTTTGTAAACGATATGCATCCATTGAAACCTAATTTTAAATGGGACGATCAATCAGATTTTATATACAAATCAGCATTAAGGTCAGACGCTTTAGGCAACCAAATAGAATCGGTTTTGCAGATGACTGAATCAAATTTATGCATAGATAAAATGTTGTCAAAGGTGGAAAATATTTTAACTTCTGCAGCTCATGGAGCCCTTAAAGAAAGAAAAACAGTACACTCAAAGTCTAAAATTAAGAAAAAGAAATGGTTTGACAGAGATTGCTATGGGTTAAGGAAAGAGGTTGTAAGGCTTGGAAGGAAATTGTGCAAATCAAAAGTAACTCATGAACAACGAACTGTGTTTTTCAGCAAGAAAAAAGAATTGCGAAAACTAGTAAAATTTAAGAAAAAAGAATTTAGACAGAATATATTGAACCAGTTAAACAATTTGGAAGAAAATAACCCAAAACAGTATTTGAAATTAGTATCAGAACTCAAAGAACTGGATTCGAATAATTCTTGTGAAAGCGAATGTTTGTCTGCACAAGAATGGGTAGATTATTTCAGTAATCTTTTATATAAAGGTAACATGGAAAGTTGTTCAGAGTTGGAAGCTTATATCACAAATATGTTAGGAACAAACACTTTTTCAAACCTTGATTACCGTATAACACAAAAAGAAATAAAATACTGTATATCAAAACTTAAACATGGCAAGGCAGTTGGAATGGACAGAATTTCAGCTGAGATGATCAAGGCATCCACTGATCAACTTATTTCTGTATATGAAAAATTATTTAACTCAATATTTAGACAAGGAATTTATCCAAATAATTGGAAAGAAAGTTTTATTGTGCCTTTATTTAAGTCAGGCTCTCATAAAGACCCTTCTAATTACAGAGGTATTGCTATAAACAGTGCACTAAGTAAGGTATTTAGTATGATTTTAACAAACAGGCTTGAATCGTTTGCTAAAGAAAACCATCTTATTGATGATACACAAATAGGTTTCAAAAAGGGTAGTAGAACAGTAGACCATATGTTTATATTGACCACGTTAATAGATAAGTACGTTAAGAAGCTTAAAACACCGCTATATGTCTGTTTCGTAGATTTTAGGAAAGCATATGATAGTGTATGGAGACAAGCGCTGATGTATAAACTTTCAAGAATGAATATAAACGGGATGTTTTTCAATATGATTAATTCTATGTATGGAAATAATAAAATGTGCATTAGGGTTAATAAATTCCATCGCTCGAATTTCTTTACCAGGAATGTTGGAGTTCGTCAGGGAGACGCAATAAGTCCCATTCTTTTTAACTTATATGTCTCTGATTTACAAAAGTATCTCGCGATCGATTCTGAGGCACCACGTTTGGATACGTCTTTTGTAAATTGTTTAATGTATGCTGATGACCTAGTCCTGATATCACGATCAGAAATAGGGTTGCAAGGTCTTATCGACAAGCTAAGCGGATATTGTAAGAGATGGAAAATGGAAGTTAATATTGATAAAACGAAAGTTATAAAATTCAGTGGAAATGGTCATAAATGTAAAACAAGTTTTTATTATAGAGAGAAAATGATTGAAAATGTTATCAATTATAAATATTTAGGTTTAGTCTTTAATGCATCTGGCACCTGGTCAAATGCTATGGAGAATTTATCAATGAGGGGAATGAAAGCACTGTTTTCTTTAAAAAGATATATTTGCACCGGTAATATCAAAGTTCGCTTAGGTATGAAATTGTTTGATCAAATGATAAAACCAATTTTATGTTATGCGTCTGAGTTATGGAGTGCATGTGATTTAGGTAAACGCAAATTTCGTACAGAGGATGGATTTGCAAAATATTTAGATTCTATAACTATTGAAAAAGTTCATCTAAAATTTTGTAAATTTATATTAGGGGTGAATAAAAGGGCAATTAATCTAGCGGTCAAAGGTGAACTAGGACGTTTCCCTGTAAGTTTTTCATGTATAATGCAAGCTTTTAAATATAGATACCATCTTCAGGAAACTTCTAATTGTCTTCTTCGGGAAGCGGCTGATGTTAACAAAAGTCTTTATGATGATGGAATTTCATGCTGGTTTTCTTTCTATAAACGTATGTGTAAGTTTATAAATACTACAATAGACGATCCGTCAGGAGCGGCCAATTTACTGGCATTCCTTTGTGATAAATTTCGTATATACTGGTCAAATACTGTATCAAGCTTTAGTAAATTAGATACATATAATTCCTTTAAGTGTAGATTTAATATGGAAGGCTATCTTAATTCGATTTCGAATAGAGAACATAGAGTTCAATATTCGAAGTAATCACAGGCTCGCAATTGAGACAGGCAGGTTTAATAAAACTCCAAGGAATGCTAGGTTATGTTTATATTGTAAAAAACGGTCAAATCCAGTAATAGAAGATGAAAAGCATGTTTTACTACATTGTCCACAGTATGATATACATAGAAATCAATTATTCACTTACGTAAACGAGTCATGCCCAAGATTCAAAGAGTTAAATGATTGTGATCAATTCAATTACCTTTTGAATTCCGATGGCCCAATTGTGAAAGCTGTTGCCAGGTTCTTTTATACGGCAAATATGACAAATAACACTTAAGAAATGAACTCTCTCTCTCTCTCTCTCTCTCTCTCTCTCTCTCTCTCTCTCTCTGTGTGTGTGTGTGTGTGTGTGTGTGTGTGTGTGATGAGATATAGTTGTAATTTGATATTGTTAATGTCTCATATGTTGCTTTGAGATGAAACAATAAATTATTGTAATTGTAATAATTGTAATTGTAATTAGGTTAAATTTTGACAGAATTACAGAATTGTGAAATTTTAACTCCATTTTTAAGTGTGCATCTGTTATCACTGTTAGTCCTCAAGTTTGCTATTTGTGCCCAGGTCTACTCTGTTTGCTCACATGATTTTCATAAAAAATAATGAAATAAATGAATCATAAAAACTGTGCCAGGTTAGAGGCAATCATACAGTTGGGGGCATAGTGTTTTACAAACACTTATTTCTAATTTAACTTTGTGACACTGACTTGTGTGTTTTCACGGTAAGGGTGGGTTGACCTACTTTCCATAGTCCAATGATTTTGCCTTATGTCTTGACACTCAATTAGTATATTTTCGTACTTTCAGATTATGAGTGAGTGACTAGACCTTTGACCTTGATAAACTTACAGGTCACTGTGACCTAATTTCAGGGTTCAGTGATTTTGCCTTATATCTAGACACTCAATTAGTATATTTTCACACTTCTTTCAGATTATGAGTGAGTATGACCAGACCTTTGACCCCAATATACTTAAAGGTCACTGTGACCTTATTTCACTTTGCCTTATATCTTGACACTCAATTGGTTTATGAACATACTTTTTTCGCAGTATGTTTGCATATGACAAAAACTTGGACCCTTAAGTAGTCCTAGGTCATTGTGACCTAATTTCACGGTTCAGTGATTTTGCCTTATATCTCGGCACTCAATCGGTATATGAACATATTTCTTTCACAGTATGTTTGTGTATGACAAGACCTTTGACCCTAAAGTAGTCCTAGGTCACTGTGACCTAATTTCATGGTTCAGTGATTTTTATACCCCTGGCATTTATGCGGAAAGGGTTTATAGTTTTCGTCTTTCCGTTTGTGCTTTTGTATGTTCGTTAGTTCGTTAGTGACATAGAATTTTCATCAAAGTTTTGGTTAAAGTTTCTCTAGTGGTGTATATCTCATACACCAATGGTCAGAAACCATTCATGTTTGGACTATAGGTACCCTATAGCGTTTGCTTTGTTTCCATAACTTCGGAGCCCAGGGTCTATGCCTGGGGGTGGGGCTAGAGATCAAAAACTAGGTCACCTTTAGATTGCATCAAAGTTTTGGTTATAGTTTCTTTGGTGAAGTATATCTCATACACCAATGGTCAGAAACCATTCATGTTTGGACTATAGGTACCCTATAGGGTTTGCTTTGTTTCCATAACTTCAGGCCCCAGGGTCCATGCCTGAAGTTTGTATAAATCATGACCCTGGATGATTTAAAAAAGATAAATCATGACCCTTTATGATTTAAAAAAGAAATTGACTCCAGAGTTTGCACTGACCCTGCCCTGGGGTTATATACATGTATATTACCATTCTAGTCAAACAAGTTTATTGGTATATTACTCAGGTCTCAGGTGAGCGTACATTACAGGACCATTGGTTCTCTGGTTTCACTTCCTCTGACCAAAGTCGGTCTACACTTTGGTCATGTCAGAATGTGTGCGACGCCTTGTCCTATCTCCTTGATAATATTTATATTAGATTTGGGACCAAGTTATACAGACAAATTGTTGGAATTCCGATGGGTACAAATTGCGCACCTCTCGTAGCTGATTTATTTTTATACTGCTACGAAAGAGATTTCATGGATTCTCTTAACCATGATAATCAAGCTGATGTTATCGAGGCTTTTAATTCCACATCTAGGTACCTCGATGACCTTTTGAACATTGACAACCCTTATTTTGAAGGTATGGTCAATCAAATTTATCCACCTGAACTTCAGTTGAACAAAGCCAATATCTCAGATACCGAAGCCCCCTTTTTAGATCTACATCTTTCTGTTGCAAATGGATTTGTTTCTTCTAAAATTTATGATAAGCGCGATGACTTTGATTTTGATATAGTAAATTTTCCTTTTTTGGATGGTGACATTCCTCGTCGTGCTTCTTATGGTGTTTACATTTCGCTACTTATTAGGTTTGCTAGAGTCTGCAATCATGTTACAGACTTCAACGCTCGAAATAAATGTTTAACGGCAAAACTTCTCCAACAGGGCTATCGGTATCATAAACTTCGAAAAACCTTTTCTAAATTTTATCGTAGACACTATGAATTGATTTCCAAATATAATGTTGGGTTGAAGACGCTTTTAAGTGAGGGCCTTTCGGAACCTGAATTTTATGGTGACTTAGTTTACAAATTTAAGAAACTTATAGGAATTAATGATTTTTCTTTTCAGTTCAGAAAAATCATAACACGTTACAGACGTATAGGTTATAACTTGAATGTTATGCGACAGTCTGCATGCTTAGTTTTTAACCCAATCATGGTTGATAACTATGCTGCCTTCTTTAATTGCACGCCAGTGGGTCGGGCGTCAGACTCTATGATGGCCCCGACATAAAGCTATTCATTTTAGTTGGTTGGGGCCGGAGCTTCTTGTCTGTTGCTTGGCCCACCGGGGTCCCACTGGTGTTTTTCTTTTACTCCGGAGTTAGTAGGTTATTCGGCGCCCAGGGATCTCCATCGTCGGGCAGCTTACTGAATCTGTGAGTCCTTGTTTTTGATTCATCAGGATGTTTATCATGATTTATTTGTTTGTTCTTGATGATTCATTGACGAGTTAGAGATTCACCACGAGGACCGAAGAACTTACTAAATGTTATGAACCACTGCAGAAGCTGAGGGTGAGGTTAGGATCCTGTAAAACCGGTTTAAGCCCGCCAGTAACTTTGTGTTACTGATCGTTCCAAGGCGATACTTCTGTGGTGGTTCTTTTTGTTTTATGTCTTGGTGTTTAAAATTTTTTGTGCTGTTGGCGCCTTATGTATGTTTTCATATTTTTTAATTAAGTTAAGGTAACTGAGTGGCCACCTATTGGGAAAATAGTTGCTCATTCGGCTTACGATATGTTTCATGGTATAAGTGCCTGATTGTTAGTTTGGTTTTTTCCCACCTCGGTTTTTGTAGTGGGAATCTCTTTCTGATTGCGCCTTTTCCTGATCTTTGCCTACTTGTACCTTTTTATGATGTTGAATTACCCCACCCACTTACATAATAATATGGATCATGAAATTTAAATAAATGCATATTGATTTGCGAGATGTTGAAGAACAAATAAATATGTGATGTGCTTATAAACATTATACATGTATTTGTGTTTATTTTAGTCATTCAGTTTCTTTATAAATTTACATCATGACCAAGTCAATGGTCAGATTACCGTTTCCTATAAAATGACAGATGTAAGTTCTCATTGTTCCATAGGCTGAATCATGCGTACCTTTAAGCAAGTGGCTATGAAATACTACAATTGTATCTAGTTAGTTATTATTGTCATATCAATCATTTGATACCAATTTCAGCTCTCTAAAGATTTTGGTTGCTGAGATATAAACGTTTCCGTTGGTATACCCCCTCTATATTTCTGTGATTTGTCTCTAATATTTTAAGTTATCATCAATATTTGAACAACAAGATAGTTATCATATTCATTTATCTTATCATTTGATTATGGAACATCATCATCGCAATCATTTGATGCCAATTTCAGCTCTCTAGGACATTTGGTTGCGGAGTTATAATGTTTTTGTTGGTAAACCCCCTCCACGGTTCTGTGATATTTCTCTAATATTTAAAGTGTTATCAATATTTGAAAAACAAGTAAGTCAGATTGTGTGTGTGTCTTAGCACATGGTTATTGAACATTATGCTAGGAATCATTTTATACCAATTTCAGCCCTCTAGAGCATTTGGTCACTGAGATAGTAGCAGTTTTAATGGTATACCCCCTTCGTTTGTCAGTGATTTTTCTTTTATATCTTAAGTTTTCTTAAATATTTGAGCAACAAGAAAGTCAGCTTGTTTATGTATCGTATTGTATGGTTATAGAATATTGTCATAGCAATTATTTGATACCAATTTCAGCTCTCTATGGCTTTTGGTTGCTGAGATAAATATGTTTCTATTGGTATACCCCCTCTATTTTTATGAGATTTTTATCTAATATTTAAAGTTTTCATCAATATTACAACAACAAGAAAGGAATAATATTTATGTGTCTTATCACATGATTATAGAACATTATTATAGCAATCATTGGAAACCAATTTTAGCTCTTTAGAGCTTTTGGTCACTAAGATATTTTTAATTTTATTGGTATACCTCCTTCGTTTACCAATGATTTTTCTCTTATATCTTAAGTTTTCTTAAATACTTGTGCAACAAGAAAGTCAGCTTATTTATATTATCTTATTACATGGTTATAGAATGTTGTCATAGCAATTATTTGATACCAATTTCAGATCTCTATGGCTTTTGGTTGATGAGATATTTACGTTTCCATTGGTATACCCCCTCTATTTTTTTTAGATTTTTATCAAATATTTAAAGTTCTCATCAAATATATTCCAACAACAAGAAAGCAGTATTATTTATGTGTCTTATCAGATGATTATAGACCATTATTATAGCAATCATTTGAAACTAATTTCAGCTCCCTAGAGCTTTTGGTCACTAAGATATTTTCAATTTTATTGGTATATCCCCTTCGTTTACCAATGATTTTTCTCTTATATCTTAAGTTTTCTTAAATATTGGAGCAACAAGAAAGTCAGCTTATTTATATGTCTTATTACATGGTTATAGAATGTTGTCATAGCAATTATTTGATACCAATTTTAGCTCTCTATGGCTTTTGGTTGCTGAGATATATACTTTTCCATTGGTATATCCCCTCTGTTTTTTTTTAGATTTTTATCAAATATTTAAAGTTCTCATCAATATTCCAACGACAAGAAAGTAGTATTATTTATGTGTCTTATCACATGATTATAGAACATTATTATAGCAATCATTTGAAACCAATTTCAACTCTCTAGAGCTCTTGGTCACTAAGATATTTTCAATTTTATTGGTATACCCCCTTAGAATTCAAATGATTTTTTGCTTATATCTTAAGTTTTCTTAAATATTGAAGCAACAAGGAATTCAGCTTATTTATGTAATACATGTTTATAGAATATAGTCATAGTAATCTTTTGATACCAATTTGTGCTCTCTATGGGTTTTGGTTGCTGAGATATAAACATTTCTGTAGGTATACTCCGTCCATTTTTGTGATTTTTCTCTAATATTTTAACAAGGATAACTATAACATTTTGGATGAGTTGAATTTCAGCCAGATCCATCCCTTGACTGCGGAGTTAGCTGCCCTTGAGTGTTTGAAAAATTAATAGTGTTTTGTCCACTGTAGCACCTTCAATTTTGATCGGATCTTCTTCATTCGTGGAAGTAACAAGACCTTTCATGACATCTCGGATGAGTTCGATATTCAGCCAGATTCGATCTATGACTGCAGAGTTAGCTGCCCTTGAGTGTCTGAAAAATCAATATTTAGTGTTGTGGGCACTCTAGCACCTGACCCTAGGATGACCTTGACCTATTTTACGGCAAGGTCAATTTTGGAAACAAAGGCTTTTACATGGGAAAAAGTGAAAACTTTAGATTTTTTGAAAACTATTGCAGCCTGAGATCTGAAAAGTAGTAGATGCAAAAAATAATGGAGTAGATGAAGGCATGTGATTAATTTAGGTCAAGGTCAAATTTGGAAACATAGGCTTTTACATGGCAAAAAGTGACAACTAGGTCTCAGGTACATGTTTACAGGACCAATGATCCTTTGAAAACTATTGCAGCCATAGACCTTAAACATGACCAAGATGGCCGTTATATAGAGGATCTTACACGAGTGGTCATTTCATATGAAATTTATTAAACTAGCCTTCAGCGAGTTTAATAAATTTCATATGAAATGACCACGAGTGTAAGATTCGTTTTATCATATGACTTCTAAAATAGGATTTTATCGCCTTCGAAGTGGACATATTTTCAATGAAAATTTACATTGTTGTTACGGACGTCGTCAATGACGTTACGTATTCCCGCAAAAGTGTTATTACACGTGTGGTCATACGATTTTTATGACATGACGTTATCCACTGGAAAACAGCGACGTCATATGATAAACCCATATATGGTAAAAAAAAAAAAAAAAAAAAAAAACACTTTGTCCAGTGACTGTACTTGTTGACACTCAGGTGAGCGATCGTTGCCCTTGGGCTACTTGTCTAAGTTTGACCTTGTCCTAAAATAGGTAAAGGTGAATCCAAAGTCATTATTTATACCAGCTATGATGGGCCAGAGCCCCTGATGCTACTATATACCAAGTTTTGTTGAAATTGGTCCACCTGTTCTGGAGAAGATTTTTGAAGGGCATATGGAAATACATTTACAAAGACATGATCATGTCGGCACTGGTCAATGTAAACACATAGGCAACATCTGAAATGCACAGGCTCCCATATTAGGATGCACAGTTTACCTCATAGAATGACGGATATTTGACAGGTGAAAAAGGTATGATACATACTTTCCAATTGTTTTAACAATGTTCAACAATTGTAAAATCTGACACATATGACAGTAAACACGGCAATGGAGGCCGCCATTTTACCCATAATTCACTAGCTGTCATGTGATTTCCTAATATGGCAGTCACTTGACAAACCAGCGACCATTTCACATACATGTACTTATAAAAAAAAGAACTCTGAGGAGATTAACGCTTACTGTGTATGTTCCAGTAAGAAAATGGTTACATGACTAAAATCCTCATTCAATGTTGCATCTATACCACTACTACTAATGATTTTTGAGTGACTGGCCAGGTTTCCATAAAATCCGGTCAAAGTTGTGAGTGGAGTTTCTCAAAGATGAACCTATTGGATTCGGGTCGTCTCGGTCCCGATTTCTTGGATGTTTCACCTGGTAGGAACACCTGAAAAGAGAGTTGTATTTCTGTGCTCAAACTAGGGTTTCTCTTGAATGGAAAAACACATATTTTTTTTTTTTTTAAATGTTTTCTTGTGAGCTGGGCAAGCTGTTATGCCTGAATACCCCTCCAAAATGACACAAGTCGTGCCCAGCAAGAGAAAGGTTAAAGTACCCTCTATCCACTTCTCTTTACCCTCTTTTAATATGGGAGCCTGTGCGTTTCAGATGTTGCCTATTCGTTTACATTAACCAGTGTGTTGTCATGGGTAAAAAGATCCAGGTCAGAAAACAGCTTCATGCTTCCCTGAATTTAATGGTGGCACATTCTCATCCAGTAATGTTTCTTCAGGGTTATATACATGTAAATATTTTGTGCATAATAGAAATGATGTAAGCTTTATTTTCATTTCAGTCACCGTCTGTTCTGAGGAGACCTAAACCAGCCAGGAAAAGAGTAGGTAGGTAGTGAAGCTTGAAAACTTACACACTTATAGAGTAGGCAGCCAATGCCAAAGAAAATAGTACAATCGTTGCCCTTAAGTGGGGTGACATGATAATTTGCACATCTGATACACCAGTCATTTGTAACCACTTATTCCCACACACACCTATGGGGAATTTATTGTGGGTTCAAGTCCATAGCAGGGCACATGTGAGACATTAGCCAAGTTCTGCTTGCAGATGTGTTGGATGATTTTTCCGCGGGTACACATTTCACCTCCACTTGCTGATTGGCACTTCTCATATGTGTATGAGTTAAGTAATTTTGAAAGTGATGGAAAACTGAATGAAAGGAAAATATGAAGTTATTTGAGTTAGGCAAAGATCCCCCCCCCCCCCTGCAAAATATAAAACTTCAGACCTGTCTTTGTTTTTTCTCCCTCAGTTTGAATCTAAAAATTACTCTTTGATGTACGTAGGCTGAGCAAAATGTTTGTGGACATCGTCAATAAAATCAAAAGTACTGGTGCAATTTCTCTACATCAGGGTTGGGGTAATTAGACTTGTAATTGTGATTAATTGCAATTTAATTACATTTTTCAAAATAATTGAAAATAATTGTAATTCAGTCTTTACTTTAATTACAATAATTGAAATGTAATGAATTACAGTTCCAAAAAGGGGAGTAATTAACAATTACTTTGAATTACTTTAAAAGCAAAATATCTCTAACATATTTTTAAAGATTAATATTACAGCGTTCATGCTAGCAATTTTCGCAAATTACGACATTTAAGAAAATTTGGCGCAAAAAATTAGACATTGGCAAAAATAATTGGCGATAAAATAGGCCACTTTTTTTTAGCCAAAAATTACTTATTCATTGAAAATCGCCACTGATTTACCTGTAAAATTGAGCTCAATTATCAAGTTAATCCTACTGTCACAGACTGTCAAAACAAACTCAGTCAACCAATGCAAGTGATTAGAGAATTCAATATGCACACAGATCACACGCTCTGAGCTCATGTTTGATTTTACACACTGTGCAGAACATACATAGTGGCGAGTGCAAAAGATCATCACTGTGTCTTACAAAAGAAATTCACAGTGTCATGAACGTTTATATAAGTTTTATTTTTAAAGTAGAAAGACTGTTTTTTAGCAACAGAATAACTTGTTCAGCTGCTCATGATCATCGCACACTTTTATTTCTAGATGCATTTTATTTTGCTCACTTAATCAGCATACATTTTGAGTTTTGTTTTATTTTTAAGGCTATTAATTGTTTGGTTAAATTTGCAAACATCATGATTTTGATTATTTAGTAAGTTGTCTCCCTTGTCAATAATGAACAAGTACAAGCTTTAAAAAATATTTTTTTTACATTTTTTTTTTTGTTCTTCAATAGATTTTTTTTTTTTTTCAAAAGATAAAAAGGGGGAAAATGAATAATTACTGATCAGCACCACGCTGATCTCAAAGGACCAAAAAGAAAATATAACCTGCACTATGGATGATGTACAGGGAGACTTTTAAGGGCCGACACACAGCACAACACCAGCTGCAGTAATTAGCAGTAAATTAAAAATAAGTTTGGCATGTTTTATAACATGGAAGCAGTATATATCTCTTCTGACATGACTGAAATATTGTTATCACTCTCATGCTAAAGCACAATATAAATACTAAATTCTACCAAGATCATTTTGCCGACTATGCTGGCTTATTAGCTCACCTGAGCCGAAGGCTCACAAGGTGAGCTTATAGTACAGTAGTTGAGCCGGCGTCAGTGTGTGTGCGTGCGTGCGTCCGTCCGTTCACATTTTCAAACTCAAATATCTCTAAGACAACATGGCCGATCGTAATCAAATTTTATCTAAAGCATCATTGAGGAGGGGGAAAGGTTGTGCAAGGTTTTAGGGCAGGTCAGATTAGAACTCTGGTTTCCATGGCAACAGATGGCTCCCATAGACTTACAATTGGAAAAACATAAAAAAATCTTCTCCGAAACCACAAGGCCCAGAGCTTTCATATTTTGTGTGTAGCAATGTATAATGGTCCTCTTTATAAATCCTGCCTACCGTGCCCCTGGGGTTCATACGGGCCCCGCCCCGGGGGTGTCATGGGAAAAACATAAAAAAATCTTCTTCTCCAAAACCACAAGGCCCAAAGCTTTCATATTTTGTAAGTAGCAATGTTTAGTGGTCCTCTATATAAATCCTGCCAATCATGCCCCTGGGGTCAAAAATGGCCCCGCCCCGTGGGTCATTACCATAGACTTACAATGGGGAAAACATAAAAAAAAATCTTCTTCTCCGAAACCACAAGACCCGGAGCTTTCATATTTTGTGTGTAGCAATGTATAGTGGTGCTCTTTATAAATCCTGCCAACCGTGCCCCTGGGGTCCATACGGGCCCCGCCCCGGGGGGTCATGGGCAAAACATAAAAAAATCTTCTTTTCCGAAACCACAAGGCCCAAAGCTTTCATATTTTGTTTATAGCAATATATAGTGTTCCTCTTTATAAATCCTGCCAACCGTGCCCCTGGAGTCCATACGGGCCCCGCCATTGGGGCATCATGGGAAAAACTTTAAAAAATCTTCTTCTCCGAAACCACAAGGCCCAGAGCTTTCATATTTTGTGTGTAGCAATGTATAATGGTCCTCTTTATAAATCCTGCCTACCGTGCCGCTGGGGTCCATACGGGCCCCGCCCTGGGGGTGTCATAGGAAAAACATAAAAAAAATCTTCTTCTCCGAAACCACAAGTCCCAAAGCTTTCATATTTTGTATGTAGCAATGTGTAGTGGTCCTCTATATAAATCCTGCCAATCATGCCCCTGGGGTCAAAAATGGCCCCGCCCCAGGGGTCATTAGCTGCCATAGACTTACAATTGGAAAAAACATAAAAAAACCACAAGGCCCAGAGCTTTCATATTTTGTCAGTAGCAATGTATAGTGGTCCTCTTTATAAATCCTGCCAACCGTGCCCCTTGGGTCCATATGGGCCCTGCCCCAGGGGCGTCATGGGAAAAACATAAAAAAAATCTTCTTCTCCGAAACCACAAGGCCCAGAGCTTTCATATTTTGTTTGTAGCAATGTATAGTGTTCCTCTTTATAAATCCTGCCAACCATGCCCCTGGGGTCCATACAGTCCCCGCCCCAGGGGCGTCATGGGAAAAACTTTAAAAAATCTTCTCAGAAACCACAAGGCCCAAAGCTTTCATATTTTGTTTTTAGCAATGTATAGTGGTCCTCTTTATAAACCCTGCCAACTGTGCTCCTGGGGTCCATACGGGCCCCGCCCCAGGGGGTTGTCATGGGAAAAACATAAAAAACCTTCTTCTCCAAAACCATTTGGCCCAGAGCTTTCATATGTTGTTAGGACCAATGTATAATCCTCTCCTTTATAAATGCTGCCAACGGTGCCCCTGGGGTCCATACAGGCCACGCCCCAGGCATGTCATTATCTACCATAGACTTATAATGGATATGTATGAAAAAATCTTCTCTGCAACAGCATGACACAAAGCTTATATATTTGATATACAACATTGTCATGTGGAGCTCTACATAAATCCTGCCAATCTTGCCCCTGGGGTCAAATATGGCCCCACCCCGGGGGTCATTATAGGACCCTGACCTTGTTAGATGATTTTTTCACGTGAACAAAAATGGCAGAAAAGAGGATACACAATCCAGACAAGAGCTCTTCTGCTGATGTAAGTAGGGTTTCAAGGTCACATGACCAAGATGGCCACCATACCCAGTTATGGTAAAAACCCCAATTACTTTGTCCAGTGACTGTACTTGTTGACTCTCAGGTGAGCGATCATTGCCCCTGGGCTACTTGTTGATAAAAGAGAGGGTGAATGATCACTCCTGATTTCTAACATGGCAAATGAATCACAAAAATAACAATTTGTTGTTGGGGCTCTTTTAATTTATGGTATCCCACTGGCATACATTTTTTTGGTTTAAACAGTATTTATTTTGAAGCAAAATAACATATCAATTCACATTACATAATAAATAAAGTGTCAGGATTGGAAAACAAGTCATATGGCTTATAAACATCCTCTCCTTTTTTTTAGCTCACCTGAGCCGAAGGTGAGCTTATAGGATGGCCATGATCCGGCGTCCGTCCGTCCGTCCGTCGTCCGTCGTCCACAATTTCAAAGATCTTCTTCTCAGAAACCGCTTGGCCAATCAAAGTGACATTTTATGTGGAGCATCCATGGGTAAGGGGAACTGAAGTTCGATCGCGAGATCCGGGTCACATGACCAAGATGGCCGCAATGCCCATATATGGTAAAAACACTTCAAAAATCTTCTTCTCCAGAACAGGTGGGCTGATTTCCACGAAACTTGGTATGTAGCATCGGGGACTTCAACCAATCATAGTTTGATAAAATGATGACCCTTGGATGACCTTGACCTATTTTACAGCAAGGTCAAATTTGGAAACATAGGCTTTTACATAGGAAAAAGTGAAACTATGGAATTTTTTGAAAACTGTTGCAGCCTGAGGCCTGAAAAGTGGTAGATGCAAACAACTAATGGAGTAGATGAAGGTATGTGATTAATTTAGGTCAAGGTCATCTCTTGACCTTGGCGAGTCTGTCGTCCATATACACTTTTCAAAGATTTTCTTCTCTGAAACTGCTGGGCCAATCAAATTGAAATTTTATGTGGAGCATCCATGGGTAGTGGAGACAAAAGTTTGATCGCAAAATCCAGGTCACATGACCAAGATGGCCGCCACGCCCATATATGGTAAAAACTACTCAAAAATCTTCTTCTCCAGAACCGGTGGGACGATTTCCACAAAACTTGGTATGTAGCATCGGGGACTTCAGCCCATCATAGTTTGATAAAATGATGACCATAGGATGGCCTTGACCTATTTTACGGCAAGGTCAATTTTGGAAACATAGGCTTTTACATGGGAAAAAGTGAAAACTATGGATTTTTTGAAAAGTATTGCAGCCTGAGGCCTGAAAAGTGGTAGATGCAAACAACTAATGGAGTAGATGAAGGTATGTGATTAATTTAGGTCAAGGTCATCTCTTGACCTTGGCCAGTCTGTCGTCCATACACACTTTTCAAAGATCTTCTTCTCTGAAACTGCTGGGCCAATCAAGTTGAAATTTTATGTGGAGCATCCATGGGTAGGGGAGACGAAAGTTTGATCGCAAAATCTAGGTCACATGACCAAGATGGCCGCCACGCCCATATATGGTAAAAACTACTCGAAAATCTTCTTCTCCAGAAAGAAACTTAGTATGTAGTATCGGGGACTTCAGCCCATCATAGTTTGATAAAAAGATGACCATATAGTTTGATAAAAAGATGACCATATGATGACCTTGACCTATTTTACGGCAAGGTCAATTTTGGAAACATAGGCATTTACATGGGAAAAATTGAAAACTTTGGATTTTTTGAAAACTTTTGCAGCCTGAGGCCTGAAAAGTGGTAGATGCAAACAACTAATGGAGTAGATGCAGGTATGTGATTAATTTAGGTCAAGGTCATCTCTTGACCTTGGCCAGTTTGTCATCCATACACACTTTTCAAAGATCTTCTTCTCTGAAACTGCTAGGCCAATCAAAGTGAAATTTTATGTGGAGCATCCATTGGTAGGGGAGACGAAAGTTTGATCGCCAAATCCAGGTCACATGACCAAGATGGCCACCACGCCCATATATGGTAAAAACTCCTCAAAAATCTTCTTCAGAATCAGCGGGCCGATTTTCGCGAAACTTGGTATGTAGCATTTGGGACTCCAGCCCATCATAGTTTGTTGAAATGATGACCCTAGGATGACCTTGACCTATTTTACGGCAAGGTCAATTTTGGAAACGTAGGCTTTTACATGGGAAAAGTTGAAAACAATGGATATTTTGGACACTGTTGCAGTCTGAGACCTGAAAGTTGCTAGATGATGACAACCAATGGAGTCAATGAAGGTAAGTAATTAATGAAGGCCAAGGTCATTTCTTGACCTTGACCCAAGGTCATTTAAATATCAAAATTAAAATTATTCTCAGAAATCACTGGGTTTGGAAACTATTGCAGCATGAGACCTGAAACTTTGCAGATGCAGACAACTTATGAATTCAATAAAGGTGTGTGAGTATTCAAGGTCAAGGTCATTTCATGATGACTTAATACATGTACTCCAGGATCAGGCTTCAGGTGAGCCTTCACAGGACCAATGGTCCTCTGGTTTGAAAACTGTTGCAGCCTGAGTCCTGCAAACTACTAATGGAGTAGATGAAGGTATGTGATTAATTTAGGTCAAGGTCATCTCTTGACCTTGGCCAATCTGTCGTCCATACACACTTTTCAAAGATCTTCTTCTCTGAAACTGCTTGGCCAATCAAAGTGAAATTTTATGTGGAGTGTCCATGGGTAGGGGGAGACGAAAATGTGATCGCCAAATTCGGGTCACATGACCAAGATGGCCGCCATGCCCAACTATGGTAAAAACCACTTAAAAATCTTCTTCTCCAGAACCGGCTGGCCGATTTACGCAAAACTTTGTATGTAGCATTTGGGACTCCAGCCCATCATAGTTTGTTGAAATGATGACCCTTCGATGACCTTGACCTATTTTACAGCAAGGTCAATTTTGGAAACATAGGCTTTTACATGGGAAAAGGCGAAAACAATGGATATTTTGGAAACTGTTGCACCCTGAGACCTGAAAGTTGCTAGATGCAGACAACTAATAGAGTCAATGAAGGTAAGTAATTAATGAAGGCCAATGTCATTTCTTTTTTGATCTTGACCCAAGGTCAAGGTCATTTCATGATGACATAATACTCCAAGATAAGGCTTCAGGTGAGCGTTGTCAGGACCAATGGTCCGCTGGTTTGAAAACTATTGCAGCCTGAGGCCTGAAAAGTGGTAGATGCAAACAACTAATGGAGTAGATGAAGGTATGTGATTAATTTAGGTCAAGGTCATCTCTTGACCTTGGCCAGTCTGTCGTCCATACACACTTTTCAAAGATCTTCTTCTCTGAAACTGCTGGGCCAATCAAGTTGAAATTTTATGTGGAGCATCCATGGGTAGGGGAGACGAAAGTTTGATCGCAAAATCTAGGTCACATGACCAAGATGGCCGCCACGCCCATATATGGTAAAAACTACTCGAAAATCTTCTTCTCCAGAACCGGTGGGCCGATTTCCACGAAACTTAGTATGTAGTATCGGGGACTTCAGCCCATCATAGTTTGATAAAAAGATGACCATATAGTTTGATAAAAAGATGACCATAGGATGACCTTGACCTATTTTACGGCAAGGTCAATTTTGGAAACATAGGCTTTTACATGGGAAAAATTGAAAACTTTGGATTTTTTGAAAACTTTTGCAGCCTGAGGCCTGAAAAGTGGTAGATGCAAACAACTAATGGAGTAGATGCAGGTATGTGATTAATTTAGGTCAAGGTCATCTCTTGACCTTGGCCAGTTTGTCATCCATACACACTTTTCAAAGATCTTCTTCTCTGAAACTGCTAGGCCAATCAAAGTGAAATTTTATGTGGAGCATCCATTGGTAGGGGAGACGAAAGTTTGATCGCCAAATCCAGGTCACATGACCAAGATGGCCACCACACCCATATATGGTAAAAACTCCTCAAAAATCTTCTTCAGAATCAGCGGGCCGATTTTCGCGAAACTTGGTATGTAGCATTTGGGACTCCAGCCCATCAAAGTTTGTTGAAATGATGACCCTAGGATGACCTTGACCTATTTTACGGCAAGGTCAATTTTGGAAATGTAGGCTTTTACATGGGAAAAGTTGAAAACAATGGATTTTTTGGACACTGTTGCAGTCTGAGACCTGAAAGTTGCTAGATGATGACAACCAATGGAGTCAATGAAGGTAAGTAATTAATGAAGGCCAAGGTCATTTCTTGACCTTGACCCAAGGTCATTTAAATATCAAAATTAAAATTATTCTCAGAAATCACTGGGTTTGGAAACTATTGCAGCATGAGACCTGAAACTTTGCAGATGCAGACAACTTATGAATTCAATAAAGGTGTGTGAGTATTCAAGGTCAAGGTCATTTCATGATGACTTAATACATGTACTCCAGGATCAGGCTTCAGGTGAGCCTTCACAGGACCAATGGTCCTCTGGTTTGAAAACTGTTGCAGCCTGAGTCCTGCAAACTACTAATGGAGTAGATGAAGGTATGTGATTAATTTAGGTCAAGGTCATCTCTTGACCTTGGCCAATCTGTCATCCATACACACTTTTCAAAGATCTTCTTCTCTGAAACTGCTTGGCCAATCAAAGTGAAATTTTATGTGGAGTGTCCATGGGTAGGGGGAGACGAAAATGTGATCGCCAAATTCGGGTCACATGACCAAGATGGCCGCCATGCCCAACTATGGTAAAAACCACTTAAAAATCTTCTTCTCCAGAACCGGCTGGCCGATTTACGCAAAACTTTGTATGTAGCATTTGGGACTCCAGCCCATCATAGTTTGTTGAAATGATGACCCTTCGATGACCTTGACCTATTTTACAGCAAGGTCAATTTTGGAAACATAGGCTTTTACATGGGAAAAGGCGAAAACAATGGATATTTTGGAAACTGTTGCAGCCTGAGACCTGAAAGTTGCTAGATGCAGACAACTAATAGAGTCAATGAAGGTAAGTAATTAATGAAGGCCAATGTCATTTCTTTTTTGATCTTGACCCAAGGTCAAGGTCATTTCATGATGACATAATACTCCAAGATAAGGCTTCAGGTGAGCGTTGTCAGGACCAATGGTCCTCTGGTTTGAAAACTATTGCAGCCTGAGGCCTGAAAAGTGGTAGATGCAAACAACTAATGGAGTAGATGAAGGTATGTGATTAATTTAGGTCAAGGTCATCTCTTGACCTTTGAGTGGTTTTTACCATATATGGCCGATTTTCATGAAACTTGGTATGTAGCATTTGGGACTCCAGCCCATCATAGTTTGATAAAATGATGACCCTAGGATGACCTTGACATATTTTACGGAAAGGTCAATTTTGGAAACAGGCTTTTACATGGGAAAAAGTGAAAACTGGATTTTTTGAAAACTATTGCAGCCTGATGCTTGAAAAGTGGTATATGCAATGACTAATGGAGTAGATGAAGGTATGTGATTAATTTAGGTCAAGGTCATCTCTTGACCTTGGCCAGTCTGTCGTCCATACACACTTTTCAAAGATCTTCTTCTCTAAAACGGCTGGGCTTATCAAAGTGAAATTTTATGTGGAGCATCCATGGGTAGGGGAGACGAAAGTTTGATCGCGATATCCAGGTCACATGACCAAGATGGCCGCCATGCCCATATATGGTAAAAACCACTAAAAATCTCCTTCTCCAGAACCCGCAGCCCGATTTTCATGAAACTTGGTATGTAGCATTTGGGACTCCAGCCCATTATAGTTTGATAAAATGATGACCCTAGGATGACCTTGACCTAATTTATGGCAAGGTCAATTTTGGAAATATAGGCTTTTACATGGGAAAAAGTGAAAACTATGGATTTTTTGAAAACTATTGCAGCGTGATGCCTGAAAAGTGGTAGATGCAAACAACTAATGGAGTAGATGAAGGTATGTGATTAATGTAGGTCAAGGTCATCTCTTGACCTTGGCCAGTCTGTCGTCCATACACACTTTTCAAAGATCTTCTTCTCTGAAACTGCTGGGCCAATCAAAGTGAAATTTTATGTGGAGCATCCATGGGTAGGGGAGACAAAAGTTTGATCGGGAAATCCAGGTCACATGACCAAGATGGCTGCCACGCCGATATATGGTAAACACCACTCAAAAATCTTCTACTCCAGAACCGGCAGGCGGATTTTCATGAAACTTGGTATGTAGCATTTGGGACTCCAGCCCATCATAGTTTGATAAAATGATGACCCTAGGATGACCTTGACCTAATTTACGGCAAGGTCAATTTTGGAAATATAGGCTTTTACATGGGAAAAAGTGAAAACTATGGATTTTTTGAAAACTATTGCAGCGTGATGCCTGAAAAGTGGTAGATGAAAACAACTAATGGAGTAGATGAAGGTATGTGATTAATGTAGGTCAAGGTCATCTCTTGACCTTGGCCAGTCTGTCCTCCATACACACTTTTCAAAGATTTTCTTCTCTGAAACTGCTGGGCCAATCAAAGTGAAATTTTATGTGGAGAATCCATGGGTAGGGGAGACAAAAGTTTGTTCGGGAAATCCAGGTCACATGACCAAGATGGCTGCCACGCCGATATATGGTAAAAACCACTCAAAAATCTTCTTCTCCAGAACCGGTAGGCCGATTTTCATGAAACTTGGTATGTAGCATTTGGGACTCCAGCCCATCATAGTTTGATAAAATGATGACCCTAGGATGACCTTGACATATTTTACGGTAAGGACAATTTTGGAAACATAGGCTTTTACATGGGAAAAAGTGAAAACTGGATTTTTTGATATCTATTGCAGCCTGATGCTTGAAAAGTTATAGATGCAAACAACTAATGGAGTAGATGAAGGTATGTGATTAATTTAGGTCAAGGTCATCTCTTGACCTTGGCCAGTCTGTCGTCCATACACACTTTTCAAAGATCTTCTTCTCTGAAACTGCTGGGCCAATCAAAGTGAAATTTTGTGTGGAGCATCCATGGGTAGGGGAGACGAAAGTTTGATCTCGAAATCCAGGTCACATTACCAAGATGGCCGCCACGCCCATATGTGGTGAAAACCACTCAAAAATTTTCTTCTACAGAACCGGCAGGCCAATTTTCGCGAAACTTGGTATGTAGCATTTGGGACTCTAGCCCATCATAGTTTGATCAAATGATGACCATAGGATGACCTTGACTTATTTTACGGCAAGGTCAATTTTGGAAACATAGGCTTTTACATGGGAAAAGGCGAAAACAATGGATATTTTGGAAACTGTTGCAGTCTGAGACCTGGAAGTTGCTTAATGCAGACAACCAATGGAGTCAATGAAGGTAAGTAATTAATGAAGGCCAAGGTCATTTCTTGACCTTGACCCAAAGTCATTTAAATATCACAATTAAAATTATGGTTTTCTCATAAATCACTGGGTTTGGAAACTATTGCAGCCTGAGACCTGAAACTTTGCAGATGCAGACAACATGAATTCAATAAAGGTGTGTGAGTATTCAAGGTCAAGGTCATTTCATGATGACTTAATACTCCAGGATCAGGCTTCAGGTGAGCGTTCTCAGGACTAATGGTCCTCTGGTTTAAAGAATGTGGTTCATTTGTGCACACAATTTTCCCAGGTAAACATATTCATTTGCGCACACAATTTTCCGAGGTAAATGTTACATTTGCGCACAGATTTTCTCTTGACATGTAAATGGTAAGACTGTACATACAAGCTTAGCCCTCATTTTCAGTCCCAGCTAGTTCCTCAGACAGATGGCATTCAAGGCACATGAAAATATGAGAAAGTTTAAAGACAGTGCAAGATGATGCCCAATGAACAAAACAAAGTGCCGCAAAATGTAAATATGTTAAACTTAAACTAACAATTGACTTTCGAACTCTTCAACCTCAAGGTCGAACTCTTCAACCTCAAGGTGGAACTCTTCAACCTCAAGGTCGGTGAACTGGGATTTTATTTATTTACCTTGACATAATAAAATACCAGCAGCTGGCCAAGGAAGTGGTGCAAAAACACGCACGCAAATGTAACACTAAAACTGTGCGCAAATGATATACATTTCTGTGCGCAAATGAAAACTGTGCGCAAAGTGAAAGTTTTAGCTCACCTGAGCCGAAGGCTCACAAGGTGAGCTTATAGGATGGCCATGATCCGGCGTCCGTCCGTCGTCCGTCCGTCGTCCACAATTTCAAAGATCTTCTTCTCTGAAACCGCATGGCCAATCAAAGTGAAATTTTATGTGGAGCATCCATGGGTAGGGGGAACTGAAGTTTGATCGCGAGATCCGGGTTACATGACCAAGATGGCCGCTACACCCATATATGGTAAAAACCACTCAAAAATCTTTTTCTCCAGAACTGGTGGGCCGATTTCCACGAAACTTGGTATGTAGCATTGGGGACTTCAGCCCATCATAGTTTGATAAAATGATGACCCTTGGTTGACCTTGACATATTTTACGGCAAGGTCAAATTTGGAAACATAGGCTTTTACATGGGAAAAAGTGAAAACTATGGATTTTTTGAAAACTATTGCAACCTGACGCCTGAAAGGTGGTAGATGCAAACAACTAATGGAGTAGATGAAGGTATATGATTAATTTAGGTCAAGGTCATCTCTTGACCTTGGCCAGTCTGTTGTCCATACACACTTTTCAAAGATCTTCTTCTCTGAAACCGCTTGGCCAATCAAAGTGAACTTTTATGTGGAGCATCCATGGGTAGGGGAAACGAAAGTTTGATCGCGAAATCAAGGTCACATGACCAAGATGGCTGCCATGCCCATATATGGTAAAAACCACTCAAAAATCTTCTTCTCCAGAACCGGTGGGCCGATTACCACGAAACTTGGTATGTAGCAGTGGGGACTTCAGCCCATCATAGTTTGATAAAATGATGACCCTTGGATGACCTTGACCTATTTTACGGCAAGGTCAAATTTGGAAACATAGGCTTTTACATGGGAAAAAGTGAAAACTATGGATTTTTTGAAAACTATTGCAGCCTGAGGCCTGAAAAGTGGTAGATGCAAACAACTAATAGAGTAGATGAAGGTATGTGATTAATTTAGGTCAAGGTCATCTCTTGACCTTGGCCAGTCTGTCGTCCATACACACTTTTCAAAGATCTTCTTCTCTGAAACAGCTTGGCCAGTCAAAGTGAAATTTTATGTGGAGCATCCATGGGTAGGGGAGACGAAAGTTTGATCGCGAAATCCAGGTCACATGACCAAGATGGCTGCCAAGCCCATAAATGGTAAAAACCACTCAAAAATCTTCTTCTCCAGAACTGGCAGGCGGATTTTCATGAAACTTGGTATGTAGCATTTAGGACTCCAGCCCATCATAGTTTGATCAAATGATGACTATAGGATGACCTTGACATATTTTACGTCAATGTCAATTTTGGAAACATAGGCTTATACATGGGGAAAAAGTGAAAACTATTGATTTTTTTAAAACTATTGCAGCCTGAGGCCTGAAAAGTGGCAGATGCAAACAACTAATGGAGTAGATGAAGGTATGTGATTAATTTAGGTCAAGGTCATCTCTTGACCTTGGCCAGTCTGCCATCCATACACACTTTTCAAAGATCTTTTTCTCTGAAACTGTTTGGCCAATCAAAGTGAAATTTTATGTGGAGCGTCCATGGATAGGGGGAACGTAAGTTTGATCGCGAAATTTGGGTCACATGACCAAGATGGCCGCCATGCCCAACTATGGTAAAAACCACTCAAAAGTCTTCTTCTCCAGAACCGGCTGGCCGATTTTCGTGAAACTTGGTATGTAGCATTTGGGACTCCAGCCCATCATATTTTGTTGAAATGATGACCCTTGGATGACCTTGACCTATTTTACGGCAAGGTCAATTTTGGAAACATAGGCTTTCACATGGAAAAAGCGAAAACAATGAATATTTTGGAAACTCTTGCAGCCTGAGACCTGAAAGTTGCTAGATGCAGACAACTAATGGAGTCAATGAAGGTAAGTAATTAATGAAGGCCAAGGTCCTTTCTTGACCTTAACCCAAGGTCATTTAAATATCAAAATTAAAATTAAAGTTTTCTCAGAAATCACTGGGTTTGGAAACTATTGCAGCCTGAGACCTGAAACTTTGCAGATGCAGACAACTTATTAAGTCAATGAAGTTGTGTGAGTATTCAAGGTCAAGGTCATTTAATGATGACTTCATACTCCAAGATCAGGCTTCAGGTGAGCGTTCTCAGGACCAATGGTCCTCTGGTTGAAAAAATGTGCACAAATGTAATAGCACCTTGCTGTGTTATTGTTAACAAATTTTGATAAAAAGTCAAGTCTCAGTTTTCACTTTTTATCAATACATTTTCTTCAGTGCTTGAGCAAATATTCCCATGTACATGTATAAGCAAAAATACAGAGTTAAAGTGGCAAAATCTAGTCACTAAATTATCTGTTTGAAAATTTCCAAACATATCTGTTCTTTGAAAGTTCAATATCTCAATCATTCAAATGATCGAAATGAGATTGTAAGTTAGTACATTGATTTATTGTTTAATTTAATCTATAGGAAAGTTTCGTCATGATTTGTTTTCTTTTCACAGACATTGAAAACCCAGGTTTGCATGATCCTTTGCTTATTTTGTAGTTTATCAATAATGATACCCAGCATTGTAGATCCTGGACGAGCGTAGTAGACTTTCGTCACAGATTTACCATTATAAATATGAATGACACACCAGTGTTCCTATTGGTCAATTACATTAATTTCATTTATATGTATAATGGTAAACCTGTGACATAAGTGTACTATGATCGTCTGGGTTCTATAGCTTTGTTGAAACCTTACTGAGCTACTGCTTTTGTTTGGTAAAAAAAAATAAAAAACAACTAGTCATTGAAGATCAGCCTCTGTCAGGTGCTTGAACGGAACCCAGTTAGAGCAATTGGTTTGGTTCCTTGGCTTAACTGGTTTGAGGTTATAAATCTTTTTTAGCTCACCTGAGCCGAAGGCTCACAAGGTGAGCTTATAGGATGGCCATGATCCGGCGTCCGTCCGTCGTCCGTCCGTCGTCCGTGTGTCGTCCACAATTTCAAAGATCTTCTTCTCTGAAACCTCTTGGCCGATCTAGTTGAAATTTTATGTGGAGCCTCCTTGGGTAGTGGCATTTCAAGTTTGATCGCGAAATCCAGGTCACATGACCAAGATAGCCGCCACGCCTATATATGGTAAAAACCACTCAAAAATCTTCTTCTCCAGAACCGCTGGGCTGATTTCCACGAAACTTGGTATGTAGCAT
The DNA here is from genome assembly GCA_964017185.1 of Rugalucina vietnamica. Lineage (NCBI taxonomy): Eukaryota > Metazoa > Mollusca > Bivalvia > Lucinida > Lucinidae > Rugalucina > Rugalucina vietnamica. The sequence continues at coordinate 33,322,681 of OZ024874.1, read as the reverse complement.
CGGGGATGTCAGCCCATCATAGTTTGATAAAATGATGACCCTTGGATGACCTTGACCTATTTTACGGCAAGGTCAAATTTGGAAACATAGGCTTTTACATGGGAAAATGTGAAAACTATGGATTTTTGGAAAACTATTGCAGCCTGAGGCCTGAAAAGTGGTAGATGCAAACAACTAATGGAGTAGATGAAGGTATGTGATTAATTGATGATCTTGACCTTGGCCAGTCTGTCGTCCATACACACTTTTCAAAGATCTTCTTCTCTGAAACTGCTTGGCCAATCAAAGTGAAATTTTATGTGGAGCATCCATGGGTAGGGGAGACGAAAGTTTGATTGCAAAATCCAGGTCACATGACCAAGATTGCCGCCAAGCCCATATATGGTAAAAACCACTCAAAAATCTTCTTCTCCAGAACCGGCTGGCCGATTTTCATGAAACTTGGTATGTAGTATTTGGGACTCCAGCCCATCATAGTTTGATCAAATGATGACCCTTGGATGACCTTGACCTATTTTACGGCATGGTCAAATTTTGAAACATAGGCTTTTACATAGGAAGAAGTGAAAACTATGGATTTTTTGAAAACTATTGCAGCCTGAGGCCTGAAAAGTGGTAGATGCAAACAACTAATGGAGTAGATGAAGGTATGTGATTAATATAGGTCAAGGTCATCTCTTGACCTTGGCCAGTCTGTTGTCCATACACACTTTTCAAAGATCTTCTTTTCTGAAACTGCTTGGCAAATCAAAGTGAAATTTTATGTGGAGCATCATCCATGGGTAGGGGAGACGAAAGTTTGATCGCGAAATCCAGGTCACATGACCAAGATGGCCGCCACGCCCATATATGGTAAAAACCTTTCAAAAATCTTCTTCTCCAGAACCGGCAGGCCAGTTTTCATGAAACTTGGTATGTAGCATTTGGGACTCCAGCCCATCATAGTTTGTTGAAATGATGACCCTATGATGACCTTGACCTATTTTATGGCAAGGTCAATTTTGGAAACATAGGCTTTCACACATGGGAAAAGGCGAAAACAAACTGTTGCAGCCTGAGACCTGAAAGTTGCTAGATGCAGACAACTAATGGAGTCAATGAAGGTAAGTAATTAATGAAGGCCAAGGTCATGTCTTGACCTTGGCCCAAGGTCATTTAAATATCAAAATTAAAATTATGGTTTTCTCAGAAATCACTGGGTTTGGAAAATATTGCAGCCTGAGACCTTAAACTTTGCAGATGCAGACAACTTATGAAGTCAATAAAGGTGTGTGAGTATTCAAGGTCAAGGTCATTTCATTATGACTTAATACTCCAAGATCAGGCTTTAGGTGAGCGTTCTCAGGACCAATGGTCCTCTGGTTATGATGGCACATACTGACTGTATATGTAATAATCAATAATTCTGATCTAGTGGAGCACAGTAGTGGTAGAATATGACTAAGATTGAACAGTTCAAACCCCACAGGCACTGAGTTGTCTTTGAGCAAGACTTTTAACTCCTCTTAGTACTGGCACTTGATACCAATGAGGTGGTGGCCCATCAAAATTTGTTGACTGGGATGTTAAACAAACAAACAAATAAAAACATATCTGGTCTATCCCTTTACTTTCATTTATTATTTCTTTGTGAATGTGACGAAGTAATTTCAATAGACACTTATGATGATGATGCTGTTATCATAAAACTGAAACAATTGTTTCAAGTGTGTGTAACTTCCGGTTTGGCTGAAGAAGGTGCGGTTTAGTTGATTTCTTGTAAGTAAAACAATAAAACAGCAACTTTGTTTCATTTTCATTAACATTTTGTAGACATTGCTCTATATGAGAATGTTTAAGTTTTAGGAGCATTTAGCTTTTGAAAATATTCTGGATTCAACTGGTGAAAATATGCTGGATTAAACTAGTGAAAATATGCTGCATTATTAATTGCATACCATTTATTTACTTTTTATGCAGATTGTATATTGTGCTCCTATGTAGCATTAAACTGAAATAGTTTTATTATAATCTTGTGGGTGATTAGCTGAATAATAGATTATTAATTCAGCAATTAGAATTTGCAGTTTCAAGTTTTTCAGCATTTCATAATACATGTATCATGGCTTAAGCTAGTATCTCGCTGGCATATACTAATTACTTGCAGCTGTTTTGCAAATTAAGTTGCGAAACTTCCCGCGAATTTTTATACATGATGAACAAGTCATCAACCATTTGCGATAGAAATTTTAATTTTAAACATGATGCTAATTTTATGCGAATTTATTTGCCAAAATATTCGCGAATCTGTCACAAAGTTGTCATGAAACTGTCACGCGACTGTCATACGACATTCGTGCAAGTGTTGTGAACTTGTCGTCGTGAACCTGTAGCCATGAAATTTTTGTCAAATTTATAACGCAACAAATTTGTGACACTCGTGCGAAGGTGGTAGGACAGTCGTGAAACAGTCTTGAGAAAACATGCAAACAAAACTAAGCAACATTTGTGCGAATGTTGTGACTCTTGTAAGAATGAAAATGAAACTATGCCATATTTGTGAGAACTTTGTGAGACAATCTCATGAATGTCTCATGACTGTCGTATCACGACTATGGTGTGACAGTCGTGAGATATATATGGAAAATTAGGCCAAAATTCGTGACATTGTTGCATAAATGTTTCATCAATGAGATTGCAACGTGAAAGTTGAGTTTAATCTTTGTCATGTGCGAACTAGACGCCAGTTGTCTCATTCCAGTGAGATAGTGGCTTAATATCAGTTATTTATTCTCACTAACACTATACATTTACCAGCTTTTATAGATTGTCAAAATTAAAAAAAAAATAAATAAAAATAAAAAAAAATCAAAATAAAAAAAAGAAAAGAAAAAAGAAAAGCAAGACATTTTGAATCCAATCAAGTTGGCTTATATGGTCTAATCTGGATCCATACAGTGTTTGCAAATTCATCCATTGTTGTTATGTTGATTTGTGTGTAGAGTGTACTTGTTCACAGTACATTTTCTGTATATAGTGCCCACCTTTCAGCATTTCATACAGGTTTTCTCTGAAGAGGTTCAGGTGCTGTCACTTGCCAGACAATGATTTGGTAGCAACAGGAGAAAACATGCTGTATGTCAACAGCCTGCTGAGATATGCATTCAGATCAGCATAGCTACTGCTCATTGACCATCCAGTATCTCTAGACACTAAAAGCAGTTATTTCATGATGAGATAAATTTATTCTTGTATATGTACATTTGTTTAAACACTGTAGTATAGATGTAACTGATAAGTTCATTAACTTTGTCAGACACAGCTGAAAAAAAAATCTGATGAGCTATGCAAATGCTGCTTTCTCTGTAGCAATCATTGAATTCTAGGTGTTTTGTTTAATGGGCAGCAAATGTGTTCTTTAAACTGAGTCTCTGCAACATGAAACAACTGCCTTTGGCACTAGAAAAAGACTTGAATTTACTGTGCTAATGTCTGATATTATGTCTGATATTGTGCTAATGTCTGATAGGCTTTTGGTGTCTACTGAATAAGAAAACTTGGAATAGACAAATTTCTTGAGTAGAATATCAAAAATTCTGTGAAAGCAGGTAGGGTTAATTTTGTTAAGAGCCTACTCAAATTTTTAGCTCACCTGAGCCGAAGGCTCACAGGTGAGCTTATAGTATACCATGACCCGGCGTCCGTCCATCCGTCGTCCGTCGGTCCGTCCGTCGTCGTCCACAATTTCAAAGATCTTCTTCTCTGAAACCGCTTGGCCGATCAAGTTGAAATTTTATGTGTAGCCTCCTTGGGTAGTGGCATTGAAATTTTGTTCGCGATATTTTGGTCACATGACCAAGATGGCCGCCACGCCCATATATAGTAAAAACCCTTCAAAAATCTTCTTCTCCAGAACCCCTTGAGCCGATTTCCATGAAACTTGGTATGTAGCATTTGGGACTCTAGCCCATCATAGTTTGATCAAATGATGACCCTAGGATGACTCATGGAGTAGAAGAAGGTATGTGATTAATTTAGGTCAAGGTCATCTCTTGAGGGACCTTGGCCAGTCTGGCATCCATACACACATTTCAAAGATCTTCTCCTCTGAAACTGCTCAGCCGATCAAAGTGAAATTTTATGTGGAGCATCCATGGGTAAGGGAGATGAAAGTTTGATCACGAAAACCAGGACACATGACCAAGATGGCCGCCACACCCATATATGGTAAAAACCACTCAAAAATCTTCTTCTCCAGAACGGGCTGGACTATTTTCATGAAACTTGGTATGTATAATTTTGGACTCCAGCCCATCATAGTTTGATCAAATGATGACCATCAGATGACCTTGACCTAGTTTTACAGCAATGTCAATTTTGGAAACATAGGCTTTTACATGGGAAAATGTGAAAACTATGGATTTTTTGAAAACTATTGCAGCCTGAGGCCTGAAAAGTGGTAGGTGCAAACAACTAATGGAGTAGATGAAGGTTTGTGATAAATTTAGGTCAAGGTCATCTCTTGACCTTGGCCTGTCTGTTGTCCATACACACATTTCAAAGATCTTCTTCTCTGAAACTGCTTGGCCAATCAAAGTAAAATTTTATGTGGAGCATCCATGGGTAGGGGGAAGAAAGTTTGATCGCGAAATCCAGGTCACATGACCAAGATGGCCACCACGCCCATATACGGTAAAAACCACTCAAAAATCTTCTTCTCCAGAACCGGCAGGCCGATTTTCATGAAACTTGGTATGTAGCATTTGGGACTCCAGCCCATCATAGTTTGATCAAATGATGACCCTAGGATGACCTTGACCTATTTTACGGCAAGGTCAATTTTGGAAACATAGGCTTTTACATGGGAAAAGGTGAAAACAATGGATATTTTGGAAACTGTTGCAGCCTGAGACCTGAAAGCTGCTAGATGCAGACAACTGATGGAGTCAATGAAGGTAAGTTATTTATGAAGGCCAAGGTCATTTCTTGACCTTGACCCAAGGTCATTTAATTATCAAAATTGAAATTATGGTTTTCTCAGAAAGCACTGGGTTTGGAAACTATTGCAGTCTGAGACATGAAACTGTGCAGATACAGACAACTTATGAAGACAATAAAGGTGTGTGAGTATTCAAGGTCAAGGTCATTTCATGATGACATACTACTCCAAGATCAGGCTTCAGGTGAGCGTTCTCAGGACCAATGGTCCTCTGGTTCAGATTAATCAAGTGATGATGATAATGCTGCAGTGCTATTGGATAATCTATGGAAATTTAAAATATTCTTGTACTGTTTCATGTGATACGGTGTACATTGATTCACTGGACAATGTAATATTATGAACAATAATGGAATTATGCCTTTAGGTAGGTGATCAGGCAGTACTATATGTATAGGACTCACAAACTGGGCTTAATGTTCCACAAACTGGGCCAGTTCCCCACAAACTGGACGGAAAAACGGGGCTAAATTCAGAACCCATTTCCACAAACTGAGCCAATCTAAGAAATTGTATGCTACTCATTGAAGGTGTTACAATAGGATGTATTCTTATTTTATTACCTGACAAATCACATTATCTATTTCCATTCTAAAACAAGATAAACAGAATTCATGCCACTTAAAACTTCGATATTGTTAAGCTTTCTGCCATTCTACTGTAGAAATTACATCAAATATTTGACTGTATTGTGGATATATTTACACACATTTCACTGAAACGATGGTACGACGTCCAGTGTCCAGATTACAATGCTTGATGGGATAGTTGACGTCACAAGAAATCAAAATGGTATTGAAAGTGCACAAAGTAACATCAAGCTAATTCGCCGACGTTACATGAATATCGCTGAAAGGAGATCTTTTTCAGCCCTGTTTGTGGGATTAGCTCAGTTTGTGGAAGCTGGTCCAGTTTGTGAGTCTTACCTATAACCTTAACACCTCTTTTCTAGTGCATCTGCATTTTTAGCTCACCTGAGCCGTTAGGCTCACAAGGTGAGCTTATAGGATGGCCATGATCCGGCGTCCGTCCGTCGTCCACCATTTTCAAAGATCTTCTTCTCTAAAACCGCTTGGCCAATCAAAGCCAAATTTTATATGAAGCATCTATAGGAAGGGGGAACCAATGTGTTTATAAATAATCCAGGTCACATGACCAAGAAGGCCGCCATGCCCATATATGGTAAAAACCCTTCGAAATTCTTCTTCTCCGGAATCACTGAACCGATTTCAACGAAATTTGGCATGAAGCATCGGGGACCTTTGGATGACCTTGACCTATTTTACGGCAAGGTCAACATAGGTCGTCCATGCATTTGAATGGGGAAAATTGTTAAAATGTCATTTGAAAGGCAAATCTTGCAGGAAATGGGCAAATAGACTGAAGGTAGGTAATTCTGAAAAAAAAATTTGGACCCCAGGGGTTGGTCTGCCCCCACCCCGGGACAATATACATGTATATTACAAAAATATTCAAAGATCTTCTTCTCTGAAACCACTTGGCCAATCAAAGCCAAATTTTATATGAAGCATCTATGGGAAGGGGGAATCAGTGTGTTTATAAATAATCCAGGTCACTTGACCAAGATGGCTGCCAAGCCCATATATGGTAAAAACCCTTCAAAATTCTTCTTCTCTGGAACCACTAGACCAATTTCAACGAAACTTGGCATGAAGCATTGGGGACTAGAGTACTACAATGTGTTTATAGATTATTACCTTTGTATGACCTTGACCTATTTTACGGCAAGGTCAACATAGGTCGCCAATGCATTTGAATGGGGAAAACTTTTAAAATGTCATTTAAAGTGAAAGTCTTGCAGGAAATGGGCTATGGGACTGAATACTAGTATTAATGATTCTGAAAAAAGTTGGACCCCAGGGGCTCATTTGCCCCAGCCCCGGGGCATTATACATGTATATTACCATAATAGTCAAACATCTTCTCCTCTGAAACCGCTTGGCCAATCAAAGCCAAATTTCATGTGAAGCATCTAAAGAATAGGGTAATCAATGTGTATATAAATAATCAAGGTCACATGACCAAGATGACCGCTATGCCCATATATGGTATAAACTCTTCAAAAATCTTCTCCGGAACCGGTGGACCGATTTCAAAGAAACTTGGCATGAAGCATCGTTGACTAAAGTACTACAATGTGTGTATAAATCATGACCCTGTGATGACCTTGACCTATTTTAAGGCAAGGTCAACATGGTTTGCCTATGTATTTGAATGGGTAAACTGTTAAAATGTCATTTGAAGGGAAAAACTTGTATGGACAGTATATTGATTATTCTGAAAAAAAAAATGGCCCTATACTGGGACTATTTTCTATAACATTCGTATATACAGCAGATCTCAGGTGTGCGTTTACAGGACCATTGGTCCTCTGGTATTTTTAGCTCACCTGAGCCGAAGGCTCACAGGTGAGCTTATAGTATACCCATGCTCCAGTGTCCGTCCGTCGTCCACAATTTCAAAGATCTTCTTCTCTGGAACCGCTTGGCCAATCAAAGCCAAATTTCATATGGAGCATCCTTAGGAAGGGGGAACGAAAGTTTATATAAATGGTTCAGGTCACATGACCAAGATGGCCACCATGGCTATAAATAGCAAAAACATTTAAAAATCTTCTTCTCCAGAACCAGTGGGCCGATTTCCACGAAACTTGGTATGTAGCACCAGGGACTTGGGCCCATCATAGTTTATATAAATCATGACCCTAGGATGACCATGACCTATTTTACGGCAAGGTCAACTTAGGTCGCCAATGCATTTGAATGGGAAAAATGGTAAAATGCTATTTAATGGGTAAAACTTACTGGGAATAGGCAAATGGACAGAATATTAATGTTAATGGAAAATTTTAGCCCCTGTGGGGTTGTCTGCCCCTGCCCCGGGGCTAAATACATGTATATTTCCATAATAATGAAACATCTTCTCCCCTGAAACCGCTTGGCCAATCAAAGCCAAACTTCATATGGAGCATCCTTGGGAAGAGGGAAAGAAAGTATATATAAATGGTCAAGGTCACATGACCAAGATGGCCGCCATAGCTATAAATAGAAAAAACCTTTAAAAATCTTCTTCTCCAGAACCAGAAGGCCAATGATTTTTAAACTTGGTGTGAAGCATCAGTGACTGGAGCTCTACAAAGTTTTTATAAATCATGACCCTGGGATGACATTGACCTATTTTACGGCAAGGTCAACATAGGCCGCTCATGCATTTGAATGGGAAAAAGTGTTAAAATGTCATTTGTAGGGAAAAACTTCCTGGAAATGGGCAAATGGACTTAAGATTGATGATTCTGAAAAAATTTGGACCCCAGGGGTCTGTCTGCCCCCACCCCGGGGCAATATACATGTTTGTTATATGACTGAAGGAATTCCTGTCTCCTGATTGGCTCATTCAGTATTAATAAATCCTTATATTTCTCTGAAACCAGACCAAACTGATGAATATCAGATCAAACCAGTTCCTGGAGGTTAATTATTTTGACAGGTTTTCTATATTAACCTCCAAAATCTATATTAGGCTCCTGAGTACCCAAAAATAGCACCAGCATGAAATCAACATGGGCTTCATGAAATTGACATGATTTGATGTATGTGTTTAAAACCTGCCAGTCAGATATAAATAACTATGAACTCATTTCAGTTCATGAAATCTACATGCTTTGCAGTAGCACACTATTACAGGTAATAGTGGAGCAAATATGGTTCAAAAAGTAGCTTAGAAATAGGAGTAGGTGGTCTACGGAGTACCACATTTGTTTCTATATACCAAAATGTTTGTCTTGGTCTGTAGTTTTGAAATTCAGCGTTTGCCAACTTGGCAAACCTTGCATAACTCCAGTATTCAAGATGGCGTCCAAGATGGCTGCCGTTTCCTAAAACCAACCCCTACTCCAAAAATGCATCATATTTTTCATGTGTTTGCATTGAAATGGTATTTTAATGCCCCATTTCATGTAAGAATGATATATTTGTATATGTCAAGTACACAACCTGACAATTTAGGTAAAACAGTTGTAAAAATCGTGTTTAAATTCACAAATGCACGTGCCCAAGGTTTTTCACCTCGGAATGTTTGTTTAATGGCTCATTATTTATGATCAGATAGTTATGGCTGCTTTTTTAATTCTTTTCTATCAAATATAATATTTTTAAAGATTTTAGAGAAACAGAAATTGTTTCTTTATATAAGCTTCATGCTTAAAAACAGGTTTTAGACATCCAACCCAACACGACAAAAACAACAAAAAGTACATATTTTCTTATATAAAATATGCTCTTCAATCTTATTTGTTATTGATTCTATATACCATAGTGTTTGTCTCAGTCTTAGTTTGTAGCATTAAATCCAGTGTTTTCTACCTCAGCAAAACACAGGATAGCTCCAGTATTGAAGATGGCATCCAAGAAGGCCGTCAAAATATAGAATTTTAAAAAATGAGCCAAATATGTCCTGTGACTTTTATTAAGTAATAAAAAGCTAAAATCAAGTTGTAAAACACTTAGAACATTTTCTTAATGTTATCTTCATGTGTGTTTTTCCTTGTTAAAACAAAATTATTCAGACACCGTAACCTTATTATAACACTATTGTTGGGGTTCAAACCAATCTCTTGTGTTACCTATATTCAATTTGTGTTATAACGAGAGTAAAGTATATAGACATATACCAAAGGTAGTATGAAATGACCATTTGGAGTTCAGCTATTATCAGTGCTATATCCAAAACTATTTTTGAACTGAGTTATAGGAAGGTCCAGATGTATTTATTCTAGAAATGAGTGGAATTTTCTTGCCCGGCAAGAAAAAGAGCAACAAAGAAAACTTATTTTCTTGTACATCATAAGCTACGCAATCTTATTACAACTGTAATTCACAAATTCTGTTTCTGCAATTAATATAACTTTGGTGCAGTATTAATCTTACAATTAATACAACCTTGGTGCAGACATGGATGTACGATATGGCACTTTATAAAACAAAATAATACCAAACCATGTTTTGTTTCGACACTATAATCATATGTAGGTTCTAATTCCTCATTAACTGGTTATGCTTTGAGTATTTATGTACAAGGTTTATGCAAACTGTGGTGCCATAAGAACTGTAAATCCACTTATCAGAGCATTAAAGCAAAAACAGTAGAGAGGTAAAGTCAAAAATAAGAAAATGATTAGACTAACCCTAGAAGTACCATATCATCTACAAAGTATTTTGATTGGAAGAATAATTGCTTATTTGTGGCGAGATTTGTGACCTAATAGAAATGAAAGTAAAGTAAGTGGAAGCTGGTCGATGTTAGCATGCGCAATTTGTGATTGTAACATTGATGTATTTATAAGAGTTGTTGAAGCAACGGAGAAAGGCAATGACTTCAAAGTGCTATACATACATGTACTAATGGACCTTCCAAATGGTGACTTAGTTGCTGCTGGAGCAATATATTGTGCAGTAAAAAGAGCTGTTTGCTCAATGGCACATTAGAATATAACATTCAGCTATGACACTGAGCATGCTAAGGATAATTCTGTTTCATTTAAATATGCAGATACAGGTTCAAAGCTAAAAGCTGAGTATGAAAGTTCAATAATGAACGAAAATCAAGTTGTAGAGTTATCCAATTAATAGACAAATTTAAACACCTGGAGTTCGAAAGCTGGGTTATATAACATAGAATGTTATAAAAACAATTCATATAAAGAGCCTTTTTATTTAATAATGGTCAGAATTATCATTTACGTAGTTATCCACTTAATAGAGAAATTTAAATACCTGGAGTTGGAAAGCTGGGTTATATGACATAGAATGTTATAAAACAAACAATATGGAGAAGGTACAAGTAGGCAATTATCAGGAAAATGCGCAGTCAGAAAGAAATTTCCATTCCGAAAGCCGAGGTAGGAAAAACTAAATTACCAATTAGGTACTTATAAAAAGAACCTTTTTATTTAGTTATGGTCCAAATTATCATTTACGTATTGAGATTGATTTGGTACGAATCATTGCGGCTGAAGCGCTGAATATGTTTGGTCAACTATAAAAATTAAACCAAAGCATTTCAGCTGATGATACACACAGGCTTCTTTTTAAATAATAGCAGAAGATACGATAAATCATAAAACTATCGGTATGTTTATAAATGGTATTCTTAGTAACACTGAAACTGTAATGGATCAATCTGCCACCATTGCAAGCATTTCAAGATATTTTACTGTACTAGACAAATGGTCGGCTTCAAGTGTGAACAATGAAAGATTTGCTAATGCTTCAGACATATCGGCTGAGCTTCAGGAGCTTGCACTGTCTTTAAGTTTGTTGTAATATTACAAAAGCAGCGATTTCTATTGCATACCCAAAACATGTAGGTCTTGTTGTACATGATCAAATCTGGAGTAGACTCTTTGATTTAACAAATAGCTTATCTTCGATATACGATTCCCTGAAATGAGGCGAGTTTTATCATCAGCACACAAGCTAACACTCCCTCAGTGGAACCGGCCCCTCAGAAATTACGTCATAAATCAGGGGGTATGCTTATAATGGGAGTTACCGACAACTTTGACAATAACGAAAAAGCAGTAGATGTAAACTAACCAAACAAACATGCAATGACCTCTATCATTCTGATTGCGCCATTTCCTGATTGTTATTTTCATTTAGCTTTGTTATCACATTATGCAGGGTCCTGAAACGAATATAGATCTGCACCATCTAGGTGAAGATTTAGAACACTCGGAGGATCATATGTGGTCTAAGTTCGTAACAAAAACAGTTTGTCTTTAAACTCACTGTGTGCAGAGAAGGCAATATTGTTGATGGCTAAAAAGCTACCTCGACAGATAACAGTTTCGGGTTTCCTTGCCTGATGTGTGTCTATTAACTGCATATTTGGCGGAATGGGTTGCAGTTGTTCAAGAACTGAAATCACCATCAGACTTAAGATTTGTATTGGACAATGAATGATAAAAAATGCTTAGTATTATTGGTAACACTATCAGTTGCAGCTCCAGAGCTATTGAATGACACTGTATGATAACGTAAAAAAATGAGTGATGAATACTGCACAAGCTCTATGTGTCGACAACCATACACTGTGATATATAAATGTCAGAAATTAATGTACATGTAGTTTTATACACAAATGTGCATACTATCTTTTCAGGCATGTTGACAGAGGAAAATTACAGTGATTCAGATTATTAAAAGGAATTTAAGTTGCATCTGTTCAAAAATACTCCAGCCCTTACCCCCATGCATTTCTAGATTTGTATGCATAATGTAATATTGACAAAGAAATGTATACATGAAAATATTTTTAAAAAGATAGATCTAAGTGTTTTAGCTTCATTTTTAAATGTTTTGGTAGTAAACAAAGGTTAAAGGACACCTGCGGCTTAGTTTTCGAAATGTTATATTTTGACGGCCTTCTTGGATGCCCTTTTGAAAACCGGAGTTATGCTGGGTTTGCAGAGGCGGCCAACGCTGGATTTAAAAGCTTCAAACCTTCAAAAAACTTGCAAGACAAAATATTTGGTATAGAGAATCAATAACAATCATGATTCAAGAGCCTATAATGTATAGGAAAATGTGTATTTTTGTTCTTTTTTGCCTTGTCAGTTAGACCTTACTCCATTCATATCTAGAATATATATGCATAATGTAGTTTTAACAATGGAAAACACATGAAAATAACAATAATAAGATAACTCTAAGTGTTTATAGCTCAATTTAAGCATATTTGTTTCTAAACAAAAGTCAAGGGACATATGTGTCTCATTTTTTCAGAATTGTAAATTTTGACGGCCTTCTTGGATGCCATCTTGAATACTGGAGCTATCTTGTGTTTTACAAAGGTGGCAGACACTGTATTTTTATGCTACAAACCAAGACCAACACAATCACTATGGTATATAGAATCAATAACAAATTAGATTTTAGAGCGTATTTTGTATAGGAAAATATGTACTTTTTGTTGTTTTTTTCCGTGTTGGGTCGGATGTCTAAAATCTGTTTTTATGCATGAATATTATTTATAGAAACAATTTCTGTTTCTATAAAATCTTTAAAAATATTATATTTGATAGAAAAGAAGTAAAATAGCAGCCATAACTATCTGATTTTAAAAAATGGGCCATTAAACAAACATTCCGAGGTGAAAAACCTTGGTCACGTGCATTTGTGAATTTAAATATGAGTTTTACAACTGTTTTACCTGAGCTGTCAGGTTTTTTACTTGAAATAGACAAATACATCATTCTTACATGAAATGTGGCATTAAAATACCATTTCAATGCAAACACATGAAAATTATGATGCATTTTTGTATAGGGGTTGATTTTAAGAAATGGCAGCCATCTTGGACGCCATCTTGAATACTGGAGTTATGCAAGGTTTGCCAAGGTGGCAAACGCTGGATTCTAAAACTACAGACCAATACAAACATTTTGGTATATAGAAACAAATGTGGTACTCCATAGACCACCCCCTTGAAAGATAGCCCATGATATTTGCTCCACTATAAATAAAACACTAGATAATGAGGTGTATTTGGTTATAATTAAGGGATAATTTTGTTTATCCCATTGGAATTGCCTCATCATGGTGATTCTTAGGAGTATCCATAACATATGTTTTATTAAGAACTTACATAATTATCTTTCAAGCATAATCAATTGTTCCTCATTGTCTAGCCTAAAATACTTAACATCTGATATGATTTTGTTTGTTTATTTGTTATAAAATAAACATTAAAACACTTGAAAAGTCATATAACAAAACAGTTATTGACTTCAATTTCGGTAGATATAAGGATTTATCTACCCTCAAAAGTGATATTCACCTCGGCCTCCGGCCTCGGTCAATATCACTTTTTCAGGTAGATAAATCCCTATATCTACCTCATTGAAGTCAATAATTGTATAATATTACAGCGATATTCAAAGATCTTCTTTTCAGAAACCGCTTGGCCAATCAAAGCCAAACTTTATGAGGAGCATTGTTAGGAAGTGGGAATGAAAGTTTGTATAAATGGTCAAGGTCACATGACCAAGATGGCTGCCATGGCTATAAATAGCAAAAACCTTTAAAAATCTTCTCCAGAACCAGAAGGCCTATGATTTTGAAACTTGGCATGAAGCATCAGGCAATGGAGCTCTACAAAGTTTATATAAATCATGACCCTTGGATGACCTTGACCTATTTTACTGCAAGGTCAATATAGATCGCCCATGCATTTGAATGGGGAAAATTGTTAAAATGTCATTTGAAGGGCAAAATTTGCAGTAAATTGGCAAATGGACTGAGGTTTTATGTTTTCAAAAAGAAAATGACTCCAGGGGTTGCTCTGACCCGGCCCTGGGGTTATATACATGTACATTACCATTCTAGTCAAACAAGTTTATTGGTATATATCTCAGGGTTTCAGGTTTACAGGACCATTGGTCCTCTGGTTTGTTCTAAAATCATATGGCTTGTGTTGGACTTCAGAGAAGAATCAGTGCATGACACTTTTCCGAAAACCACTTCGTCGAAAAGACATTTCGCCGAAACGACACAATGACGAAAATTCTTCTCCAGTGCAACACGTCGCCGAAAGTTTTAAATGATTAACATTGAGGGAAAACTAACGTTATTATTACACAGGCGCTTGAAGTCCTATATATAATTATAATCATAGTGTAAGTCAATATAGAATATAATTATATATTGACCTTAGACACTACCGTAAATCTGATGATTTTTGGGTCACTAATGTAACTTCAAGCACCTGTGGTTATTAGATGAGCCTTAATTCACTGTCATGTACGTGATATCGTGTAGATTTTTTTTGCACAAGTGTAGATCATACCAAGATGGCGGCCAGAAAAACTGGGAGATTGTAAGTAGCCTTTCATTTGTTAAAATACCAGGCATTTTACATGCCAGTGACCAGTCTTAGACACCCCCATGCTCAGAATAAATTAGATTTTACGATTTTGTTATTGCCTTTATGCAGTCTGATCACTTTAGCAAGTATTTGGCCTAGATGCGTTGGTGAATTGCCGATTTTGTAATCCAAGCGGAGATCAGCAGGGTTTTTGAGATATTTTGTCTTTAAATTAGCAAATATCGACCATTCTCTTCAAAATACTATTAGCCCAGTCTCAGAAACACCATCCCTAGCCCTGATAGCCCACAGAAACTGTCGTGGAAGAAAATACCAGAGTTTGAAATTTTCACTCGGGCAACTGTGTAGAGACCAGTGTGTTTTTGTCAGCAACCGTGTAGACACAGATGGATTTTGAGAAATTTGTAACTGTGTAGACACAGATTTTTGGAAACCGTGTAGACACGGTTTGACTCATTTAAACTGGCCATTACAAGTCAGAATATCAGTACCGATGTAACCCATAGCATATGAGAAATATTGCACTATGCCATCTTAACCTTTGGTATGAACTATAATACATACATCTCAAACCGGCCTCGGTAGCTCAGTAGATAGAGTGTCCGCTCCGAGATTGAGAGGTACCAGGTTCGATCCCTGCTTTGCACTCGGATTTTCGGATTAGGGCTAGGACTGGTCGCCCGACTGTCAGTATAATGTGACTGGGGATGGTATCAGGCAAATTGTCTGGGAGGCACAGTGAGGCAGCACTATGAAAGTGAGCACTCTTTTTCCAGGGGTGATGCGATATAAACCTGACGCTACTATGATCAATCGGAAGTATCCGCCAACGTCAGGTCGCGTGTGACAGGAAACTATATCATGTCATGTGTGACGGGAAACTATACTTTGAATTTGGATATAGACCTACAGCTTTATACATCTGAAACGTGTTCCATGAAAGAAAAAAAAAAAAAGATTGCATGACAAATATTAAATTTGTCACAAATTTAGCATGCTAATGGCTGTAATTTATTACTATGTTATGCATTCTTCGAGTCCATCCAAATGTAATGGGTAGCTTAAACGACTAAAAACCGTGTCTACACGGTTTCCGAAACCTGTTTCTACACGGTTACAAATTTCTCAAAATCCACCTGTGTCTACAAGGTTGCTGACAAAAATACACTGGTCTCTACACAGTTGCCCGAGTGAAAATTTAAACTCGGGGTTTTCCTTCCATGGCAGTTTCTGTGGGCTATCAGGGCTAGGGATGGTGTTTCAGGGACTGGGCTAATAGTATTTTGAAGAGAATTGATGGTATTTGCTTTTTAAAAGACAAAATGTCTTGAAAACCTTGACGATCTGCGCTTGGATTACAAAATCGGCAATTCATCCAAACTTCTCGACCAAATACTTACTAATGTGATCAGCCTGTGTAAAAGCAATAGCAAAATCCTAAAATTTAATTTATTCCGAGCGTGGGAGTGTCTCAGACGCGTCACTAGCATTTAAAATGTCCGGATTTTTTTACATATGAAAGGCTACTTACGATCTCCCACTTTCTGTCGACGCCATCTTGGTATAATCTACACTAGTGCCAAAAAAAATCTACACGATATCACGTACATGACAGTGTAATTGTCTTAATGGGGACTTAATATCAGTTCCTAATAATTACGTTTTATGTTTGTTTTACCTTGTTTGTTTATTTATGAAGTAAAATATGCCCATGCCAATAATAATATGATTAATAAATTAGGTTTATCGCCATGTTTTATATTGGTCATATATTAATTAATTTGATCGCCATAATTGGTCATTGATGTACCTAATCATTTAATTCCTAAAGAATTTAGAATGCCACTTTTGATAGATTTATACAAATTCAATCGTTAAAATCGTTATAATGCTGTTTAAGTCAAAGTTATGAAAGAATCATATTGTATGAACTACTCTTAAAAGCATCTTTTTCGGCTTTTTTGCCGAATTTCGGCAATATTTTGGTGAAGTGTTGCATTCGGCGAAGTGTCGTTTCGGCGAAGTGTCTTTTCGGCAAAGTGGTTTTCGGCGAAGTGTCGCAGATCCAGAAGAATATCCTGGGTTCAGAGTGCTTTATCAATGAACAAGACTTATTTCCTACCCATAGTACTGTTTTACTATGCAGCCTGATTTCCTTATCTTAGGAGCATGCATTACAACAGAGCCTACCATTGATGAAATTGGAATAATTGCAAACCCATGAGATCTATGTCTCAGTTTCAAGTCCATTGTATATAATATTAGGTCCTATATAGCCTAAAATTTAAGATTTGTTTAAACAGGTACAAATTTGAAAAAAAAAGTAATGATGGTTAATCCACATTGTGTATTGTAGATCGTAGAGTATCGTGTAAGGACCTTGGTAAAGGTGACTGTGAGGGTTGGCTGTTTAAGAGGAGAGACAAGGGCCATGGTATATTCCACAAGAGCCACTGGAAGAGACACTGGTGTGTCCTCAAGGAATTCAACTTCTTCTATTATAAAGATGATGAGGTATGTGCTTGGTGCTGGGCTGCAGGACAGGAATCATAAACCTAGGAGACAAAACACACACACGTCTTGTATCACTTTAATAAGACTCATCATATGTGTGATGTCTCCCTATTTCGAGAAACTGTCCCTATGTGGAATTTCAAATCTCTATACCAATATAAAAAATTACCTTTTAATTATTTGGAATGCGCTTCTTATTTGGCTCCTCAAATGTATCATATAATTATGTGCATGTCATGAACCTTTCTTTCATGATCATATTGAAAATGTTTGTTCTGCCAATTCTTTTATGCTGATTCAACAAATCGGTAGTGGGTACAATTCATAATGATCTATACATCCAGCACCTTTCTTTCTAGAAAAAATGGCAATGAAAAGGATTCCACCGCCATTCCACCTCTTCCACTAATTTTAGAAGAATATTTGTCATTAAATGCAGGAGGAAATATGATCTATGTACTTATTATAGTATGACTGGAAGTGTACTGCAAAGCTAGAGTGTTGGTAAGGATAATTTCCCTTGGATCTAAAGCCTTAATAAATCAGAAAACTTTCTTCAAATTTTCTGATATTTACAGCTTGTTGACTGTCTGAGAATTTCTTGTTAGGCAATGCGGTGTATTTTGTAGGCCCTGAAAGCAGAAGGTGTGTTACATCTACCAGCATTCCAGGTCTCACCAGTTGATTCCTCAGAAATTGGCATCACCAAGAAATTGTAAGTACATGTATAATTCAAGCCAGTTTTAACAAAATTGACAACTTTCAAAACCATTGGGGCCCCTGCCCATTGGGGCCTAAAGAAATAGATGGGCTGCTTGTGCCTCCAGGCAAAGCTTACGAGGGTGTTCTTTAATTCTTGTCATCGATTCGTTTTCTCCTAAACCAGCATCTGTACCAGAAGAAAATTACTTGGTAGTTATAGATAGATTCTTTACGATATTGAAATCACCCAGCCATTTTATGATTATACAGTGGTGTTATGGCTAAAAACCCATTTTTGCACAGGTCGCGCTGATCACTTGTGATTTTTCGTGGCGAAACCACAGCGAAATTTCACCGGCCAAGGGAAAATTTAAACATTTAATTGGTTAAGTTTTTTGCCACGAAAACCCGATTTTCGCGGTGAAATCGTTTTTCAACGTTTTCAACAGGTATGTTTAAATTTCCTATATCGCTGCGAAACACGGCGAAATATCTTGAAATGTTAAGATAAAATTATTTATTTTTAATGTAATGACCACACTATGATTCATCTGTTCCTAGTAAAGATCGTGATTTATGTGCACATTAATAATATGTACGACTATGCATGAAATGAGAAACGTGCATAATGCGACTTTTCCATTGGTATTACATGGTATGATAGCGAAATCACGGATAGACAAAAATATTTATAACGTAATGCGCCAGCTCGTTGAATTTAACTTTGTTTGTTTGTTTGAATAGATGCTTTACGTCCCAATCAACAGCAGTGGTCATGTCGGGACGTTGCCTTCATTTTATGGGATGCCATGATATCAAACAAATGTTTGAAATATAACCATCCCTCTAATACTGCTTATATGTTTGGACGGTTTGACTTGAAACCATTTTTCCTAGGCAGGCACAGACCTGAGCGGTTAACCAGTAATCAGATGATCAGTCAATAGTGTATAAGCTTTGCCTGGAGGCACAAGCATCCCATCTGTTTCGTTAGGTCCCAATGGGCAGGGGCCATTGTTTTGTAGCACAAATATGGTCTAAAGGGTATTGCGCAATAAACAGTTAGATTCCTTGCTTTCTTTTTTGAACATTTTCTTCAATTGCTTTACTTTATAGCATTTAAGGTGTGAACTAAGATTGAACTTAATTTGAGCTCAACCATGTAAAAACGACAAAACAAAAAGAGACATATTAACATTTGGGCTTGCTGATCACCCTCTATGAATGCCAGCACAAGACTAATCGCAATCATATCGATTTATACATCGTACTTGCCTTGTAGAAGTGCAACTAGCGAAGTTCAGTTTAACAGTCAACAATGTTTGAGTCCCATGACGACAACACTTTCGGGGTAATACATGTATACCGGTTTTGCTCAAGTACGAAACCCAACGAATATAGGAATCAAACACAGGACATTTTGATTCCGGTCAATTCCTACAATCCACCACTAGGCTTCTGCGCTCAACTTTGTTCTAATTAATATATCCACTATCGATTTATGCGGCATGCGCTGATATTGCCACTGTGCGTATTTGTGGCCCTTACTGTATATATGAGCCCTATCGGTTAAGTTGGGTGGTAATATTTCAAGCACATTTTGGATGTCATGACATTCTTATTTGGGGTAAAAGTCCCATAAAATGGAGGCAAACAATCAAAGCAATTCATCTTTGTACACAAGAGTAACATATAAAATTATGTAAAAGATAATGCTAGATAAAATATAAAAGCTTGATCCTTTGGAAGCAGTGAAAACGTTCAAAGGGAGGTAGTATGGGCCATATTGCGCAATTTCGGGTACTGAACCCTCATCAGTGACCCTTTATAAACCGGCGCTGATAGCCAGATAAATATACTGCAATTTCAAAAATTTACGTTAGTCTAAATCAAAGAAGCATGCCTAAACGTGGTCAAATAACTGAAACAATGTTTAGAAGATGGCTCTAAACGTACAATTTTTAGAACTCTGAATATTCTAACTGATCTCAAAGGACTAGCTTTTACATATACAGGTGGCTTACATTACCTTGACAAGGCTTACCTCGATACTACAGCTTACATTGAATCTAGAGACCAGGCCCGATCGTTTATCCTATATGTTCTTTGTATTTCAACAAAGCATATCTCGAACTATGCCTAAATCGACAAAATGGGTAACTTGACACGAGTTTAGTGTCCCGGCCATGTAGATCAGTTTACGTTTCTTAACTCGTCCTCCACATCACAATAGAAATGAGAATGATGTTCATACATATACATTTTTAGCTCACCTGAGCCGAAGGCTCACAAGGTGAGCTTATAGTATAGTAGTCGAGCTGGCGTCCGTGCGTCCGTCCACATTTTCAAACTTGAATATCTCTAAGACAACAAGGCCAATCATGACCATATTTTATTTAAAGCATCATTGAGAAAGGGGAAAGGTTGTATTAGGTTTTGGGCCAGGTCGGATCAGAACTCTGGTTTCCATGGCAACGGATAACTCCCATAGACTTACAATGGGAAAAACATATAAAAATCTTCTTCTCTGAAACCACAAGGCCAAGAGCTTTCATATTTTGTGTGTAGCAATGTCTAGTGGTCCTCTTCATAAATCCTGCTTACCGTGCCCCTGGGGTCCATACGGGCCCCGCCCTGGGAGTGTAGGACATGTCCCCCCCCAGACATTTGCCCCCTGCCCAAATATGGCATGTAAGGACATTTGCCCCCTAACTGATTGACAGAGTTGGACATTTGCCCCCTCATCAATGTATATACCTAGGACATTTGCCCCCTCCCTGTTTACACCTAAACATTGGATTTAAAGCTTGGTTTACAATTATTAGGGCAAGTGCAATTTTCACTGACAAGTTATCAAATTAAAATCATACAATTGAGTGATGTTAATAATAGTGAGTCCTAATAATTATATTATTAGCTCATCTGAGCTGTTAGGCTCACAAGGTGAGCTTATAGGATGGCCATGATCCGGCGTCCGTCCGTCGTCCGTCGTCGTCCACCATTTTCAAAGATCTTCTTCTCTGAAACCGCTAGGCCAATCAAAGCCAAATTTTATATGAAGCATCTATAGGAAGGGGGAACCAATGTGTTTATAAATAATCCAGGTCACATGACCAACATGGCCGCCATGCCCATATATGGTAAAAACCCTTCAAAATTCTTCTTCTCCGGAACCACTGGACCGATTTCAACGAAACTTTGCATGAAGCATCGGGGACTAGAGTACTACAATGTGTTGATAAATTATGACCTTTGGATGACCTTGACCTATTTTACAGCAAGGTCAACATAGGTCACCCATGCATTTGAATGGGGAAAATTGTTAAAATGTCATTTGAAAGGCAAATCTTGCAGGAAATGGGCAAATGGACTGAAGGTAAGTAATTATGAAAAAAAATTGGACCCCAGGGGTTGGTCTGTCCCCACCCCGGGGCAATATACATGTATATTAAAAAATATTCAAAGATCTTCTCTGAAACCACTTGGCCAATCAAAGCCAAATTTTATAGGAAGCATCTATGGTAAGTGGGAATCAATGTGTTTATAAATGATCCAGGTCACATGACCAAGATGGCCGCCATGCCCATATATGGTAAAAACCCTTTAAAATTCTTCTTCTCCTGAACCAGTGGACCGATTTCAACAAAACTTGGCATGAAGCATCGGGGACTGAAATACTACAATGTGTTTATAAATTATGACCTTTGGATGACCTTGACCTATTTTGCAGCAAGGTCAACATAGGTCGCCAATGCATTTGAATGGGGAAAACTTTTAAAATGTCATTTAAAGTCAACGTCTTGCAGGAAATGGGCAGTAGGACTGACTATTAATGATTCTGAAAAAAATGGACCCCAGGGGCTCATTTGCTCCAGCCCTGGGGCATTATACATGTATATTACCATAATATTCAAACATCTTCTCCTCTGAAACCGCTTGGCCAATCAAAGCCAAATTTCATGTGAAGCATCTATAGAATGGGAGAATCAATGTGTATATAAATAATCAAGGTCACATGACCAACATGGCCGCCATGCCCATATATGGTATAAACCCTTCAAAAATCTTCTTCTCCGGAACCGGTGGACCGATTTCGAAGAAACTTGGCCTGAAGCATCGATGACTCAAGTACTACAATGTATGTATAAATCATGACCCTGTGATGACCTTGACCTATTTTAAGGCAAGATCAACATGGGTTGCCTATGTATTTGAATGGGTAAACTATTAAAATGTCATTTGAAGGGAAAAACTTGTATGGTCAGTATATTGATTATTCTGAAGAAAAAAATGGCCCAAGGGCGCCATCTGCCCCTATACTGGGACTGTTTTCTTTAACATTCGTAAATACAGCAGATCTCAGGTGAGCGTTTACAGGACCATTGGTCCTCTGGTTCTGTAATTTCAAAACAATTTTAATCAGCATGTATAGTACTAAACTTCATTGCAAAATAATCATTACATGTATAAACATTATTATAATTCTATGACAATAGGCAATGTTAAGCCTAATAGGTTAGCGAATAAGCTTGGTTCTCAAACTTTGTAATTGCTCTTGCAATTCTGTGACAAAAGCTCGAAAAGAATGTTACTGTCGGTGTGTCCATCCCCTGGCTGGGGAGATGAGGGCAAATGTCCACCTTTATGCATTTGATGAGGGGGCAAATGTCCAAACCCTTAGATGTGTTAGGGGGCAAATGTCCTTACATGCCATTTTTGGACAGGGGGCAAATGTCCGAGGGGGAACACGTGCGTCCCCCCCGCCCTGGCGGTGTCATGGGAAAATCTTCTCCAAAACCACAAGGCCCAAAGCTTTCATATTTTGTGTGTAGCAATGTTTAGTGGTCCTCTATATAAATCCAGCCAATCATGCCCCTGGGGTCAAAAATGGCCCCGCCCCGGGGGTCATTAGCTCCCATAGACTAACAATGGGAAAAACATAAAAAAAATCTTCTTCTCCGAAACCACAAGACCCAAAGCTATCATATTTTGTGTTTAGCAATGTATAGTGGTCCTTTTTATAAATCCTGCCAACCGTGCCCCTGGGGTCCATACGGGCCCCGCCCCAGGGGGATCATGGGTAAAACATAAAAAAATCTTCATATCCGAAACCACAAGGCCCAGAGCTTTCATATTTTGTTTGTAACAATGTATAGTGGACCTCTTAAAAAATCCTGCCAACCGTGCCCCTGGGGTCCATACGGGCCCCGCCCCGGGGGCGTCATTGGAAAAACTTTAAAAAATCTTCTTCTCCGAAACCACAAGGCCCAAAGCTTTCATATTTTGTGTGTAGCAATGTATAGTGGTCCTCTTTATAAATCCTGCCAGCCGTGCCCCTGGGGTCCATACAGGCCCCGCCCTGGGGTGTCATGGGTAAAACATAAAGTCTTCTCCTCCGAAACCACAAGGCCCAGAGCTTTCATATTTTGTTTGTAGCAATGTATAGTGGTCCTTTTTATAAATCATGCCAACCGTGCCCCGGGGGTCCATACGGGCCCTGCCCCAGGGGGGTCATGGGTAAAACATAAAAAAATCCTCTTCTCCGAAACCACAAGGCCCAGAGCTTACATATTTTGTTTGTAGCAATGTATAGTGGTCCTCTTTATAAACCCTGCCAACCGTGCCCCTGGGGTCCATACTGGCCCCGCCCCGGGGGCGTCATGGGAAAAACTTAAAAAAATCCTCTTCTCCGAAACCACAAGGCCCAAAGCTTTCATATTTTGTGTGTAGCAATGTAAAGTGGTCCTCTTTATAAATCCTGCTACAAATCATGCCACCCATGCCCCTGGGGTCCATGCAGGCCCCACTCCGGGGGCGTCATGGGAAAAACATAAAAAAATCTTCTTCTCTGAAACCATATGGCCCAGAGCTTTTATATGTTGTGTGGACCAATGTATAATACTCTCCTTTATAAATGCTGCCAACGGTGCCACTGGGGTCCATACAGGCATGTCATTATCTACCATAGACTTATAATGGAAATATATGAAAAAATCTTCTCTGCAACAGCATGACACAAAGCTTGTATATTTGATATACAACATTGTCATGTGGAGCTCTACATAAATCCTGCCAATCTTGCCCCTGGGGTCAAATATGGCCCCACCCCGGGGATCATTATAGGACCCTGACCTTGTTAGATGATTTTTCAAGTGAACCAAAATGGCAGAAAAGAGGATACACAATCCAGACAAGAGCTCTTCTGCTGATGAGTAGGGTTTCAAGGTCACGTGACCAAGATGGCCACCATACCCATATATGGTAAAAAACCCAATTACTTTGTCCAGCAACTGTACTTGTTCACTCGCAGGTGAGCGATCGTTGCCCTTGGGCTACTTGTTTGCATTTTTAGCTCACCTGAGCCTATAGGCTCACAAGGTGAGCTTATAGGATGGCCATGATCCGGCATCCGTCGTTGTCCGTCGTCGTCCACCATTTTCAAAGATCTTCTTCTCTGAAACCGCTTGGCCAATTGAAGCCAAATTTTATATGAAGCATCTATGGGAAGGGGGAACCAATGTGTTTATAAATTATCCAGGTCACATGACCAAGATGGCTGCCATGCCCATATATGGTAAATACCCTTCAAAAATCTTCTCTTCTGGAACCAGTGGACCGATTTCAGCGAAACTTGGCATGAAGCATCGGGGACTAGAGTACTACAATGTGTTTATAAATTGTGACCTTTTGATGACCTTGACCTATTTTACAGCAAGGTCAACATAGGTCGCCCATGCATTTGAATGGGGAAAATTGTTAAAATGTCATTTGAAAGGCAAATCTTGCAGGAAATGGGCAAATGGACTGAAGGTAGGTAATTCTGAAAAAAAATTTGGACCCCAGGGTTGGTCTGCCCCCACCCCGGGGCAATATACATGTATATTACAAAAATATTCAAAGATCTTCTTCTCTGAAACCACTTGGCCAATCAAAGCCAAATTTTATATGAAGCATCTATATAGACCCTTCCTATAGATGCAATTGCAATGTGTTTATAAATAATCCAGGTCACATGACCAAGATGGCCGCCATGCCCATATATGGTAAAAACCCTTCAAAATTCTTCTTTTCCAGAACCACTGGACCGATTTCAACGAAACTTGGCATGAAGCATCGGGGACTTGAGTACTACAATGTGTTTATAAATTCTGACCTTTGGATGACCTTGACCTTTTTTATGGCAAGGTCAACATAGGTCGCCCATGCATTTGAATGGGAAAAATTGTTAAAATGTCATTTGAAAGGCAAATCTTGCAGGAAATGGGCAAATGGACTGAAGGTAGGTAATTCTGAAAAAAATTTGGACCCTAGGGGTTGGTCTGCCCCCACCCTGGGGCAATATACATGTATATTAAAAAATATTCTAAGATCTTCTTCTCTGAAACCACTTGGCCAATCAAAGCCAAATTTTATATGAAGAATCTATAGGAAGGGGGAACCAATTTGTTTATTAATAATCCAGGTCACATGACCAAGATGGCCACCATGCCCTTATATGGTAAAAACCCTTCAAAATTGTTCTTCTCAGGAACCACAAGATCGATTTCAACGAAACTTGGCATGAAGCTTTGGGGACTAGAGTACTACAATGTGTTTATAATTTATGACCTTTGGATTACCTTGACCTATTTTACGGCAAGGTCAACATAGGTCGCCCATGCATTTGAAGGGGAAAATTTGTTAAAATGTCATTTGAAAGGCAAATCTTGCAGGAAAAGGGCAAATGGACTGAAGGTAGGTAATTCTGAAAAAATTTGGACCCTAGGGGTTGGTCTGCCCCCACCCTGGGGCAATATACATGAATATTACAAAAATATTCAAAGATCTTCTTCTCTGAAACCACTTGGCCAATCAAAGCCAAATCTTATATGAAGCATCTATAGGAAGGGGGAACCAATTTGTTTCCTAATAATCCAGGTCACATGACCAAGATGGCCACCATGCCCTTATATGGTAAAAACCCTTCAAAATTCTTCTTCTCCGGAACCACTGGACCGATTTCAAGGAAACTTGGCATGAAGCTTTGGGGACTAGAGTACTACAATGTATTCATAAATTATGACCTTTGGATGACCTTGACATATTTTACGGCAAGGTCAACATAGGTCGCCAATGCATTTGAATGGGGAAAACTTTTAAAATGTAATTTTAAGTGAAAGTCTTGCAGGAAATGGGCAGTAGGACTGAATATTAATGATTCTGAAAAAAATTGGACCCCAGGGACTCATTTTCCCCAGCCCCGGGGCATTATGCATGTATATTACCATAATATTCAAACATCCTTTTCCCTGAAACCGCTTGGCCAATCAAAGCCAAATTTCATATGAAGCATCTATAGGATGGGGAAATCAATGTATATATAAATAATCTAGGTCACATGACCGAGATGGCCGCTATGCCCATATATGGTATAAACCCTTCAAAAATCTTCTTCTCCGGAACTGGTGGACCGATTTCGAAGAAACTTGGCATGAAGCATCGATGACTCAAGTACTACAATGTATGTATAAATCATGACCCTGTGATGACCTTGACCTATTTTAAGGCAAGGTCAACATGGGTTGCCTATGTATTTGAATGGGTAAACTGTTAAAATGTCATTTGAAGGGAAAAACGAGTGTAGGACATGTTCCCCCCCAGACATTTGCCCCCTGCCCAAATATGGCATGTAAGGACATTTGCCCCCTAACTGATTGGCAGAGTTGGACATTTGCCCCCTCATCAATGTGCATATCTAGGACATTTGCCCCCTACCTGTTTACACCTAATCAATGGATTTAAAGCTTGTTATACAATTATTAGGGAAAGTGCAATTTTCACTGACAAGTTATCAAATTAAAATCATACAATTGAGTGATGTTAATAATAGTGAGTCCTAATAATTATATTATTCTGTAATTTCAAAACAATTTTAATCAGCATGTATAGTACTAAACTTCATTGCAAAATAATCATTACATGTACAAACTTTATACATGTAATCATTAAACATTATCATAATTCTAAAATGACAATAGGCAATTGTTAAGCCTAATTACGTTAGCGAATCAGCTTGGTTCTCAAACTTTGTAATTGCTCTTGCAATTCTGTGACAAAAGCTCTAAGAGAATGTTACTGTCTGTGTGTCCTTCTCCTGGCTGGGGAGAGGGGGGCAAATGTCCACCTTTATACATTTGATGAGGGGGCAAATGTCCAAACCCTTAGATGAGTTAGGGGGCAAATGTCCTTACATGCCATTTTTGGACAGGGGGCAAATGTCCGAGGGGGAACATGTCCGTCCCCCGGGAAAAACGTATGGACAGTATATTGATTATTCTGAAAAAAAAAAATGGCCCAAGGGCTTCATCTGCCCCTATACTGAGACTATTTTCTATATCATTCGTATATACAGCAGATCTCAGGTGAGCGTTTACAGGACCATTGGTCCTCTTGTTGCATATTCTCTTGCATTATTTTTGAATTCACCAGTTATTAATAATTTTCAACATAATATAAAAGAACAAAAGAATCTTACCTGATTTACTGATTGAAATCCTTTAAATCATTTTAAATTACCCCAATTAACTGAGCTGCAAAAACAGATGTGTTTGCAATCAGCTGATTTTACAGCTACACACGCATTACGTAATTATTTGTCCGCTTTACAATAACTGTTTGCTGTAATTACTCTGAATGTTGACACATCAATAATTGATGTTTGGCCTGGTCTCTTTTGATCTATTGTTGAAAAAAGTTGTCGGCACTGAGCACCTTTAAGTGAATTCAGTCCTTAATTGATTTAAAATGACAGAGTTTGTCTTCTCATAATTAGTGTTAAACTGAGCAAATCCATGGATGTCAAAATAAAACCAGTCACTATTACATGTACATTATAGCTTCTTACAATTTTGGTAGCTATGAGGTAATACTGATAACTCAAAGTGCTAGGCTCGGTCCGATGGAGTTTGAGTTAATGAGAGTCACCTGTATATGCTTAATGTATGTACTAAATGTTTTGAACCTCATAAAATAAAAATGTTACTTACTTACTTTACCTATACCCTGTTCACACCAGGCCACCTTCCCACCAAGTCCTTTCTACATCCTTAACAATGAAAGTAAGTGGCAAGGACGGGGTCAATATGAGACAATTTCTGGTTTCTAAGTCCATACTACATCCTCACCAAGTACTTATTACATCCGCGACACGTCCTTAATATGTCCTTCATGTCTCCATTAGGTCCTCACTTTGCTCTCACCAAGCTCATCCTGTTTCCATTACGTCCTTAGGATGTCCGAATACAAAGACCAAGCAGTTCACACCATGAGCGTACTATGCTTTCAGTACGTTCTTATTTTTTTGAAAGCACATTCTAATTGTTAATGTACATCTATTATTCACCTATGTATAAAATTTGCTCAGATGAAGAACAACTACTGGTCCCCCACTCTGCTAATAATCTGTTGTAATTCAGGCTTCACAGACATTAAAACAGCCTAATGTTTTTCATCATCCAGTGAAAGCTAAAATCTGAATTTCAATACTTATATTTACATTTTATATTATCAATCAAGGTTCAGATTTTTAATTGCGCATATCACCGTTCATTTTCATGTTATTTGACAATAAATCCGATTTAACGTAATTTTGGAACAGCCAAAACGTCAAATTTTCACGCCTAAAGTCATGGCGATACGCGACCAACGTCACGACAGCAAGAGTAAACAAACAATGTCACTGGATGGGTTTTGACGTCGCCCCGCCCATAGGCCTGGCATCTAGATCACATGGCTTAATGTTTTTCATTGGGAAATGAAGAACATCAAGAAAGATACTTTCATCTAGGGCGACTGCAATAAAAATGTAAATATTATGGATTGTGAAGCCTTTATAGCTCACCTGAGCAGAAGGCTCAAAGTGAGCATATAGTGTTCTGGCATGATCCGTCGTCCATCCGTTGTCCACAATTTCAAAGATCTTCTCTGAAACTGCTTAGCTGATCAAGTTGAAATTTTATGTGGAGCCTCCTACGGTAGTGTCATTGAAATTTTATTCGCAATATCTTGGTCACATGACCAAGATGGCAGCCACACCCATATATGGTAAAAACCATTCAAAAATCTTTTTCTGCAGAATGGTGGGCCGATTTCCACTAAACTTGGTATGGAACATCAGGGACTCCAGCCCATCATATTTTGCTCAAATGATGACTCTGGGATGACCTTGACCTATTTTATGGCAAGGTTAATTTTGGAAACATAGGCTTTCACATGGAAAAAGGCAAAAACAATGGATATTTTGGAAACTATATCAGCCTGAGACTTGAAAGTTGCTAGAGTCATTGAAGGTATGTAATTAATTATGGTCAAAGTCATTTCTTGACCTTGACCCAAGGTCATTTAAATATCAAAATTAAGATTTTTTTTCTCAGAAATCACTGATCCTATGAAAGTAAAGTTTTATGTGGAGCCTCCATGCATAGGAGGAAGAAAATTTTGTGCAGGAAATCTGGGTCTAATGCTCGACAGGGCCACCATGCTCACAAATGCAAAAAATCTTCTGAAGTGCTGGGCCGATTTTCATGAAACTTGGTATGTAGTGCTGGGACTCCAGCCCATCATAGTTGTTTTGTTCAAATGATGGCCCTAGGTCGACCTTGACCAATTTTACGGCAAGGTCAGTTATTTACATTGGAAAAGTGAAAACAACGGATAGTTCCGAAACTTTTGCAGTCTGAGACCTGAAAGTTGGCAGAAGCAGAATACTAATGAAGGTATGCAATTAATTAAGGTCAGGGTCAACTCTTGACCTGGGCCAAGGTCATTGAAATATCAAAATTATAGACTTGTTTTTCTCAGTAACCTATGAATGAAGCCTCTACATGGGAGAATTAAATTTGGTTCGTGAAATCAGAAAAAAATGTTTATGTTTTATGTGTTTTCTTTCCCACCTTGTGTCTATGTTGGGACTTTTTTATTTAATTGCATCGATTTCTGGTCCCGCTATACTATTCTTACTTTGCATGCTCATTATGGCTGCCATGCTAACAAATGCTAAAAAATATCTTCTTCTCCAGAACCGGCTGGCCAATATTACTGAAGCTTGGTATGTAGCATCAGGGACCTTAGCCCATCACAGTTTGTTCAAAAGTAATGATGACCCAATGATTACCTTGACCTATTTCATGGCAAGGTCAGTTTTGGAAATTGGCTTTTATATGGGAAAAATGTGAAAACAATGGATATTTTGGAAACTATTGCAGCCTGAAACCTGAAATTTGGCAGATGCAGACAACTTATGAAGTCAATAAAGGTATGTGAGTATTCAAGGTCAAGGTCATTTCATGATGACTAAATGCTCCAAGATCAGACTTCAGGTGAGTGTTCTCAGGACCATTTGTCCTCTGGTTTTTAGCGGATCATCATCATCATATTCGTTTTTATAGCTCATACACGGCTACCAAACAGTTAAATGCGTAACCGCAGTTAAGAAAAGAAATCCGATTCACATCCTTCCGGTTTTGCGTGTGAGGTGCAGTAAAAGGTAAACAAACTTTCACAGCTCGCGTTTCCAAGTAATTCATTTTCACCTGGAGAAAGTTATTAAAATTTTCTCAATGCAATTTTGTTAGTTATAAATTGATCTTATCGTATCTCAAAGGATTTCCAGATTTGTCTCCTTATAATCGTGATTTTTATTCCCTCCTCCAAAATGTATGTTGAGATTGCATTGTACATGAAGAAAATATGGGTCAGTCATAGGGATATTTTTAGATCCCCGCTAATTGCGTCATTACGAACGGACGGCAAGGCAGCGAACAGATGATTTTAACATTGTATAAGTTCTGTGGACACTTTCCTTGCCATTGACCGCTGCATTCTATGAATATGTGGCTAAAAGCTGTGTCAAAATTTCGGTCACGCATTTAATCATTAGAATGATAGCAAAATAATCGACATTAAAAGCACCTGTATTTCAGTTTCTCTCTCGAGTTCTACATTTAACAATTTAATTATCACAGTGTCTCGTCATCTTTGTATGGTTTTTACCTCTACAAATCAAGTTTTATTGAAGGGTTTTTGACTTACAGTGGTGTGCAAGAAAAAACAAACAAACGAGAATCTGCATATTCTAAAGCCTTAAATATACCTTGGTTTTCCTTTTGCTCATGGTTTTAGTGAGTGATAATGTTAAAAATAGTTAACCCAGTTAATACATATAGACAACCCCTCTCAAGGAAAATGAAAAAAATCCAAAATTGATTTGTGATGTTTGCAGTGAGAATACTTGGTATATATCAAAATACAAACATTTTTGCAACAAACATGCAATATAAAACACTGTAATTCACATGTATGGTATTCCTGTTCATGATAAAACTTAGACTTTAAAACATTGCGAATACTGTAATTTGCTTCTTTTTTTTTTTTTTTTTTTTTTTTTTTGTTTGCTTTCATCTAAAATGCTGTACAGGGAATGTTAAATATCATAAAACAGGCAGAGGTTTTCAAACATATCTTGAAATAAATCCTTCTTATTTTAATGATTAACCATTTTTTTCTTCCCTTCGAAAAATAAATGTTGAACCCTAAGAAAAGTGAAGACTGAGACAGACATCAGTTGTAATTTATTTAATTTATAACTACATATTTGTTGCGGAACAATCACAAAAACATGATATTTAACAGCGAATTGCCCAATTTTTAGTTGTATTTTGCCGTTCTTGACCGTGTTGAAACACATGTTTCGAAGGAGGGAACAAATAACCCCCAAAAACATCAAGTAATGTTACAAACTGTTTTGGTGCTGTCTAACAATGATAAATAAGTGACAAAATAGCATTCGTAGATTTTTTATACCGTTCTGTACTAAAAAATAATTATCGATCGATCCAAGTAGTGTATGTTTTGTTTACATTTTGTTGCACGTCATAGCTAGGAGCGCACCCAACAAGATCTTATCCTTCTATTCCTTAGCAGCCAGTGCACCAAGTATGTTTTGGTGTGCTTGAAGGAGAGAGAGTTGCAAGAGTACTTCTTTGTATGTGTTTCTATTTATACCCCCGCTATAACGAAGTTATAAGGGCGGTATACTGTTTTCGCGTTGTCCGTCCGTCCGTAACACTTTGTTTCCTTAATATCTTGAAGCCCCTTAGCCGGAATTTCGTGAAACCTTGCACACACATACATATCGATGGGGCAAATATTATGATAAAACATAAGGGGCTAGGGGCCAGTTTTGTGAGAGCTATTTCCCTTTGTAATTCTTAATGGCTGTGTTTATATGCATATTCTTTAATATCTTGAAGCCCCTTAGCGGGAATTTCATGAAACCTTGCACACACACACATATTGATGGGGCAAATATTATGATAAAACATAAGGGGCTAGGGGCCAGTTCTGAGAGAGTTATTTCCCTTTGTAATTCTTAATGGCTGTGTTTAAATGCATATGTATAGTGCCTTCATGGGCCGATCAACTCCTACCACAGTTTTCCATGAATAACTCTGAAATTTTACCAATACAATGGTGACATGTTTGACATTTGCATGAACTAGTTTGATAGTGAAAAAATAATTTTTGACAAAATTACAACTGAGAGAACATAGACAATTTTTCATGAGCATTTTCTATTACAGGGGATGTGCATGTGCTATGGTAGTGGCTATACGGGCCGATCAACTCCTACCACAGTTTTTGCTGGAGCCATTTGA
The DNA here is from genome assembly GCA_964017185.1 of Rugalucina vietnamica. Classification (NCBI taxonomy): domain Eukaryota; kingdom Metazoa; phylum Mollusca; class Bivalvia; order Lucinida; family Lucinidae; genus Rugalucina; species Rugalucina vietnamica. Next base: position 33,289,888 of record OZ024874.1, on the reverse strand, counting down.
TACTTTGCCATCACAATACAGACACACTGGACATGTGCATGAAGAAATATTATTTTGGAAAAATAATTTTTAACAAATTTGCAGCTTTGTGAACTTAGACAATTTTTGTGCATTGTTTCCAACATGGGTTCCATGGTAGTACCTCTACGGGCCGATCAACTCCTACCACAGTTTTTGCTGGAGCCATTTGATACTTTGCCATCACGATACAGACACACTGGACATGTGCATGAAGAAATATTATTTTGGAAAAATAATTTTTAACAAATTTGCAGCTTTGTGAACATAGACAATTTTTAGCTCACCTGAGCAGTTAGGCTCACAAGGTGAGCTTATAGGATGGCCATGATCCGGCGTCCGTCCGTCGTCCGTCGTCGTCCACCATTTTCAAAGATCTTCTTCTCTGAAACCGCTGGGCCAATCAAAGCCAAATTTTATATGAAGCATCTATAGGAAGGGGGAACCAATGTGTTTATAAATAATCCAGGTCACATGACCAAGATGGCCGCCATGCCCATATATGGTAAAAACCCTTCAAAATTCTTCTTCTCCAGAACTACTGGACCGATTTCAACGAAACATGGCATGAAGCTTCGGGGATTAGAGTACTACAATGTGTTTATAAATTATGACCTTTGGATGACCTTGACCTATTTTACAGCAAGGTCAACATAGATCGCCCATGCGTTTGAATGAGGAAAATTTTTAAAATGTAATTTGAAAGGCAAATCTTGCAGGAAATGGGAAAATGGACTGAAGGTAGGTAATTCTGAAAAAAAAAAATTGGACCCCAGGGGTTGGTCTGCCCCCACCCCGGGGCAATATACATGTATATTACAAAAATATTCAAAGATCTTCTTCTCTGAAACCACTTGGCCAATCAAAGCCCAATTTTATAGAAAGCATCTATGGGAAGGGGAAATCAATGTGTTTATAAATAATCCAGGTCACATGACCATGATGGCCGCTATGCCCATATATGGTAAAAACCCTTAAAAATTCTTCTTCTCCTGAACCAATGGACTGATTTCAACAAAACTTGGCATGAAGCATCGGGGACTGAAGTACTAAAATGTGTTTATAAATTATGACCTTTGGATGACCTTGACCTATTTTACAGCAAGGTCAACATAGGTCGCCAATGCATTTGAATGGGGAAAACTTTTAAAATGTCATTTAAAGTGAAAGTCTTGTAGGAAATGGGCAGTAGGACTGAATATTAATGATTCTGAAAAAATTTGGAAATATAATGAAAGGGAAGCAATCATCATTTAGTGTTACACAAAAAATACAAACTTACTTTACCATGACTTGACTCTTACTATATGTACATGTTCTTACGAAAATGAAAATTCGTAAATAAGAATTGATGCATAGTTTGAAAAAAAATCCATGTCCCTGATGGGATTTGAACCCGGATTTCCAGGGTAGAATATCCAGTGCTCTAACCAATGAGCCAAAGAGTCGACTCCCTTATACAGTATGTCAGAGATTGTACTTATATGATACGTTGTATGGAATAGCTGTGCTATTTATAGAAGCTATGCATCATGTGATCTGCCAACTTGACCTTCCAACCACGGCAGATAATCTCGAAGGAATGAAGGTGCAATGGGACATAACAATCCCCCTATTTCAAGAAAGTAATCACTTATGATTAGGATAAGGTCATTTTTATGACTGTATGACTCATTTGGTTTAATCCGACAATATTTCCTTAATAAGAAATGATGCATAGTTTGGAAAAAAATCCCATGTCTCTGATGGGATTCGAACCCGGATCGCCAATCTGACGAAATTTCCTAAATAATAAATGGATCTTTCAACCATGGCAGATAATCTCGAACAAATGAAGGTGCAATATGCCTGCATCTTAATAATGGGACCTATGATACATGATGTATAGTATTTTGAATATTTAAATGACCAGTATGAACAGTTTAATAGTTAACATTGTAAACAGTATGTAAACATTACATGTATTTACACAAAAATAGTCTAACATAGCATAAAGGATCAGAGCCATGGTATTGTTTACATTAACATTTCATAATTGTTAATATAGTGTATGTTTATGTTAGTTTGTTAGTTGAGCTGAAGGGTCATATGTCTTATTATTAATGCAGGCATACACCTTCCAGTCACAGTCTTTTATATTTACACATCGTAGTGTGGCTTCTTTCTCTAAAGTTTAAGTCATTGTCTGGAATTGTTATAAAGTGAAAATCATTCACTTCACCTCAACATAATTTATGCCAACATATTTGATTAGGAGAAGGTTGATAAAAACAATTTTGTTAGTTTGCTAAATCATTATAGTCACTTTGATGGATTGTTATACTGAGTGTTAACCGATTGTTCTGTACTTGTTTCAGTGCCTTCAAGATCCACAATCTAGGGACAAGTTTCTACTTTGCTTCAGAGAGACAAGATGACATGAGCAAGTTAGTGAAATTCTCATGTATGCATATATCTGGCCCTGAGGGTATAAGAAAAGGTAAAAGTAAGCAGTATTCAGGAAATGGTGCAATCTGAGCGAAATCCCCACACCAAAATTAAGGTGTGAAAAAACTAAATTCCATGTTGGCTTATTTGAACATGAAAAAAAGTTTCATACCAACAGGGCCTAGTACTAAAAGTCTTAAAGTACTTAATTTACATATTTTCTGAGCCAAGTGGTCATTATTTGTACAATGTCTTCTTGAGGTGATAATTGATGTCAGAGAGATGATTTTTAAGGCATCAAGTTGCTCTTGTTCATTCATAACAAAGCAGAAGAGCCATCAATCCTCACATCTTATGCTCTATTTGGTCATGAAAGTAGTTCTATGTAGTACTGGTAACCTGCCTCCAAGATGTAGTTCTATGTAGTACTGGTAACCTGCCTCTAAGATGTAGTTCTATGTAGTACTGGTAACCTGCCTCCAAGATGTAGTTCTATGTAGTACTGGTAACCTGCCTCTAAGATGTAGTTCTGTGTAGTGCTGGTAACCTGCCTCCAAGATGTAGTTCTATATAGTACTAGTAGCCTGCCTCCAAGATGTAGTTCTGTGTAGTACTGGTAGCCTGCCTCCAGGATGTAGTTCTGTGTAGTACTGGTAACCTGCCGCTAAGATGTAGTTTTGTGTAGTACTGGTAACCTGCCTCCAAGATGTAGTTCTATGTAGTACTGGTAACCTGCCTCCAAGATGTAGTTCTATGTAGTACTGGTAACCTGCCTCCAAGATGTAGTTCTATTTAGTACTGGTAACCTGCCTCCAAGATGTAGTTCTATGTAGTACTGGTAACCTGCCTCCAAGATGTATCTCTATGTAGTACTGGTAACCTGCCTCCAAGATGTAGTTCTGTAGTGCTGGTAACCTGCCTCCAAGATGTAGTTCTATGTAGTACTAGTAGCCTGCCTCCAAGATGTAGTTCTTTGTAGTACTGGTAGCCTGCCTCCAGGATGTAGTTCTGTGTAGTACTGGTAACCTGCCACCAAGATGTAGTTCTGTGTAGTACTGGTAACCTGCCTCCAAGATGTAGTTCTATTTAGTACTGGTAACCTGCCTCCAAGTTGAAGTTCTATGTAGTACTGGTAACCTGCCTCCAAGATGTAGTTTATTTAGTACTGGTAACCTGCCTCCAAGATGTAGTTCTATGTAGTACTGGTAACCTGCCTCCAAGATGTAGTTCTATGTAGTACTGGTAACCTGCCGCTAAGATGTAGTTCTATGTAGTACTGGTAACCTGCCTCCAAGATGTAGTTCTATGTAGTACTGGTAACCTGCCTCCAAGATGTAGTTCTATGTAGTACTGGTAACCTGCCTCCAAGATGTAGTTCTATGTAGTACTGGTAACCTGCCTCCAAGATATAGTTCTATGTAGTACTGGTAACCTGCCTCCAAGATGTAGTTCTATGTAATACTGGTAACCTGCCTCCAAGATGTAGTTCTTTGTAGTACTGGTAACCTGCCTCCAAGATGCTTGCACAGGAACAGTGTGGCTGTGATAAATGATCGTCTTGACATGACCTTGGACAATAAGCATTAAATCAACCAACTGTCCAGCCTTTTGTTACAAGTTAATCAGTGTAATTCTTGTAATATATTTATTTGATTTTCCTTCTCAAGGTGGATGAACAAACTTCAGCTAGCTGCAATCTCCTACAAAGACAGAGTTGGAGGATTCAAACGACCAGAACAAAAAACAGGTAACGCTTCTATTTTTGGTGCTTGAGATGAAATAGAAGATTGAAAAGAAAAAAAGTTAATTTTTTAGCTCACCTGAGCCGAAGGCTCACAGGTGAGTTTATAGTATACCCATGCTCCGGTGTCCGTCCGTCGTCATCGTCCGTCCGTCATCCACCATTTTCAAAGATCTTCTTCTCTGAAACCAGTTGGCCAATCAAAGCCAATTTTTATATGAAGCATCTATAGGAAGGGGGAACCAATGTATATATAAGAAATCCAGGTCACATGACCAAGATGGCCGCCATGCCCAAATATGGTAAAAACCCTTCAAAAATCTTCTTCTCCAGAACCGGTGGACCGATTTCAACGAAACTTGGCATGAAGCATTAATGGCTCAAGCACTACAAATATGTATATTAATCATGACCCTGTGATGACCTTGGCCTATTTTATGGCAATGTCATCATAGGTCGCCAATGCATTTGAATGGGGAAAACTTTTAAAATGTCATTGAAAGTGAAAGTCTTGCAGGAAATGGGCAGTAGGACTGAATGTTAATGATTCTGAAAAAATTGGACCTCAGGGGCTCATGTGCCCCCACCCCGGGGCAATATACATGTATATCTCCATAGTATTCAAACGTCTTCTCCTCTGAAACCACTTGGCCAATCAAAGCCAAATTTTATGTGAAGCATCTATAGAATAGGGAAATCAATGTGTATATAAATAATCTAGGTCACATGACCGAGATGGCCACCATGCCCATATACGGTAAAAACCCTTAAAAAAATCTTCTTCTCCGGAACTGGTGGACCGATTTCAAAGAAACTTGGCATGAAGCATCGATGGCTAAAGTACTACAAGGTATATATAAATCATGACCCTGTGGTGACCTTGACCTATTTTACGACAAGGTCAACATAGGTCGCCTATGCATTTTAATTGGGGAAACTTTTAAAAAGTCATTTGAGGTGAAAATCTTGCAGGAAATGGTTAGTACGACTGAATATTAATGATTCTGAAAAAAAGTTGGACCCAAGGGCTTATATGGCCCCACCCCAGGGGCATACATGTATATTACCATAATATTCAAACATCTTCTCCTCTGAAATCGCTTGGCCAATTAAAGCCAAATTTTATGTGAAGCATCCATAGGATGGGGGAACCAATGTGTATATTAATAATTTAGGTCACATGACCAAGATGGCCGCTATGCCCATATATGGTAAAAACCCTTCAAAAATCTTCTTCTCTGAAACCAATGGACTGATTTCAAGAAAACTTGGTGTGAAGCATCGATGGCTAAAGTACTCCAATGTATATATAAATCATGACCCTGTGATGACCTTGACCAAGTTTATGGCAAGATCAACACTGGTTGCCTATGCATTCGAATGGGGAAAACTGTTTAAATGGCATTTGAAGGGAAAAGCCAGCAGATTGGCAAATGGACAGAATACTGATTATTCTGAAAAAAGAAAATGACTCAAGGGCTTCATCTGCCCCTGCACTGGGGTTAAAAACCATAATATTCAAACATGTTATTTGGTATATGCAGCAGATCTCAGGTGAGCGTTTACAGGACCATTGGTCCTCTGGTTAGTCATAGCTTACTTCTTTACTTTTGAAGAAAATCATTATGAACTTGCCTTCATGATATACGTTTCTTAAGACAGCTTATTCTTGTGGAGGCATTATAGTGTGTGGATTCAAAATTATATGTGAACAAAAAAATGTAAAAAGGAGTTGGCCTTGTCCAGGGTTCCCACTTTTTGGCTCACCTGAGTCGAAGGCTCACATGGGAGCTTATAGTATACCCATGCTCCGTCGTCCATCGTTGTCGTTCACACTTTTCAATCATCTTCTTCTCTGAAACGGCTTGGCCAATCAAATTCAAATTTCATGTGGAGCATCCTTAGGAAGGGGGAACGAAAGTTTGTATAAATGGTCCAGGTCACATGACCAAGATGGCCACAAGGGCTATAAATAGTAAAAACCTTTAAAAATCATCTTCTCCAGAACCAGAAGGCCTATGATTTTGAAACTTAGCATGAAGCATCAGGCAATGGAGTTCTACAAAATTTGTATAAATCATGACCCTGGGATGACCTTGACAGGTCGTCCATGCATTTGAATGGGAAACAATAGGAAGATGTCATTTAATGGCAGAAAACTTGCTAGGAATGAGCAAAAGGACAGAAGATTTATGTTTATGAAAATATTTTGGGCCCAGAGGGTTGTCTGCCCCTGTATATGACCTAAATATTCAAACATCTTCTTCCCTGAAACCGCTTGGCTAATCAAAACCAAACTTTATGTCGAGCATCCTTAGGAAGAGGGAATGAAAGTTTGTATAAATGGTCATGGTCACATGACCAAGATGGCTGCCGTGGCTATAAATGGCAAAAACATTTAAAAATCTTCTTCTTCAGAACCAGAAGGCCTATGATTTCGAAACTTGGTATGAAACATCTGGGAATGAAGCTCTACAAAGTTTATATAAATCATGACATTGGAATGACCTTGACCTATCTTACGGCAAGGTCAACTTAGGTCGCCCATGCTTTTGAATGGGGGAAAATAGGAAAATGTCATTTAATGGCAGAAAACTTGCTAGGAATGAGCAAATGCTGCCCAGCACTCCCATTTGTCCTATTTTTCCTATATTTTCAGAGCTTCCTATATTTTCCTATATTTTGATCCAAATTCTTATATTTTTCATCAAATTCCTATAGTTTTCAAAATTCTGCTCATAGGGTGCATTGATTTTCAGTTCAGTTACTTGTATTATGATTGAGACCTATATGTCAATGCAAGTGGATATCTATATCCACTTGTATAGCTCTAGCAATTGTAATTGTTATCTGCATTGTGTGGGAAGATCCAGATAGACTATGAGTCTCATTAGTATTTTCTGTATTAATCTATTTAATAGATTTTCTATTTGTCTGAAAGCTATTAAAAACAAGTGTGTTTTACTTCAAATATGTTTTGCTGGAAAGTTCAAATCATGAAACCACTCTGTTAACAAAGATGGAAATTAAATAGAAATTTGGCAAGATTCTCTTAATATAAACTTTACAGTGTTGCAAGCAACATGAGCAAAACTTAGTATTTTATATTACAGACACTACACAGATGTTTTTTCTTTCATTCAAATGTACAAGCAAATTCAAAATTTGACTGTGAACATTTATTTCTTCAAAGAATTTGCTTATACCTTACTAAAGCTGCATTTTATACAGAAAAATTGTCTGTGTTAGTGCATCATTTTTATCACAAAGTACTTGTGATTGTTTTTTGAGGAGGTAATTTTGTTTAGGGTTCAATGTGGTGATGAAATTTAGGAAGAACTTTGTTCTCTCCAGGAATGAATAGAAAGAAAATGGACTTGGCAAGTTTGCCTACATATGTATTTAGCTTTACAACTTCACATTTCTCTAGGCTGAAACTAGAAAGAATTGAGTTTGATTCTAATTATTGAAAATGTCCTATAAACTTATAAATTTACAAACATAATCTGTTCAAAACAACATGATAGAGTTGTATGTGTATTGCCCAGTCCCCAACATATGCATCATTGCGTTTTAACTGATCTAAAACATATGACACTGGGCACAATTTGTCACTTTGTCTGTCATTTGATGGTAATCAAAAAGATGTTTTAATTTCTCTTAAAATTCATAACAGCTAAATTGATATTATTGTAAATTTGTTTTTTTTCCTTAATGGCAAATGATCATAGGGGAATGGGGCAACTGCGTATACGAGACATAGACCGGATGTACAATCAACTTATTGATGGGTCCTTTTTTTTCAAAGCCCAGGTATACAACTTTTGTAGATGTTAAAATAATGGAACATACCCATTACTTAAATTAAACCAGTCAAATTTGCTTTCTTGCTGCTATTTGTTCATAATTATGGTGCTCCATGTTATTAAAAAAGTCAGTTTTAGGTCAAAAATTTCCTATTTTTCTCCTGTATTTTTTATGTAAATTTCCTATTTTTTAAGCCCAAAATATATATTTTGTACCAAAATGCACTGGGCAGCCTGCTTATGATAATATTTTAGGCCCAGGGAGTTGTCTGCCCCTGCCCCTGGGCTATTTACATATATGACCAAAATATTCAAACATCTTCTTCTCTAAAGACGCTTGGCCAATCAAAGCCAAACTTTATGCGGAGCATACTCAGGAAGAGTGAATGAAAGTTTGCATGTATAGTCATGGTCACATGACCAAGATGGCCACCATGGAAATAAATAACAAAAATCTTAAAAAATCTTCTTCTTCAGAACCAGGAGGCCTATGATTTTGAAACTTGGCATGAAGCATCAAGGAAACATGCAAAAACAAAGACACTGATCAGCTGTACAGTAACAGCAGATCAGCCCCTTTGTTTTCTCTTTCCAGATAGTACTATTTTTCTGTTTCTTAAATCTGAAATTTCAATCATCTAGCCATCTTCTGTGGCTATACAAGCAGGTCTGTGTGGACCTGGTCGGAAATCCAGGAGACCTGTCTTCTGGTCTGTAATGTATATTTGTAATTTTTCAGAGGAGTATTACAGTGAGAGTCTGGATGATTTCTGCAGCTGTTCCCGCTGTAGTATTCCCAGTTACATATGATTGTGTTCCAGAGGAGTATTACAAAGAGAGTGAGGATGATTCTCACAGTAGTTACTGGTGTAATACCCCCTGTAACCTATGATTGTTATGTTTCAGAGGAGTATGACATTGAGAGTGAGGAGGATGAGGAGGATTTTCGCAGTAGTTCCCACTGTAGTACCCCCAGTAACCTATGATTGTTGTGCTTCAGAGAAGTATTACAGTGAGATTGAGGAGGATGAGGAGGATTTTTGCAGTAGTTACTGCTGTAGTACCCTCAGTAACCTATGATTGTTATTTTTCAGGAAGTACTACAGTGAGAGTGAGGATGATTCTTTCAGTAGTTACCACGGTAGTAACCCCAGTAACCTATGATTTTCTATGTTTCAGAGGAGTATTACAGTGAGAGTGATGAGGATAATTCTCGCAGTAGTTCCCACTGTAGTTCCCTCAGTAACATATAATTGTTATGTTTCAGAGGAGTATGACATTGAAAGTGAGGAGGATGATAATTCTTGCAGTAGTTCCCGCAGTAGTGCCCTCAGTAACCTATGATTGTTATGTTTCAGAGGAGTATTACAGTGAGAGTGAGGAGGATGAGGATGATTTTCACAGTAGTTCCGGCAGTAGTGCCCCCAGTAACCTATGATCATTATGTTTCAGAGGAGTATTACAGTGAGGGTGAGGAGGGTGATTCTCACAGTATTGACTGCTGTAGTATCCCCAGTAACCTATGATTGTTATGTTTCAGAGGAGTATTACAGTGAGAGTGAGGAGGATGAAGATGATTCTCGCAGTAGTTTCCGCTGTAGTACCCTCAGTAACCTATGATCAATATGTTTCAGAGGGGTATTACAGTGAGAGTGAGGAGAATTTTCACAGTAGTTCTGGCTGTAGTACCCCCAGTGAACTATGATCATTACGTTTCAGAGGAGTATTACAGTGAGAGTGAGGACGATTCTTGCAGTAGTTACTGCTGTAGTATCCACAGTAACCTATGATCATTATGTTTCAGAGGAGTATTACAGTGAGAGTGAGGAGGATGAGGATGATTCGCGCAGTAGTTCCCGCTGTAGTACCCCCAGTAACCTCAGCTTTGAAGTACAGTCTCCCCCACAAGTACATGGGGCAGATGTTGGATCTTCAGGTTAGTTATATTGAGATACAAAGACACAATGAGATAGAACCAGGGTGTTATCTATATAGCAGAACAACACCAGGGTGTTATCTATATAGCAGAACAACAAGCTCACTGTCATATCACATTTTAATTATAGCAAAACTTACTTTGACACTTTTAACAACATAATATTATATGATGATACCTCTGGAATTCCTGTAGTTAAAGTTTAGTTGTCAATTAGCTGCTGTCTCAAGTCTCAGGTCCAAAGCAGTTCTTGCACACAAGCAGTGCAGGGTTCCCACGCTACCGGGAATTCTGGAAAGGTCCAAGAATTAGTAAAACATAAAATTACCACGAGTTCTGAATGACCCCCAATTTGGAAGGTTCCGCCATACGACTTTGCACGTTTCTGTTTAAGGTATCAGTTGCCATACTTTGATAAACAAGTGATCAAAGGTCATTTTTCAAGGTGATGGAGATGAAATAGTATATTCCTGTGTTCAGAATATACGTAGGTCATTCAAAAAGTCATGCAATACTTAGCGTATTTTTGTATATTTATCACTGATAGAGGTAATGTTTTTACTTTCTGAAAGTTTGATTCAATCTGCATGTAGGAAAATACACATCAACTAAATAGGATCCTACTCTTCATGTTGCTTAGCAACCATAGAATGGCAGCAAAGGTGTCTTGGCCACGAAAACCACTTAACAAAAATTGAATAAATAAACATAAAGCTTTGGCATTTCTTTGATGTTGTTTTAAATAGCTTTCTGTTTATATGTCTTAGCCAGAACTTTCTAGGCAACTGCAATGTTCTTACAGCCCCATGCTTGTCAACTGTTACTTAGCAATGCCATAACCTATGCAATTTCAGTTTTATGCATTTTCCATAGATTTTGGTTGCTAGGCAATGAAATATGTTATCTGAGAATTGCATTTTATAGCAAGTAGCTTACAAAGCGACACTGGCAGAAACAAGTAGGCGTATAAATGTTCGGTTAAACAAACTAGATGTCAGATTGTAGCAGAAATTGTATCTCTACCCCCATTTTTCACCCTTCGATTGAAAAAAAAAATTTTAGTCAAATTTTGAACTTTCATTGGGCGTCCTTTAAAATATCAGATCAGATTATCTTGGACACTAAACACAAGGGTTTTAAGTTTGGTGTGAGAAAATAAAGTGAATATGTTTGATTTGTTTTTCCTGTCACTATGGCAACAGTTTCAAGAGTGGTGGCCAAGTGCCTTTTCCCAGTTTTCTAGTGTTGCTAGGCAACAGGAAGGCAAGCATGTGATTTGGTGTTGAACTGTGTCACAGAGGGCGAATTGAATTTGTTTCAAGAAAACTAAATCAAACTTTAATAACGTGTTCAAACAAAAAAATATAGTCAATATTGCATTACTTATTGAATGACCCTAGTACACACATATAATTTACTATTTACTTAATATAATCAACCTAAAAGCAAATAAAATGTGTAGGGTAATCCGCCCTTATGCCAAACACATCCATTAAGTCGAACAACTTCAGCCTTAATTACTGTTCACTGTTAGGCAGACATTGAATAATCAGGAGTCCCAATGCTGCCTTACTGTGAGACTGGGTTGTGAGACTGGGTGTGATAGCTTCATTTGTAGCAAATCAGGTGGCCCAATGCTGCCTTACTGTGTGACTGGGTGTGATAGCTTCATTTGTGGCAAATCAGGAGACCCAGTGCTGCCTTACTGTGATACTGGGTGTGATAGCTTCATTTGTAGCAAATCAGGAGACCCAATGCTGTCCTACTGTGAGACTGGGTGTGATAGCTTCATTCATAGCAAGTCAGGTGACCCAATCCTGCCTTACTGTGAGACTGGGTGTGATAGCTTCATTTGTAGCAAGTCAGGAGACCCAATGCTGCCTTACTGTGAGACTGGGTGTGATAGCTTCATTTGTAGCAAGTCAGGAGACCCATTGCTGCCTTACTGTGAGACTGGGTGTGATAGCTTCATTTGTAGCAAATCAGGAGACCCAATGCTGTCCTACTGTGAGACTGGGTGTGATAGTTTCATTCATAGCAAGTCAGGTGACCCAATCCTGCCTTACTGTGAGACTGGGTGTGATAGCTTCATTCATAGCAAGTCAGGTGACCCACTGCTGCCTTACTGTGAGACTGGGTGTGATAGCTTCATTTGTAGCAAGTTAGGAGACCCAATGCTGCCTTACTGTGAGACTGGGTGTGATAACTTCATTTGTAGCAAATCAGGAGACCCAATGCTGCCTTACTGTGAGACTGGGTGTGATAGCTTCATTCATAGCAAATCAGGAGACTCAATGCTGCCTTACTGTGAGACTGGGTGTGATAGCTTCATTTGTAGCAGATTAGGAGACTCAATGCTGCCTTACTGTGAGACTGGGTGTGATAGCTTCATTTGTAGCAAATCAGGAGACCCAATGCTGCCTTACTGTGAGACTGTCACTCGGTGTGATAGCTTCATTTGTAGCAAATCAGGAGAACCAATGCTGCCTTACTGTGAGACTGGGTGTGATAGCTTCATTTGTAGCAAGTCAGGAGACCCAATGCTGCCTTACTGTGAGACTGGGTGTGATAGCTTCATTCATAGCAAATCTGGAGACCCAATGCTGCCTTACTGTGATTGATAGCTTCGTTTGTAGCAAGTCAGGAGACCCAAGGGTGTGATAGCGTCATTTGTAGCAAGTCAGGAGACCCAATGCTGCCTTACTGTGAGTGATAGCTTCGTTTGTAGCAAGTCAGGAGACCCAAGTCCAGCCTGTTTCTTTCATGAATATTTGGTCATGTTTTAATATAAAGTACTACCAAAAGATTTTATGGTCTCACAACTATTGTAAAACTTCATAATGTGAAATAATATACATTGCAGGTTTGAAGCTTCCATACAGTGATCTGAGTGCTAGTCAAACTGACATTACTAAGCTGATGAGAAGGATCAGTAATGAAGGTGTAGATATTGTTGACGGCAAGGACAAGAATGCCCGACGTCGTACGGCACTGATCTCTAAAGGTCATGAAGAGCTGGAGTCTCCCGAGTTAATGAAATTGAAGAGGCTACAGTCTCTACAGCGAACATTGAAGGTTCGTTGAAAACATGTAACAATTTTTATGTAAGGAAAGGATATTTTCTTGATGCTGTTCTCTGTTTATAAACATAAATGTGGCATACTATGTGCATGAGCATTCATATCCTTCTGTAACAGACTGGTAGCATAAGGGGACAAGTGATCAAGTAGAAATATGCATGTTTGATAGATTTCCGGATCAGACTTGCATTTGAGCATGTATTGTTGCATACCACCTCCAAACTGGAACCTTCGAGATGTTTTACAAAATGCCACCTTATGACATTGTTGCATCACGTTTTCGGTGACGTCACTTTAACTCAGCCACCATCATATGGTGTGGACCAGTAATTAATCACCTTCTTTTTCATTACAAACATTGGCATACATGTACTTTGAAAACATTAGCAGATTTAATGTCTCCTAAAAGTCCTTGGGCTTCACAACCATTAAAACAGCCTAATGTTTTTCACCATCCAGTGAAAGCTTAATTTCAATCCTTAAATAAAGAAGACAATTGACATGGTAAAATGCATAAAATTATAAGAAACATTTGAAAAAATCGCAAAGAAATCACACAGAATGTCCCTGAATTGCAGTTTTAGTTATCAATTAAAATTTGGGTTTTGCTCTGTATTTGTTTAGTATGTAGTGATGCAAAAGTTTTGAACCAGCCTGAACAAGTGCAAATATTTTGTCTTGAAGAATTTATTGAACGTTCAAAGCTTATAAGCATTTCAGTATTTGAAAAATGCATTTTCAAAACATTTGATTAAAAGAGCCACATAAAATTGATACAATGCCTTTAGTGGTAAAACTTGGCAGATGTCAAATATATAATTCTGAATTGATTTTCATTATATTTATGAGAAATGTATTAATTTACAGGATAAAGAGAAAGAGCTTGAGGAACTACAGTCAGTATTATCAGCTAGTTCTCCTGAGAGATTACACACACTACGTGAACGCTTAACTCCTCAAGTTTCTCCTGTGAAAGAGAGTAGTGGTGACTCAGACTAATTACAATTATATTCATGAGTTGCCATATCGTATCATTAGGATATTGTATTGGTCAATGAGACAAGATGTGAGGGGAGTTTCTGACTAGTTATACCCCCAGCTAAAATGAAGTTTTAAGGGGGTATACTGTTTTCACATTATTCATCTGTCTGTGCGTTAGTCCGTAACACTTTTGTTTCTTTAATATCTTGAAAACCCATTGATGGAATTTCATAAAATTTTGCAGGTACAGTTCAACCTCATTATAACGCACCTCACTATAGTGCGGTTTTCAATATAACACGGCCATGTCATGGCTCCCAAATTAATTATTTTGTTATATATCTATTGTAAATAACCTCATTATAACACGGTTCACTTATAACACGGTCTGTTTCCATGGACCCCAAAGATAGCGTTATAATGAGGTTGACCTGTATTATGATATTTATAAAGCAGATACTTACAGCCAAAAATAAAGGTTAGGGGCCAATCCTCATAGAGTTCTTCCCCTATATAATTCTGTATGGCTTTTGCATTTACGGGCCGATCAACTCCTACCACAGTTTTTGTTGTAACAATTTGATATTATGCCTACATGATAAAGACCCATTGGACATTTGCATGAAGAAAATTTATTGAAAAAAAAAAAAGAATAAAATAATAATAATAATTGACAAAATGACAGCATTGAGAACTTGCTTTTTCTCGCTTTCTTACAGGTTAAGGCATTCAGGGGCTGATCAACTCCAAACACAGTTTTTGTTGGAACATGATGCAGCCCCACTGGACATTTGCACGAAGAATTTTTATTTTGAAAAAATAAAATATATTACAAAATGACAGCTTTGAGGACTTGCTTTTTCTTGCTTTCTTACAGGTTAAGGCATTCATGGGCTTATCATCTCCTACCAGTTTTAAGCTCACCTGAGCCGAAGGCTCACAGGTGAGCTTATAGTATACCCATGCTCCGGCATCCGTCCGTCCGTCGTCCGTCCGTCGTTCACAATTTCAAAGATCTTCTTCTCTGAAACCGCTTGGCCAATCAAAGCCAAACTTCATGTGGAGCATCCTTAGGAAGGGGGAACGAAAGTTTATATAAATGGTCCAGGTCACATGACCAAGATGGCCGCCATGGCTATAAATAGCAAAAACCTTTAAAAATCTTCTTCTCCAGAACCAGTGGGCCGATTTCCACGAAACTTGGTATGTAGCATCAGGGACTTGGGCCCATCATAGTTTATATAAATCATGACCCTAGGATGACCTTGACCTATTTTACAGCAAGGTCAACTTAGGTCGCCAATGCATTTGAATGGGAAAAAATGGTAAAATGCTATTTAATGGGTAAAACTTACTGGGAATAGGCAAATGGACAGAAGATTAATGTAAATGGAAAATTTTAGCCCCTGGGGGGTTGTCTGCCCCTGCCCCGGGGCTATATACATGTATATTTTCATAATAATGAAACATCTCCCCTGAAACCGCTTGGCCAATCAAAGCCAAACTTCATATGGAGCATCCTTGGGAAGGGGGAAAGAAAGTTTATATAAATGGTCAAGGTCACATGACCAAGATGGCTGCCATGGCTATAAATAGAAAAAAAAACTTTAAAAATTTTCTTCTCCAGAACCAGAAGGCCAATGATTTTGAAACTTGGTGTGAAGCATCAGTGACTGGAGCTCTACAAAGTTTATATGAATCATGACCCTGGGATGACCTTCACCTATTTTACGGCAAGGTCAAGGCCCTGAAACCGCTCGGCCAGTCAAAGCCAAACTTCATATGGAGCATCCTTGGGAAGGGGGAAAGAAAGTTTATATAAATGGTCAAGGTCACATGACCAAGATGGCCGCCATGGCTATAAATAGAAAAAAAAACTTTAAAAATCTTCTTCTCCAGAACCAGAAGGCCAATGATTTTGAAACTTGGTGTGAAGCATCAGTGACTGGAGCTCTACGAAGTTTATATAAATCATGACCCTGGGATGACCTTGACCTATTTTACGGCAAGGTCAACATAGGTTGCTCATGCATTTGAATGGGAAAAAGTGTTAAAATGTCATTTGTAGGGAAAAGCTTGCAGGAAATGGGCAAATGGACTTAAGATTGATGATTCTGAAAAAATTTGGACCCCAGGGGTCTGTCTTCCCCACCCCGGGGCAATATACATGTATATTACAGTGATATTCAAAGATCTTCTTTTCTGAAACTGCTTGGCCAATCAAAGCCAAACTTTATGAGGAGCATTGTTAGAAAGTGGGAATGAAAGTGTATATAAATGGTCAAGGTCACATGACCAAGATGGCTGCCATGGCTATAAATAGCAAAAACCTTTAAAAATCTTCTTCTCCAGAACCAGAAGGCCTATGATTTTGAAACTTCGCATGAAGCATCAGGCAATGGAGCTCTACAAAGTTTATATAAATCATGACCCTTGGATGACCTTGACCTATTTTACAGCAAGGTCAACTTAGGTCGCCCATGCATTTGAATGGGGAAAATTTGTTAAAATGTCATTTGAAGGGCAACACTTGCAGTAAATTGGCAATTGGACTGAGGTTTTATGTTTTCAAAAGGAAATTGACTCCAGGGGTTGCTCTGACCCAGCCATGGGGTTATATGCATGTACATTACCATTCTAGTCAAACAAGTTTATTGATATATATCTCAGGTTTCAGGTGAGCGTTAACAGGACCATTGGTCCTCTGGTTTTGTGGAGCAACTTTATATTATGCCTGCATGATGCAGACCCATTGGGCATTTACATGGAAAAATTTTATTGTAAAAAAAATATAGTTTTTGACGAAATGGCAGCTTTGAGCACTTGGAAAATTTTACAGGTAAAGGCGTTCACAGGCCCATCATCTCCTACCACAGTTTTTGATTGAGCAACTTTTTATAATGCCTACATGATGCAGACCCATTTGCATGCTGAAATTTCATTGCAAAAAAAAAATTGACAAAATGAGAGCTTTTTAGCTCACCTGAGCCGAAGGCTCACAGGTGAGCTTATAGTATACCCATGCTCCGGCGTCCATTCATCGTCCGTCCGTCGTTCACAATTTCAAAGATCTTCTCCTCTGAAACCGCTTGGCCCATCAAAGCCAAACTTCATGTGGAGCATCCTTAGGAAGGGGGAACGAAAGTTTATATAAATGGTCCAGGTCACATGACCAAGATGGCCACCATGGCTATAAATAGCAAAAACCTTTAAAAATCTTCTTCTCCAGAACCAGTGGGCCGATTTCCACAAAACTTAGTATGCAGCATCGGGGATGTGGGCCCATCATAGTTTATATAAATCATGACCCTAGGATGACCTTGACCTAGTTTACGGCAAGGTAAACTTAGTTCGCCAATGCATTTGAATGGGAAAAAATGGTAAAATGCTATTTAATGGGTAAAATTTACTGGGAATAGGCAAATGGACAGAAGATTAATGTTAATGGAAAATTTTAGCCCCTGGGGGTTGTCTGCTCCTGCCCCGGGGCTATATACATGTATATATCCATAATAACTAAACATCTTCTCCCCTGAAACCGCTCGGCCAATCAAAGCCAAACTTCATGTGGAGCATCCTTGGGAAGGGGGAAAGAAAGTTTATATAAATGGTCAAGGTCACATGACCAAGATGGCTGCCATGGCTATAAATAGAAAAAAAAACTTTAAAAATTTTCTTCTCCAGAACCAGAAGGCCAATGATTTTGAAACTTGGTGTGAAGCATCAGTGACTGGAGCTCTACAAAGTTTATATGAATCATGACCCTGGGATGACCTTCACCTATTTTACGGCAAGGTCAACATAGGGCCCTCATGCATTTGAATGGGGAAAAGTGTTAAAATATCATTTGTAGGGAAAAACTTGCAGGAAATGGGCAAATGGACTTAAGAGTGATGATTCTGAAAAAATTTGGACCCCAGGGGTCTGTCTGCCCCCACCCTGGGGCAATATACATGTATATTACAGTGATATTCAAAGATCTTCTTCTCTGAAACTGCTTCGCCAATCAAAGCCAAACTTTATGAGGAGCATTGTTAGAAAGTGGGAATGAAAGTATATATAAATGGTCAAGGTCACATGACCAAGATGGCCGCCATGGCTATAAATACCAAAAACCTTCAAAAATCCTCTTCTGTAGAACCAGAGGGCCTATGATTTTGAAACTTGACATGAAGGATTGGGGCGAGGAGTTCTATAAAGTTTAAATAAATCATGACCCTGGGATGACCTTGACCTATTTTACTGCAAGGTCAACATAGGTCAGCCATGCATTTGAGTGGAGAAAAGTGTTAAAATGTCATTTGAAGGGCAAAACTTGCAGGAAATTGGCAAAGGGACTGAAGTTTTATGATTTGAAAAAGAAATTGACTCCAGGGGTTGCTCTGACCGGGCCCTGGGGTTATATACATGTATATTACCATTCTAGTCAAACAAGTTTATTGGTATATATCTCAGGTTTCAGGTGAGCGTTTACAGGACCATTGGTCCTCTGGTTTACAAGTAGGTATTCAAGGGATGATCAGATCCTACCACAGATTTTGATGGAGCAATTTGATATTATCATACATGATGCAGACCCATAGGACATTTGCATGAAGAAATTTCATTGCGAAAAAATATTCCTTGACAAAATTATTGCAAAAGAATAGGTACACTGCATGGGGTATTTAGTAAGCATTACTTATTGACTCTTTTTTCATTCTGACATAAACTTGCCTACACAGCCAAAGAAGTTACATGTATCAAGGTTTGACATACCAGGAAGTAGAGGAATTTATTTATGTAGAAAAAATAAAAGGCTGTTCAGTTCCATTGTAGCATCTTTACTGGCCGACCAAATGATAACTGGTTAACCAGTCCCGTATCGTAATGGTTAGCACATCTGCCTTGGGAGTGGGAGGTCATGGGAGAGTCATAACAAAGATGTTAAAAATGGTAGCAGTGGCTAGCTTGCTTGGCGCTCAGCATTATAAGGAAAGTACTGGCTTCTCTTCTGCAGAAATATAGAATCATTAACATTGCATGCCTATCAAAAATATGAAAAAGTCTGATTAATAACCAAATTACGTCTGATAATAATTATTGTCTGTATTCAATGGAGGACCATATAGAAGATTGGCTGTTGTGCTAAAAAGGTACAAGTTAGCAATGATCAGGAAAAGGTGCAATCAGAAAGAAGTTCCCACTCAAAACCGAAGTAGGAAAAAAACAACTTAATTGACAATTAGATACTTTAGATAATTAATATGTTATCCTCCTAAAATATACAGATTATTATTATTATTATTATAACTGCCTAGGCCTGAGCTGGCCCAGTATAACCATCCATACATATTACTTGGGTGGTTATATTTGAGCCGCATGGTGAGAAAATGGGATTTTTGCCTATGCAAAAACAAAGGCACAGATCAGCTTGGCAAGAACTGCGAAGCTGCGAAGCTGATGAGTGCCTTTGTTTTCACTACAAGGATAGTAAAATTTCTCTTCTTCTTAAATTAGAAATTTCAAGTTTTTAGCCGGCTTCTGTGACTGTACAGGCCGGTTTGTGTCAGACCTGGTCGGGAACCCCGAAGACCGGTTTTCTCATGTCGCGGCTCATTTATTAAGCACATTTTGGGTGTCATGAGATTCTACTGTTCAAGGGTAAAAGTCCCATAAAAGAAAGGCAATGTCCTGAATGACCGTAGCTGTTGACTGGGATGTAAAGCATCAATTCAAAAGTATTTTGTTATTAAGTCAGCATGCTACAACATGCTGTGATATATTGGCATAATGACTTAATGTAATTAATCAATGCTGCATCATGTTAAACAAATAAATTACAATGTAGTTCTGTGATGTAGACCAGGACACAACAGGTGTAATATTCTGCCTGTTCATGGTTGTGCAAGATCTTGTAAAAATTCTAGGGTTGCTGTTAACTTGGATCATGGGCTTCTCGAGTCTTTCTAATCAGACCAAGTTCTGTCTCAATATGATCTTAGCTGTTGAGTTGGTCATAACTCATGAGCACTTCTGGTTCATTTGCTGTTGCTGTTGTTGTTGTGTTTAATGTATAGTATATATGGTGATATTTAATAACATATGAAATGACATTTATTTCTAATATTATTCTCGTTTAATTACTTTGCAGAAAATAATATTCAGATGTAAGATGCAAAATTTTTGAGACAAAAAGTGTAAATTGCAATTTTGGGGTTTACACTATGCTCTCTGGCTCAAAACGTAGTATGTCATGGAATTTTGGTCATTTATGGCATAATGAGGACCTCACGGAAGATTGGACTCGTCCAACTGAGCCTTATCTTTAAAAAAAGTCATTATTAGCTCACCTGAGCCGAAGGCTCAAAGGTGAGCTTATAGGATAGGCAGGTATCCGGCGTCCATCCGTCAACATTTTCAAATGACTTCTCCTTTGAAGCTGTGAGGCCAAAACTTTTGATATTTGGCATAAAGCATCCACAGGAGGGGGGGGGATGAAAAACATTGTTTTTTGTTCAGATCATATAAGAACTCTGGTTGCCATGGCAACTTATACGTCCCATAGACTTATAATGGGAAAAAAGTGGAAATTGCAAATCTTTGCTTTCTCATTGGAGATATTTGAATTTCATTTTTAGAGAAATGTTTATTGAGTAGTGCTTTACGTTTCAGATGACCTTCATCCTGATTGCTTATTTTGATTGATTGCCAGGGCCCCCAAAAAGGCAAATTTTTGAAGAAAAAAAATCTTCCCAGAAACTGTTTGCTTTATGAAGCTGATACTTTGCATACATGTTCCTGGCATTAGCCTCTACCAAAAAAGTTGTTTTTTGTTTCAGTCAGATAAGAACTCTGGTTACTATGGCAACTTTCAGTTTCCATAGACTTATAATGGGAAAAGTGAAAATTTGCTATTTCTGCAGTCTCGTTGGAGATATTTGAATTTTGCTTTTGCAGAAGTGTTTATTGAGTAGTCTTTATGTGATGAGACATGAGACGACCATAACCAAACACACACTAAACGCAACAGAAAGTAGAAGATATGTACCTTCCCGGGTAATTCACTAGCTTCCCGTTGCACTACGGACTGACTCCAAGTTTCGCTACATATTGTTACGTACTGTTCATAACGGTGTGTTAAGTTTAGTCCATTTTATCATAACCCATTACGTTTCTCATTTCCGCCGTGATTGCTGTGGCAGATTTTTTAAGTTTCAAAAATTTGCCACGTGGTCCAAGGTTATCACAGCATGCTGCGTTTGCCTATCCCGTTCCCTTGCATTGCCTCAGGTTTATCCCATTTTGATCAAGGTGGTCTGAAACGTGGCTGCCATGACTGCCGGGAACATAGTGTAAATGTTATATACAGTCGGACAAAAGTTAAGCATCACTTGAATATTTTCCGCAATAATCAGTAAAACCTTCAATACAGAAATATTTTCTTTTAATATTTGTGAGTTATTGGTATATATTTGTGATATATTGGTAATAAATTAAAGCAAACCGGATGAGGTTGTTCTTAAGGTAAACATGTAGGCATTGTTTAAGCAGACACACCCCCACATGGCCAAAAATCGCTGTTTCCTAGTCCATATGATGCTGCTAAAAGACTTAAACTTTGACCTGACATGTTTAGTGCCATGGAGTTCTTTGTTTCTCTGTCCTTTATGGGTGTCATAGAACCAATCTGGCTTGAATGACAGGCTGTCAACTTTGGACAATTCTTGCAATTTGCATAAATCCAAGATGGCTGCCAGAAAAAATGCGTATTTTTCAAACCGCCAAACAGCGTAAAAAATAATGCCATTTTGTTACAATTTTAAAACCATAATCAGTCGGAAAATTTCAGATAAATATCGCTCAAACATCAACAGTTATGGTCATTTAAAGAATGGCATGTTACAAAGTGAAAACGTCATGCTAATAAACAAGGTAATAAGTTTGCCTGAATCAGCATGTAACTGCCATTAAACCTTTGGTAGAAGAAAACTTTTTTGGGACATTTTTACAACATTATACTACTTTCTTTCCATGCCTATAGAAACCCATTTGCGATCATATAGGGGACATTAATACAACTTTTAATGGCAACCCCCCAAAATAGGGGTAGGTGTATTTAGTACACCATATAACTTGAGCGACATGGTAAAAAGCCATTCGGACAGACCTAAACAGTCAGGGATAGACGTGAGTCAAAGACCCTTACTAATTTATTGTGGTTTTGAAGTTATTTTTAATTAAAAATACCTTTTAGAAAAATGTTAGGGTGATGCTTAACTTATGTCTGACTGTATAATTACCAAAGAAATGTTTCCAGTGTAAATATGATCTGCATAATGTGAGTATAAGAAAACAAAAATACCATTTCAATTTCTGTTACAAAATTCTGAGAAGTGGCTTTTTTGGAAAACTTGTTTATCAGTTTTGCCCTCTGATAAAGGTGCAAAGATAGTCCTCTCATTGTTTTTAGAGACAGGGTGAGCTTATAGGAAGGCCATGCTACGGCGTCCGTCCGTCGTCGTCCATCCACATTTTTTTTTTCTTTTTTTCAGTTACCTGAGGGCAACCCATTTATTCTCCCCGTCATTTGATACCCAGAGGGTCGGGGAGGACCATCCCTCTGAGTATTTTACAAACTACAAAGGTGCATTTGCGTATAAAAGAAGTGCGGCCATTCTCCACTCTTCATTCACTCTTCAATCAAATTTATAGTTTCATGTTGTAATAGAATATGAACAAGAACAGTTGTATAAACAAAATAATCATAGTGACATAAAATTATATCTATGTATATCTGAATTTGCTGTGTATAATAATCTTCTGTTGATCTGCTATGTTCAATAAATCATATTGTAAAACCAAAACTTGAGCTAAATCAGTTTATGGCATTGTAGTATCATGTTGTTAGCTCAGTTTAAATTTTTAAGCATTATGTCGACGACTTGATTTGTTATAGGAGAAAATGTACATGCCAGTCGCGCTGCTTGGAAAAGAAAAATGTCGTTAACAAGCAAAGTCAAAACAACAGCATTGATCAAAACGTATGTTTGATTAGCCAAAACACCCACAGAAACATTCAAAATAATAGGGATGTGTTGTACAGTTGTGGAACAGATCGTGCAGTGGTATTTAAATGGTATGTGAGATTTCAGATGGATGTACTTGAATTTTAACGATGACAAAATGCACTCGTCTACAATTAGTCTTCAAATGCTACGGCCAACATTCTTGATTTAAAACACTGATATGCATGATACGCATAGAAAGTTATGTATAAAAACTATATCTGATGATCGCAGTATTTCCACAATAATACATGTAATTAAGAAATCCCTGAAGGAAATCTTGCAAATAAGTAAAGGTATGGCTTGTTGTTTGGTTCCAAACAAAGCGTTTTAATGCTGACACTTATTGAAATTGGACTTATTTTTTACGTCGTAATTTCCACGACGTGCCCGGGTGGTGAAAGGTCATTGTGTTCAATTTATTGTTGTGCGAATACCATTTTGAGTAGAACAATGCTTTATACGTTATATGATAGGTAAAAGAATGTATTTTCAGATTATAGCATTTCAATTTCTGTGTGACAGACATCTAATCTTTTACAAAGAAAGTCTACGAACTTAAATCCCAACCCACATACATGTACATAGAGCAACATAAGAAAAAAATGAGCCTGACAGCCCATAGAAGGGGATGGGGAGTGGAGAATACACAGTATATAATTCCATCCACAATTTCAAATGTCTTCTCCTCTGAAACCACTGGGCAAATCAAAGCCAAACTTCATGTGGAGCATCCTAAGGAAGGGGGAACGAAAGTTTATATAAATGATCCAGGTCACATGACCAAGATGGCCATGCCCATATATGGTAAAAAAACATAAACAAATCTTCTTCTCTGGAACCGGTGGACCGATGTCAACGAAACTTGGTATGTAGTATCGGGGACTCTTGCCCATCATACTTTATTAGCTCACTTGAGCCGAAGGCTCACTAGTTGAGCTAATAGGATGGCCATGCTCCGTCTTCCGTCCGTCCGCCGTCGTCCGTCGGTCGTCCGTCCGCAATTTCAAAGATCTTCTCTTCTGAAACCACTTGGCCAATCAAAGCCAAACTTCATGAGGAGCATCCTTAAACGAAAGTTTATATAAATGGTCCAGGTCACATGACCAAGATGGCCGCCATGGCTATAAATAGCAAAAACCTTTAAAAATCTTCTTCTTCAGAACCAGAAGGCCTATGATTTTGAAACCTGGCATGAAGCATCAGGCAATGGAGTTCTACAAAGTTTATATAAATCATGACCATTGGGTGACTTTGACCTATTTTACGGCAAGGTCAACATAGGTCGCCCATGCATTAGAGTATGGAAAATTGTTAAAATATGATTTGAAGGGCAAAACTTGCAGGAAATGGGCAAATGGACAGAATATTTATGTTTATGAAAAAAAAAATGTCTGCAGGGGGTTGTCTGACCCTGCCCCGGGGCCATATATATGTGACCAAAATATTCAAACATTTTCTTCTCTGAAACCACTTTGTCAATCAAAGCCAAACTTTATGTGGAGCATCGTTAGGAAGGGGCAATGAGAGTTTATATAAATGGTCAAGGTCACATGACCAAGATGGCCACCATGGCTATAAATAGCAAAAACCTTTAAAATCTTCTCTTTCAGAACCAGAAGGCCTATGATTTTGAAACTTGGCATGAAGCATCAGTAAATGGAGCTCTACAAAGTTTGTATAAATCATTATCCTGTGATGACCTTGATAGATTTACTGCAAGGTCAACATAGGTCACATATGTAGAAAACTGTTAAAATGACACAGAAGGGAAAACTTTCAGGAAATTGGCAAGTGAGCAGAATATTTATGAATTTGAAAAAAGAAATTAAACCCAGGGGTTGTTCTGACCCTGTCCTGGGGCTATATACATGTATATGACCTTTATAGTCGAACAAGTTTATTGGTATATATCTTGGATCTCAGGTGAGCGTTTACAGGACCATTGGTCCTCTGGTATAAATCATGACCTTGGGTTGGCCTTGACCTATATTACGGCAAGGTCAATTTTGGTTACATAGGCTTTTCAATGGAAAAAAGTAAAACATTGAATTTTTCAGGAAGTTTTGTAGCCTGTGACCTGCAAGTTGGTAGATACAGACAACATGTTAAGCCAATTAAGTGCTGTGAGTATTAAAGGTCAAGGTCATTTCTTGACCTTGGCCAAAGGTCATTTTACAAATTAAATGTTGAACTTAATTTTCTCAGTAACTGCTCAACCAATCAAAGCCAAATTTTATATGTAGTATCCTCAGGATGGGGGAATGAGTTAATATAAATAGTCAAGGTCACTTGACCAAGATGGCCGCCATGGCTATGAATAGCAAAAACCTTTAAAAATCTTCTTCTCCAGAACCAGAAGGCCCATGATTTTGAAACCTGGCAGGAAGCATCAGGGGGAGGAGCTCTACACAGTTTATATAAATCATGACCCTGGGATGACCTTGACCTATTTTACGGCAAGGTCAACATAGGTCGCCCATGCACTTGAATGGGGAAAATTGTCAAAATGTCATTTGATGGGAAAAACTTTATGGAAATGGGCAAATGTACTGAATATACATGTATATGATTCTAAAAAAAAAGGACCCCAGGGGCAGGTCTGCCCCCACCCCGGGGCAATATACACGTTTATTACCGTAATATTCAAAGATCTTTTTATCTGAAACAGTTTGGCCAATCAAGGCCAAACGTCTTGTTGAAGGGAGAATGAAAGTTTATATAAATGGTCAAGGTCATATGACCAAGATGGCCGCCATGGCTATAAATAGCAAAAGACCTTTAAAACTTCTTCTCCAGAACCAGAAGGCCTATGATTTTGAAACTTGGCATGAAGTATCAGGGAGAGGAGCTCTACAAAGTTTATATAAATCATGAGCTTGGGATGACCTTGACCCATTTTATGGCAAGGCCAACATAGGTTGCCCATGCATTTGAATGGGGAAAAATTAGTAAAATGTAATTAAATGGGGGGGAAACTTGCTGGGAATATGCAAATGTACAGAAGATTTATGTTGATGGAAAAATGTCCTCAGGGGGGTTGTCTGCCCCCGCCCCCGGGCTATATACATGTATATGGCCATAACATTCAAAGATCTTCTTCTCTGAAACCACTAGGCCAATCAAAGCCAAACTTTATGTGGAGCATCATTAGGAAAGGCGAGTGAAAGCTAATATAAATGGTCCAGGTCATATAACCAAGATGGCTGCCATGGCTGTAAATAGTTAAAACCATTATAATCTTCAGAACCAGAAGGCCTTTGATTTTGAAACTTGGCCTGAAGGGTCAATGAATACAGCTCTTACAAAGTTTGTATAAATCATGACCCTGGGATGGCCTTGACCTATTTTAAGGCAAGGTCAGCTTAGGTTGCATATCCCAGTTCTCAGGTGAGCGTTTACAGGACCATTGGTCCTCTTGTTTCCAACCTTGTGGGTAACCAATTACCGGTAATGTCACTTAATATGTCTCATGTAAGTAGACCCTGTTTCAAGAAATTATTTTATTTTGAATAAGAGCTTAATCACGGCTACCAAACAGTTAAATGCGTAACCGCGGTTAAGAAAAGAAATCCGTTTCACGTTCTTCCGGGTTTGCGTGTGAGGTGCAGTAAAAGGTAAACAAACTTTCGCAGCTCGCGTTTCCAAGTAATTTATTTTCACCTGGAGAAAGTTATTAAAATTTTCTCAATGCAATTATGTTAGTTGTTAATTGATCTTATCGTATCTCAAAGGATTTCCAGATTTGTCTCCTTATAATCGTGATTTTTATTCCCTCCTCCGAAATGCATGTTGAGATTGCATTGTACATGAAGAAAATGTGGGTCAGTCTTAGAGATATTTTTAGATCCCTGCTAATTGCGTCATTATAAACGGACGGCAAGGCAGCGAACAGATGATTTTAACATTGTATAAGTTCTGTGAACACTTTCCTTGCCATTGACCACTGCATTCTATGTAAATGTGGCTAAAAGCTGTGTCAAAATTTCAGTCACGCATTTAATCATAATAATCGACATTAAAAGCACCTGTATTTTAGTTTCTCTCTCGAGTTCTACGTTTAACAATTTAATTATCATAGTGTCTCGTCATCTTTATATGGTTTTTACCTCTACATTGTAATCAAGTTTTATTGAAGGGTTTTTGACTTACAGTGGTGTGCAAGAAAAACAAACGAGAATCTGCATATACAAAAGCCTTAAATATACCTTGGTTTTCCTTTTGCTCATGGTTTTAGTGAGTGATAATGTTAAAAATAATTAACCCAGTTAATACATATAGACAACCCCTCTCAAGGAAAATGAAAAAAAATTCCAAAATTGGTTTATTTGTGATGTTTGCAGTGAGAATACTTGGTATATATCAAAATACAAACATTTTTGCAACAAACATGCAATACAAAACACTGTAATTCACATCACATGTATGGTATCCCTGTTTATGATAAAACTTAGACTTTAAAACATTGTGAATACTGTAATTTGCTTTTTTTTTTCGTTTGCTTTCATCTAAGACGCTGTACAGAGAATGTTAAATATCATAAAACAGGCAGAGGTTTTCAAACATATCTTGAAATAAATCCTTCTTATTTTAATGATTAAATCCTTAACCATTTTTTTCTTCCCTTTGAAAAATAAATGTTGAACCCTGAGAAAAGTGAATACTGTGGCAGACATCAGTTGTAATTTATTTAATATATAACTATAAATTTGTCGCGGAACAATCACAAAAACATGATATTTAACAGCAAATTGCCCAGTTTTTAGTAGTACTCGTATTTTGCCGTTCTTGGCCATGTTGAAACACATGTTTCGAAGGAGGATTTATGATTGTAGTGTTACCAGACCTGAAAAACGCTCGAGATGTAATAGAAAAGCTGTCAAGAGACTTTTTCTTCAAAATCCATATTCAAAAGCTTCAGTTTGAAAACCAGAGGGTATAATGGTCGCCTGTACATATCCGACAGAATGTATATAAGTTCTTTTAGAAGTTGGTTTTAGACTAGAGACTGTTTTTATCACGTTCTATTGGCGTTTTATTCAACTACTTTTATCCACGTCCCTGTGGGACGGTGCTCCTGTTAGAGGAGGATCATACTCTCAACAAGAACAAGAACGAGGAGGGAACAAATAACCCCCAAAAACATCAAGAAATGTTTCAAACTGTTTTGGTGCTGTCTAACAATGATAAATAAGTGACAAAATAGCATTCTTAGATTTTTGATACCGTTCTGTACTACAAAATAATTATCGATCGATCGGAATAGTATATGTTTTGTTTACATTTTCTTGCACCTCACACGCAAAACCGGAAGGACGTGAATCGGATGTCTATTCTTCACCGGCGGTTACGCATTTAATTGTTTGGTAGCCGTGTTAATTGTTAATCCTTATTGACAAGTAATTGTTGTTTGTTATGTAAATAAAACTTAAAAGACAAATGTTTGTCTGTTATTTATTTGATGCCTGATATAATTAAGAATAATTTTGAACGATAAGGTAATTTCGCTTGTCTGGTTGATTTTTAGCTCACCTGAGCCGAAGGCTCACAGGTGAGGTTATAGGATAGGTAGGCACCCGGTGTCCGTCCGTCGGCGGCGTCGTCGTCCACAGTTTTCAAAGATCTTCTCCTCTGAAACCCCTTGACCAATCAAAGCCAAATTTTATAGGAAGCATCTATAGGCAGGGGGAACCAATGTGTATATAAGAAATCCAGGTCACATGACCAAGATGGCCGCCATGCCCATATATGGTAAAAACCTTTCAAAAATCTTCTTCTCCAGGACCAGTGGACCGATTTCAACGAAACTTGGCATGAAGCATCGATGGCTCAAGCACTTCAATGTATATATAAATCATGGCCCTGTGATGACCTTGGCCTATTTTACGGCAAGGTCAACATAGGTCGCCAATGCATTTGAATGGGGAAAACTTTTAAAATGTCATTTTAAGTGAAAGTCTTGCAGGAAATGGGCAGTATGACTGAATATTAATGATTCTGAAAAAATTTGCACCCCAGGGGCTCATATGCCCCCACCCCGGGGCAATATACATGTATATTACCATAATATTCAAACATCATCTCCTCTGAAACCGCTTGGCCAATTAAAGCCGAATTTTATGTGAAGCATCAGTAGGAAGGGATAACCAATATATATATATATATATATATAAATAATCAAGGTCACATGACCAAGATGGCCGCCATGCCCATATATGGTAAAAACCCTTTAGAAATCTTCTTCTCCGGAACCGGTTGACCGATTTCAAAGAAACTTGGCATGGAGCATCGATGGCTCAAGTACTACAATGTATATATAAATCATGACCCTGTGATGACCTTGACCTTTTTTATGGCAAGGTCAACACAGGTCGCCAATGCCTTTGAATGGGGAAAACTTTTAAAAAGTAATTTTAGGTGAAAATCTTGCAGGAAATGGGTAGTATGACTGAATATTAATGATTCTGAAAACAAATGGACCCAAGGGCTCATATGCCCCCACCCCAGGGCAATATACATGTATATTACCATAATATTCAAACATCTTCTTCTCTGAAACCACTTGGCCAATCAAATCCAAATTTTATGTGAAGCATCTACAGAATGGGGGAACCAATGTATATATAAATAATCCAGGTCACATGACCATGATGGCCGCCATGCCCATATATGGTAAAAACCCTTCCAAAATCTTCTCTGGAACCGGTGGACCGATTTCAACAAAACTTGGCATGAAACATCAATGGCTTAAGTACTACAATGTGTATATAAATCATGACCCTGTGATGACCTTGACCCTTTTACGACATGGTCAACATAGGTTGCCTATGCCTTTGAATGGGGATAACTGTTATTTGTCGGTTGAAGGGAAAGACTTGCAGGAAATTGGCAAATGGACAGGATATTGATTATTATGAAGAAAAATAATGGACACCAGGGAATCATCTGCCCCTTTACTGGGGCTTTTTTCCATAATATGCAAACATGTTTATTTGTATATACAACAGATCTCAGGTGAGCGTTTACAGGACCATTGGTCCTCTGGTTACATGGGTAGTCCCAAAATTCTGTAGACTTTTATAATAACTTATGAACAGTTTTTAGCTCACCTAAGCTGAAGGCTCAAAAGGTGAGCTTATAGGCCCATCAAAGGCAAACTTCATGTGGATCATCTTTAGGAAGGGGGAACAAAAGTTTGCTTAAAAGGTCTGGCCACCATGGCTATAAATAGCGAAAACCTTAAAAAAAATTCTGTAGAACCAGGAGGCCTATGATTTTGAAACTTGACTATGGAGCTCTACAAAGTTTGCATGACCATGTGATGACCTTGATCTATTTTACGTCAAGGTCAACCTTGGTCGCGTATGCATTTGAATGGTGTTAGTTGTTACAATGTCATTTGAAGGGCAAAACTTGCAGGAAATGGGCCACAGCAAATCAATTTTCTGAAAACAGTTGGGACCCCAGGGGTGGGTCTGCCCCCACCCCAGGGCAATAGGCATGTGTTTAACCATAATATTGAGAAATCTTTTTTTCTCTGAAAACTTGGCCAATCAAAGCCAAATTGCATATGAAGCATTGATAGAAAGGCTCAAAAGGTGAGCTTATAGGCCCATCAAAGGCAAACTTCATGTGGAGCATCTTTAGGAAGGGGGAACAAAAGTTTGCTTAAAATGTCTGGCCACCATGGCTATAAATAGCGAAACCTTAAAAAAATCTCTAGAACCAGGAGGCCTATGATTTTGAAACTTGACTATGAAGCTCTACAAAGCTTGCATGACCATGTGATGACCTTGATCTATTTTACGTCAAGGTCAACCTAGGTCGCGTATGCATTTGAATGGGGTTAGTTGTTACAATGTCATTTGAAGGGCAAAACTTGCAGGAAATGGGCCACAGCAAATCAATTTTCTGAAAACAGTTGGGACCCCAGGGGTGGGTCTGCCCCCACCCCAGGGCAATAGACATGTGTTTAACCATAATATTGAGAAATCTTTTTTTCTCTGAAAACTTTTGGCCAATCAAAGCCAAATTGCATATGAAGCATTGATAGAAAGGGCGAACCAATGTATACATAAATAATCCATGTCACATGACCAAGATGGCCGCCATGCCCATATATGGTAAAAACCCTTCAAAGTTTTTCTCTGGAACTGATTTAAACATAATGTGACATCAGGGTTGCCACGGTCAGGGAAAAAAGGAAAATGAATTTTTTTCCAGGTCAGGGAAAAGTCAGGGAATTCTGGTTTGAGTCAGGGAAGTGCAAAAAGGGAAGAAAGTCAGGGAAAAGTCAAGGAATTTCAAAATTTCCTTTAAAAATAATTCAATGGCTTTTCATTTCTCAGAATTTCTTTACCAATTAAAGACTGTTCTTTAAATGATTTTCTTAAATTAGATATTTTGTTTGTTAGGTAATAATTTTGTTGTTGTACAATGATTTCAGAGGCTTACAATTAAGCCCATTTTTAGCTCACCTTAGTCGAAGGCTCACAGGTGAGCTTATAGTATACCCAAGCTCCATCGTCGTCGTCGTCATCGTCCACACTTTTCAAACATCTCCTCTGAAACCGCTTGGCCAATCAAAGCCAAACTTCATGTGGAGCATCCTTAGGAAGGGGGAACGAAAGTTTATATAAATGGTCCAGGTCACATGACCAAGATGGCCGCCATGGCAAAAACCTTTAAAAATCACCTGCTCCAGAACCAGAAGGCCTATGATTTTTAAACTTGACATGAAGCATCAGGCAATGGAGCTCTACAAAGTTTGTATAAATCATGACCCTTGGATGACCTTGACATATTTTATGACAAGGCCAACATAGGTGGCCCATGTATTTGAATGGGGAAAATTGTTAAGATATGATTTGAAGGTCAAAACTTGCAGGAAATGGGCAAATAAACAGAATATTTATATTTCTCCAGGGGGTTGTCGGTCCCTGCCCCGGGGCTATATACATGAACATGACCATAATATTCAAACATCATCTGCTCTGAAACCGCTTGGCCAATCAAAGCCAAACTTTATGTGGAGCAACGTAAGGAGGGGGCAATGAAAGTTCGTATAAATTGTCAAGGTCACATGACCAAGATGGCCACCATGGCGATAAATAGCAAAAACCTTTAAAAATCTTCTCCAGAACCAGAAGGCCTATGATTTTGAAACTTGGCATAAAGCATTAAGGCAATGGAGCCCTACAAAGTTTATATAAATCATGACCCTGGGATGACCTTGACCTATTTTACGGCAAGGTCAACTTAGGTCGCCCATGCATTTGAATGGGAAAAATTGTTAAAATGTCATTTAATGGGCAAAACTTGCAGTAAATTGGCAAATGGACTGAATTTTTATGATTTGAAAAAGAAATTGACTCCAGGGGTTGTTCTGACACTGCCCTGGGGTTATAAACATGTATTTTACCATAATGGTCAAACAAGATTATTGTAATATATCTCAGATCTCAGGTGAGCGTTTACAGGACCATTGGTCCTCTGGTTAGCTCGCCGCCATGGCTATAAATAGCAAAAACCTTTAAAACCCTTCTTCTTCAGAACCAGAAGGCCTATGATTTTGAAACTTGGCGTGAAGCATCAGGCAATGGAGCTCTACAAAGTTTGTATAAATCATGACTCTTGGATGACCTTGACATATTCTATGACAAGGTCAACATAGGTGGCCCATGCATTTGAATGGGGAAAAACTTGCAGGAAATGGGCAAATAAACAGAATATTTATATTTCCCCAGGGGGTTGTCTGTCCCTGCCCCGGGGCTATATACATGAACATGACCTCTGCTCTGAAACTGCTTGGCCAATCACAGCCAAACTTTTTGTGGAGCAACGTTAAGAGGGGGCAATGAAAGTTAGTGTAAATTGTCAAGGTCGTATGACCAAGATTGGTTGACTGTCGAGTCGCGCGGAATGAAACCTGACTGAAGAGAAGATAAGCATGTTATTGTTTTGAAGGTGATTAAATAGATGTTTGAACACAACTCTTTCAAAAACCTTGCTTTCCGAGTTTAAAAGGGGGTTAGAGCTAAGAGATAGATCATCTTTCTTTGGGACAGGGCTAACGTGAGCATCTTTGTAGTTTTCGGAAAAATTCCGCATTGAAAAGATTGATTAAAGAGATTAAAGAGAGGGTACAGGTACGGAATGAAATCTTTTGCTGTGAGTAAAAGAACTTTATACTCACTCCATATAAGTTTTCATCTCACAACCTCCTTATCCAAGAAAATTCAGGTGTTCAATTAGTTTTCCTAAGTATATAAACCATGTGGCTTAATCTTTCAATAATTTGAAGCAATTGAAGAAAATGTAAAAACAAATGTAGGAAAATAAGGATCTAACTCACAAAATTACCTGTCTATGGAAACTACTGACCTCCAGGGTGGGGTCATGTTTGACCCCAGGAGCTCGAATGGCAGGATTTATGTTGAGCTCCTCATAACATAGCTGCATACGAAACATACAAGCTTTGGGTCTTGTGGTTTTAGAGAAGGAGACTTACATGTTTTATCCCATTTATCTGTAAATGAAAAAAAAAAATCGAGAATTGCTCATTACATATTCCGTGAACGGTTTTTTAGTTTATGGTCACTCTTCAACCTATGGAAACGGTGTATTAGAAAAACGGTGAATCAACGGGGGTTAATCGGAAAAATGTGAACCATCGGGCGAGGTGTCGGTGACACATCGGGATTTACAATGGCGACACGGTACGTAGTTTTAATTTTCTTTTTGTTTTGTTCCGACATGGCTGGGTGACGTTGTATGTCAAAATTCTGTTTGCTGCAGGAGCTGTAGAAATCATTATTGTTCTTTATTATGTAAACAGTTTGTAAATAAATATTCCAAGAAACGCGTGATTGTGCGCCCCATTTTAGAGGGCATGCCTTTCAAGGTCACGAAAACACATTTTCGTTTGATTTTCTAGTAAAAGAAATGGACCAAGAAGGTCACGTTGGTATTTGCAAATGAATAATAGTATACTGGAAAATTCCCACAAAAAATAAAATCTCGCCAAGCATTGCAAAGGGATTTAATGCTAGGTGCATTTACATAATGTGAGGCATCGGGCAAGTTGTGTGAGACAACGGGGCGAATTTTGGGAGTCATCGGGCAATCAAAACTTATTGCATTAATTTCCGATTATAAACACTCTAGAGCTATTTTTGATCAGGGTAATTTCATATTCCGTGTCATCTTCGACCCGGTAATTTCATATTCCGCATCATCTTCGACCCTTTCTTGTTGGGAAATTAAAGTGCTAGACCGACAAGTGTAAAACGCTAGCGTTCACCTGAATCATTGCCAGTGCCAGACGCACTTGTGTGAAAATCGTTCCCAAACGGATTACCGTTTGTTGTTTAAAATATGTACATGTATATATATTCATTTTAAACTCAACAACTGTAGTAATTTTGTAAAGTCCAGTAATATTTTGAGCAATTACCATGTGGAGGCTATTCCACAGTAATGGAAACTGAAGCAAACCGGGAATCAACTTGAAATCATGAAAATGGCTGATAAGCAATTTGCTGAGACCTCTAAAAGTGCATATTTGGGCACAAATTAATCTGTGTCTGATGTTCCAACTGCACATACAAAAATATGGAAAGAACTATCACTATTCCTGATAAAATCACCATTTGCATTCAGCACTCCGAGTAACACAAGTAACTCGAGTAACATTGAATGCTGACACGAGTTAATGTTACGTCTACACCGGGCCACGTTCTCACTACGTCCTTACTACGTCCTAAAAAATTAAGGACGTAGTGAGGACGTGGTACGGTCTTGTAGGACGTGGTAGGAACGTAGTAAGGACGTAGCGAGGTCTTGATGGACGCGGAGGTCTTGGTCAAATTTTGAACATGCTCAAAAGAAACGTGGCGAGGACGGGGTGGAATTAGAACGCAGTAAGGACGTAGTAAGGACGTGGTAAGGACGTAGTAGGAACTTGTAGGACGTAGAAAGAACGTGGTACAAACGTAGTGCGGTCTTCGTGGACGCGATGCAAATTTGTTGCAGACCATCAAGACCTCGCTACGCTTCTACTACGTCTTCTCTACGTCCTCGCTACGTCCATCAAGTTCTCGACAAGACCATACCACGCTTCTTGTACGTCCTTACCGCGTCCTAGAAGACTGCACTGCGTTCTTATCACGTCCTAGCGGTTCCTAACACGTCCTTAGTAGGTTCTTATGATCACGTTCACACCAGGTTCGAACTACGTCCTCCACGTTTTATTAATTTTGTTTCAATTGTCCCGTACCCTCAAGCAATTGCTTTCGCTTTTATTTAAATCATATCGAAATCGAAAACATGAACAGAGATGTACTCTTGCAACTTGCTCTCCTTCAATGACATCATGCCTTACTTGGTGCACAGGCTGCACTTGTGCTATTTCACAGAAGGAGAAATAGAAGGACAAGATCTTGTTGGCTTCAGCATGAGCATTACGACCGACTGCTAGCGGTGTTGAGGATAATATATACGACTGATTAATATACCGTATTCGTTCTAATTAGCGCACATGCTCCAATAAGCGCCTGGTCGTTTCTGAAAAACATGCGCATAAGCGCACACTGCTCGACTAGCATATTGGCATTTTATTGACAATTTTACACATTCATACCACATTAAAACTTATCTTCAAAAAGATCAAACAATATTTCGCGACGATTGGAACACTTGTATGACATCACCATTGACCATTATTATGGTTATTTCACCAGTCTATAGGTTGTTTACATTCGTAGTGTGCGCTTATTGGAACGATATTTTGTTACCCGAACTTTAAGATATTTTGAAAAGTTAAGCGCACTGTGTGCTAATTAGAACGAATACGGTATTTACAGTTAGAACGTGCTGGAAACGTAGTTCGCGCGTGGTATGAACTGCTTGGTCTTTGTGAGGACGTAGCAAGGACGTAGTAGAAACGGGATGAACTTGTTAAGCGCGTATTGAGGACGTAGTGGAAACGTGAAGGACGTAGTAAGGACGTGGTGCGGACGTTATAAGGACGTGGCGGGGACGTAGTAAGGACGTAGTGGGAACTTAGAAATCCGAAATTGTTTCATTTTGACCCCGTCCTCGCCACGTTCTGGAATTTTTAGAAATTCCGGTCGTACTTGATTGGACAAGGCAGCTTCGATTGGGTCACACTAAATAGCGCATGCCGGCTCGGGTATGAAAGCTCACGTTGAACCGAGCTGTCAGAGTCTTTTCGGTCTGTGGTTATCGCCGTGAATTTATACGTGGTCATACAGTGAAATTAGTGCTGAGAGATCGCAAGCGTTTTGGAAACGCTTATACTTGTGTTACTCGGATAGTCATGTCGAAAATCCTCATTTTTCCCATGAGAAAATAAATGTCCAGTCGTGTGAACTGAGCAACAAAAGGAGACCGAACCTAAAGTTAACATCAATTAATACCGTCAGGTATGCATTGTCCCGGTATATTGTAAAGCTAATCAAACTTGGAAACCTGTCGAAATGTCATGTTTTAAGAATCAGTTATTATTATTGATAGTGTTATTATTATTATTATTATTATTATTATTATTATTATTATTATTGATTAAGTTTTACGTGCCTTAAAAGCCAATTATTTCACTCATTAACAAATCAGTAGGTGGGGCGAAAATAGGAGTACTCCAGGAAAAAGCACCTGACACACCTGCAAGCAGAACTTGACTTGTCCCACATGTGACCCGTGCGTGGCTCGAACCCTACACGGCGCTCGTGGGGATCGAACCCAGGACCTCTCGCTCCAGAGTGACAGTCCGACGCTCTACCGCTTCAGCTACCGCGCTCTACTAGCTGGGGCTGTGACTGGTATCTTTGTCCCTAGATCTCACAAGAAACGTTAAGCAATCATCTGGCACCTCAGCGGTAGACATCAGAGGGGGCATTTCAGGCCCTGATAATTTTAGGAAAGAAGCTATCCCAATAGATACTGTTCCATGTTATTTCCAAAGATTGGACCTGCGTTTACTGTTATAATTTTCCCAGTCTTCAATTCGGCAACGGAAGAAATTTAAGAATTGGAGACAGTATCTTTTCCAATTATTTCTTACACGTTTTCATTTGCTTCAGCTTCATTTAACCAGCGAAAATAAAACTATATTTATGCGAACAGTGCGATATGACGGACGCTGCGGACGAGGAACGTCCGAGTTCTCATCACTGCCGGTGATTAACGTGTGTTTATAGCATCCGTAATTGGGATACATATGATCCCACTCAAACTAAAAGTTAAAAAACAACAATCATGTACTGTCTAGAATGAAGAAAATAAAAGTTTATTCCATCAAAATTTGGTTGCTCCCCGGCGACACACACAACTTGCCCGGAGACTCACCAAATAATCAATCACCCGGCTGAATCTCGATTTTCCCAGTCTTTTTTACAAATTTTCTGAAGGTTGATAATCAGGAGCTTACTTTTCTATATTCACCAATCTGAATTAAGGTTGTTTACATTCGTAATTCGATGTAAGCATAAAAAATAAACAAAAAATACAACCGAAAGTCAACTGAAATGTTTGAGTAGTAAAATGGGGCGCACTGTGGCGATTAAACAAAATACATTTTCAACAATTTTAGGGTTTCCGGGGCTGCATCAAAGACCCTTACAGCTCCTGCAAGTGTTCGATTTGTTTTTATTTACTGCAGTATTTTTAGCTTTCGCTTCAAAATAGAAGTAAACAAACAACATACCTTTTATCTAGTGCAAATCCCGATGTGTCACCGACACCTCGCCCGATGGTTCACATTTTTCCGATTAACCCCCGTTGATTCACCGTTTTTCTAATACACCGTTTCCATAGGTTGGAGTTGCCACAACATAAAATATTGAATTTTCAAATGCTCAAGGGCAGCTAACTCCGCAGTCAGTGGGGCAGTCTGGCGAATTTTGACCTCATCCTAGATTTTATGGTAGTCCTTGTTACCTGCAATACTGAAGTAGATCTACTGAAAAAATATAGGCGCTCGAGTTACCACAACGTTATAATTCTATAGGGATTTTCACTAAGAACAGCTAACTCCTCATTCTGGGGTCGAATCTGTCTGAAATTCGAACTCTTCCGAGTTATTCCGGGAGATAATTTGTCATACAACTCACTTGCACTATGAAAAAGTGCATGGTTTCTATGGCAATCGTTAGATATGGTATTTTTTTTTAATAATTAAATAATGTAATATTTTATGCAAATATAAATTGAAACTTAGATCCTTTAAGAGCAGTGAACATATTTATGAGAAAGGAGTGGAAACATCATATGATCGCCCTTATTTAATGGTGAACTAAAAATGGAGGTCGTGTTATGTAAGTGCAAACAAACAAACAACAAAATATCACCAGGTCTGGATTCGAACTTAGATCATATACCATTGAGCCACGGAGCCATATCTTTTGTTAATTGATTCCGTATAGATAAAGGCGAATAGAGTATAACTCGGGTGTATTCTTGGTTTATTTAAAACGGTTATCACTACATGTATATACATTTTGAATAAGAGTTTCGTAAACCATGGACATAATATCTTTTGTGACGTTTTTTTTTTTTTTTTTTTTTTTTTTTTTTTTTACTGATCTATAAAATTAACGATACTAATCTCAAATCTCAACGCTACTATAAAATCTAATTCCCCACCACAACACGCCCCATCGGACTGATATGTGTTAAGGTTACCGAGCATCCAAGGCACATAGGTGCTACCCCCACCAGTCCATTGGCTAGAGGAATTATTTCCCAGTACCAAGTCGAGCGCATTTTAAGAGGTAAACTCTTGAGTCATAACTGGTCATGCATTAGGGTAAAAAACGAACACAAATGAGCGGAAAAAATCGATGCAACACAAAATGCATTCGCGTGTTTAAAAATGTATCAGTTTTGGGCTTTTATCCTGCCCAACTGTCTTCAAGTTTTTTGGGCCGTTTTGTTGTCATTTCGTAGAAAAAAGTTTGAAATTTGAATTTCTGTAAATGGAGTTGAAATTGATTTACGACCGCTCAATGTGCATTGGTGGTGATTTTTGTGTATAAGCATGCGCAAAATGCAATCTGACAGAAATGTTGAATCTGATTAGCATGTTGTTTTTGTATCTCGATGTTAATTTCAATCCGATATCTTGAACGTAAAGCAAATCATCGCGATTTTTAGACCAACGTAGATCACATCAAAATATTTTCCATTTGTGCATTGCAGTGATGTTCTGTATGGTACATTTGGTACATGTATTTTCCCTCTTCTTGAAATTTTGCAAAGATTTTGTCAAAATAATTATGATGTCTGCTGTCGACCCTAGAAAACCCACATTTCATATGCACAGAGTATGTACTTCATTCCATGCTTGTATGCCATGTTTGATATGACAGTTAACTGTGAACAGCGTGACATTTACGCTGTAAAGAAAGCAAAACCCAACCCGTTCTGTCTTCACGGAACAAGACGTTATGGTATGTTTTGACACACGTTAACATGTAAACTAATTAGCAGGACTTATTAGGAATCAATCAAATTGACATTTAATGGCCATATCGTTCTGATTAGATATACCACAAGTGGATACGAAGTCTAGGATTTATAGGGGCATATCAACTCAATATTCTCTATGTATTTCCATATATAACTCGAAAGGTCAACTCCAAATATATGTCGGACAACGTGGTTTGAACACTACATGTAGCATGTAAGGTGGGAGGCATTAATTTCGGGCTAATTAGTAAACCATAATTGACAACCAACGCAAACATTAGTTTATTTGAAACAAGA
Source organism: Rugalucina vietnamica (assembly GCA_964017185.1). NCBI lineage: Eukaryota > Metazoa > Mollusca > Bivalvia > Lucinida > Lucinidae > Rugalucina > Rugalucina vietnamica. The sequence continues at coordinate 33,250,067 of OZ024874.1, read as the reverse complement.
AACATCTTTAAAAAAAGATAATTGTCGAAGGTTAATATCTATTTTGTAATATGGTAACTATCCAAGCAGTCTCTAAATAAAATTTCATTTCAATCGGCCTAGTGGTTTCAGAGAAGAAGGTGTTTGAATATTACAGTCATATACATGAATATAGCCCCGTGGCAGGGGCAGACAACTCCCTGTGGCTATTTTGTTTTTCATAAACATAAATCTTCTGTCCAGTTGCCTATTCCCAGCCAGTTTTCTGCCATAAAATAACATTTTTCCACTTTTCCCTATTCAAATGCATAGGCGACCTAAGTTGACCTTGCCGTAAAATAGGTCAAGGTCATCTTAGGGTCATCATTTTTGCAAATTATGATGGGCGGGAGTCCCCAATGCTACATACCAAGTTTCGTGAAAATCGGTTTTTACCATATATGGCAGAAAGGGGGTGACATTCACACCTAGTTTGCAAAAGCATTTTCATCTTCCACCCCAAGCTACTACATAAGTTTGCTTTAGTGTTCAAACTCCAGTCTTCTATTTGGTATTGTTACGAACAGCCGAGCCAAGCCACAGCAAACCCCGTCGGTGGAAAAGCATGCTCACCCACCAAGGGTGGTTTACTGTGCTATATACCCAACACTTACTAGATTCACAAAGTCTCGAGTTTGAAATTTGCATATTTCCAAGGGAAGCTATCCCGTTACATTACTTCCCCCTCCGAGAAGACTCGCCCCGAGTCTTGGCCTTGGGACTTCATGGGTAAGGCAACTCCGGTCTGGCAGTTGTCATTATCCCACCGCTGCCACCAAATGTAACGAACAGCCGAGCCAAGCCACAGCAAACCCCGTCGGTGGAAAAAGCATGCTCATCCACCAAGGGTGGTTTACTGTGCTATATACCCAACACTTACTCGATTCACAAAGTCTCGAGTTTAAAATTTGCATATTTCCAAGGGAAGCTATCCCGTTACATTATCAACCATGAACAAATCCGCCATCCACACTCTCTTTTATCCTTTAGAGTATTGGTCTTTGCCCCCAATACATGGTTATGAAATCGTAATGGAATTTTGGAAGTAGTCAAGCGATTTGGCCTACTAATGATTTATTGCTGATTAAAATGTTTGTAACATTGACCCCTGTCTTTGGAACTGAACAAGATCGTTTTAATCTAAGCTCTTTAATGCACTGCTTAAACATCCCGCAGATACGATTTGCGTTCATGTTTATCTGGGCAAGGTTATCCGTAAATCAGCAAATCTGGCCGTTGGTGGTGGCAAATCTGCAAAAGAGAGAGAGAGACAGACAGACAGACAGAGAGAGAGACAGACAGACAGACAGACAGACAGTATGACTCTTGCAGAGCCAACCCCAGACATGATTGAGAGGAAATGCTTTTCAAATGTCCTTACGGCGAGAGTCCTTAAGAGTCGCAGGACCGAAACGACTCAATCTGTTGAGCAGAGCCGTTGATCCGAATACGCCTATATTCAATGGAGAAAATCCGAACGCATCTTATCTACGATGGCCTGCATGGATCATAAAATTTCGAAATCCACAGTTTTTAGATTTTGATTTTTCTTTGCAAAAGCTTTCTTCAGACAAAAAGGGATTAAAATCAATAACAATAAGGACCAATGATGGCTTGTATACTAAAAAAACATCACCTAAAAGTACTTTTTAAAGAGATGCAGTTTGTTGCCTTTTTCATCTTCCATATGGGAAAAACCCGGATGCAGGTCAAAAATGATCTGAGATGTATTCGACAAATAAGACATAATTGGACGAAATATTTACAGAACAAGAAAGTAAATGTTTTGTTTGTTTTACGTCAGTATGTTTGATGATTTTTTTTTCAAGAGAAATGTTACAAGAGAAGTGCATTTCGAGATAACACTAATTTTTGTAGAAGTATATTATGACCAGAATTACATTTCCTTAAAAGACAGTATAGACAATTAGTAACAATTTTGGCCCCTTTTGGTTTTGTTTGGTCATGTCCCAGGCAACAATTTTTCAGTTATGTCTTGCCGGGATCGCCGCACCATGTGGTATTAATTAGTGCTATGGGGAGCTTAAAGTGTCTTGATTAAGAAAACTACACGGCAGAAATAGGTATCGAAAACTGTCGGAACAATGAATGTTGCTGTTGAAATAATGTCCCGTTTCTTAGAGTGACTTTTCTGAACTCAAACGGTCTTCCAGATGCAATGTATGCTTCCAGATACAAGGGGCGGGTCCATGCTACTAGGAGGAACCCGACAATGGGAACAACAAGGCGCGAGTGTCATAACAACCAATACAGTCAGGTTAGAAAAAGTATTCAGTCATCACCTACAAATCACCCCACGAGCTCTTAATAATAATCATGCATACATTTTGTAAAATTCTAAATAAATTGTTGAATGTATTATATAACATGGTGCTTTTGCAAATTATTTTGGGATGGGAACAGTGCACAATTTAACTGACAAATTATTTACTACAATAAAGAACAATCATGTCTGTTCGACTGTCCGAATTTTGCATGCACATCCCAGGAACTTTCACAAGCTCTCTCAAGCTACACAAAACACCCTTTGTCTCCCGTCAAGTTAAAAAAGCAAATAACCTTAGTTTTAGGGGCATTACTACCAGTGCTGTCAACTTTCGTTGTTAACTATTAGTATGTGTTACCATTAGCCCACGTACTGGCTTCTCAAATATAGAAAGCATGTAGTTGTTACAGTTGTCAGAAACTTGTAAATATTTGGCATTTGTCTTCCGAATATAGGTATAAGTGACAACATTAATGACCCACAAATGTTAATTATATATCAGTGCGGCGGGAACAATGGCACAGGAATTGTTGAAGGTTGCCATGGGAGTTCAATGTATGGAATATTTAAAATAAGGTTTTTGAATTTTACATAGGTAACACATTTTACATTACTCGCATCCGCTGATATTTCTTTCCGTCACTTAATGTTTGTCTCGTTTTAAAACAATGATAAGTCTTGACATTTTTCAAATAACTTAAAAAATATACTATGCTTGATTGAATGAACATGGTGAATAACGGAAAGCAACAATTAAATTTGAAAACATTTAGTAAACTGTTCAGAAATGCATGTATTTTGAAAACATTAAAATTTGGGAAGCAAAACAAAAGCTTATAACTTTATTTCTTGGCTTCAAATTCCGGAACCTTTTCATATACATATATACTCAAGATGATGAAAGCAATCATTTTAGACAGAGAGAAAAACTTATTCAAGTTTTGGGGGGATAAAATGCCATTTTTGACCAAAAATAACCATTTTTGAGATTCTCAGATAAAGCTCAGTAACTTATCCTCCAACGAAGTGGATTGTTCTGCCACCAAACACAGCTTCCAGAGCCCATGGTGCGTAAAAGGAAGGTACTGCTTATCGACCTTACCAAATGCAGACAAAATGCTGATATAAAAAATCTTGGACATAACATTTACGTCTGTTGTCATATCGGGGTTTCAGTGCATACGGTGTGTATACAAGAAGAAACGTTTCCAACAAATGCGGTCGTATAACCCGACAATTTAAATCAACCAACTAGCAGCTTAAGTGCCGGTCCCTCTGAATCTCGTAAGCAATCGTACGATTGTCTAATCATCAGTTTATTGACAATGGGTATGCGAGATTTGTAAAATGTATTCCAACGTGTTTCTGCTTTCTTATTCTTCATATTGGGTTCAAAGTCAGGTCAGATTATCTGCTACTGTAACATGTAATCAGTACTACATGTTGCCATGCGGTGCAGATGGGGCTCGTTAGCCTTGGACGGCAACCCATCTAGGAGTTTGCTAGTTCTCTACACAAAAACCTAGCTGGGCAGGGGGAACTCATTAGTTTTGGTTGACAGTCCTCCTAGGAGTTTACAGGTCTCTAAACAAAACCTATGAAAGGGTAGATGGAGCCCTTCAGCTGTGGCCAGCAATTCATCTAGGAAAAGGTAATTCCAAAATAAAACCTGTGTGTCTGGATATGCCTGGTCCAGATATGCAAAGACTGTTTCGGTAGACGGAGCGGAAGAAATCATCAGATTCAACGGTTCGGAAAGCGATACAGCAACATGTTGTGGAACATGCAGAGCGTGATAAGGCACTATAGATGTTACGGTCATCCACTGCATCCAAACCTAACTCCAGACGTCTTGACCTGTGTCTTGCCTCTGGGCACAGTTGGGTGAGGACGAGTGAGTGAGGTTGACGCTGCGCACCTCTTCCTCACTATAATCCAATTTCATAGTGCACGTCATCTTATTTCTCAACACACAAGCATACACAACAATTTCATCACACATGCACCCACATACCTACAAAAGTCCTGTGGCGATGGGCGAGCGGCGAAGCAGTAGGTGTAGGACACACTGGGAGCTGTAGTTGCAGACCTGCACGCAGGCGGCTCAGTTCTATATGGTCGTTTTCCGTGAGGAGAAGCAGTAAGCGAAATTCGGCAGTCGGCTGAGCGACTGAGCAGACCTATTTAGGACCGCACTGCTCACCCCCGTAGCATGGGGAAGGGGCTAGAAAAGGTGCCCTAAACAATTGCCTGCTTCAAACCCCCTGGCTGGTTAACCGCGATCAGCGGGGATCCCTTTTTAGCGGTCGAAAAAATAAGAAAAAAACAAAGATAATCCCTTTGAGGATTGGCGCATGGAATGTGCGAACATTGATGGACAGTGCTGGGTCAAATAGACCGCAGCGTAGAACGGCCCTTGTGGGCAGAGAACTTGGGAGGTATGGAATTGAGATAGCAGCTCTGAGTGAGACTCGGTTAGCAGATGTTGGGGAGATCAAAGAAGTTGGTGCTGGATACACCTTCTTCTGGAGTGGACGCAAAAGTGAAGAGAGGCGTGAAGCAGGAGTTGGCTTTGCCATTAAAACAGAACTTGTTGGTAAGCTTTCAGGATTGCCAAAAGGCATCAATGACCGCCTAATGACATTGAGACTTCCTCTGTCAGGCAATAAACATGCAACTATTGTCAGTGCCTATGCACCCACGATGACCAATCCAGATGAGGTTAAAGACAAGTTCTATAATGACTTAGACGACATTATTTCTGCTACACCCCGTACAGACAAACTTATCCTTCTTGGAGACTTTAATGCCAGAGTTGGTACAGACCACCAGACCTGGGAAGGAGTTATAGGTCCAGAAGGTGTTGGAAAGTGCAACAGCAATGGTCTCTTGCTTCTAAGGAAGTGTGCTGAACATGATCTTCTAATCACCAACACAGTCTTTTGTCTACCTAACAGAAATAAAACATCATGGATGCATCCCCGTTCCAAACATTGGCATCTCATAGACTATGTTATAGTGCGGAGAACAGATAGGCAGGATGTCAGAGTGACAAAGACTATGTGTGGTGCAGACTGCTGGACAGACCATAGACTGGTTGTCAGCAAACTCAACCTTAGAATCCAGCCTGCGAGGCGACCTCAAGGCAAGAAAGCTGCTAAAAGACTGGATGTCTCAAAGCTGAATCAAGACAGCATGCGACAAGCTTTCTTAACAGACATTTGCAACCAACTGGATGCAATCAATCTCAGTTCAGAGAACCCCGAAGAAAACTGGACAGTCTTCCATAAAACAGTTCATTCTTCAGCTGCTACTACTTTAGGACATCCATCTCGCAAACATCAAGACTGGTTTGATGAGAATGATGACGAAATTCAGAAGCTTCTTGAAGAAAAACACAGATTGCACAAGGCACATCAAGATGATACTAGCTCAGTATCCAAGAAAGCAGCCTACAGCAACGTTTGTAAGACAGTCCAGACCAAGCTTAGGGACATGCAAGATTCCTGGCTGAGGAAGAAAACAGAAGAAATTCAGTCTTTTGCAGACAGAAAGGACATGAAGAAATTTCATGATGCACTGAAAACCATTTATGGCCCTAAGAGTTCTGGAGCCACCACATTACTCAGTGCAGATGGAAACACTCTTCTCACAGACAAAGAGGCTATCTTGAAAAGGTGGGCAGAACATTTCAATAGTGTGCTAAATCGACCATCAAGCATCAATGAGGATGCAATTGACAGACTGCCACAGATAGAGTGCAATGTTCTGTTAGATGAATTTCCAACCGTCATGGAAACAAGAAAAGCAGTTCAACAACTGTCTTCTGGCAAAGCTCCAGGTGCAGATGCAATTCCTGCAGAGGTTTATAAGGCCGGGGGGCTACCCATGGCAGAGAAACTGACCGAGCTGTTTCACTGTATGTGGAGGAAGGAGGCCATCCCACAAGAATTTAAGGATGCATCCATAATCCACCTATACAAGCGGAAAGGAAATCCACAAGTCTGTGACAACCACAGAGGCATTTCCCTCCTATCGATTGCTGGGAAGATACTAGCAAAAATTCTGTTGAACCGCCTGAATGTTCATCTTGATCAGAAGGGACTTATCCCAGAAAGTCAATGTGGATTCAGAAAGGACAGGGGGACGATAGACATGATCTTCACAGCAAGACAGCTTCAGGAGAAATGCCAAGAGCAGAATGTAGATCTATACATGACGTTTGTCGACCTCACCAAAGCGTTTGACACAGTAAGTCGTGATGGACTGTGGAAAATCATGGCCAAGTTTGGCTGTCCACCCAGATTCATAGCAATGGTGCGGCAATTTCATGATGGCATGCAGGCACGTGTGCAAAATGATGGAGAGTTCTCTGAACCCTTTGAGGTAACAAATGGGGTCAAACAGGGCTGTGTTATGGCACCAACACTGTTCAGCATGATGTTTTCTGCCATGCTCATGGATGCTTTTCAGGACAGTGACACTGGTTTTCCAATCAGGTACCGTTTTGATGGCAATATATTCAACCTTAGAAGGTTGCAAGCCAAAACTAAGGTGCAGACCGATGTGCTAGATGAGCTCCTCTATGCAGATGATATGGATAAGAATGCCAGCTCAGAGGCAAAAATGCAAAGAGCCATGGATCAAGTCTCACAGTCATGTGATAACTATGATCTCACAATCAGCACAAAAAAGACAGAGGTTGTACACCAGCCAGCACCTGGAAAACCGTACAATGAACCAACCATCACTGTGAATGGAGAAAAACTGAAAGCTGTTGATAAATTCACCTACCTGGGAAGCACTCTTTCCAGAGCAGTGCACATTGATGATGAGGTCACTGCAAGAATTGCAAAAGCCAGTGTGGCATTCGGAAGACTCCGTGCAAATGTCTGGGAGCGAAATGGAATCAAGCTTGACACCAAGCTGAAAGTCTACAAGGCTGTGGTACTTCCAACCCTCTTGTATGCATGTGAGACCTGGACAGTATACCAGCGTCATGCAAAGAGACTTAACCATTTCCACTTAAGCTGTTTGAGAAAGCTGTTAAAAATCAAGTGGCAAGACAAGATCCCAGACACAGAGGTCCTGAAGAAAGCAGGGATGCAAAGCATGCATACTGTCTTAAAGCTAGCACAGCTAAGGTGGACCGGCCATGTTATAAGAATGCCTGATGAGCGACTTCCAAAGAAAGTCTTCTATGGAGAACTACAAGAGGGAAAGCGCTCTCAAGGTGGCCAGAAGAAACGCTACAAAGACACCCTGAAAGCCTCTCTGAAGGATTTTGACATACCAATTGGGTCTTGGGAACAGACTGCACAGGAGCGATCAAAGTGGCGAGGTCTCATCAACAAAGGAGCAGCTATCCATGAAAAAAAGAGAATCTGTGAAGCTGAAAGAAAGCGCAGAGAACGCAAAGCCAATACCAATGGGCCACCAGCTGATTCAATGACATTGACTTGCTCTACTTGCAACCGACAGTTTAGAGCTAGAATTGGCCTAGTCAGCCATCAAAGAACTCACCAACACACACGAACCTATTCAAGAAATAATGATGGTCTTTCTCATTAGTGAGAGACGAACGACCATTGGGTTCAAAGAAATTAATATGAAGAGAATCTTATAGCGATCTTAAGCGCAGTTGTACAGGCCTTTACACAATTAAAAATAAAACTGAGATCCTTTAAGTGTAGTTAAAAAGAACGGGCATGGGCCATACCTTTACAGGCCTTTACATAACTTGCCTAACTCTGCTTAACTTGACCGGCGTACACCACGTGACAATTATTGTAATTGTATTAATGTATTTATAATTATATTTTCCAGGGCTACGGAGCGGCTTAAAACATTGATGCTCTTCAGTTGAGACAATGGCAAGAAGTTTTCTCGTTAGTCTCGTGCCATTGTTGGTGTTACAGCTTTCCCCGACTAATTCACAGGTGAGGAAAACGTCTTTGGTATATAGCCATATTACCGTGCAACTTTAAAGCTATTTTGTAACTTCATAGTAACGATTTGATAATGACAACAACCATAAATGCAACACTCAACATTTGATCGTCTGCCGTTATGTACATTCTTTTAATGATCCTTCCTGTTTTATGTGCTCGTAATTTAATATAAAAATCTAGATCTCATTTTGTGCACCGCTCGACACTTTCATGATACAGATTTTTGCCTATTCCGTATAAAACAACAACAAAAAAACGTTTCCGCCCCGGAAGACCAAAGCAGGAAGATACAAAAATGAAAGGATTTAACTGACACTTAGATTGATACAACTGTGTCAGTAACATTTGTTACTGTCGAGAAACATATCATTCTTTTTCACAATTTAACTTGTCGTATTGTAAGTAAAATAGCACAATAATGGTTAATGTTAATTACAATTTTATTTCTGGTATGTGGAGATAAATCGAGAAGACAAATAGTAAAATGGTTTGAAGGAATTATAGCTTTCCTGATATGCGTCGGACCATTCAAAATTGTTGTATCGATTCCAGGATATATATACATGCGTAGCCTTCCTAAACTTCTCCGAAAAAGCTCTATGAAATAAGATAGCTACAGGCCTATAACGCTAATTTCATCATTTTACAAGCTCTTTGAAAGAATATTTCTAAATAGGCTTCAATTATGGACCACCTCAAACAGTAAAATATTTCCAAGTCCCCAGCAAAATGCATATCAAAAATACTTAGGCTCAATGACTGTATCATTCAATCTACAAGAAACAGTTGCTCATAATTCAGAACTTAACGCTGATACGTACGTTGCCTCTTTAGACTCATCTAAATAGCATTTCTAAACTTCATGATCTTGGCATTACCGGCAAAGCACTTAATCTTATTATGACAAGTTATAAAGATCTTAGTAAACGGCATCAAGTCTCAGACATTACCAGTAAAACAAGGGGTTCGCCAAGGCGGTGTAACTTCTACATGGTATTATTTGCTTTCCGTTGATGGGCTTTTACTAGAACTTCAAGATTCAGAAACAGGTTGTACAATTGGCTCCATAAAACTTGGCAACCCAACGCTGGCCGATGATCTTTTACGAATCGGTCCTAATCTGAAGAGCCTAGAAAAGCACTTAAAATAGTATATATGAATATTCGAGGAAATACAGGTTCCTGTTCAATCCCTCCAAATGTCATTTGATCATTTTCTCTCCGAAGAGACCACCTACAGGTGTGTCTGTAAAATTTGGCCCTGCTCTAATCCACCAGAGGGAATCGATTACCCATGTTGGGATCGAACTACACCAGTCCTTGAAAATCTCACCAGCAATTGATGCCCGTATTCAGAAAGGTCGTTCCTCTTTATTTACGGTTCTAGCCATAAACAGAGGTACTGGCTTCGTTAGTCCGTCGATACTTTAATCACTTATTGAAAAAATATGCTTCCCCGTAGTCCTTAATGGTGCTGAATTATGGCACAGCATGTCAGCATCTGACACATACAAACTAGAAAAGTTTATTAGGTTTGCCACAAAATTGATACAAAATTCCAACCCGCACACGAACCGACATTGCTCTCGGAATGCTAGGTTGGCTACCCATGAGCTCCCTTATTGAACAAAGAAAACTGTCATTTCTGCACAGCTTATGTACAATGCCACCTGGTATGCTACCAAGACAAGTTTTTGACATGTGCATGAATCTGTTTGCTATAAGAGAATATAGAAATCAGACTGGTTTTATTCCCGATATCTGGAAAATATTGAAGAAGTATGATCTTCAAGGCTATATACATAGACAAAGGTCAGAAGCAGTCGAGCACGCTGTCCTGCGACAGCTCTTATTTATTATATATACTTAATATATACACCAGTAGAAATGAGGTTTTGGCTTTATTGCAGCAACATTTTGTAATACATAAGTTAGCCAGTTGAGAACTTGGTTTAATTTTATTCAAATCCGTTTTTAATATTCGCTAATACATTTTCGCTGCGCTGGTAAAAATGGTAATTTCGTTGTCCTAGTAAAAAAAATATTAATGGTAATAATAATCTCTGTATTTCTGATGTCTTTGGTTGGGATTTTAACTTAATTACATCAAAAGTTTTTGTTGCATGTTATTACAGTTGAACACTATGTTTATATTTAATTTCATTTCTTTATAAAATCGAGGATGTCCCCAAGAAAAATGGTTTACGGCGTTGCCTTCAGTAAAGACTGTAATCGGTGCGGGTTGGTGTCCCAGGAAAAGTGGTTTGTCTTCATTTGACGACTGTTTATGCTGCCTGCCTCTCTGTCATGCTCGTTGCCTTTCGTTTCGGTTGAAACCTTGTTAGGAAAGAGCTAGTCATTCTGCTCTTCGTGTGTGCTGTCAGAAAAATATTTTGTTATGTTTTATGTATTTTCTTTCCCACCTGGTGTCTATATTGGGACTTTAAATTTAATTGCATCGATTCCTGGTGCCTCTATTCTTACTTTGAATTACCTGTGTCTATACTTAAGCTGTTCCACATTCCAGTAAGAGAATAGGCTGTATTTAGCATCGTGGACTCCAGCCCACTGGGATTACTTTGTCCTATTTTACGGCAAGGTGAAGTTTGGAAACATAGGCTCTTACATGGAAAAAGGCAAATACATTGGATATCTTGGAAACTATTGCAGCCTGAGATTTGAAAGTTGCTAGATGAAGGTATGTAATTAATTTAAGGTCAATGTCATTTCTTAACCTTGACCCAGGGTCATTTAAATATCAAAATTAAGATAATGGTTTTCTCACAAATCACTAGGCATATTAAAGTGAAATTTTATTTTGAGCCTTCATGCATAGGGGAACAAAAATTTGCACACGAAATCTGAGTCGAATGCTCAACATGGCTGCCATGCTCACAAATGCTCAAAAATCTTCTTCTCCAGAACAGGTGGGCCGATTTTCACGAAACTTGGTATGAAGTATTTGGGACTCCAGCACATCGTAGTTTATTCAAATGATGGTCCTAGGATGACCTTGACCAATTTTAAGGCGAGGTCAATTTTTAAAACCTAGGCTTGAGCATTGGCCCAAGGTCATTGAAATATCGAAACTAAAACTTGTTTTTTTTCTCAGTAGCCTCTCAGCCTATGAATGTGAAATTTTATTTGAAGCCTTCATGCATAGGGAGAATGAAATTTTGTTCGTGAAATCAAGATTGCATGTTCAACATGGCTGTCGTGCTCACAAATGCTCAAAAGTCTTCTACTCCAGAACCGGTGGGCCGATATTCCTGAAACTTTGCATGCACTTAATGTAGCATCAGGGACCTTAGCCCATCATAGTTTGTTTAAATGATGACACAAGGATAACCTTGACCTATTTTACGGCAAGTTCAATTTTGGAAACTTTGGTATTTACATGGGGAAAAAGTGAAAACTATGGATTTTTTTGGAAACTGTTGCATCCTGAGACCTGAAACTTGCCAGATGCAGACAGCTAATGAAGTCAATAAAGCATTGTGAGTATCATAATACATGTTTAATATAATATGATAATATCTAACAAATTGTTACGAAACATAAAGGTTATTTGTTCGCATTGCCAATAACAAACCATTGAAAAGCCAATAAAAGTCTGCGTAATTACACATTCATTTGAGAGTGACATTGACCTTCAAAATTTTTGGAAACATAATTAAGATAGTATTTTTCCAGGAAAATAATACCTGAAGATAATTTTGGTATCATCATGAAAACATGTCCGTGAAATGAATACCCCCTCAAACCCCACTTTTATGTAGCGAAACTGGGGTATGCAGGGGTATACCTATTTTTCTTATTTTTGCTCCAAAACATAGATTGTGGGTACTCGTTAGAACCGCCTCGGCGAAGAAAAATGTCAAAGTTTTTCTACCGAAATTTTAGTCTTTATCAGCTGAAAAAAATCCCATTATATTGCATGGGCAAGTTTTCGTAATGTAACGGACCATTTCTAGACAATCTGCGCCCGAATAGTCCTACTTATTAGATGAGATTGATTCCAATTTTCTCTGATAATCACCCAAAACTCCAGCAAATGATCTTGACTTTTTGAGAACAAGGCTTGGGATTGCATGCATTTTGTTTTGTATCTCTGGCAGAATGTATTGCCATTTGATTTCATCAGTATACTTCAAATTCTTTGTTCATTTTCTTATCATAATACGATAATTTCATCTGGGGCTAACAAAATTACATCAATTGACCTTTGACGTGTGACATTGACCTTTAAACCCCATCGAAAAATTTCAAACAACCATTTTGAAACATGTTTCCGTGTGAACATTTTGGTATATAGAAACCTTGATTAACAAAGAAAAACCACGGAAGCATGTTTTCGTTACACAAGAGACTCCGTACGAGTTTTGTGCCCATCACCCTGTTCTTGCCGTAGGAACAGTTTGAGCTGTATAGAAATGTGTCAGTGCGAAGGTGATCCAGACGCTTGTAACAATGTATATGTTCTGGATACAGACAAGTTGTTGGATGACATCAATGACCTCGTGATCTGAGCACCAAGTATGCAATTTTTACATGTAGTTTCCAGAGATTAACTATGCAATCAAATCTCATGTCATACGATACTGTGAGACTGTGTATGCAATTTCAAATAAAAATTGGTTTTGGTCAATAAAAAATTCTGGCGAGGTGCTCAGTGAATTGAAGTGTAGAGGGTTCCGTGCGACGAGCTAATCCACATACGATTTTTCTACTCTGTATACCACATTGCCTCATAATTTGATTAAAGAAAAACTACTAGATTTGATAGAGTTGACATTCAAAAGAGCATTAAAAACTATGGTTCACTTTATTTGGCCTGTAATGACCGAAAAGCTTTTTTCGCTTCCTCTGACCAAAGTCGATATACACTTTGGTCATGTCAGAATGTATGCGACGCCTTATTCTATCTCCTGGATAATATTTATATTAGATTCGGAACCAAGTTATACAGACAGATTGTTGGAATCCCGATGGGTACAAATTGCGCCCCTCTCATAGCTGATCTATTTTTACTGCTACGAAAGAGATTTCATGGATCCTCTTAACCATGACAATCAAGCTGATGTTATCGAGGCTTTTAATTCGACTTCTAGGTACCTCGATGACCTTTTGAACATTGACAGTCCTTATTTTGAAGACATGGTCAAACAAATTTATCCCCCTGAACTACACTTGAATAAAGCAAACAACACTGATACCGAAGCCCCCTTTTTAGACTCACATCTTTCTATTGCAGACGGATTTGTTTCTTCTAAAATTTATGATAAACGCGATGACTTTGATTTTGATATAGTAAATTTTCTAAATTTTATCACAGACACTTTGAATTGAGTTCCAAATTTAACGTTGGGCTTAAGACCCTTTTACGCGAAGGCCTTTCAGAACCAGAATTTTATGGTGACTTGGTTTACAAATTTAAGAAACTTATAGGAAGGAATGATATTTCTTTTCAGTTCAGAAAAATCTTAACACGTTACAGACGTATAGGATATAGCTTAAATGTTATGCGACAGTCTGCATGCTTAGTTGTTAACCCAATCATGGTTGATAACTATGCTGCCTTCTTTAATTGCACGCCGGTGAGTCGGGCGTCAGACTTTATGATAGCCCCGACATAAAGCTATTCATTTTAGTTGGTTGGGGCCGGAGCTTCTTGTCTGTTGCTTGGCCCACCGGGGTTCAACTGGTGTTTTTTCTTTTGCTCCGGAGTTAGTAAGTTATTTGGCGCCCAGGGATCTCCATCGTCGGGCAGCTCACTCAATCTGTGAATCCTCGTTTTTGATTCAACATGGTAATTATTATTTATTTGTAGATTTATTGACTAGCTAGAGATTCACCACGGGGACCGAACAACTAACTAAATGTTGTGAACCACTGCAGAAGCTGAGGGTGAGATTAGGTACCTGTAAAATCGATTTAAGCCCGCCAGTAATTTTATATTACTGATCGTTCCAAGGCGATACTTCTGTGGTGGTTCTTATTGTTTTATGTCCTGGTGTTTAAAACTTTTGTACTGTTTGCGCCTTATGTATGTTTTCATCGTTTTAGCTGTTAAGTTTAGGTAACTGAGTGGTCACCTTTTCGGAAAACAGCTGCTCATTCGGCTTACGATATGTTTTCATGGTATAAGTACCTGATTGTTAATTTGTTTTTTTTTCCCACCTCGGATTTTGGAGTGTGAATCTTTTTTTGATTGCGCCTTTTCCTGATCGTTGCCTACTTGTACCTTCCAGTTTCAGCGCTGCTTTTTTTGCCCTTTATATATAACGTCAGCCCAAACAGGCTGATTTCAACAGCCGAAAGAATCAGATTTCAGATAAAATATTCTTTTATAGAGTGATTAAATTAGCATATTGATTTAACATCAATATTGCTGCATCCATTAATCTTACACTCCTGTCGCAGATTTACTGACATTTATTTGGCATTTTGGCATTGGCCTTCCTACCATATTAAAATGCATTAAAATAATATTAAAAATTGGATCTCTGTTTTAAAACAACATGTGTACCGTACTGAAGAGTTTCTGAAAGCTAATTATCATTTATTACTAAGTACGTGCCCACAAATTCTATGACAACAATTTCTGTATTGCTTTTGTTTTCAAAGCATATATAGTAGAAACGCGATTTTTTTTCAAAATGCCTACATTTCACGAGTCATTTTTTCAAAGATAATTAAAAAATGTATGATTCCTCCTGATAACTGTCTGTGCACTATCTCTCAGAAACTGCATTTTTAATAATCTCACTTTTCTGAAAGACAACAAGAAAAATATAACCATGTCATCCTTTTGCAACCCAAAGTCGTAAAAAGTGCCGAAAAAAAAAGAAAATCAGTTCACTAATAAGATAATCATGCCCAAAATTATTTTGACTAGGCCTTTTGCATGTGCAAGGGAGGTAATCCAAACACCTTAAAATTGAAAATCAAGTAAATCTGTAGGAGAGTTTAGAGTTTGCGCACAGCTATGCATTATGCTACAATTTTGTTTTGCTTTTGAGCATTTTAAACGAAAAAAAAAATCAATTTAGATTTTGTCAGGGTAAATAGTTACTTATATTTTCATTTAGGTCCTTTGAGATCAGTAAAGATATTTAGAGTGTTCAAAACACTCACGTTTAGAAACATACTTCTAAGCAATGTTTAAAATATTTGACCCCGTTTTGGAATGTGTCTTTGATTTAGATTTCTCGTGTAAATTTTTCGAAATTACAGTACAAAAGTCTGGCTTTCGTTGCCAAATTTAAAAGGGCTACTGATGAGGGTTCATTACCCGAAATTGCGCAATATAGTCCATAACTTTCTCCCTTTGAATGTTTTTACTGCTTCCAAAGGATCAAACTTTTTATATTTTATTCCCTTGTTGACATTTTTACAATGGAAAAAGCCCTGTTATTTTCTGGTTTGAATTTTTCATTTGTATTGTTAACCGATTTACAAAATTTTTGTGGCACTTTTTAAGAGTTTTGGAATGCAAAATTATGACATGGTCATATTGATCCTGGAGTCTTTCAGAAAAGTGAGATTTTGAAAAAATGCTGTTTCTTGGAGATGGTGTATACACAATTGTGCGTATTTCTTCACTAAAGAAACACATTTGCAGCAAACACGTGTTTAAGGCCCTGATCTTAAGAAAATAACCTTGACCTTTCTAATGTAGATGTCAAGGTCATTACACAAATCGATGTGGCAAAAACTATCACAATACTTACTACTGGAATGATTCATGCAGATTGGTGCACATTTCTTCGTTTTAAGAAACAAATTATGGTGCAAAACTGTGTTTGGTCCTGATTTTAAGAAAATGCGCTTGATCTTTCTAATGTAGAGGTAAAGGTCATTACTAAAATCTATCATTTTACATACCTTATGGCAAGAAGTATCACAGCACTTACACAACACATTGGAATGTAAATGCCCTTCATTTAGAAACAATTAACACCGTCATGCATGTACCCTATATTGTTGAATACTTGTACGGGAGTATACAAGAGACTCTACAAGAGAGTCCTCATAATGTTTACGTTCATTTCTGTTAAAAACAGTTGAATGGTTATAGTCTTCGTTTATCGGAATTACATCTTATGCTTTATTTGTACGTACTATATAAATTTCAGATTCGTACTGACGTCGCAACAGATAGACAAATACATAATTTGGAAACAGAATTAGCAAAACTGCGTATGTTGCATAATGAAGAAAAAGCTAAACTCAGACTTCTGGAAAGGGAGGTACAGAACTATCAAGCTGTAAGTACCAAATAAGACGAAAATGAAATAAGAACAGCATATCAATTAAGTTATTTGCGAGTGTTGTTTTTGTCAGTTTTATTTGCTACATATGGATACACCACGGCATGCCCTGAAACTTAGAAGTCTCCGTGGTGCAGTGGTTATGTCTCTCGCCTTGTAAACCAGGAGTCGCAGGTTCGATCCCGGGCTTCTCCAGTCCGTTGGATGGGACTATAAACCGAGGTCCCATCTCCATATGACCTTAGCTGTTGGTGGGATGTTAAACCCCAATCAACCAACCAATGCCCTGAAACTCATAGTAATATACTATCGTTTTCAAGTTCATATTATTAGCTCACCTGAGCCGAAGGCTCACAAGGTGAGCTTATAGTATAGTAGTCGAGCCGGCGTCCGTTCACATTTTCAAACTTGAATATCTCTAAGACAACAAGGCAAATCGCAATCAAATTTTATCTGAAGCATCATTGAGGAGGTGGAAAGGTTGCATTAGGTTTTGGGCCAGGTCGGATCAGAACTCTGGTTTCCATGGCAACAGATAGCTCCCATTAAGTTATAATGGGGAAAATGTTGTGGCCACTCTAGCAACTTCATTTTTGATTGGATCTTCTTCGTTCTTGCAGGTAACAAGAACAACCATAACATCTCGGATGAGTTCGAATTTCGGTCAGGTTCGACCTCAGATTGCGGAGTTAGCTGCCCTTGAGCGTCTGGAAAAATCCTCATAGACCTATAATGGGAAAAATGTTATGGCCACTCTAGCGCCTTTATTTTTCATTGGATCTTCTTCATTCTTGCAGGTAACAAGGACAATCATAATATCTCAGATGGGTTCGAATTTCAGTCAGATCCGACCTCTGACTGTGGAGTTAGCTGCCCTTGAGTGTTTGAAAAATCATTATTTTGTGTTGTGGCCACTCTAGCGCCTTCAATTTTGATCGGATCTTCTTCATACTTGGAAGTAACAAGGATAGCCATAACATCTCGGATAAGTTCGAATTTCAGCCAGATTTAACTCTTGATTGCAGAGTTATCTGCCCTTGACTGTGTGAAAAGTCAATATTTAGTGTTGTGGCCACTCTAGCGCCTTCATTTTTATTCGGATCTTCTTTATTCTTAGAAGTAACAAGGACATTTGTAACATCTCGGATGAGTTCAAATTTCGACCAGATCCGACCTCTGACCGCGGAGTTATCTGCCCTTGAGTGTTTGAAAAATCAATATTTTGTGTTGTGGCCACTCATGCGCTTTCAATTTTGATCGGATCTTCTTCATACTTGGAAGTAACAAGGATAGTCATAACATCTCGTATGAGTTCGAATTTCAGCCAGATCCGACTATTGACTGCAGAGTTATCTGCCCTTGACTGTGTGAAAAATCAATATTTAGTGTTGTGGCTACTCTAGCGCCTTCATTTTTATTCGGATCTTCTTTATTCTTGGAAGTAACAAGGACATCCATAACATCTCGGATGAGTTTGAATTTCGACCAGATCCAACCTCTGACTGCGGAGTTATCTGCCCTTGAGTGTTTGAAAATAAAAAATATTTTGTGTTGTGGCCACTCTAGCATCTTTGTTTTTCAGTGGATCTTCTTCATTCTTGCAGGTAACAAGAATAACTACAATATTTCGGATGAGTTTGAATTTGGGCCAGATCTGACCACTGACTGCGGAGTTAGCTGCCATTTAGTGTTTAAAAAATCAGTATTTTGTATTGCGGCCACTCTTTCGTCCAGTTACTGTACTTCTTGACTTTCAGGTGAGCGTTTTTGGGCTACTTGTTTATCTTTTACCAGATATTTTATAAATGTATCTGCATCATATTTAATTGTATTGATAACTGACAGACCATTTTTCTGCTTTATCAAGGCTATTTTGGATTTTCAGATATTTCAAGGGCTTCGATTAGTCTGTGAAGCCCTCGGAAAACACCGAGCCTTGTTCCCAGTGAGCACAGAGGCTGTAAAGAAACATGAAAAGACAATGAAACCCAAAGCGGCCGGTATACAAGCGAATTCTGTTGTTACCATGCTTACACCATTGAGTAACACAGTGGTGCTGCAAATAACGGTCCATTATAGTACAACGGAAACTCACGAAATTATTTGGGCTTACAACATACTAGGTCATATGATTCCTGTAGAAGGTAACCCACTTTTTCTGCAACTCCACAAAAATAAGTGTTATGGCAGTTACTTACAGTAAGAATAGAACAAGGCGGCAAAGAAATGACAACACAAGAGTGGTCACCAAAACTTCAACATCATGCATGAAGTGCATGAAGTGCAAGATCACTAGCTTCTTTTCCAGCGAGGTAATCACCAACCAGCATTACATGTAACTAAAACAAAGATAACAAACACAGAAGAACAAACTAGCAACTTAAAGACGAATCACTATAGAAGAAGCGCCTTGGAACGGTTGGTAAAGTTACTGGTGGTTCTAAATGTATTTTACGTGGCCACAATCCTCGCCCTTAGTCTGTTGGGATTTAAAGCAATGATTCGTTCGGTTTTAAAAGAAGCTTACTAACTCATTAGTGAAGCTTCATTGAAAGCAAATGTGAGCACTTTGGTGACTCAACAGTTATGCCGACCCTGAAATACCGGATCAAAAGATCCACCCCGGTGGATGACTTGAGGCAGAAGTTTAGTCCGTTATCTAGACTCATTGTCAGGTATTTCCCAGATGTAAGACAGCTTTGTCGAGACCGTCATTGTAGCTGAGGCAGTTTAAGAAGAAAGCGAAGCTTTTAATCATGTCTGAGAGAAGGTATATAGAATTGTTAATATCGAAAGTTTTTGTTGTTGTTTTAAGGATGATACCGACCCCATATGGCGATTTTAATGGCCTGATAATTTGTCCTATATTTATTGAAAAGATATATAACATGATTTCTTTGCACCGAGGAAATAAAAAATGGGGATCACTGGGCTTAATTTTGAATCTTAAAGGATCTCAGTTTTATGTTTATTTATTATGACTTTATTAACGTCATTCATATTTCAAAAATTTAACAAAATATTGGATTTACACTGTTAACGTGGATTAAAACAAAATAAAATCACAAAGTTATCAAACATCTGTCAGCGATTCTACATTTTGGCAAAACCCACGCTTGATGTCTTCTTTAATATTATGGTACTATGGTACTGGATAGTCCAGCGCGTAGTCTTCGAATTCTCTATTGTAGAAATGTTGTGGCAAATGGTAAAAAGTGCATTTTTAGGCACACACAATTGGTGTTTTTCCAACCAGTCATTAAAATCGGACCTGGGATAATCTTTAATCATGATTACCTTTATTCGATTGAATTTTTTTTTTCAATCAAAAATTATTCAGTTATCGTAGATTTTTACGATTAAAATTTATCTAATTCTTATTCGAATACTTTTCAAAAATGCCTGTAATCGTGGTTAATAAATTTAGATTACCATTGAAAATGTGCTGAACATTCTTTTCATCAGAAAGCAAGAAACTAAAGAAATGTATATCTTTAATTGTGAAAACAGGAATAAAGAGATACACAATACTTGAAATAAACAAACAAACAAACAACATGTGAAGTAATAAATTAATTGCCAATAATTATTATGGAACAGATTATTATTACAATGGCAGAGGCACATTTTGAAAGCAATCTGGTCAACAAATTTAACACTGTTTAACACTGTTTATCTTTTCTAGTCCTATTTGTTTTTCACCGAAGTTCTCCCCTCTGACATTTTCCATATCATTTCAGGACTCATTTTTGCTTACTTAGTGATCTCACCATGCTTATAAAAGTTTTTTTTACATATGTTACCTGGTTGTAACACCTTTACAGATTAAGTACTCAACAGGTGTCACTTGATGAGTATTTTCTTAAAAGTTCTGTTGTCAAAACACTCTAGAGAAGTGACAATAAACAAAGGATTAAAGCAATCAACAGCTATGAGAGTCATATTGAAAAATTTATGTTACCGGTATTTGTTACTACAGGATTCAAACAAAAAGATCTTGAAACTTTTTTTTTTTTTTTTTTTTTTGTCTGATTTTGACAAACTTTCACCAAATTATAGGACATGAGGAAACACAAAATAATGATCATAATTTACTTTAAATAACTTGAAAAAAGTCTTCAGTCTGAAGATAGAATAAGAGGAATCATATAAATTATGTTAAACTAGTATTATACTGAGTTAAAGCATAACCACATAAATCAAGACTGGCAAGACTATTAAGGCAAATAATTAAAGTAATCGATTAATTATTCAATTAATTTTGCAAATCAATTGTAATTGTTATCAGTTACATTCAGCAAAAAAAAGTATTTTCAATTGTAATCGTTAATCGTAAGATTAAAAGTTATTGTAATCGTTAGTGATTAAATTTGAAAGTAATCCATAACAGGTCTGGAATTAAAAATCTGCATAAGGGTCAACATCATCGTTAACAGGAAGGTATTTCAAAATATTTGCAAGTATGACTGCCGTTATGTTTCATAGAACAGGACTATTAAATGATGCATTACCATAACTCGGATAACCTGTTTGCCCCAACCAGTTGCAGCATGACTAAAAGAAAACATTAATCGAATTTGGATTTTTATGAATATATTTTTCATGATTTCAGATAATGATCCGTTTGCATACAAGATACAGGCGAAAAATGGTGAAAGTTTGAGGACAACTTTATATATGGACATTAAACACCTTATCGATGTGGAATACCTATATCTGAAAATTTTATCAGAGTTTTCTGAAGTTACGATTCTCTTTAATAAAACAGCTATCCTGCTCGGAGGAAGTACTGTACTATCTTCCATACAATTCCCAGACAGCGAGCCTTTACCGGAAGTGCTTGTTGTTGACCCTGGTCAGAATGTGACAGTAAATACAAACGTGTACACTAATCTGGATCAGTTAGCGTCGTTTGTAAATTTGATCGGTATCGACAACTCTGTAGAGCCTAATCGATTATTGGACTTGCAGGATTCTGATAATCGGATATCCAACACTCTGGAGAAGACAACACAAGGTTATTCGTGGCAGATTTCTGTTGACAAAGCTTTGGTTGAGCGGGGAGGGATGTTATCAATTCGACTGGTAGAGCAGGTGACATCTGGCCCTGTGATGCAGGTCCATGTGGGTAAAACAATTTACCTCATTCCAGGAGGTCGCAGTAAACAGATCGCTCCATTTCCAGACAACAGCATCGGTCTGTTATCGCTATATAGAAATACAGGTCAGATTATAGTCGCGAAACCGCCTGTGAGTACTATCTGGTGTTATGCGTTCGGAAACCCGGTGCCTCGAACATCTATTTTCAAGTTTGAACCTGACGGTTCGAAGAAGAAACTGAACGGTCATGTGTTTAGTGTTGGACGCTATGACTCGGCAGAAGTGGTCATACTGAAAAACATCACAACAGCTGATGAAGGTCAGTATTTATGTGAAGCGTCAAACGGGTTGAATATTGCTTCCGAACCACTGTATATACGTGTTGTTTCTTAGTTCTCTGTCGGCGCTGGCGCCTGAAGTTCTGTTTTGTTTGTCTTTTATCACGACTGTTAACCATTTAACTGTATATATGTTTGCTGTTTATTAGTGTTGTGGTTGAAAAATAGAAGAAAAGAACTGAACCGTCTTTTTCTTATCCTTATGGCTAATATTTACATGTAGTTCTTTATCGGCGCTGGCGCCTGTAGATCCGTTTCTTGAACACTGTTAACTATTTAAATGTATGTATGTTTGATGTTTACTAGTGTTGTGGTTGAAAAATAGAAGAAACTTTTGCTTATCCTTTGGTCAATGCATATCATATGTGTTCAGTATCTTAACATGTTGCATATGAGGGTTGGAAGTAAATAAGGAATAATGAATCTAGACTGGCTAGTTTCCATAGACTACGTGTATTCAAGGACATGCATGAGTGTAGTCTTTTTATGTTACAACATCAGTTTCGCCATAATCCTGTAAGTTCCATTTGTATACAATTTGTAGCGTTGCTATTTCGTCTGCCTACTCTGTTGAGTACATAATCTTATGTTTTGAAATTTAGTGAAAGCTATCCGGATATCATATGCGGGTTTTCTTCATAGATACTATTATTGTATTTAATGTAATTTCTAGTATTGTCATTTTCTTTACCACCTGGTGTCTAGGTTTGAATTATAATTTGATTGTATCGCTTCCTGGAGTGTCTATTCTTAATTACATTGAGAACATTTCAACTTAACAAACCAAACAACAATTATGGTTCCACAGTTATCATACTTTGTAATTTTACACCATAGCATAGTCTACTACAGGGGTGCCATATTCAGCATTTATTCTCATAAAATTTTCCATTTTCAGTATTAGATGTTGCACTGTTGTTTTTTTTCTAGGCGTTAATTTTTCAAGTAATAAGTATTCATATAATAATATATTAATTAGTACTATTAAGTAAGAATAGATGGGCCAGGAATCGATGCATTTAAATTTCCAAGTCCTGTGGGAAAGAAAATACATATAACACAACAAAACATTGTCTATTTGCCCATTTCCTGCAAGTTTTGTCCTTCAAATCATAGTTTAACAATTTTCCCCATTCAAATGCATGGGCGACCTATGTTGACCTTGCCGTAATATAGTCATCCGAGGGTCATGATTTATACAAACTTTGTAGAGCTATATTGCCTGATGCCTCATGGCAAGTTTCACAACCATAGGCCTTCTGGTTCTGGGGAAGAAGAATTTTAAAGGTTTTTGCTATTTACAGTCATGGCGGCCATCTTGGTCATGTGACCAAGACCATTTATACAAACTTTTGTCCCCCTTCCTAAGGATGCTCCACATGAAGTTTGGCTTTGATTGGCCCAGTGGTTTCAAAGGAGAAGATCTTTGAAATTATGGACGAATTTGAATAAATAAATAAATAAATAAATAAATAAATAAAATCCAATGACAATAAAATAATCTTGCCTCAAAGTTTAAGTCACTCATGTCATTTGAGTAGCCACTAGCGTTTCGTAGTTTGCATGTTTCCGGGTCCAGCATTTTTTTCACTGCAGTTGTCAGGTGCTGGTGAAGAACAAGCACTGGGTTTTGATTAACCACTTTAGTCTCGGTCCCACTGCGCTTAAGATCGATTAAGGTGGATCGATACCAATTTTTGTTGATAAATAAACCTATAGTTTTAAGACAGCTTTTAAGACAGCTTAAAATATAGATGGAATGCTACCAAATGCTACCAAAAAAGCAAAACATTTGTGTGGTTATCCATGCTTTTTAAAAAAGTTATCGATTTTCAAAAATCAGAAAAATAGACTTTTTGAAATATTTTCAATTTCATTTTTCACGGAATAGATCTAAAATATGTCAACGAAATGTGTTTTAAACTGTAAATGTATCCACAAGCTACTTGCCAAATAACGAAATTGAAAGGTAAAAATGAATATACGCATTCTAGGGCAAAAATACATTTTTTTCTTTCTTTTTTTTTTTTTTTTTTTTTTTTTTTTTTTTTTTTTTTGCAAAAAATATTTTTTTCAATTTTTTGAACATAATTGTCTAGTATATCTCCGAGAATATACTTAGAATGACCAAACAAAAAACTGATTTTTGAAAAGGGAAATGATTATAAAAAAAGATAATGTATAAATTGATAGGTGATAGGTCTTTCCATGGTTTTAAAGCTGCTATAGGCTTTTCCCCACACCCTCCTCTTACAAAGTTGCATATCTCGGGGTATAGCGGCCCCCGTGGCCGAGGGGTTAAGAGCGCTGTTTCTTAATCACTCGATCATCTCACCGCTGAGTCTGGTGTGTGTTCGAGCCCTGCATTGGCCACATGTGAGAAGCCAAGTTCTGCTTGCGGGTATGCCAGGTGGTTTTCCCGTTTTCGCCCACCTACTGATTGGCCCGTCTCATATGAGCTGAAATAATCTAGAAACTGAATAAAAAATATATAGTTGCTGGATTCTTGTGATTTGTACATACACGCACAGCTCGTAAGAATTCAGTTGAAAATTATCGCACTCAAGTTAACGTAATAACAACGGCGGGAAACGCCTTTACGTAATGTGCTATTATACGGCAAAACATTTAGCGGAAGACGTAAACGTAACAACAAAAGTCTTTCTAATTATTTCTCTTACCAGACTTTTATTTATATATATTATATATATATATAATATATATATATATATATATATATATATATATATATATATATATATATATATATATATATATATATATATATATATATATATATATATATATATATATATATATATATATATATATATATATATATATATATATATATATATATATATATATATATATATATATATATCCCGGGGTATAATCAAACCTCATGAAAACTTTTTTCAAAAATAAGTTTTAAAGCATGTGATATTATACGGATGTTTAGATTAGAAAATTGCCAATCTGATGATACCAAAATTATAAAATTCTGATAAATATTAGATGAGATACAAGTCCCAAACCACCACTTGCCGCACATCGCGATCATATAGTCCCGACAACTAGTATGCTATAGTAACATTTTTAAAAGCTTTAACTTAAATCTAAAAAAAACAATTAGCGCAAGGGCAACGATCGCTCATCTGAGAGTCAACAAGTACAAACACTTGTACAGCCACTGAAAAAAAAATGCTAGAGTGGCTACAACATAAAATATTGATTTTACAAATACTCAAAGGCAGATATCTCCGCAGTCAGAGGTCGGATCTGGTCGAAAATCGAACTCATCCGAGATATTGTAGTTATCCTTGTTACCTGCAAGAATGAAGAAGATCCACTGAAAAAAAGATGAGATGCTAGAGTGGCCACAACACAAAATATTGATTTTTCAAACACTCAAGGGCAGATAACTCTGCAGTCAGTCGTTGGATCTGGTCGAAATTCGAACTCATCCGAGATATTATAAATGTCTTTGTTACTTCCAAGAATAAAGAAGATCCGAATAAAAATGAAGGCACTAGGCACAACACAAAATATTGATTTTTCACACAGTCAAGGGCAGATAACTCTGCAGTCAAGGGTCGGATCTGGCTGAAATTCGCACTCATCCGAGATGTTATGGCTCATCCGAGATGTTATGGCTATCCTTGTTACTTCCAAGTATAAAGAAGATCCGATCAAAATTGAAGGCGCTAGAGTGGCCACGACACAAAATATCGATTTTTCAAACACTCAAGGGCAGATAACTCTGCAGTCAGAGATCGGATCTGGTCATCCGAGATGTTATGGATGTCCTTGTTACTTCCAAGAGTAAAGAATATCCGAATAAAAATGAAGGCGCTAGAGTGGCCACAACACTAAATATTGATTTTTCATACAGTCAAGGGCAGATAACTCTGCAGTCAAGGGTCGGATCTGGCTGAAATTCGAACTCATTCGAGATATTATAGTTGTCCTTGTTACCTGCAAGAATGAAGAAGATCCACTGAAAAATAATGGCGCTAGAGTGGCCACAACATTTTCCCATTTTAAGTCTATGGGGATTTTTCCAGACGCTCAAGGGCAGCTAACTCTGAGGTCGATTTTTCACACAGTCAAGGGCAGATAACTCTGCAGTCAATGGTCGGATCTGGCTGAAAGGATCTCTGACGGTGGTAATGGGAGCCATAATGTATAGCTGCCTCAGATTTTGATAAAAATAAATGTTGGTCAAATGTTTCTGTTTTTGTATGCATGTTTGCTGGTAGTCCATAGTTTATGATATTGGATTGAGGTTCTTGTTTCTAACGAAGTACTGCTTTATTTTTGGGTTAAAATGGGTATATTTTGTATTAAACATATAGAAAAATAGAAAAGTATTTATTTAACATTGTTCCCCCCCGAGTCCCAAGAAATCCCTTTGCATATGAATGTATTGTCATATTATACATAATATATGTGAATGGCGTTCTGGGACTCGGGGGGGGGGGGGGGAACAGTACCCTACAGCCCAAAATGTTATCTCAGTACTAGAGCCCAATTATGTGAACGTGTTTTTAACTTAAAATTAAAAAGAAAACAAAAAGCAGTTAGGTTGTATGCCATATATAAAGTACAAAAAATGGATATATACATTTGTTTCGAAAATTACCCCCAATCTGTTTGATTTATAACCACTTTTATGTTCCATTCCCCAGAAAATGAGGGTACTGTACATTCTGTGGAACAAACTTTTGTAATCATTCTATACTAATACTGTCCACTTGTTTACACGGCCAATAACCTCTTGCACCACAAACAGTAACATTGTTGGACTGTTTTCCTATTTTTTTATATATGTATTAACTTCCAAATCAACAACTTTTCAGTCAGGTCGGTACGATGCCACCACTGTCTAGGTATTAGCCAGTACCATGGGAACGTAAAATATCTTTGTCATTGGTACAATACAGCGACGTTAAGTTTCAAATCACCAACTTTAAGGGTGTTTACTCAATTTTCCATTCATTCTCAAAAAAGTACATTTGCTTATTATATCACGTTCGGCATCAAAACAAGAACCTTTCAGTTCTTTAATGAAATTGAATCTAATAGGCGAGACGCTAGATTCTGTATCTACCGTATTTAACAAAATCGCACAACACCCTCCACATACTTTGTTTGCGATATGCAATTGGTCCATTGGTTATCCTAGATGAGTTCTAGGCACGTTGTCGCCCCGGAAAGTGGTGCACAATGTTTCTGTAGCTCGTTACATAAGTTACATGTTCAAAATATATTTGTACTAACAAAATAGCGAAACCTACTATGCTCCACCCACTTTAATCATGCAACAACACTAACTATATCACGTACTAGAACAATTTAACGGACATGCTTTATGACCTTTAAAAGTTGAAATTAGACATTATACGGTGTTACAAACGTTACTTCTACATCTATGGCGTGAAAATAGGGGTTTGGGTTCAAAAACGTTTTTTGTTTTTGGCATGTCTTTCTTCATATTTCAAAAACGATAGGTCCTTTCTTACTGACCTATAGATCAACTTGGCTATTACACAAAATCATATATTTAATTTATATTAAATATTTAATTTACTTTATTTAAATAATTTAACATTTCCTAAGGGTACCGCCGTATGCTGTAATATTTGAAAAGTAGGCGTATCAACAAAATATAAAAATGAATAACTGTTATATGTTTGTGTAATTATTAAGTTCGATTTTACACGCGCTATGATAATTACATGTTTAGTGTGCTAAAATACACAGCCTGTGACTTGCAAGTATGCTAATGGTAACGTATGTAACACCTTAATGTTCAAACATGGGTAGATTTCATTTTGGTGATTATAAATGTATATATAGTGAGCCGTTTCATGCGAAAACCAGATTCTTCCTATATGAAAACAAAGATGCAGTTACTGCACAGCTGATCAGCACACTTGTTTACTCTACACAGATAATTCAAACTTCTTCTTAAATCCGAAACTTCAAGCGTCCAAATTCTGTGAGTGTGTAGAAGGAATATTGTCGGAAGATGGGGTTTCGCGCGCTGTGGCTCACGTGAAAGTGGTCTCACATAATTATCTGCAAAGGTTTTCGCATAGAACACAGTAAGATGTTTGGAATATGTTGACCCACTGGTGACTTGTCAGTATGCTCATGGTAACGTATGTAACACCTTTTTCATATAGGGTACTGTAAGGTATATATTATTAGTTGGTGACCCATCGTTAAAGCGTCCGCTCCTGATTGCGAGCTTGTATTGTTCGACCTCTTCGGTGCCATGTTGTGACCTTGAACAAGATCCACGATCCACGATGAATCTTTCACATGTGCGAACTTACTGACTTAGGAAGACAAAGACTTCGCAAATATCACACTGACAGTCGCATCCAACTAGATGCGGATATTATCCTCAAACTCCTGGACCCATTTAGTACGATATGTGGTATTCCTTACAGCTTGTATGCGCCTTTCGAAACTATTGATTTGACGTAGTGTTTGATATATACTTGTAGAGTAAATCCATCAGATCGGCTGAACGAGAAAGAAGGACATTATTTAGCCCTGCTACACCAGTTGCCCGGGAGTGGCAAAATCCCATGTAAAGCAGTAATAACACGAAATGTGAATTACTTGAGGGCCCTCGGTGTGAAATCCGAACAAAGAATATGATGTGCAAACAACGTGTATGCGTTTTTACAGATAACGAAAATGCTTTCTTGCCAGGGATGACGTAACTGCACTTTAGACAATGAAGACACAGATACGCGAATTTTCATAACAACCACGATGCTTCTGACGGTACAATCATCTGAATCAGATGTCTTGGTTTTATGCTGCTCTCTATTCTAGCCGAATGATTGCAATACATTATGGTTCCACGCTGGAAATCCTGAAAAAGCACGATACTAGCAGTCTGTCGTTTTGAGCAAGCCTTGATGTCCTGGTGAGACTCTCGACCATTCCATATCTTTAAGAAAATAAAAGTTAGGCAGTTTAGGTGAGACACCACACAATGGCATTGGTAAAACGAAAGCTTGGAATGTTGCTGAGAAAAGCGATCAATCACAAACTACCTTGTACACTCCCCAGAGCACATAAGAAGGTGTACGAAAAACCATTTGCCCATTCTGTTCATCTGCTGGGCAATCTGGTTCAAGCGTAAATAGTGTCCGTCACTTGTTCTGTTGCCAATGAAAACATGATCGTTTGATGACACATTTATAACGTGAAAACTTCAAAAACATGTTTTCAGCCTTAGCAGAAACGCTCAACTGTATCAGCTAAAGCAGAATCCCTCAGAAGGTTGGTCGGGTGGGAATATAGGCCCCGCTCATCGGGTTCTTAAGAAAACGATGGGCTTCTTTTGCCTCCAGGCATAGCTTATACGCTACTTACTGACCATCTTATTACTGGTCAACCACTCAGGTCTGAGCCTGACCAGGAAAAGTGTTTAAAAATCAAACCATTCATACGTATAAGCCGTAGTGGCTTACTTGGGTGGTTATATTTAAAGCATTGTTTGTATGTCATGGCATCCGATTTTCGGGCAAAAGTCCCATAAAATGGAGTCAACGTCTCAATATGACAATAGCTGTTGACTAGGCTGTTAAGCATCAACTCAAAATCAAACAAAACAACCGCATCAGGCAATGTCTGGAACATCAGTGGTACTTATATTGAAGCAGTGCTCATGACCAAGGACTGAACAATTTTGTTCCGTTTAACGCCCCTTTCAATATTATTTCAGCTCATATGAGACGGGCAAACCGATAGGTGGGGCGAAAACGGGAGAACCCCGAGAAAAAAAACACACCTGGCATACGCGCAAGCAGAACTTGGCTTGTCTCACATGTGCCCCGAACCCAGACAAAATGAAGTAGCATGCGCAGAGTTGTGCTTTTGTATGGCCGGCGAGTCATTTCATAATCCGGAAATCGGAAAACAATCTTAAGGTGACGATTATTATATCTTATTACTATTTGTTTTCCTTAGGTTTTAACACCTAAAATTTTAAGTGAAAAATGTGTTACATACGTTACCATTAAATCGCCCGTCACCCGCATTGATATTTGCTTACTAATATTGGCAAGCTTTGTGAAAGGTAACTTAAGAAATAGTGACCGACGGTGTTGATAATGTCATTCCATAACACTGGATACTAACAATGGTGTAAAACATGCTTTGGGATTTTGTGGTTTGGGTGTGGGCGCTTTAAATTCAATGACAACTGCATTACACTCTTGGATTTTTGTTACATGATTTCTAAATTAGTGCTAAATTATAATTACATACAGCGACGAGCATTTTATCGGCATTAAAATCATTAATATTTTTGATATCTAATAATTATGTGTTACATACGTTACCATATTTACCAATCAAAAGTACACATTTCTGGCAAAGCAGTGAGCATTCACCTTAAAGAAGGCATATATGTTATTGATCTACAACAAGATGGTTGTATATTTTTTCTTCTTTTCTTCAAACTTGTCTGTTCATAGTCCTTTCATAATCTGAAGCGAGTTACTGTGGACTATATGCAATAACTTTCGACTAAGGAATGACATGATGATTAGTTCAGGTTTGTAAAAGAAAAGGAATAAGTGTCTTTTAGACCAGTGTATCTAAAATAAAAATGTGCAAGGAAAAGTATATTAAAACAGCTTACTGTTCTGTAATTAAACTCTGAACAGTCTGTTCTGAAAATGTAACATACGTAACACCATCGATGCATATATGCGATTAAAAGTATCAACACATGTGCCAGTAACATTCTTTCATCAGATGACATTAATATATTTAGGTTTGGAATTTATTTTAGAGATTCATAGTGCTTTTTTCAAACTTAGATTATATTTCTGTTTTGAATGGGTAACGTACGGCGTGCGTAACGGCTTCTGGAGGGAAAATGCACCATACCATAGGGCGACAACGTACATAAGAAATCTTTATATTAATCAACGAAGCCACCCGTAGTGTATTTAAAGTGAAATTGCAAAGAGAAGTATATTAAAATAGCTTACTGTTTTGTAATTAACATTTACACAAGCTGTTGTGAGAATGTAACATACGTAACACCATCGATGCATGAAAATGATTAAATATATCAATATATGTGCCCGTAACATTCTTTCATCCGATGATATCAATACATTTAGGTTTGGAATTTAGATTAGAGATTCATAGTGTATTTTACAAACTTAGAGCACATTTCTGGTTTGAATGGGTAACATACGTAACGGCTTCTGGAGGACAAATGCACCATATCACAGGGCGACAACGTGGCTAGAAGCTCTTTATATTGATCAAAGAAGCCACCCATAGTATCAAACCTAGTATGTGGAGGGTGTTGTGCGAAACGAAAAATTTCCCTACCCACCGTCTCCTCTATAAATAGAGGCCCTGGGTTTGATACAATCGTGGGGAGTCGTGCTGTGCCCGAGACACACTATACCCCCCTTGAGTACTTGGTACAAGAAGTAATACGTGGCTCAATCCCAAAATGATTGAAAAAATGTTTCTATTAAAGGATGCTCGGCCATAATCTAATCAAATCAAAAATAACTTTTATGATTATAATCACTTCAACACAGCCATTATTTTGAAACGAGACACATGTAAGACAAGCCAAGTTCTGTTTGCGGGTGTGCCTGGAGTTTTTTCTCTGGGTTCTCATGTTTTCGTCCACCTACTGTTTGGTAAATCTCATACGAGCTGAAATAATCTTGAAAGAGACATTAAAGCGAATCAGAAAAATAAATACGTTGAAGGCCGTGTTGTAACAGGTTTATACAGGTAAATAAATATGCATGCAAGGTTGCTCAGTGTGACCAAGTTTTGTCACAATGGGCCGTGTCTGGAGAAAATGTTTTTTTTTTTTTTTTTGTTTGTTTTTTTTTGTTTTTTTTTTTTTTGTTTTTTTTTTTGTTTTTTGGTTAAGATCGAACTCTAATCAAGCTGTGCAAGACATAGAAGATGGATTGAAGTTTTGTTCATTAATGACACAATTCTGAGTAGCTGGCTGGTCATCGCTGATCTGGGTATAAGGTTTTGCATATATTAACAGATAGCATGAGTTAACAGTGCCTTGTATAATGTTTGGTAGTACTTAGACAATAATATTATACAGGTAACTGCTAAAGGTTTGTACCCAAAATGTTGACGTCGTAATATTTCAATTTTATTTCAATGGCATTATGCATGTTTATCGCACTTTACACAGTGTTGCATGCACAAAATATGATACTATAGTGGAATTAAAGGACTACAAGCAAGGAAAAGCGAAAAATTAAATTTTTCTCACATATGAAATTTTGACCCCCACCCCCGCTAAAATCGCCTTTTTTACACTATTTGGAGGAAATGGTCAAAACTTTTAATAGTTATAGGTTCAGAATACATTGGGCTTTTGCCCTAATCATGAAATACCACCACCAGAGCCTTTGAGACATTGTTATGGTATTTTGAAAACGAGGCATAAAACCCCTAAGAATGTCACAGATTCTTCCAAATCACCCTAGATGTTATGGTTGTCCTTGTTATTACCAAGAATGAAGAAGACCCAATCAAAAACGAAATTGCTAGAGTGGCCACAACATGTTCCCCATAATAACTCAATGGGAGCTATCTGTTGCCACGGAAACCAGAGTTCTGATCCGACCTGGCCCAAAACGTAATGCAACCTTCCCCCTCAATGATGTTTTAGATAAAATTTGATTGCGATTGGCCTTGTAGTCTTAGAGATATTCAAGTTTGAAAATGTGAACACACGGACGGACGCACGGCTAATTTTGAATCTATATTTCAATGCACAAATAAAAAGTACCCAATATGTATTCGCGGCATTGTCAGATAATGTGTAAGGATTTCCTTTAATTAGATTCAAATATTAACCGATTTTATACTATTATATGAGACAGAATCATGACAATGCTATAATTTTGCTGCAGGTAAAATAAATATTGTTCCAAATAGTTATTCTGTTTTGTAAATGATGCCTTTAATTACAGATCGTATGATGCTTTATTTACATTTTCATTGTTTAGAATATTTGCCGGCGAATTGATGCTTTGCATCAGTGTCTTCTTGTTAAAATGTGTGGCGGTAACAGACATGGAACCTTTGAAGTAGCGAAGTCCTGACTCCATGTGTGGAAACTCCTTGGAAATACCTAAGAGACACAATCTGACATTGCCACAAAATCGGTTTAAGTCATCGTAGGATCAAGCAATGACTACTGTTCCCAGTTTATCATACAGAGTTTTGTTAGGTTTAGTTTAGTTACATGATGGCTTAACTTCTCAGTCAAAATATTTGTTATAGCTTCCTGGGTATTAACCTATGTCATATCCTCCTTAGTTTCTACACATCTTTCTAGTAATTTGATGGAGATAATTCATTTTGCATTTAGCAACGCCATCTATAATATAAATACTTCATATTTTGATTCATCATGGTGGTCATCATGATTTGTTTGTTTGTCCTTGATATGATGATTCATTGACTAGTTAGAGATTTACCACGAGGACCGAAAAACTAAATGAATGTTGTGAACCACTGCAGAAGATGACGGTGAGGTTAGGGCCCTGTAAAATCGATATAAGCCCCCCCCTCCCCCCCCCCAGTGTTTAATATTACTGATCGTTCCAAGGCGATACTTCTGTTGTGGTTCTATCTGTTTTATGTCGAGTCTTTGTGATGTTTGAACCTTATGTACGTTTTCAGAGGTTCAGTTCATTTTCAGAGGTTTAGTTAAGTTCAGGTAACTGAGTTCCGCCTATTGGGAAATAGCTGCTCATTTGGCTTACGATATATTTTCTAAGTATAAATACCTAATTGTTAATTTAGTCTTTTCCAACTTCGGTTTTTGGAGTAGGGGTTTCTTTCTGATTGTGCATTTTCTTGATCATTGCCTACTTGTAACTTTTCACATTATATTTTTTCTTGTTATAGAAAGAATATAGAGACCAGGAATCGATGCAATTAAATCTAAAGTCCTAATTACAGACACCAGATGGGAAAGGTTATGCATCACGGTCCATTCGAAGAGCAGGGTAGCATTATATGATAACCGTTAAGCTCATCATCACACGTTATATATATATATATACTATAAGACTTAAGTTTAGCAATTTTTATTTGATTTCGAAATTGCAAATTGGTATAAAGATCAACTGAACTAAACACTTAAACCCATCAATAATTAATCCTTAAGGAACCACAGTTTTCACTTTTCGCCGGAAAGCCATCTTCACTGGACGCAATTACGCTACGTCAAAGTTTACAGGGGTGTCACCTCAAAATTCACATTGTTTCTCGGCATATGAAAAGTAAACCTTTTATTCCCAAAACAGTCATTTAACGTCTTCTTGTGGTCAAAAAGAGTACAGTACCATGATCGTAGAGATTTGGTTCGATTATGGTAACGCCCCCGGTGTATGACGTAACTGACGTCAGTTTATTCCCTGGTCTTTCTCCCGAGGTGAACCCATGTGTGTTTCATTGCTTAAATGACGTGCGATTTCGCTTTTACGAAAAAAACATTCACTTAGTAGGCCTATAAGGTTTGATGTGGTGTCAAGTCTAGTCTTGCACGTTTAAGTTTAACGTTTACAGGACCAAAAACGTAACGGCGATATTCACGGTGTTCGCACCACGCAGAGTGTTACCTGTCAGCTGTTCCGATACAAATCCATCTTTTCATGCCGCAAATTATCAAACCTGATATTCGAAGGTTGCGTAAAAATCGATAACGTCACTATGACGTCGAATTGGCATTTCAATATACCATGATAGCCTAACGTTGTCTGGCGTCATGACGCCGATTTTTTATGCTTTCAGCTGATGGAATATGGTTCTAGGAGACTGTATCGTACTCTAGCAAGCTTAGAAATTTCAATTGGCTTCTTTTTCTCCATGTCTGTACTGAGCATATTGATCTTCGTGTTACGCTGGTTTAACGTCAGGCCATGACGGCGTCCCCTCACGGAATTTTTCAAATGTCATTCCGGTTTCTTCGTTATGATACTTTTACCAATCAAACAAGGCAAAAATTGATAACATGTGATGCACGTGGAATGCTGGGCACGTGATTTGCATGATTTTTTAAACGTAACGTAGCAACTCGTTGACGTAAGAAAAGCACACAAACTCGTCTCGAAACATGAATCTGAGCATCATTTGACATATTAAAAGCGTATGCAAAGTTTTCAAACATTTGATTTTGAAAATAATGATGAATGAAAAAATTGCTAAACTTTAGTCTTATAGTATATATATAATATTATATTTTTTAAAGGAAAACGGAATATTGAAACATGCGTACCATTAGTTTCAGGGAAACAAGTTATTTTATTTAAGATTCAAGACTATCTATTTTAATATATTTCTTCGTTTTCCTTTAATCTTATTTATATCAATTGGTTTCAAAATGGACATTTTGTCGAAAGACCTGTGCTATATGGCTTTGCTTTAACCTCTACTCTAAACAGAAGAAACGTAATGCTGGCTTATCAGCTTCTCTATCATCAACTATATTAGGTCCTAGAAACTGGATAAGACATGATTACTTGCGGGGGTGGGGAGAGATATGAGTATGTAATAGTCTGTATGTATTGTAGATAGGGTGAAAATTATCAAACGTTCCCGAGAGATAAACTTGATCGTAGGGATGAGTTGTACATACGATTTGTAGATGCGTATTGCATGAGAAGATGTAAGCATAAACCAAAATTTAAGGTTAAAGGTGTGAATAGAATTCGAGTAAATTGAGGTGAATATATTTTGTTGTCTGAATTGGGGTGTCAGTTACATATTTTTCAGTTGTAAATAAACTAATCGAAACAAAATTTCAATGTCTAGTCTTTTGTGTTGAGGAATGTACACTTAGTCTGAAACAAACAAGAAAATAAAAGTCAATACATTCAGAACGACAAAAAAGGACGCACATACTATACTCAAAACGCATAAACAAGAAACGCGATAATCGGGGTTTAAATTCTCGATAGTTGATGCTTTGCCTTCATATTTTGCATCGCACTCCATACATTTGAAGTTACTACAAAAGTCATCCAAGTTCATTGGACTTAAAAATGAAAATACCAAAACTGAAGGCATTATGGGGCACAAGATTTTTGCTTTCCGTTAAGTACATGTATATTAAAGATGTACCTGATTATGGTTGATATTGTTTAGACACCTTATAAAGATTTCGGTGAAAATTTACAATAATGTTATTAATAAATACGTGTACAAGCATACCTGCCGTCAGGATAGCATTAAATAGGTTTGGGTTCAGCATTTTCCTTTATGCGCCTGTCGTACTTTTCTGAAAACATAATCAGATATGGAAGATATGTTTTAATTTTCAAATAGATCTTATCTAATTGAAATCTTGTTAAGGATTTACCCATTCATGACAAATGGATTCAATTCACTCATTTTTATCATTTTGGTGAGTCCACTTTAATTTCGAGGGACTTCAGGTGTGATTTTAAATTTTTATTCCATTTTTTCGATGAAATTCTTCAAAGCAAACATTCTGCGGCGTCACATCTGGGGCTATACTGTTTGCCCGTGTCCCGCAATGACGCCAGGCTTATAAGAGTTAATAGACATACTAACGAAGAGGGCAGGCTTTACAACCGGCCTATGTGCAGTTTTACTTCCTCTACCATACGTTTTAGTCTGTATTTTGAATATTTATTGAATTATCAAAAGTTTATAAAAAATATCACTTATTTTGCTTGTCGCTTAATCCTATTGAACTAACAACAAAGAACGTAGGTTAGATTTGATAATTATCGAAGAACAACTTACGCGCAGCGAAGTTCACATTTGTTGCCATAGGTTTTACCATCCTTTCCACAAACAGGCTCATATTCTTGAGTGCAGGCACATACTTCACACTCACCTTCATGGTCTAGTTCCACTCCCCTGTTGTGTGTATATAATGTATAGTTAACATTTCTTTATTAATTAATACTTCTTACCGCAGTTATGTGATAAAGGCCTCCACTGTAAACTAGTTTTACTTTTATATTTTCAGCTGTTATATATCTTAAAAGTACCTTAGACTTATTAAACCTGCTTAACACCTACACCTACGCCTTATACATTTAACACTCAACTCACATGCCATATTCGATTCTCCGTAGTCTTGCTACATGTGTATCCTCGCATTACTAAACAATGTACCTATTTGATTAAAGAATTTGGACAAATTGTAATGACACTGCTACACTACTTTTCGGGGAGGAAGTTTGAAAATGTTACATACTCGCATCTCATGGCAGACAGATTGATATATGTATTCCCGTCCTTGCCACACACATGAGCGATATTCGCCGTCACAGGACAGGGGCACTTGCCATCACTGAGTTTCTTGACACCACTAAAGAAGAAGAAAGAAACTCGACAACCCATATATAAACTCAGTAAAGGACCCTTTGTTCATTTGCTGCGTTAACAAATCGGCTATACTATACTGAATATTAGGGAACAGATGCAATTAATTCTATTGACACGACATCATTTCCCACATGCGAAAAATACGCAAAAACAATTCCACTTTCAGTCTGAAACTTATACCGTATCGTCTTCAAAAGCAAAAGAACACATTCCGGTAGTCATCTCAATGTACATACATAGCTTCCCACCTGTGACTTACACTACCACCTCTAGACCATCCCATTACACGCGATACTAATCAATGCTAAGACCGACACTGGTTCTCCACTAGACAAGAACCACGGCCAACTAGATATTTATTTGCCCTTCTAGATCAATTAAACGATACATTCCATGGGTTGATTCAGAGGGGGGGGGGGACAGGGGGTCCGGATCCCCCCCCCACACACACACACACACCTGGAATTGCCAGATTATTAATTTTTGTCAAGTTGAAATTTTCCGTCAGACCCCTTCTGGGAATTTGGACCCCTGTAGAACCGCTTATTGTCCACGAACGACAATAAGCGGAGCGACAGCAACGCTTATTGTTCATATCGACCGACAATAAGCGTTGCAGTCGCTACGCTTATTGTCGTCGATGGACACTAAGCGTCGATGTTGTTGATATGGTCACCAATGCCAATGCTTATTGTTCACGAAGAAAAGAATATAAAACAGAACAACAGTGGTAGATCTAATGATTTTGATAAATAAATAAATAAATATCTAAATAAATATATATGAAAAATATACATGGATACACCACGTTACAGCTATCTTAGTACATCTTGACAACCACTTACCAGACAACATTCTAGCTTGGACCATACATTATGAAAACTTACCCATGCAAGAAACAGATTTTTTTCAGCTGTAAAAATTGAAAATTTCATAAAAATTTAGTATTTCAGCTCAAAATATAGATTGTGGGTACATGTTAGAACTCGCCTCGCCGAGGATGTTCTAACGAGTACCCACAATCTTTGTTTTAACCCCCCCCCAGTTTTTCTATATAAAGGTGGGGTATGAGGGGGTATACATTACACGGACATGTTACCCTGTATGGAAAGCATCGAAAAAATAAAATGTTTGTAGAAGTGTTACATGATGGCAATGAGCTTTGCGGTTGCTACGCTTATTGTTCACTGTGGACAATTAGCAGTAGCAACTGCAACATAATCTATACTTAAACGCAAAAGTTTCGCATCAGTTTACATCAAATTTAATGCTTTAGATTGTCAATGCAAGAATGTTTTAAAAAATATATTTTTGTCCCTACAAAATGAGTAAACGGGGATTTGATCGCATGTTTTCGTTCTGAAGTTAATGTTTTTAACCTGAACAATTTGCGTCGAAAATATCGAGGTTTATTTCCATTCGAAAGCAAACAGTATCAGTTGGTAGCCTGGTGTCTGGACAAGCAGAAAAATTGGAAATATTTGTTTGTCAGCACTTCTAGTTGCTGTGTTTCTTTATTGACGTCAGCTTATTTTTAAACCGCAATAACATGTTCATTATGCATCGGCCAGAACGTGATCTTTTTTGTCATATGTGCAATGTATCAAGGGCTACATTATGACATTAAATGAGTTTTATTACTGATATTCGTTTATGTTTTGTAAACCCCAGTTTTTTCTATATAAAAGTGGGTATGAGGGGGTATACATTACACGGACATGTCATCCTGATGAGTATCTTCCTGTAGGGATAGCATCGAACAATGTTTGTAGAAGTGTTACATGTGGGCAATAAGCGTTGCGGTTGCTAAGCTTATTGTTCACCGTGGACAATAGGCGTTGCGGTTGCTACGCTAATTATTCTTCGTGGACAATAGGATTGCAACGCTTATTGTCCACCGTGGACAATAAACGTTGCGGTCCCTACGCTTATTGTTCACCGTGGACAATAAGCGTAGCAACCGCAACGCTTATTGTCCACGGTGAACAATAAGAGTAGCAACCAGTTGCTACGCTTATTGTTCACTGTCGGCAATTACAAGTAGCAACTGCAACACATATTCAGAGAAGATGTTTGAACATGGAAATATACATGTATATAGCCCCGGGGCTAGGGCAGACAATCCCCTTGGGACAATGTATTTTATAAACATAAATCTTCTGTCTATTTGCCTACTCCCAGCAATATTTCCCCTATTTCATTACATACGTGAAATAAGGTCACAGTGACCTATAAGTACTTTAGGGTGAAAGGTCTAGTCATACGTACTCATATTGTGAAAGAAATATGACCCTATACCCACTGAGTGTCGAGATATAAGGGAAAATCGCTGAACCATGAAATAAGGTTACAGTGACCTAGGAATAATTTAGGGTTAAAGGTCTTGTCATACGCAAACATACACACACCGTACATACGGCTCGTCAAATTCCAACTGGTACGTCAAATTCCAGATGTTTATGTCAGCGCGTGCGTTTTGGCGGGTAAATTATTTTTGTTGTTGTTTCTTGTTTTATTATACTTTAGCTAATGGTTTCAAAAGAAAATAATAATCGGCAGTCTTGTGTGGACATCCACGCATCTGTACATACAGGTGTCATGGTCAGCTTATCCGTGGATTGGCGAAAACATTGCACGAAAGTCTTAAAATGGCACGTTTTCAGAAAATATCCATAATTTTTGCCAAATATCTCCATAACTAGAAATAATTGAAAGTCGCATGCTCGAATATATATAGCTTAGTATCTACAGTATTTAAAAGCCTGATTTAAGCTTTTATTCAAATTAATTACTACTATTGATAGCGCAGCTCATTCTCTTGAACCATGTGTGTGATTTTACATGATACGAACCACGACAGTCGCTTTATACTTGAAAGACCAGACGGACAATAGCTTTTGATACGTCAAATAACAGACGTAGACACGACTTTGGATACGTGTCGCATCAGACGTATTGAGTGCGATTATTTCAAATATCCATGGCACCCTGGCATTGTTTGGCCTTCTTAAGCGGTCAACTTGGAAGTATACGTTCAAAAAATAAATTGTATTTCTTGAATTGGAAATGTTATGGATGGCATACAGTTTATAGATGGGTAAAGAGAAAATGGCCACCTTAAAGACACACGACGTTGATTC
This sequence comes from Rugalucina vietnamica, assembly GCA_964017185.1. Classification (NCBI taxonomy): domain Eukaryota; kingdom Metazoa; phylum Mollusca; class Bivalvia; order Lucinida; family Lucinidae; genus Rugalucina; species Rugalucina vietnamica. Next base: position 33,209,547 of record OZ024874.1, on the reverse strand, counting down.
ACTATATCAACATTTGCACAAAATGTTGAAACCGTAGAATCAACATTAAGACACACATTGTTGAAATAATGTTGTTTCGGTCAACCCGTAACATTGTTGAATCAATTCGATTCACTGAATCAACATTGATTCTACAACATTGTTTCAAAGTTGATTGAATCAACATTGGTTCGCAATTGTTTCAACTTTGTGTGTCTGCTGTTTTGTTTCCACTCAAACACAGTATAACTTTATGAGAGTGATATAGTGGTCGGGGTTTGAAAAGGTACAAGCAGGCAAAGATCAGGAAAAGGCACAATCAGAAAAAGATTCCAACCTGATTGTCTCAGTTCTTGATCCTTGGTTAATCTTATTTTAAAGGCGCTGATAGTCGACGACCTTAACCACGACCTGTTTTGCGGTCGTATGATCTAGTGGGTAGTTAGTACCCATCATCCTCCAGAGGTTGTGGGCTCGAGCCCCGACCGACACATACGCGTGTCATGTTGATGACCTTTGAGCCTCCGGACTCTGTGGCAGTATGCAGGATGCACAATATGTACATCAGTATATGCATTTCAAGGTGGTCGGGTTGCGATATGGGCACTCACCCACTGGGGGCTAAAGAAATAGATGGGCTGCTTGTACATCCAGGTAAAGCTTATACACTACTGACCGACCATCTGATTACTGGTTAACCCCTCTGGTCTGAGCTTGCCCCAAACGTGGTTCAAGTCATACCATCCATACGTATAAGCATTTTTGGCTTAGTTGAATGGTTATATTTCAAGCACTTGTAGGATGTCATGACATCCTCATTTTGCGTAAAAGTCCCATAAAATGGAGGCAATGTCCCGACATGACCTTATCTGTTGACTGGGACGTAAAGCATCAATTCAAACAATCAAAAACACATGTTTTTGTTCCGTTGGTATGAAAATTAAATTCCATCAAAAGAAGCACATTGGCAAACAAATAAAGCACAGGTTATGCCATGGTGTTTCTAGGGCGAAGACTCAACCGAGCGAATGCGTGAAGACACCTGAAGGAAACCAACAATCACTTTGAACCCTGGTATGCCCAGGCACAGACCGCAAAGTTCAGTTCCGGCCCATGCCATACTGAATTTATAATCAAAATTAGGGGTATGCATATAGTTAAAGCTAGAAACAATGCGCTATTCGTAAATAATTCCCCGTCTCATGGCGCTTATACATGTACGTGTACTGAGTCGCCTATAACATAGTGTTCTATTTGAATATTTAAAATTGCTTTGCAGTAGTCATGTATCAGTTAAGTTATGTGGAATATTATCAAATGTTCACACTATCTGCTTTCATTTTTTCTCCAAATTTCTATATAGTCAAAAGTACAATCAGCTTTTTGTTCATCGACTGGCCATCTTGAGTAAAAAAAGCGGCATATAAAATCGTTTAAAGACAGTCGTTTCACTTTATTTCCTTTCCAAGTAATGTTTTCTTTATGCGATTTATGGTTAGTAGCGATGCAAATTAAACCATATACTGACTATTGCATAACAAAGAAGTGTTTTAGTAGACCCGTATCATAAAATGTTGATCTACCGTCTGGTTCATTCCGTATCGGCCGTCTGTAATTTCACTTACACTCCCGCTCGCGTATTTGTACTCCATTTACGCGTAATACGCGCGTATTACGTGAGTATTACGTGCGTAAGGCTAATTACGCGCGTTTACGCGTAACATACGCGTGCTTACGCGTAACAGAACTCATTAATATTCACAGATATAGATAGATGCGTCAATACGCGTAAGCTTCTGTCAATACGCGTATGAATATTCAGCCAATCAGATTGCCAGTACGTTTACGCGTAATCAGAGATCAATACGCGTATTAAGGATGTATAAAAGCTAAGGTACCGATCTGTGGATTTTGTTATTGCATCGTAACTTAAGTATTCACAACGTTAATTATATCTTCAGAAATAACTTAATCGTGAAAATAATGTGATTTTGTATTGTTTTAAGTGGTGGTTGATATTATTTTTTGTTATTGTGCAGCTTAAAAGCTGGTGTTTATTTCGTTAAAAATTATTCCGAATTTTGATGAAACCAAGATGGCGATCAGGAACAATATGAACTTGGAAGTTAGAAATATTGTTTTGGACTTGAAGCGCCTCGGAAAAACTTGTGGACAGATAAGTAAAATTCTAGGAGAAGTTTATGGATATTCGGTGACCAGATTTGGCATTTACAAGTTTCTTCAAAGGACAAAAAATGGTAATGAGAGGAAACCTAGAGCGGGGAAATTTACCGAGGGCCACAAGATGGTGTTGAATCTATGGATGTCACAAAACAGTGACTGGACGGCTAGAGATATCCAGAAAATGTTTCAGAAGGAATTGGATGTGTCGTTCTCCCTTGCAACAATCAATTTCATTACGCGTATATTACGCGCATCCTTTACGTAAGACTATCTTACTCTTGATTGGTTGGAACAATACGCGTATTACACTTAATTACGCGTAATGACATATTTATCCATTTGGTCGCTCATTGGTTGGAGTCATTACGCGTAATATACGCGTATTACTCGTAACATACGCGTAACTGGAACTGAATTCTTATTGGCTACTGACATATACGCGTATGAAATTGACGCGTATTACGCACGTATTACCTGCGTATGTTACGGGTATTTGATGTGTACAAATACGTAAGCGTGAGTGTATCATATGACATTCGCCCGTCTGTACTTTGGCGTATTGTTTTTGTCGCCAAGCAACATAATAAAACGATAAATACACTGTAAAAGTTGATTATCAATGATCCTTCAGATGGAGATTGAAAAAATATAAGCCTCAATAAGATTATACCATGAAAAGTTTATGTATTCTTTGTAAAATACAGCAAAATAACTTACCCGCCAAAACGCACGCGCTGACATAAACATCTGGAATTTGACGTACCAGTTGGAATTTGACGAGCCGTATGTACAGTGCCAAGATATAAGGCAAAAATCACTGAACCGTGAAATTAGGTCACAGCGACCTATAAGTATTTTAGGCTCAACGGTCTGGTCATACTCATTCATAATCTGAAAGAAGTATGATAATATACCAACTGAGTATCAAGATACAAGGCAAAATCACTGATCCATGAAATTAGGTCACAATGACCTGTCAAAGATCTCGTCATACACAAACATTCTAAGAAATGGATATGCATATACCAAATGAGTGCTGAGATATAAGGCAAAACACTGAACTGTAAAAAAAGGTCACAATGACCTAGTACTACTTTCGGGTCAAATGTTTTGTCGCACGCAAACATAGTGTGAAAGAAATATGTTCATAAACCAGCTGAGTGCCAAGATATAAGGCAAATTCACTGAACCGTGAAATTAGGTCACAGAACCTATAAGTATACTGGGGTCAAAGGTCTGGCTATACTCACTCATAATCTGAAAGAAGTATGAAAATATACAAATTGAGTGTCAAGATATAAGGCAAAATCACTGAACCGTGAAATTATGTCAGTGACCTATAAGTATACTGGGGTCAAAGGTCTGGTCATGCTCACTCATAATCTGAAAGAAGTATGAAAACATACTGAGTGTCAAGATATAGGGCAAAATCACTGGACCATGGAAAGTATGTCAAAACCAATCTTACCGTAATGACACACGGCAGTGTCACAAAGTTGAAAGATGAATGACCAACCATTCCCCTAAGTTGTTTCTATTTAGAAATAAAAAGAAAAAAAATCAGCGAGTTCTAGATTTTTACCTCTAGCCCCACCCATTGACTCAGACCCAGAGGTCCGATGTCATGGAACCTAAAGTATATGAATGCTTTATGATAAGTTGTTGTCAAGATATGGACTCTTTGTACAAGTTACACAGCAGAACATCGATTTTTAAAGTGTTTTAGTTTTTAACCTCTAGCCCCACCCCCAGGAAACCGATGCCATGAAATGAAACACAACCCTACAGGGTACCTATGGCCCGAGTATTAAAGCTCTCTGATAAAAAAAAGTTTTCAAGATATAGACATCTAGAATACTATATCACAGAAAAGCCCTTATTAATGGTAATATAGATTTTAACCTCTAGCCCCACCCCCTGGCGTGGACCTAGGGATCCGATGCCATGGAATGAAAGCCAACTCTACAGGGTATCAATGGCTAAAGTATTAATGTCTGTCTGTCTGTCTGTCTGTCTGTCTGCCTGTCTGTCTGGTCTGTCTGTCTGTCTGTTTGTTTGTCTGTTTGTCTGTGTATATCGGTGGACAGTAAGCATCGACGGTTCTTTTTAATATCGACATGATCAACGCTTACTGTCCATCCAGTTTGGTGGACAATAAGCGTTGCAGTCGCTACGCTTATTGTCGTCGGTGGACAATAAGCGTCGATGGACAATAAGCGGTGCTACAGACCCCCCTGAGAAAATTTTCTGGATCCGCGCATGCATTCGATTCATTTGCACAATTACACATGCTTCTAGAGTCACTAGTGGTATGTCTGGATAGCGGAAAGACTTTCTAGTGCCACTGAATACTGCTGATGACTTTAGGTCCAGTCGCTGAAAACTTTAGGTCATAATGGTCCTAAAGTCGTCAGTCATATCCCTCTTCTCCAAATGGTTATTTTTTCATTATTTGTGGGTAGGTTACGATATATTTCTTTATTTAACATACTAGATGGATAATTAAGCTTTCCTCTGCTTTAATGTATTATTAGACAGCCTTTGTATGCAGCCCATGTCAGTAGCTGAACTGCGTAAGGGTGACGACTTTAGGGTCGCGTACGTAATTTAATAATAATAATAATAATAATAATAATAACAACAACTTACGCGCATCTAAGATTACACCTGTTACTGTAAGTCTTGCCATTCACTCCACATACTGGGTCATATTCACTGGTACAGATACAGTTGTCTGGAAAGTGTTAAAGTTAGATTGGAACATATTATTTTATCAAAACGCGAGTCGTAGCATTTTTAAGCACGAGTTGTTAAAATGACTTTGGCAGTAATTAAAATGCTTGACTTTGACTTTCGGATAAAAAAAATCAGTAACTGGTGTTTTTTTTTTTTTTTTTTTTTTTTTTTTTTCTTTTTTTTTTTTTTTTTTTTTTTGGATTTGTTTTTGTTTGTGTTGTTTGTTTGTTTGTGTTTGTTTGTGTTTGTTTTTACCAGCTTACCATCGTCGTCTCGATCATTGTCCCCATACGTAACCATAGCCAGGCCCAGTATAACCAATACTTTAGAGATTTTCATTTTCTTTGTCTGGAAGTGAAATTGAAGAAACAATTTATTTCCTAACTATATGCCTATTAGCACTGAAGGACTTTGAAAGCGCCTCACTTTGTACCGTTTATCGTTTGCATAAAACTTCTTTAAAGTTTAGCTGCTGTATCAAATAAACATTGTTTTGTGTGTCTTTGCGTCATAAACAATCGCTATATTGTTTACGGACGTAGCTTTTTCTATAGAAAACCATACAACGGCTACAACAATGTTTGTTTTTAACGCAAAACAAATTCTCTGGTGATAGTAAATGACTAGGTTATATTTGCCCCGATCGCCGTTTTGGTCTGCGATTTTACGTACGGCTTTTCGGAAATCGTAGTTGACCACAGACTACGACGTAATGTGTACATTTCATACGGGCATTGTACGATTTCTTGCTCTGGCTTTCGTTGACGTTCTGAGACGTCGCCTAAATTATGCTCAACAAAATAGGTAAACAACAACCACTGTATTATTTCCATATTATTGCAGTGTACGACACTCAAAGTTTAACCCGCATTTAATTGCAGCAGGCAAAGATCCGGAATACCCACTTCTTCTGCGACTTCTGAATTTTACTTTGATATCACTGACCATAAGAAATTTGATACAAGAGATGTCCTATCAAATTACATATGTTGTAGCATTTTCGCATTTTTCTGTAAATACGCAGGCTTCTCAAAAGTCAACTACCCGATGAGTTTTCCAATAAAGTCAGTCTGAAATGTATTATGGCAAATATAGACAGTACTGCATTCAAACTTGCTTCATGTTTTAGTCATTTTTTGTCGACTGACTTACAAGGAATTCTTTCTTATTAACAGTGACTACGAGACACAAACGCCACGAAGATTCTTAGAACGTGTTAAACTTTGGATGTTTAATACAGCGAAATTGTACAGGGGTCCTCAACTTATTTTGCTGAGTATACTAATTAATGCCACCGTCAATAGATTTCTTATTGATTCTTCTAACACTGAATGAGATTTCGTCATTTTTTCAGGTCTGACACGTTTTGTTTTGTGGACATTTTCTTTTAATGTCACTATGACAAACCTGCAGAGTAGGCACAAAAATGGAAACGGAAACAATGAAACAAAGTGTTCTGTCATACATTTCACAAGATTTAATCATGACATCGCTGGTATTCAGAGGATAAAAATCACATGACCACCTGTGTATTAACATTAGGTTAATGCATGCCAAATTATATCATTTTGTAAACCTTAAAACATTTATAAAAAAATACAATACCAAATGCAAAACAATAAAACTCAAATAATTTATTAACTTTCAGTAACATTTATACACCAAAATGATTTTTTCACCTGTATGTTGAAGCACTCACGAATCGTCTTGTATCACTACTGAGAATCACATGGTATTTTATACATACAAACCGATATGGTCGGTGACACACACTACAATTGAGACGGAAGCTGAGGTTAGATTTTCGGCTTTAGATAGGCGCACCACAGTCAATGAAGAAATTGAACATTAATTTTATTCAAAGAAAGTAACATAAAATCCCGGTTATTTCGTTTTCGCAAGCTTTTCAATGTTATTGTGATGGAAGTACTATATGTTCATGGGGCGGAAGTGTTTGCGAAAACGAAATAACCTGGATTCCTTATGTTACTTTCATTCAATAAATGTTCAATTTCTGCATTGACTGCGCCTTTTAGTCAACAGAGTCCTATAGGACTGAGAAAACTCATCTCAACTTAGGACAAAATTTTATTGTGCATTACTCATTCCGTATCACGTGTTTCTCAGCTGTGTTGTATTAAGGGTTGATATTAAAATGGCTTAGGCTAGTACAGTAATTTAAAATATTTGCAAATACTAAAAATACTCACCAATGTCGCTGAATTCTGGTATTAACCAAAACTGGCGTGGCTTTCTATCCCCCGTGTCATTATATACCGTTTCAAACTCCCAGCTGTTGCCTTTGAACCGCGGAATATAATAATAGTTTGAAACAAACATAAATCAAAATGACCCTGAAGCTTTTTTTTTCTAACTCACCTATGTATTATTCTGTCATCAGTACCAGTAGTACTTTTAAAAATAGTTTCGGACTAATTTGTTGTTTGGACAACAGCAGTTAGGTGAAGACTACACCTATAATACTATGCATGAAGCCGTTATAAACTTTGTTGTTGATATGCTTTTTGGCAACAGCATACTTTTGGCATACTTTGTTAGTGGCACATACTATAGTCTACTCCTGAAATTATACTATGGACCGGTATACTTTTCGCCAAACCACTACTGACAATCACGTGGTATTGTTTACAAACAAACCGATAAATGATTGGTGACACACACTGAACTGAGACAGAAGTTGAGGTTAAATATTCGAATTTCTTTTATAGCGTGTACTCAACTGAAAAATAGATGGATGCAGTCCATGCAAAAAATGAACATTTACTGAAAGAAAGTAACATAAGAAATCCCGGTTATTTTGTTTTCGCAAACACTTCAATGTTATTGTGTTGGAAGCACTATATGTTCATGGGGCGAATGTGTTTTCGAAAACGAAATAACCTGGATTTCTGTTGTTACTTTCATTCAATTAATGTTCAATTTCTGCATTGACTGTGCCTATCTATCAGACAATAGAGTAAATGGTATAGGAGACAACATGAATTTTTCATCTCATCTTCGGCCGAATTGCATTGTGCGTAACCCATTCCATACCACGTGTTTATCAGCTGTAAAAACACCCGCTACTCACAAATACGCAATTACAGTAGCTGTTGGTTGGTTGATTGGGGTTTAACGTCCCACCAACAACTAAGGTCATATGGAGACGGGACGTCGGTTTATAGTCCCATCCGACGGACTGTAGTAGCCCGGGACTACAGTAGCTGTGCAACCTTAAAACTATCAGAACGATTGCTTTATTTTTTCATCTTTGAAGGCAGCCTCAAAGTTACTAACTACGTGTACAAATAATTTAACAAAGAAATGTCCTTCCAATCGTTGTTGAATAGTGTGGTGCCTTTCGAAAAATCCTATAAAAGCTTTTGATATCATGCAAGTTCAGCATACATGTACACCAGTAATATTAATTATTACAAAAATCATTTGTTGACGAGTTAGTTAGATCTTGCTTAGGGATGTCCGTTACTACACAGGGTGGTTCTGGACGACAGTACGCTACCAATTCTGGTCGACAGTGTACATGTTCTGGACATGTTACTGGTTCTGGGCATTATTTTGTCAGTGCGAAGGGGCTAGCCCCGGAAAAGTCACATAAAATGGCATTGTAGCGTTGTTTCTATGTTTTTTTTTTTTTTTTTTGCATTCTTAAGATGAATTGTATCAATGCGCCAGTATTACAATACATATTGTAAAAGAACTGATCTTACGCTCGTATTATTAATCTCCAAAATCATGTTATCAGTACTCAGTTTAGCTTATATCTGGCATAAAATTGGCAAATATTGTAAAATAATATTTTCTCCAGTAGTTTACGCCCCCTGTAACATACACACATTCTCAAAATGATGAAATACCGCCGATTTTAGTTTTGTCACATGCTTCTGGTTAGCCACGACAGTGAAACTGGAGAAGAGTGACTTCATATTTTCTGTTACAGGTTGGAGACAACATTTTTAAATTGCAGTAACACTTAACCAGGTGCAGATATTGCCTTCAAAAGTTCTCATCCCCGAAGTGGTCCAGCACTGTGCGGCCAGTAATCTGGGTGAACGTGCGGCGATGCAATGGCCAAACAGAACAGTTTTTCCACATATTAAGCAGACAATATTTCATGGAAAGTACTCGCCTCTCTCATATGATGGACAATATTATTAGCTAAATACGAAAGCTTAACGAAAGCTCATAAATGTGAATTCAGTATCAGTTACCCGGTGCATGAGTCCGTCTATGAAAAATCTAGTTGGGGAAAATAATTGTCTCGTGGTGAACTAAGCTGTGCTCATGCATCATATACAATTATCTGACAAACGAACTAATTATCACAAAGTCAAATGCTATCTCATCGCTGTATCTGGTGAGGGTTCGAGTCCCACACGGGACACATGTGAGACAAGCCAAGTTCTGCTTGCGGGTGTGCCAGGTTGTTTTTCTCGGGGTTTTCCGTGAATCGAAAAATAATATTTCGTTTATTTATTCATTAAACCTTTCTGAACAAGAGGACCAATGGTCCTGTAAACGCTCATCAGAGATCTGAGATATACATGTATACCAATAAACTTGTTTGATTATAAAGGTCATATAGCCCCTGGACAGGGTCAGAACAACCCCTAGGTTTAATTTCCCTTTTCAAACACATAAATATTCTGTTCACTTGCCCATTTCCTGAAAGTTTTTCCTTTCAGTGTCATTTTAACAGTTTTCTGCATTTGTGACCTATGTTGACCTTGCCGTAAAATCTGTCAAGGTCATCACAGGATCATGATTTATATAAATCTATATTTGTAGTACTGTAGTCTTAATTGCTACATGTACATGTCAGTGGCGGATATAGAGGGGGTTCAAGGGGTTCGCCAGATTATTTCAATTTCACAGGAAATGTCAAGAAGTTTTGTGTAAAATTAGGTAAACAAATCCCTTTACTACAACTGAACCCCCTCTCAAGAAATGCTGGATCCGCCACTGCATGTATATAGCCCCGGGGCAGAGACAGACAACCCCTGGGGACCAATTCTTTTCAGAATCTTAAATCTCCGGTTCATTTACCCAGTACCTGCAAGTTTTGCCCTTCAAAACACATTTTAATAATTTTCCACATTCAAATGCATTGGCAACATAAATTGACCTTGCCATAAAGTAGGTCAAGGTCATCCAAGGGTCATGATTTATACAAACTTTGTAGAGCTCCATTGCCTGATGCTTCACGCCAAGTTTCAAAATCATAGGCCTTCTGGTTCTGGAGTAGAAGATTTTAAAGTTTTTTGCTATTTATAGCCATGGCGGCCATCTTGGTCATGTGACCTTGACCATTTATACAAACTTTCAATCCCTGTTCCTAACGATGCTTCACATAAAGTTTGGCTTTGATTGGCCATGCGGTTTCAGAGAAGAAGATGTTTGAATATTATGGTAATTAACATATATATAGCCCCGGGGCAGGGACAGACAACCCCTTGGGGACAAAATGTTTTCATAAAAATAAATGTTCTGTCCATCTGCCCATTTCCGGCAAAACTTCAAATCACATTTTAACAATTTTTCCCATTCAAATGCATGGGTGACCTATGTTGACCTTGCCGTAAAATAGGTCAAGGTCATCCGAGGGTCATGATTTATATAAACTTTGTACAGCTCCACTCCATGATGCTTCATGCCAAGTTCATAGAACTTTGCCCCAGGAGAAGAAGATTTTTTATAGGTATTTGCTATTTATAGCCATGGCGGCCATCTTGGTCATGTGACCTTGACTATTTATACAAACTTTCGTTCCCCCTGCCTAAGGATGCTCCACATAAAGTTTGGCTTTGATTGACCAAGCGGTTTCAGAGGAGAATACATTTGAAAAGTGTGGACAACAACGACGACGACGCGACGACAACAACGCCGGACGACGGAGCTTGGGTATACTATAAGCTCACCTGTGAGCCTTCGGCTCAGGTGAGCGAAAAACTGAATGCACTGAATTCAACAAAAATGTACAAACTGGTAACTGATCCATTCAATACCTATGCAAATTTTCTGAAATTCACGGAAAAACAGATGCATTGTGTGCGATTACGTGCAACTGAATGTATGTGTGGGCTTATTCTAGTATAGAACATTCAGGCTTCAAACCAAATTGTGGATACAATAATAGGAGCGTGTGGTGTTAGCATTGGCAACAATGTATCAAACAATATTTCAAAATCATAACCACACGACACGTTGCAGACTATCAACCCTCCCGCAACGCAGGGATTCACTTCAAAACTAAAACAATGCTCCAAGAGCAACATGAATACATTGATAACAAAAGTTTGTGGCGAAATAGTCGCGAACTTGTCGTGAACTAGTCGCGCATGAAAAAATGCCGTAATACGGCAAATTGACTTTCCCGTAACTGTATCTATTAAATGACTCAAATGATACATCTGGTGCTAAAAACCTTTGTGAATATACAAATACACTTGGCAAAAATGCCAACGCACTACTTTTAAAATTTGAATAACTTCACTCTCGTCAAAGATTTGACTTTGAAATTTGGCACACGCTTGTCTCTTAAGCATTTACACACACCTGTTAGGTCATTTCACACATTTTTTTCTCTCGGAATCGCGCAATTACGAAATCATGAAAAACATGTTTTCTGCACGTGCTCCTTGTGGTATGTAGCTTTTTGTCATTCTGAAACTTATATTGGAAGCCTGGCTATGTGTCGGATAGAAGTCAATAAAATGGTTCGTCTATCTGTTGAACAAAGGGTTAGAGCGGTCGGACTAGTTGAGGGGGTTACGTCTTTTACGCAGGTACGTTTAAAGTCAATTTGCAATAAGGAAGTGTCAATTTCGCCGTTTTTTTTCTTTCGTAAACACATCCATTTGGTACCATTCGAGTTCAAGTTTGAAAAGCAATCATTTTGTCATAAAGTGAAATTCGTTTTCACTTTCAGCCTGTCCGTCCGTCCGTTCACTCGTACAAAGACTCAGTTATAACCCGATTGTAATTTCTGCAAATCCTCAATTAAAAAATAAAATTGAGATCCTTTAAGAGCAGCGAGCATATTAATGAGGATAAAGATGGGCCATACCGCGGTTTCGGCTACTCAAGCCTCTTCAGTGACCACATGGAGCCAAAGTGAATTACAGTAAATTTGAAGCTTTCAAGAGGGTAGTCAATACAAATACCAGTATTATCAAACCCGTCGCCAGTTACAGCAGGTGTTGGTTGCTGAGTGGGCTAATAATCCACAAAATGTAAAACGAAATCACATCATATCCATGCGACAGCGCTGTTTAGCGATGGTACGAGCTAATGGAGGACACACTAGATATTACTTTGTTTAGATGAATTGAATTGATAGATTAGAAGTTCAGCTTACTTGCCCTTTTGGGAAAACTTACTTAAGCAGCGGATTTCAATTTGATAAAATTCTCACTATCACACAACAAAATTGTTCTGCAAGTCATTTTTATAACGTTATGTACGATTTCCCCTTACCTTACACCACCGTTGTTTTCAATACGTTTTTCCAGACTTTTCGAATCATGGGTGTGCTAACCAAAAGCTTAATAAATTTCGATAGAAGTCACCGATTGCAATGAAATTTCATCACATTGTTTCAAAATGATGTATCTCATCGTGCAGCGAATTTGAACATTTTCGGTTGATTCATTTTTGAAATATTCTTAAAAATCTTACTAGGTGCGTTGGGAATTTGGTTAAGTATATATTTTACATACAGCTGTTTTGTGTAATTGTAGAACGTCCTAGATAACAACTTTTCAGTCATGTCGGGTTGGTGCCACATATTTGCGTGTGTTTATTTGACTATGCTGAATTAATGCGTGATTCTCAATGACACACTGAACTCGACACCAATGAGGTTGACCACAACCTCATCTTTCGACACAGAATGAGACACACTACCACTAGGCCATCGGTACGCATCCCGTTGACAGCGTGTGGCTCTAAGGAAGATTGGCATATAATGAAATAATTATTAAAACTGTTACACATACATATACACGTAACTCTTACAGTAACAAACAAAAATCTTAAAACTGAACGGAAAACACACACACACACACACACACACACACACACACAGAGAGAGAGAGAGAGAGAGAGAGAGAAAGAGAGAGAGAAACACACGCACACACACACACACACACACACACACACACACACACACACACTGAGAGAGAGAGAGAGAGAGAGAGAGAGAGAGAGAGAGAGAGAGAGAGACAGCTGGCATCTCACTGGCATGCGAACTCCTCGCAACTGTTTCGCGAAAAAAAAATATACAAATTATTTCGTCAGAAATATTCGCAAACCTGTCGCACAACTGTCGCGACGTTCGTGCGAGCGTCGCGAACCTGTCGCCGCGAAATTTTGGCGAATTTAAAATGTGACAGTTTCGCGACACTCGTACGACAGTCGCGCGGCAGTCTTGAGAAAACATGCGAATAACTCGCGACATCTGTTGAGAAAATAAAACTAAGCAACATTCGTACGAATGCCGTCTCGCGATTGTCGTACGAGTGAAAATGAAAATAAGCTACATTCGCGCGACAGTCGTGATATATATTGGAAGAATTGTGCCGAAATTCGCGAAGTTGTTATAAATGTCCAGTCAATGAGAATGCAGCATGAAAGTTGCGTTTATATCGTTAATCTTTGTCCTTGCGACAGCATGAGTCGCGAACTTGTCGTGAACTAGTCGCACACTAGTCACCAGTTGTCGGATTTCAGTGAGATAGGGGCTTAAAGTTAGAATGAATGGCAAGGGCACAAGGTCAATATGCATGCTCGAAGGGTATTTGTTTTTAATTTCAGTTTATCAAGCCTTTCAAGATTGTTTTTAGCTCATATGAGACGGGCCAATCAGTAGGTGGGGCGAAAACGGGAGTACCCCGAGAAAAACCACCTGACACACCGCAAGCAGAACTTGGCTTGTCTCACATGTGGCCAGTGCGGGGCTCGAACCTACACCAGACACAGCGGTGAGATGATCGAGTGATTAAGAGACAGCGCTCTTAACCGCTTGGCCACGGGGGCCGCCTCGAAGGGTATGTCAGAGACATTGATAAGCCGTGGCACCGGGAAACAAACAATATGTATATGCAAAAACGAAGACGCAGATCAGTTATGCAGTAACTGCACAGCTGATCAGTCTTCTACTATGACATCAAATGACATGTCTACATCATGTTTTGATGTCTAAAATATACGTCTAAAATATCATCAATTGTAAGGCCATAAAATGTCGTCCGTCTCCAGTATCTAACCTGTCACAACGACTGCATCCGGTTCAAATCTTTTATATGTGACTGACAAGGAAAAATCAGACTGCCTCAATTCCTATTTTGCTTCTATTTCAACCTTAGATGATTCACGTGTTGCTTTACCTCCTTTTGAGGAACTCACTAATAGTGTCTTATATTAGACAAAATTGATATTACTGAAGAGGAAATTCGAGATGTTATCGTAAACTTAGATCCTAATAAGGCTTCTGGACAGGACCAGATTAGCAAAAATGCTCAAACGAGTTGCTGGAGCTATATCTCATCGTTCATTAAGTGAAAATATTTTTCCAGACATGTGGAAGTACCATTTTTAGCTCACCTGAGCCGATGGCTCACAAGGTGAGCTTATAGGATGGCCATGATCCGTCGTCCGTCCGTCCGTCGTCCGTCCGTCGTCCACAATTTCATAGATCTTCTTCTCTGAAACCGCTTGGCCGATCTTGTTGAAATTTTATGTGGAGCCTCCTTGGGTAGTGGCATTTCAAGTTTGATCGCAAAATCCAGGTCACATGACCAAGATGGCCGCCACGCCCATATATGGTAAAAACCCTTCAAAAATCTTCTTCTCCAGAACCGGTGGGCCGATTTCCACAAAACTTGGTATGTAGCATCGGGGACTTCAGCCCATCATAGTTAGATAAAATGATGACCCTTGGATGGCCTTGACCTATTTTACGGCAAGGTCAAATTTGGAAACATAGGCTTTTACATGGGAAAAAGTGAAAACTATGGATTTTTTGAAAACTATTGCAGCCTGAGGCCTGAAAAGTGGTAGATGCAAACAACTAATAGAGTAGATGAAGGTATGTTATTAATTTAGGTCAAGGTCATCTCTTGACCTTGGCCATTCTGTTGTCCATACACACTTTTCAAAGATCTTCTTCTCTGAAACTGCTTGGCCAATCAAAGTGAAATTTTATGTGGAGCATCCATAGGTAGTAGAGACGAAAGTTTGATTGCTAAATCCAGGTCACATGACCAAGATGGCCGCCACGCCCATATATGGTAAAAACCACTCAAAAATCTTCTTCTCCAGAACCGGTTGGCCGATTTTCATGAAACTTGGTATGTAGCATTTGGGACTCCAGCCCATCATAGTTTGATCAAATGATGACCATAGGATGACCTTGACCTATTTTACGGCAATGTCAATTTTGGAAACATAGGCTTTTACATGGGAAAAAGGGAAAACTATAGATTTTTTGAAAACTATTGCAGCCTGAGGCCTGAAAAGTGGTAGATGCAAACAACCAATGGAGTAGATGAAGGTATGTGATTAATTGAAGTCAAGGCCATCTCTTGACCTTGGCCTGTCTGTCGTCCATACACACTTTTCAAAGATCTTCTTCTCTGAAACTGTTTGGCCAATCAAAGTGAAATTTTATGTAGAGCATCCATGGGTAGGGGAGACGAAAGTTTGATCGCGAAATCCAGGTCACATGACCAAGATGGCCGCAACGCCCATATATGGTAAAAACCACTCAAAAGTCTTCTTCTCATGAATCGGCAGGCCGATTTACATGAAACTTGTTATTTAGCATTTGGGACTCCAGCTCATCATAGTTTGATCAAATGATGACCCTAGGGTGACCTTGACCTATTTTGGAAACATAGGCTTTTACATGGGAAAAGTGAAAACTATGGATTTTCTGTAAACTGTTGCGGCCTGAGACCTGCAAAGAACTAATGGAGTAGATGAAGGTATGTAATTAATTTAGGTCAAGGTCATCTCTTGACCTTGGCCAGTCTGTCATCCATACACACTTTTCAAAGATCTTCTTCTCTGAAACTTCTTGGCCAATCAAACTGAAATTTTATGTGGAGCGTCCATTGGTAGGGGGAACAAAAGTGTGATCGCGAAATTTAGGTCACATGACCAAGATGGCCGCCATGCCCATATATGATAAAAACCACTCAAAAATCTTCTTCTCCAGAACCGGCTGGCCGATTTACGCGAAACTTGATATGTAGCATTTGGGACTCCAGCCCATTATAGTTTGTTGAAATGATGACCCTAGGATGACCTTGACCTATTTTACGGCAAGATCAATTTTGGAAACATAGGCTTTTACATGGGAAAAGGCGAAAACAATGGATATTTTGGAAACTGTTGCAGCCTGAGACCTGAAAGTTGCTGGATGCAGATAACTAATGGAGTCAATGAAGGTAAGTAATTAATGAAGGCCAAGGTCATTTGTTGACCTGGACCCAAGGTCATTCAAATATCAAAATTGAAATGATGGTTTTCTCAGAAATCACTGGGTTTGGAAACTTTTGCAGCCTGAGACCTGAAACTTTGCAGATGCAGACAACTTGTGAAGTCAATAAAAGGTGTGTGAGTATTCAAGGTCAAGGTCATTTCATGATGACTTAATACTCCAAGATCAGGCTTCAGGTGAGCGTTCTCAGGACCAATGGTCCTCTGGTTTGAACAAGTAGCCCAAGGACAACGATCTCTCACCTGAGAGTCAACAAGTACAGTCACTGGACAAAGTGATTTTTTTTTCTTTTTTTTACCATAAATGGGTATGATGATGGCCATCTTGGTAATGTGTCAGGTCTTTGGCTGCAATAGTTACCATAGGATCTATAGGATAATTGGTCCTGTAAACGCTTACCTAAGACCTAGTTGTCACTTTTTCCCATGTTTCCATGTTTACCTATGTTTCCAAAATTGACCTTGACCTAAATTAATCACATACCTTCATCTACTCCATTAGTTGTTTGCATCTACCACTTTTCATGTTGCAGGCTGCATTTAGTTTACAAAATATCCATTGTTTTCACTTTTTCCCATGTAAAAGCCTATGTTTCCAAAATTGACCTTGCCGTAAAATAGGTCAAGGTCATCTTAGGGTCATCATTTTATCAAACTATGATGGACTGGAGTCCCAAATGCTACATACCAAGTTTCGTGAAAATCGGCCTGCAGGTTCTGGAAAAAAAATTTTTGAGTGGTTTTTATCATATATGGGCGTGGCGGCCATTTGGTCATGTGATCTTGATTTAGGGATCAAACTTTCGTTACCCCTACCCAGGGATGCTCGACATAAAATTTCAGTTTGATTGGCCATGCGGTTTCAGAGAAGAAGATCTTTGAAAGGTGTGTATAGACGACAGATCGGCCAAGGTCAAGAGATGACTTTGACCTAAATTAATCACATACTTTCATTAGTTGTTTTGCATCTACCACTTTTCAGGTCTCAGGCTGCAATAGTTTTCAAAAAATCCATATGTTTCACTTTTTCCCATGTAAAAGCCTATGTTTCCAAAATTGACCTTGACGTAAAATAGGTCAAGGTCATCCTAGGGTCATCATTTCAACAAACTATAATGGGCTGGAGTCCCAAATGCTAAAATAGGTTAAGGTCATCCTAGGATCATTATTTGATCAAATTACAATGGGATGGAGTCCCAAATGCTACATACCAAGTTTCGTGAAAATCGGCCTGCCCGTTCTGGAGAAGAAGATTTTTGAGTGTTTTAACCATATATGGGCGTGGCGGCCATCTTGGTCAGGTGACCCAGATTTCGCGATCAAATTTTCGTCCCCACTACCAAGGGATGCTCCACATGAAATTTCACTTTGACTGGCCAAGCGGTTTCAGAGAAGAAGATCTTTGAAAAGTGTGCATGGATGACAGAGCCTTCAAGGTCAAGAGATGACCTTGGCCTAAATTAATCACATACCTTCATGTACTCCATTAGTTGTTTGCATCTACCACTTTTCAGGTCTCAGGCTGCAGTAGTTTTCAAAAAATTGCAATTTTCCGCTTTTCGTCTTATAAGTCAATAGAAACTTTAAGTTGCCATAGCAACCATAGTAGTGGGGCAAGGACAATAAAACTACAAACTTTGTAGAGGCTTATATCATAAGCATGTATGCAAAGTTTCAGCTTCATCCGCCTTACAGCTTCTGAGAAGAAAATTTTTGAATATTTTTTCGAAAATTTACCCTTTACTTTGCTATAGCAACCACAGATTCGAGGATACCGTTTTCTTCAAAACATATAAGACACTGTTCTGATTTCATATTTTAATGACATCATCAATCATATCAGTTATAAACACGTCTGCAGGTTTGCAACATTGCCCCTTTATCAGGATCAGACACACAGTCATACGGCAATTTGGGACACACAGTCCTGTACACACAGCCCTGCAACAACGCTCTTTTCTTGGTGAGCCTCAGTAGGCGGCCACCTGCAACCAAATGTAATTTCACTCAATTTCTGTACATTTTAAACCTAGACAATTCCGCGAGTACAATATAATCACTGAAATTTTCATTTTTACAAATTACAACTAAGCGTACAGTTTTCCACAACTAGGCGTACAGTACAACTAACATCAACATACCGTACAGTTTGGGCACACTTAATGTACAATAACAATATACATGTGAAACTGGTACACCCATATTTAGATGCATTTCATTTTTCAGCAATGTTAATTCTGCTCCTATGTTCTGTGAACCCTTAATGGCTACAATTCTGAGCCGATAAGGTTGTTAACTCAAAACCCATCTCATTGCTCTGCTGTATGTTAATTTTGTGTTCTGCATGTAAATGAGGGGACAATGGTCGGTCTCGACCTGAAATTCTGCGCCATACAAATACATCTAGAACCGTTTAATACCCTATACTAAACCCAGACATTACTTTTCTATGGCCGAATATCTAGCTTCTCTTGGCAGCACCTTTTTGCTGGGATAAGCCACTGGAAACTTTACCCCATTTTGCTCCTGCAACAGAACTGCGCCAATACCTACGTTAGAGACATCTGTTCTCAGTATAAACATGCAAGAAAGGGTCTGGTAGCTGAAGGATAGGAGAACTTACCATGTATCCCTTAAGGGTAACTAGATGTTATTTATGAACGGAAACATAAAGTGTGGGTATTCATTTTCTAAGTTAGAACGTAAGGAACAATGTGGACCAAAATTATTTGTGTTTTCAAAAATTTTTGATTTTGCATTTTCACCGCCGCCTTGTGAATTGGAAAATGCCTACATGTATTGTATAAAATAAAAAGAAAATTTGCTTTTTTCGGTGAATACCAAATATATTTCATCTCGTGAATTGAAAACATAACCTGAAAATTTTCACTCGTGCTGCGCACTCGTGAAAATTCTGATGTTTTCAACTCACTCGATGAAATATATTTGGTATTCAACTCAAAAAAGCAAATATCCTCTATATACGTGTATTTCACGAGTGGCGAAGCCACGAATAAAATATACTTTTTTTTTTTTTTTTTTTTTTTTTTTTTTTTTTTTTTTTTTTTTTTTTTTGATTCAGTTTTACGTCCCTTTCAAGCTTTTTCACTCATATCGAGACGAATCAATCGGTAGGTGGGGCGAAAGCCGGAGTACCCGGGGAAAAACCACCTGACACACCCGCAAGCAGAACATGGTTTGTCTCGCATATGAATTCTTGCCCCGTGCGAGGCGCGAACCCACATCGGTGAGATGATCGAATGATCAAGAGCACTGAAGTCAGCGACCTTAACCACTCGGCCACGGGGGCCGCCTTATACATATTTTTGACTTTACGAGTGGAATAAAGGCCATATTTAACAGAAACATTTGAATTTTCTTTTTAATACGTGCATTATATATTGTACATGTACAACCTTTTGGGAAAGAAAATATCCTACGCAGATGGTACATTTTTCAAGCTTGCTGTCATCATGATTTAACATTCGAAATGAAGATACAACTATATAAAATGGTAGTAAATTTAGTTGAATTACTAATTTCAATAATCCAATACTAGTGACGTCGTTATGAGTTTGATGACGTCACGTAACACGGATTACGTGCTTAAGGGTAAACGTTACTATTGTTTATGCGCACACTGTTTGCGCAACGTCGGCGTTTAGTATGTGCATGTTACGCGTAGCTTTTAACGTCGTTTTGTTTTGATTTCTCAATGATGTTGCAAACTGTAGAATCTTATTCTGATTCTAAAGCGGGTATACATAACGTTCATTTTTATTTTAAAAGAAGTTCTGCGGTTACTGATACACCCCAATTTGTGTATAAGTTAACTATCATATACTGTAAAAACGATAATTTCGATGTTGATGACGTCGCCTAAATATACGCGACGTCAGTGCAACGTTTGGCGTTAAAACGAAAACGGCGGGAATATTGAACGTTTATTCCTCTATATCTTCCGACGCAATCAGATGACCACCATTTTTTATTTCAAATTTTAAATGGTTACAATGTTTCCTATCTGTTGGTGTAATTTAAGCAAAATCATATGCGTAGTTTAGGGGAAATCGCAAAAAAATACGTATTTTTCCCGGTATGAAACAATGGCGGGAAAGTTAATTTTTCTTGTAATCTCCTCAATTTATGAGCTAAAAGTATCAAAATGTAAGAAAATAACATTCACCATGTGCTTGAGTTGTTTTTGCAGAAATAACATATGTATTAAAACACATATCCGCTACGAGTGCGGTTTTCTGAAATGCACGAGAAACATCCAAAAAGTTTTGATACCATGGAAACGAGGCCGGTAACCCCCCATTTTTATTTCGATTTTAGTCCAAGGATACAATTATCTTGAAGCATGTGAAGTTTCACGAAAATCATATGCGGGAATCAATTAGTAATGTTTCCCTTTAACATAGCCCGCTGAAGGACGAGGTGGAACAAATAAATAAATAAATAAATAATTAAATAAATAAATAAATAAATAAATAAATAAATAGCAAACCCTATTAATTGTGGTACCAAAATGTTCCTTACGTTCTAACTTAGTCTAGGAAAACGAATACCCAAATGTTATGTTTTGGTTCACAAACAAGAAAGTTATACATGTAGGTGTTTGAAATTCTCAAGTGGTGTGCAGTAAGATAGTGGAAAAGGAAGAGGCAATCCAAAATGTTATATTTTCACATTATACAAACTGTTGTTCCCACCGAGCTTCATGTGAAATTTGGCTTTGATTGGCCGAGCGGTTTCAGAGGAGGTGTTTGAATATTTTGGACGACAACAACGACAACGATGACGGCGAACACCAGAGCATGACTATCCTATAAGCCTCTCAGATGAGGTAAAAACTAAAAGGACCAGAGGATCAATGGTCCTGTAAACGCTCACCTGAAACCCGAGATATATACCAATAAACTTGTTTGACTAGAATAGTAATGTACATGTATATAACCCCAGGGCCGGGTCAGAGCAACCCCTGGAGTCAATTTGAAAACATAAAACCTCTACTCAGTCCATTTGCCAATTTACTGCAAGTTTTGCCCTTCAAATGAAATTTTAACAATTTTCCCCATTCAAATGCATGGGCGACCTAAGTTGACCTTGCCGTAAAATAGGTCAAGGTCATCCAAGGGTCACGATTTATATAAACTTTGAAGAGCTCCATTGCCTGATGCTTCATGCGAAGTTTCAAAATCATAGGCCTTCTGGTTCTGGAGAAGAAGATTTTTAAAGGTTTTTGCTATTTATAGCCATGGCAGCCATCTTGGTCATGTGACCTTGAACATTTAAATATACTTTCATTCCCACTTCCTAACAATGCTCCTCATAAAGTTTGGCTTTGATTGGCCAAGCAGTTTCAGAAAAGAAGATCTTTGAATATCACTGTAATATACATGTATATTTCCCCGGGGTGGGGGCAGACAGACCCCTGGGGTCCATTTTTTTTCAGAATCATCAATCTTAAGTCCATTTGCCCATTTCCTGCAAGTTTTTCCCTACAAATTACATTTAAACACTTTTTCCCATTCAAATGCATGAGCGACCTATGTCGACCTTGCCGTAAAATAGGTCAAGGTCATCCCAGGGTCATGATTTATATAAACTTTGTAGAGCTCCAGTCACTGATGCTTCACACCAAGTTTCAAAATCATTGGCCTTCTGGTTCTGGAGAAGAAGATTTTTAAAGATTTTTTTTTTCTATTTATAGCCATGGCGGCCATCTTGGTCATGTGACCTTGACCATCTATATAAACCTTCTTTCCCCTTTCCCAAGGATGCTCCATACGAAGCTTGGCTTTGATTGGCCAAGTGGTTTCAGGGGAGAAGATGTTTCATTATTATGGAAATATACATGTATATAGCCCCGGGGCAGGGGCAGACTAGAATAGTAATTAGCCCAAGGGGCTAAAATTTTCCATTAACATTAATCTTCTGTCCATTTGCCTATTCCCAGTAAGTTTTACCCATTAAACAGCATTTAACCATTTTTCCCATTCAAATGCATTGGCGACCTAAGTTGACCTTGCCGTAAAATAGGTCACGGTCATCCTAGGGTCATAATTTATATAAACTAAGATGGGCCTAAGTCCCAGATGCTACATACCAAGTTTCGTGGAAATCGGCCCACTGGTTCTGGAGAAGAAGATTTTTAAAGGTTTTTGCTATTTATAGCCATGGCGGCCATCTTGGTCATGTGACCTGGACCATTTATATAAACTTTCGTTCCCCCTTCCTAAGAATGCTCCACATGAAGTTTGGCTTTGATTGGCCATGCGGTTTCAGAGGAGAAGATCTTTGAAATTGTGGACGACGGACGACGGACGGACGACGGAGCATGGGTATACTATAAGCTCACCTGTGAGCCTTCGGCTCAGGTGAGCTAAAAATGCGCTTATGAAACACTATGCCATTACAGGTTTAAGGTCCATCCTGTGGCCGCTGATGTTTTATTTGCGCTTGCTCATTCAATACATCAAAACCACATGCATATTTTCAGACCATGTACATAACACATGTAAAGTTTAAAAATTGCATAAACTGGAAGGGGAATTGCGCACACACGATACCATATAGTGTTAAAAACGTCCGAGAAGAAAAGACAAAAAGTAAGCTAAGGATGTTATCCAAACCACATGCATATCTTCAAAGAATGGTCACAACATCTAAAAGAATGTAGGACTTACGCACACAAGGACCCACCAGCTATTCACATTATTAAGAATGAAAAAGGGAAATAAGTCAAAGAATTAGCCACTAGCCCCCTGATTTTACGTAGAATAACAGTACATGTACAAACTTTCAAGATCGTACCTCTAATTTTTCCTGACCGTATTCTAAGCGTAACTCACGTACTGGAAGTATTGCACTGGAGGCACTGCATGGACAGACCCAAACCAATATGACCCATCAACTTCTTCGAACTGGGGAACGTGTTAAACAATTTTGAAAGTCAAAGTGCTCATTTATTCTTCAAACCAGCATTTTAAAGTTTAAACCTTAGTTTAAGTTGGCTTAATACATAAAGATCCTTTAAACTTAGGTTTGACCTTCAAACCGAAAGTCAAAAATTCTTAAACTGTGGTTTGAAAATATTTTCAGTCACAATATTCAAACCAGTGCTTAAATAAAATAAAATATAAAGGTTTGATCCTTTGGAAGCAGTAAAAACATTCAAAGTGCTCAAATAAAAGTTGCAAATGGTGATTTCAGATAGCAAAAAAGCACATACATGTAATAATCAACTCGCAATCCTCGGGTTGAACTTCAAACCCTGGTTTCAATTGGTGGTTTAGGCTAGCCAAATGCACTTCATTTTACTCATTTTACCCTAGTTTAAACTTGAAACTTAAGTCTAAACAATTTATGTGCACTTGGCTTGTTGAAATCCTTTGGTTTGAAAAATAACAATCTTCTTTTAAACCAGGGTTTAAGAATTTCAAACCGGTATTTTAGTCCAAACAAAGTTTCCAGAATTCATGTGCACTTGGCCAGCTCCCTTAGTCTGGTCAGTAATATAAGAAATAATGATACGAATAAAAAAGTATGTTGTATTTGGGTATCAATAGAACAAAAAATGGGATGTGAATAAGACACGAGTACTTGATGTTTCAGTAATTTATTTTGCAAGTTTATTACCAACTGATTTTCACAATAAACCAAATCTTAAACGGTTGTACGTTGTCCTTTCTGTAAAAAAAAAAAAAAAAAAAAAAAAAAAAAAAAAAAAAAAAAAAAAACAACAACAAAAAAAAAACATACATGTATAGTAACTAAGAAGGAGACGACATTGTCTTGTTAGAGATTCGTTGCGAGGAGCGAACAACTATTTACTGACTAAATGTTGTGAGCCACTGCAGAAGCTGAGGGTGATGTTAAGCGCCTGCGATTTTACATAACTGATCGTTCCACGAGACTTTTGTTGCAGTTATAATTGTTTTATGTTTTGGTGTTTTGTTGTGCTGTTTGCACACCTTATTGGCGTTTTCATATATTTGGTTAAGTGCTGGTTACTGAGTGGCCACCTGGTGGGAAATAGCTGCTCGCTCAGCTTACAATATGTCTATTTGTACTGATATTCGATTGTCAATTTAGTTTTTCCCACCTCGGTTTTTGGAATGGAACTTTTGTTCTAATTGCACTATACCTTTTTTTCAAACCAGTATATCGGTGAAATTGTACAAAGGTATCATGCGTAGTTCAATTTTAGAAAAAAAAAGTATTTTGCTCTGCATCAGATAATTCGTTAAACAAAATATGTTAAAACAATTAATTTTGCAAATATCATAAACAGGCAGAGAATGAACTGCTTAAGTTTAAACTAATTTGAATTTTGCGCTTTTGAAATATCAATATCAATTGTGTGTTTTTCAAGTCAATTTAACGTTTAACCAGAGGTTCCCAAGAGCGTTCACCTGAGATTTGGTCTTTGAAAAATGATTTTTGATCATGAATACTCACATAACTTCATTAAGTCAATAAGTTGTCTGCATCGAACTATTTAAAGGTGAAAGGCTACAAAATATTCTGAAAAAATATGTTTTCTCTTGTTTCCATTATAAATAAAAATTTAAACTCAGATCCTTTAAGAGCAGTGAACATATTAATGAGAAAGGGGATGGGCCATACCGCGGTTTCGACCATTAAAGTCTCTTCAGTGACCCTTTAGATTTGGCAACATGGAGCCAAAGAGAATTACTGAAATTGTGCAACTTTCAACAGGGTAGTCGATATACAGACTAGTATTATCTAAATGGGACCAAATACGATAATTATTGGTTAGAAAATGAATCTTCACCGATAATAAAATTCTGATTTCTCAGAATATACTCGCTGATTTCAAATGATCAAAAAGAAAATATAACCTGCACTATAGATGATGTACGGGGAGACTTTTTAGGGCCGCCACACGCCACAACACCAGCTGCAGTAATAGCAAATAAAAATTAAAACTCAGATCCTTTAAGAGCAGTGAACACATTAATGAGAAAGGGGATGGGCCATACCGCGGTTTCGACCATTAAAGTCTCGTCAGTGACCCTTCAGATTTGGCAACATGAAGCCAAAGAGAATTACTGAACTTTTGCAACTTTCAGCAGGGTAAAAAGTTATATGCAGACTAGTATTATCTAAATGGGACAAAATATGATAAACATTGGTTAGAAAATGAATCTTAACCGATAATAGAATTCTGATTTCTCAGAATATACTCGCTGATCTCAAAGGATCAAAAAGAAAATGTAACCTGCACTATGGATGATGTACGGGTAGACTTTTTAGGGCCGCGCCGTCAAAGCCTATTTGACCAAATTTGACCTTGCCGTAAAATAGATCAAAGTCAACCCAAGGTCATGATTTATATAAACTAAGATGGGACAGAGTCCCAAATGCTACAAACCTAGAGTTGCATTAAAATTAGTCTATCGGTGCATGATAAGAAGATTTCTAAGGTTTTTATCTTATGGACATGTGACCTGGAAAATTTTGCAAACTTTTAGATCTCCCTTCTTCATGATACAGCCTTTTCACTCGAACTTGCCGTTTTAGTATTTAGGTCAATCAGTTTTTGTGCAAATCAGGTAACTTTTTTTTATTCTATTTTAGAACTGAAACATCATCCCAGGTGATAGGTGTTCTTAAAATCTATTCAGCATTTATCTTTAATTCTGTCACCTCTTCAGATAAAAACATTGTAATTGTTTGGTTACAGTTCATTTTTTTTTTCAAACTTTTTGCACAACACATACAATGCATATTAAGAGCACACCTTTGAAATAGGACAGGAACAAAAGCAGAATTTCATTCATTTTAGCAGTTACCCACTAGAATCTACATGGCCAAAGTTCCACATAGTAAGATAAAAAATTATTTGAGCATGCCGATTTAAAGGTAATTTAGTTTGAAACTGTCATTCAAATCAGCAGATCAATCAATCCAGATTACTTTGTTGACAACATGAAAAGAAACCCATACCCTCAGAATACATGGCCTTCTTGTGTAACTGAAATGCTCTAACAGCAAGCTCGAGTGGAGAGGGCTGTATGTCACATGAAATTTGGCTTTGATTGGTCAAGTGGTTTCTGAGAAAGTAAATTTTTAAATTCAATATGTAAATGACCTTTGGTCAAGGTCAAGAAACGACCTTTACTAAGTATCTTGATTACTCACATAACTTCATTAACTTAAATACCGTAGTTTTCTGTATCTACCTACTTTCAGGTAACAGGCTATAAATCTTCATGAAAATACGATGGTTTCACGTTTTTTGTTGTTGATTTTTCATTAAAATGCTAGTGTGACAAATTCGACCTTAAAATTTGGCCGTAAAATAGGCCAAGGTCATGATTTATCCAAACTATGATGGGCCAGAGTCCCCGATGCTACATACAAAGTTACGTTGAAATCGAACCACTGCTTCCAGTGAAGAAGATTTTTAATGTAACATATATGGGCATGGCGGACATCTTGGTCATGTGACCTGGACAATTTATACAAACCTTGGTTACCCCTTCCTAAGAATACTCTACATAAGGTTTGGCGTGACGACGATGGAGCATGCCTATCCTATAACCTCATCTATGAGCCTTCGGCTCAGGTGAGCTAAAACGTCGTCGGCAGACCTGGATAAAATCTATGTGATTACTAAATTTGCCGGAATCTTTGAAAATGCCAAAACAGATACCTTAAATAACTAAATGTAGATGAAACGGGATGATTCAATGAATCATGACGGTAAAACAACATTACAAAGATGGAAGAAAAAAAAAGAATAAAATATATAGAGGATATTTGCTTTTTTGAGGTGAATACCAAATATATTTCATCGAGTGAGTTGAAAACATCAGAATTTTCACGAGTGCGCAGCACGAGTGAAAATTTTAATGTTTTCAACTCACGAGATGAAATATATTTGGTATTCACCGAAAAAAAGCAAATTTTCTTTTTATTTTATACAATACACGGGCATTTTCCAATTCACAAGGCAGGCGGTGAAAATGCAAAAACCAAAAATTTTTGAAAACACAAATAATTTTGGTACCTCATTGTTCCTTACGTTCTAACTAAGAAAATGAATACCCACACTTTATGTTTTCGTTCATAAATAACAGAGTTATAGGCGTTTGAATTTTTGAAGTGAGACACATTTATTGACGTCAAGTAAATGGAAACGTCAGAAGTAATCCAAAATCTACAGTGAAGATATAGGCTGATATCAGTCACTAGTGACTTTTGATATCAGTGAGATTTGATATCAGTGAAATTTCATATCAATGAAAATACCAATTTTATCAAGTTTTGATATACATTGGTTTTCACTGTAAAGTATAAAATAAAACGCGCGACACAGGTGACATACTGTGTAATGCATACAGACGACTGACGATCAGTCATCCATCCATCATCCATAATGCAGATTATGTTTTCCTTTTGGTCCTTTGAGATCAGCGAGGATATTTTTGAGAAAGAAGGAAATTATTATCAATTTACTTACATTTTCTAACCAACATTTAATATATTTGACCCATTCTTTGTATCGACTACCCTGTTGAAAGGTGCAAAATTACAGTAATTCACTTTTGCTTCATAATGTCAAATTCAAAGGGTCACTGACGAAGACTTAGTAGCCGAGACCATGGGATGGCACATCTCCTTTCTCATTAATATGTTGATCTCACTTTTAATTTTTATTTGTAATGCAATATGAAGTATGAAATTGTTTCATCTATCGGATACAGACTGAAAAATTTGCGAAAAGCCGAAGTATAAATCAGTTACACTTTTATCTATGGTACATGTTGAATAGATGGCCGTATGCGCCAAGTGGGCACTTTTTCTGAATAAATAAAAACGCCAGCGAATTTAAGAAATAAACGATGACGTACGCCGGGTAGACCATAGTGACATGTTTGATTCGATTAGAATTTGAACGTGTGTTATTTTTCCTCAGACTTAACCAGGATATACTTGACATATTCCGATTTATACTTTTGTTAATTTTATAATGTCTAACACATATTTTGGATCATTCCTCGTAAACTTGCCAGCCAGTTTTACAATTGTGATAAAAAACCCTCAAAATATTTTTATGAAATCTGGTACATAATTTTGCGACTATAGTTTCCATCAATTTTGTGTAAAACTTGTCACTGACTGACTGATTTGTCACGTGATGAGCGAGAAAAACTAAAACTGTTACACTAAAATGCACATGGAGCTCGACATAATGAAGTTGATTCAAATTTCGTAGGGCCAATAGCTGTTACATACCATCATGAAGATGAAAAAGCCTGTCTAAATCACGTGGCGTATGACGGCAGGTGAACGAGAAAGAGTAGTCGGGAAGAATACGACGAAGCAACCGTTTGACTACAGATTGCCACCACTGCATGGTTCCTTGGTGTAAAATGACTAATTTATCTTATTCTACACATACTTTTCAATTTTAAGGTCGCGAGGCAACGTTTGCAATCAACCCAGACAATGTTGGGCAAGGGCTCTACGATTATCGACCGTCACCGTGACATTTTCGACTGACACACCTTATGTATGTAGCCTGCAACAGTCACAGTCAGAACCACAGAAATGGCTACTGGGTCAGAGGCAAGACAGTGTGGGATGATCGAGAGCATCTGAGATCCATCCAAACAGACCATATGTTGCACTTCGACAAGGCATTGCAGAGCACGTCTTGCATGGATGGACAAGAGGTCATCTTTGATGTCGATGCATGAATATTCATGAATATTCAAAACGTACACGTTTAGAGACATATTCTAAACACTTTACGAAAAAATCTGATCTCGTTTAGGACTTCGTCTTTGATTTAGACTACCCTTATGCAAATTCACGAAATTACAACACATTCGTCAGTCTTTCGTTGGTTTTCGTTGTAAATTTATAAGGGTAAATGATGAGGGCTCATTACCCGACAATGCGCAATATGACTAATACTACTCCCCTTTGAATGTTTTCACTCATTCGAAAGGACCTAATTTTATATTTGATTCTGTATTTTTCACAAACGAGTCAAGGTTTACCCTGAGACGACACGACGGTTGCGTACAGACGGCGATAATCTGGATACCATCCAGATTATCAACATGTTTTGTATAAGTACTCGTATTTCATACACATCACGTAAATATTAGCAAAGGAACACTACAGTGCAAGTACTTTGACAATGCCGTTTTAACTCACGTGACAAAGCTTTGTATCATATATTTACTACAAAATATGTTCTTTTTGCATATGCGATACAGACAAGAGTTACGTTCTCGTATCGCGACACAGTATCTCGAAAGCCGTATCAGTTCAAACTTGAATTGATAAAACCCATATCATTCCCTTGGGAGAAAAAAGCCATATCACTCGTATCACATATCCACGTGACCCATATCATCCTTAGGGAGAAAAAAAAACGCATCACCAAATGATTGGCTACTAAAATTCTATTCTGTTCTTTCCAATCGGAGCACTCGGTTCCTATTGTATTGAGTTCATAAGGTAGTGAACCGCCGACATGTTAGATTTGTTTGTTTGGATTGTGGTTTTATGTCCCAGGCAACAGTATTTTGTCATGTCGAGACGAATTTTCGATTTGTGCTAATTCACCCTATAGATTCACTGTACACCGTAGAATCAGTGAAAGACACTGTACCAGTTATTGAACGCATTTTTGGGGCAAAACATGCGAGACAGTGGTAAGTATTTTGCATGTTTTCGTGTTATCAGTTTTAGTTCTGTGTCATAGTTTTCAGTTGATCACTTTGGTACATGTTCTTGTGTCATCTTATGGTCACCAAACCGCAAAAGGTGTCCGTGGGGACATACGGGAGGCATGTATTTTGGATGAGAGTTGTAAAAAAGATAAAATTCGCTGCATTTTATCCTCTAGTTTTAAAATCTATCATTTTTGAGAAAATAAAATATGCACAGGAGAAAGAAATACCTCGGCACTTTCAATATAAGTAAGCGCATGCTGACCCGATTTGTCGATTTCAAAATTTCAAACCATAAAGGACTGTACGTTCGTATTTCAGTGATAGACACTATTGTCCCAGTCAATGAGAGGTACTGTACGAAGTACCAAATGTTAGAGTTACTGTACCCAGTGATAGGTACAGTCGTTCGAACTTTCGTTAATTAGTAAGTGAGCAATGCGTACCAGGCACTTGAAAAATGTGCTTATGTGTATTTTATCCATACCCTATGGTAATAAACGATATATTTGAAAATGGTTTTGTATAATAATCAATTTTCTTTTCTTTACTTATTTTGATTCCCTCTATATACCTATTAGATAAACATCATATTCCATGTATAACTGTCTTCACGCCAGGTATCGGGAGACAAGTCTGACAACATACGTGACTAAGAACAACCAATGCGGATGGAATGAATGAGCAATAAATATGATTATGCGCCTATCTTTGATTTGTTAGCATACGGTACACAGCTATTCTGGTATGAATATTATTAGGACAATGTCTTTTTTCGCGAGTGGTCATAATACATGTAGCTACTTTGGTACGAGCGTTATGCGGACAATGGATCTTTACATATATAACTATTTAGAACTTTTAACTAGAAGATCGCATATTTTGTGCATTGAAAATTAGTTGTATAAGTACCATTTTTCTTGCATGTGTATATGATTAAGTTTGCATGCCTGTCCAATATATATACTCACGGACTTTAATAATGCAACACTTGTATTATCGATTCTTTTTGGCGCCTGTAAAATCGATTTAAGCCCCCACCCTCCAGTAATTTTATATTTCTGATCGTTCCAAGACGATACTTCTGTTGTGGTTTCATATGTATTATATTTGGAGTCTACTTTTTGTGCTGTTTGAACCGTATGTACGTTTTCATATTTTGTTTAAGTTCGGGTAACTGAGTGGCCGCCTATTGGAAAATAGCTGCTCACTGGGATTACAATATGTTTTCTAAGTATAAGTAACTAATTGTCAATTTAGTTTTTCCCAAACTAAGTTTTTGGAGTGGGAATTTCTTTCTGACTGCACCTTTTCCTGATCATTGACTGCTTGAACCTTTTTAGGAGCAGATAACAAAATGCTTGGCTCCTTACGAAACACCTTTATCAGTTAAATAGTTAAATTGTCATTTACGAATATTTTTTGCTAATTGTTTTATGCAGTAAATGGGGTTGACAAAATGCACAGAAAAATGGAGAAGATGTAATATACACTTATCCTCATAAGAAACGCGAAAAAAATGAAACACATTGAAAGACCATTTTGATGGAGTTTTAAGTGATATGGCTAATGAGTTATTACAGTAAGAAACGATCGATAAACGATTTTGAGTTTTGTAACATGTTTGGGCCCACCGGGGTCCAACTGGTGTTTTTTCTTTTGCTCCAGAGTTAGTAAGTTATATGGCGCCCAGGGATCTCCATCGTCGGGCGGCTTACTCAATCTATTAGTCCTCGTTTTTGATTCATCTTGAAATTTATCATGATTTATTTGTTTGTCCAATTCACTTCGAGGACCGGTCAACTAACTTAATTTTATGAACCACTGCAGAAGCTGAGGGTGAGGTTAGGATCCTGTAAAACCGGTTTAAGCCCGCCAGTAATTTTATATTACTGATCGTTCCAAGGCGATACGTCTGTGGTGGTTCTTATTGTTTTATGTCTTGGCTTTTATTAATTTTGTGCTGTTGGCGCCTTATGTATGTTATCATATTTTTAGTTAAGTTTAGGTAACTGAGTGGTCACCTATTGGGAAAATAGCTTTTCATTCGGCTTACGAAAATGGTATAAGTGTTTTTTTCCCGCCTCGGTTTTAGGAGTCGAAATCTTTTTTTGATTGCGCCTTTTCCTGATCATTGCCTACTTGTACCTTTTCATTACGACGTTGCAATGACGTTTGTCTACGAGCTCGTGTATTACAAAATTGCGCCTAAAACATTCATGATTAATGCGATGTGAAAACAGATGGCATGAAAAGGTACACGTAGGCAACGATCAGGAAAAGGCGAAATTAGCAAAAGATTCCCACTTAAAAAACCAAGGCGGGAAAAAATTCAAACTAACAATAAGCAGGGTCTCTATAGAAGGGGTCAAGAAACTATATATTGATTTTTCCAATAATAAAAAACTCAGGTATGTCAAGTACCATATATACGGACAGTGTAAGAAGTTGTTAAAAAAACTTACTCAAAAGTGAATTTATCACGGTAAAAATCGTGAAAACCCAATTAAAGATATGAAATACATTCCAATAAGCAATGCATCATATCAGCTTCACATTCATACAATTTTCAACGAAATAAATCGCGCAATGTTCCAGAAAATTGTGAAAATGCATGAAAAAATGTGAAAATGGACACTGTGGTACATATTAAGTCAAAACAGATATAAATTCCTAACTATAGTACTATTATAAATGTACACTGGATAATTTAGCATGTTCTGATATAGAAAAAATGAAAGAATTAATAACAGGATTATGGTAAATTGACATTAATTATAAATTTTGAATGTATGTTTTTTAGGTGAGTAAATACGAAACTGACATACAAGAATTTTGAACATAGGACAAAGATTCTTGACCCCTTCTATAGAGACCCTGCAATAAGGTACTAACCAAACTAACAATGAAGTAGTGGCCAGAACCTAAACTAAAGAAGATTTGAAAAATACCGCTTGTCAACACTCCCAGTGGTCGCGTTTTATCTGTTGACGTCAGCCTATTGTTTTCAAAATCGTCATTATTGTTCACTACAGACACACTATGGTCTTTCATATCGCGATTCTTTAGATGTCAGTTAAGTGTGTCAATAGCTACCTTATGGCATTAAAAGATATCGGGTACGTCAATTTACTTGATAAAAAGCGACAATTTACGTCAAATTCACGTACAAGAAATAAGCGTCGAAGGAGGCATATTTTTCTGATTTGATTTTGTCTCCCCCATCACTTTCAAACACCGGTGTCAGTTAGTAAACTTTTAGGTACCATAACCCTTTAGCTAAGGAAAAGGGGGTTACAAAAAGTTTTAGCAGTAACGCGTCAAGCGTAAGTCTTAACGTCATTATTTTCAAATTGTGTGATAGAGGATCAACGAGTCTATCGAAAGGCCTTTATATTGCTAAAATAAATTTCGATGTTATAGAAAGAAAAAAAAATGAACTATTTTTTTTTCGCGTTTCTTTTGCGAATAAGTGTACCTGTACTTATATGGTTTTTAACTGCTCCATTATTCTGAATTAAGGCATATTTCTTCGCTTAGAAGGCAATTTTACTCGCTAGCAGTTTCTATAACTTCGTACAGCCAATTGATATAACTGGGTACAAAAAAATAAATCGACCTCTCTTTCAGTGGGACAGTAGTTCCTTTCACTGAAATTCGAACGTACAGTCCTTTATGGTTAGAAATTTCGAAATCGACGAATCGGTTCAGCATGCGCTTTCTTATATTGAAAGTTCCGAAGTATTTCTTTCTTCTGTGCGTATTTTATTTTCTCAAAACTGTTGGATTTTAAAAATAGAGGAGAAAATGCAGCGACTTTAAACTTTTTTACAACTCTCGTCCAAAACAAATGCCTCCCGCATGCCTTCACGAACACCTTATGCGGTTTGTCGACCATAAGATGACGCAAGAACATGTACCAAAGTGATCAACTGAAAACTATGGTACAGAAATAAAATTGATTACACGAAAACAGGCAAAATACTTAACACTTTCTCACAATTTTTGTCCCAAAAATGCGTTCAATAACTGGTACAGTGTCTTTCACTGATTCTACGGTGTACAGTGAATCTATAGGGTGTAATTAATGCCGAAATAATATGCGCTCTACTGCACGCTTTGGCAGTATGTCAAAATGAATAAAATAAAATAAAATAAAATAAAATAAATAAATAAATAAATAAATAAATAAATAAATAAATAAATATAACAAAGAAAGGAAAGAAAGGAAAAAACTTGGTCATAAATTAAAATATATGATAAAAAGATAACAAAGAAAGAAAAAAAAGGGAAAAAAACTTGGTCATGAATTAAAATATATGATATATTACGGTATGACAATTTTCATATCGTACCCACGTATCAACCCTCGAATCTCGTATCTCGGGTTGATACGAGGTACGATATGAAAATTGTCATATAATAATCTCTATGTAAACACTAGAAAAGGGGCACTTATTTGTTTTACACATTTTTCCAGTGTCATGTGAAGCACGTGGTCGTATATTGTTTACCATCATAGTGTAACATTATTGCAAACATACTAATTTAAGCAGTCTGATCAACAAATGTATATCTGTGTCAGAGGTAAATCAGCACGGTCAAAGTATTTGCACTATACAACTATGCATTTTAAGCTCACCTGAGCCGAAGGCTCAAAGGGGAGCTTATAGGATAGGTAGGCATCCGGCGTCCGTCTGTCGTCCGTCGTCGTCGTCGGTGTCGGCGTCTTCCACCATTTTCAAAGATCTTCTCCTCTGAAACCGCTTGGCCAATCAAAGCCAAATTTTATGTATACATAAATAATCCAGGTCACATGACCAAGATGGCTGCCATGCCCATATATGGTAAAAACCTTTAAAAATCTTCTTCTCCAGAACCCAAAGGCCTAGGATCTTGAAACTTGGCATGTAGCATAAGGGACTCAGGGTCCACAATGTGTATATAAATCATGACCCGGTGATGACCTTGACCTATTTTACGGCAAGGTCAACATAGGTTGCCAATGCATTTGAATGGGGAAAACTTTTAAAATGTCATTTAAAGTGAAAGTCTTTCAGGAAATGGGCAGTAGGACTGAATATTAATGATTCTAAAAAATGGACCCCAGGGGCTCATATGCCCCCACCCCGGGGCAAAATACATGTATATCTCCATAATATTCAAACATCTTCTCCTCTGAAACCTCTTGGCCAATCAAAGCCAAATTTTATGTGAAGCATCTATAGGATGGGGTAATCAATGTGTATATAAATAATCCAGGTCACATGACCAAGATGGCCGCCATGCCCATATATGATAAAAACACTTCAAAAATCTTCTACTCCGGAACCGGTTGACCGATTTCAACGAAACTTGGTATGAAGTATTGATGACTCAAGTACTACAATGTGTATATAAATCATGACCCTGTGATGACCTTGACCTATTTTACGGCAAGGTCAACATAGGTCGCCAATGCATTTAAATGGGGAAAACTTTTGAAATGTCATTTAAAGTGAAAGTCTTGCAGGAAATGCACAGTAGGACTGAATATTAATGATTCTGAAAAAAAAATGGTCTCCAGGAGCTCATATTCCCCCACCCTGTAGCAGTATACATGTTTATTTCCATAATATTCAAACATCTTCTCCTCTGAAACCACTTGGCCAATCAAAGCCAAATTTTATGTGAAGCATCTATAGGATGGGGTAACCAATGTGTATATAAATAATCCAGGTCACATGACCAAGATAGCCGCCATGCCCATATATGGTAAAAACCCTTCAAAAATCTTCTACTCCGGAACCAGTGGACTGATTTCAAAGAAACTTGGCATGAAGCATTGATGGCTAAAGTACTACAATGTGTATATAAAGCATGACCCTGTGGTGACCTTGACCT
The DNA here is from genome assembly GCA_964017185.1 of Rugalucina vietnamica. Lineage (NCBI taxonomy): Eukaryota > Metazoa > Mollusca > Bivalvia > Lucinida > Lucinidae > Rugalucina > Rugalucina vietnamica. The sequence goes on along the minus strand of OZ024874.1, from coordinate 33,173,521 downwards.
ATTTTATGACAAGGTCAACATAGGTTGCCAATGCATTTGAATGGGGAAAACTGTTAATTTAAAGGGAATAAATAAAATAGAAATTGGCAAATGGACAGAATATTGATTATTCTGAAAACAAATGGCCCAAGGGCTTCATCTGCCCCTGCACTGGAGCTAAATACCATAATATTCAAACATGTTTATTGGCATATGTAGCAGATCTCAGGTGAGCGTTTACAGGACCATTGGTCCTCTGGTCAAGTTTGTATGAAATGAATGGCCTAATTAGAATCAATAACCCTTTCATTGACCTCTACCAAAAGGCATATTTATCTACTTTTGCATCTACCTGTGAGAAAGTAACATTTCTCATTGGGGTTCTTATCTGTTATCTGCTTAGAGACATTAGGGTGTTAAGCAAACCAAAATGTGTCTATGCATATAATCCGTCGTTCTATCAGCTGACCAAACGAGCAAGGAGCTTGTCAGAGAGAGAGAGAGAGAGAGAGAGAGAGAGAGAGAGAGAGAGAGAGAGCGAGAGAGAGAGTACTTACGCGCATCTTAGATCACATTGGTTACCGTAAGTACGGTGCTTGTACGGTTCGATACGGTACTAGTGCGATTCCCGGCAGTAGCCGTCGTGGCCAATCGTGGAACTCCGTAGCGTGAATGATTTGTAGGACAACCGTGCACAATTCGTGGTGAATCGTGAGAGTTCGTGGTGTCAAAGATTCCACGGTTTCGCTACGGAGCTCCACGATTGGTACGAGCTCTCACGAATAGCCGCGAATATAGCTACGGTGTCAGTACGAATAAGCATGATTCAGCTACGGTTGCGCTACGAATTAGGCCACGCCCAATAACCACCACGATTCGCTACGATACGCCACGAATGTTTTAAACAGTTTAAAACTTCCGTAGCGCTACCATGGAGTTGCCCAAATCATCACGATTCATCAAGATTCACCACGATTCACCACGGTTCTACTACGAATCACCACGGTACACCACGGTACACGACGATTTTACAAATCATGGCGAATCGTAGCGGCACCGTAGCCAAAAATCGCGAATGTGTAAACAGGCCTTAACAAATGTTTAAAAAGTGTAAGACCGTAATCCGTAGACAAGTCGTAGTGGCATTGCATGGGCGCCGTACGGAGACCCTGCGATGATCGTGCGGTCAACGCACGATTTTTGTATGATCATTTGGGGACAAAAAATCCTACGGCGGTCGTAGGGAGACCGCAAGGGCTCATTCAGAAGTCCAAGGGACTCCGTACGGACATCGCCAGGGTTCCGTACGATCTACACTTAAAATCTGTGGAGACCCGACGATTACCGTGATCTCCGTGCGGCTTTGTCTCAGAATGTCGACGAAAGCCAGAGCAAGAAATCGAACGATGCCCGTATGTATTGTACATGTAACCACACACGCCATAGCATGATCCCCTACGATGTCTGAAAAATTGTAGGGAAAATCGCAGACCAAAAAATCGTACAACGATCGGGGCAAAAGTAACCTAGGCATTAATTATCAGCGATATCTGTGTGATTTGCAAAGTTTATCCAAAGAAATGTGCAAGTCGTCATTTGAGCTTCGCAGACATCTACTTCCAAACCGTTTAATATAATAAGACAAAGAGTATTTACCCATTTTATCTCGGTTCAAAGGGCTGTTTGAATTAATAAGCTTGTAAATAAAGCTGTGCATGAGATAACTTACGTCCCGGTCTCTTTCCATATCCTTTTGTAGCCACAACCAGGCCCAGTAGGATCAATGCCAGAGTGATCTTCATCTTCTTTGTCTTGGGTGGAAAAACGATAGACTTTCTCAGTACATTATATATTTTGGTACTTTTTTTTATCATTCAGCAGCATTTACTCCAAGACCGATAACTAATGTATAGTCTGGTTTTCCTAGAGGCACGTGCATATAACAGCTTGTAAATTAAATCCCAAATCGCATTCGTAAAATTTACATGCGTGCAAATTTACATGCGTGCAAATTTACATGCGTGCAAGTTTACTCTGGTGTGCGAGGTTACTCCGATGAGCATATTTATACTTTAACAACTAAAAATAATCACTTTCACGTGGGTTTTATCACCAGGGATATGTTTTTTTTTAAGAAAAATAAAAATCATTTCTGGAATACATCCTGTTCAGAAACGTAGGATGAAAGGACTATGTAATGTTCAGGCTTAAATTTGGCTTAAAATAAGCCATACTTAATTAATAAATAATGATTACACGTACCGACGTTGAATTTACTGTAGTGCTTTGTCAGCTGTTTTGTATCTTTCTTCACGGTCCATATATACCACATCAAAGCCCAAATATCCCCATATGTTGTCTTTGACCCACGGAAATAACAACCATTTGAAAGGTATACAATGATCAATGCTAACCCTAAAGCTTCTTAATAGCTAATGTATTATAAATGTTATTTAAGGGTTCGGTGCCTTTACTGTTAGGTTAACATTTTCGATATTATCGTGATAGTCAAGTGCCACTTTTATTTTACTTTACCAGTCGCCAGGCTAAGCAATTCTACTTAGCTTAGCAATTCTGCTTTTTAGACGTCGCTGTCTAGTGGGGTCTAGAAGGACGGTCAATCAATCTATCAATCAATCTATCTGCTTGAAATGCAGTTGAAGTCACATATTTTACACCGGGGGCTGGGTTGGGTGGAGTCTGACCTACATATGTACCTTGTATACAGGGCCATTTATCTTGGACGCCAAAATCATCATTCATTGCGTTGCATCAGTCGTAGTATTCTAACATGTCTAAAGCATTGTTGTTGGGATATGTGACCCATATGTTTACTATAAGTATAACCAGAGGACCAATAGTCCTGTAAACGCTCACCTGAGATCTGAGAAAAATATACCAATAAATTTAATTGACTACAGTGGTCATAAACATGTATATGGCCCCAGGGCAGGGTCAGAATAACCCCTTTGGTCAATTTCTTTTTCAAATCATAAATATTCTGTCCATTTGCCCATTTCCCGAAGTTTTTCCCTTCAATGACACTTTAACAGCTTTGTGCATTATGTGAGCGAAGTTGATCTTGACTTTAAATTTGTTAAGGTCATCACAGGGTCATGATTTATATATACATTGTAGTACAATAGCCCTCAATGCTTCATGCCAAGTTTCGTTGAAATTTATCCACCGGTTCTGGAAAAGATTTTTGTAGGGTTTTCACCAGTCAACCGGAACTTTTGTCGTATTTCAATATAGGCACATAAGCGAGCAATCGATTTCACTAGCGCTCAGGTAAATTTACGGAGACTCTCCGATAATATCCGATATTGGCCGGCGATATTCGATTATCATTCGGCTAATCTGTCCAGGTAATGTCAGTGTTGCCTGGGGACAGTTGTTTTAGGGATTAAAGATTTCATCGCTTTACTTTAGCAGCTTTCTCTGCAGCTTTCTCTGTGTGAAAACTTGATTTTAAAACACTAAATGCATGACGCAGGGACCGGGGGTATTCATCTGCTACCCCCATGTCACTTCGGATGATATTATATAGGATATAACAGAGAACCAACGTAAACAAAATCATTCGTCTTGCAGACGCGGACACGCCTTTGCATTTTCAAGATAATTTAAGAAGCTGTATATTTTAATAGACTTCATTAGTTGTTTGTAACCTTATATGGAGTATAAACGTGTTGTTCCCCTTTAGAAAATATTTGCGCAGTAGTTATCATATTGTTAAAATAAATTTAGAAGGCTATCAGGATCCGAATGTGAAAGACACATTACGAAAACATGCCCATGCAATATACAGAGATTTTTAAAGTTGTAAAAAATGAAAAAAAATCAGTAGAAAAATCTCAATATTTTTCTTATTTTTGCTCAAAACATAGATTGTGGGTACACGTTAGAACCGCCTCGGCGAAGGAGCAAAAATAAGAAAAATAGGTATACCCCTGCAAACCCCAGTTTTGCTATATAAAAGTGGGGTATAAGGGGGTAAATATTACACGGACATGTTTTCCTGATGATACGTTTTTCTTTATATAGAAATTAAATGTAATTCGCGCCAAATAAATGAATTTAGAATATTTATACATTTTCGCTGGGTAAAAAAAAACTTTGATATTCACAGTTTATATATCATGAAAGATATAACCGGGCGGTGATGACCTGCACAGCGCTGAAACACCATTTTCCACCGGTTATTCTTCTTATCCAAGTATGCAGTTCAACCTTGATACAGTTTTAATGATAAACAATCTGGTCTTTGTCTGACATGGTCAGAAATGCCGACCAGAAAGTAGGTTTTCACGCTTTGCTGATTATAAGGTAGTTAAAACGATCATCATGGATGACTAGATCAGGGGTCAACACCTGACATCCAGCGTATTTAGGCTGTCGCCGCAAGGTATTAAAGGCACGCTTCTTATAAAAACATTCTCACATGATAATTTGGCAGCGTCATAGGAAAGCTGTTTTGACAGACAAAACTGATTCTGCATATTAGGCAGGCTACTCTCAGCCAAGTCTGCATATAGAGATCTAGATTCTTAAAACGAAATTTCATGTTTAATTAAACTACATTTTTGTTTTGTTAATTTAAAAGCACCATGCGGTGTAAACCTAACATGCCTCAATAAATACAAACGGTTTATTTTCTATGGCAGGTCAAGAAACAATCGCATGTACAAGAATAAAATACCAAATGGGCCTTCGCATGAGAAAACAAGTTTGGTTTCCGACCAGGTCAGACACAAACCGGCCTGTACAGTCACAGAAGCAGGCTAGAAGTTTAAAATTTCGTATTTAAGCGAAAACAAAGACGCGGAAACTTGCCATTTTCATTGAGAATTATCTCAAATTATTTCTTTGTCGTCAAGGATTTCATATATCGCATATAAGAAAGAAAGAAAGAAAGAAAGAAAGAAAGAAAGAAAGAAAGAAATGAATGAATGAATGAATGAATGAATGAATGAATGAATGAATGAATGCGCATTTCACGAATCCGTAATAACATATATTTAGGTTGATAAATGTAGGAGTCTTCTCTACTACGATACATGTATAATGATTAAATGTTTTTGTTTCGTGTCAAAATGCTTTGAGAAAGATATTAAAAAATAGATTTTAAGTATCTTTGAATTCTTCACCTTGATTAAATAAAGCATGCATAATGTGTTATGGCACAGTGTCATCACCATGCACCGCTTTCGGTAAATGAGTAATTATACTCGTTCGCTTTGCTCAATTATATCTCGAGTATGTGCGAAATACGTAAGTTAAATGGATTACATGTAATTTGATTTCATTAATTGTTGTCGGAATTCAACTGTTCATGCGATGATCGCTTTAAACGTTTATGTTTGATGTTTTTGTTCTTTAATTAAAGGTTATAAAAGATGCTATTTTGTTGGGATTGACTTTGAATGACAGATATCGAGCACTCGTCCTGTTGCGGATTACAGCATCTAAAGAAAAATACAAATACCTCATGAAATAATTATAAAAAAGATTCTCATAAAAATAAAATGATAAATTAAATGAGTAGAACGTGATTGCGAATTTAACACAGTGTCATTACTTACAAAGTAACTAATTGACATTATGCAATCATGAGCGAGTTGACATCTGTGTTTTCAATTCGGCATCTACTGCCGAAAAAGGAGAAAAAAAATATGGTAAAGTTTAATGTTTTATTTCCGCAAAACATCACTCTCTAACTTAAGCCTATTAATTTATCCATATAAAATTCTTTATTACACTATCAGTCATCAAATACATTTCATTTTCATATTAGAGCAATAATCTTCGCCCACGGCATTAATACCTGGAAATTTAGTCGGGTCTTATCGGTGCATTTTACGGATACTCACGGAAATTCCAGATAGAAAATAATATTTATTATTTTTTTGGTCAATGCTCAAACAGACCAAATTATCGTTGAGCTCCAAAAATAAAAAATACACCAGATTAAAGTATAATATTTCTACTACATTGGACCGTTTGTGACGCCTAACATTTATGTAAAATTATTGCTTAAAATTGTTGCTGAAGTCATGTACCTAGGCGTATTTAACCGCGTTTTACGGAAATTTTGCTATATATTTAATTAAATTTCGTACAACAAGACGGCCGTCCCCAAACAGACCATTTTATAATAGCGCTACGTCAAAAATTTAAAAACTGTGGTAAAGATAAAGAATTATACTTTCTAACGCCGTTCGTGATATAAAAATATCATAAGAAATAAGAAAGTTACCAAGTGTTAAATATTTTTTCCCTATATGTTTTATACAATTTATTGGCCAATACCTGTAGAAGTGCTAGTACGAGTAAAGTACCCCATGACTTTAGCCATCGATAAGTTCTGCCATGTTTCTTTGAAATCAGTCCATTGATTCCGGAGGATTAGTATTCAGTCCCACTGCCCATTTCTTGCAAGATTTTCAATTTAAATGACTTTTTAACATTCAAATGTATAAGCGACCTATGTTGACCTTGCCGTAAAATACGTCAAGGTCATCACAGGGTCATGATTTATATATACATTGTAATACTTTAGCCATCAATGCTTCATGCCAAGTTTCGTTGAAATCGGTCCACCGGTTCCGGAGAAGAAGATTTTTGAATGTTTTTTTACCATAAATGTGCATGGGGACCATCTTGGTAATGTGATCTAGATTATTGATATACATATTGGTTCCCTCTTCCTATAGATGCTCCACATAAAACTTTGCTTTAATTGACCATGCGGTTTCAGAGGAGAAGATCTTTGAAATTGTGAACGGACGGACCGACGACGGACGGGTATACTATTAGCTCTCCTTTTGAGCCTTTACGGCTAAAGTGAGCTAATAACTAAAATTAACACAGATCTGCCAACACACACTGTGGAGAAAAATATATGAAATTTATTTTGGGATGACCTTTGACGCTTGAACGACATGAAGTGTACACATACAGGGTGTTAAGAAAGTTCGTTCCGCGCAAAAATTGTTTTCCTCATATTTCAAAACTAAAAAATGACATAACCAGGCTTTAATTTGGATGTATGTGGAAAGACAAAAGCAACTATGTGTTAAATCAGATACCTGGTCATGAAAAAAGTGGCCCTCAAACACTTGCACCCATTTTCTAACCCTTCAACCTTTACACAGAAATGGGTGTATACTAGTAAATATCTTTGCTATGCCAAGACAGATGTGTAAAACTCTTCTATAATTCAATGAATAAAGTCTACATGTACCGCTTATTCGCCATTCATAATAATAATTATTATGTGATAGCTTCAATTATAAACCTGTAAAGAAAAATCAAATGTCAAAATTTTCATAATTTCTTCAGAAAATCGAATTATTTCAAAATTTGTGAAAAACAGTGTGCTTAGAAAATATACATCTGTGAAGCAACTCGACGTAAGACAGCATTTCAACTGTTATATTGTATCTGAAAATGGAACAGATTCAAGGAAAATGTATCATGTCATTAGTTTTTGCCTACAAAATGCTTTCGAATCATGTGGTAAAGTGCGGAACGAACTTTCTTAACACCCTTTAAATCTCATATTTGCATTACTCTCTCAAAGTAAACATGGATTGATTCATTGTTCCAGTTTGTATCAAATCAAATTACAATTCCTCTATCATAAGTTCACCATACGCTATACTTTATGCTTTTCACCAATGGATATGTTTCAGCAGTCACCAGAAGAGAGTACGGAACGTAGTACAATTCATACATAGCAGCATTGATTTCCCCCTGAAACGAACACACAAGTAGAAATCCAAGAAAGACTACAATATTTATATGTAGATCTTTGTTTCTGTATTGTCGTTGGAAAAATAAACAGTTAACAATGACAATTTTCCACAAACAGAACGCTAAAGTGTAATTAAGATGTTTCCACCATCTACGACTTGATCGGCGTTTTTTTTTTCTTTCTTTTTTTTTTTTTTTTTTTTTTTTTTTTTTTTGTTGTTGTTGTTGTTGTTGGTTACTCATGCGTAGAATAGATACAGACATATACAAACAAGGAATGCAACAGTCATTATAACATCAGGGTGTAGACAAAGCCTAGCGATATCCTTGAAGGTATATTGAATACTTCTCTCACTATCAAATGTCGCCAAAAGCTCATGATGTTCTCGAAACTTTATCTCTTCTTTATCACAGTGGAACCGTCCTTGTAATATTTCTGTAGAATATGAAAATGAGTGTCGTATCTCTCCCTAGCGCAGCTGCATCGACGAATAGGCCGACACTTTTTTTAAGTTATCAATTTATTTTGTACATCGCGATTTTATGGGTACAGTTTTACAGCAATGCAATTGGCATCACAACCATGAGACCACCTGATATTTAGTATACATGTACATGTTTGGTATAAATGCAAATGTTGGTTCAGAATATCTTCAAGTAACGTAAATCTGTCGTCTACAGTATATGCTTTTCCCCTGGCGGGGTCAGGATCATATTTTGTGTATACATTTTAGTACTCTTGTTCCTGATACCACATGCTTAGTTTCAGCACCATGGGACTTTTGTTTCTAGAGAAAATTGACATAGGCTTTTACCATATATGGTCATCTTTGACAGGTGACCTGGTTTATTGATATACATACTTTCGTCCCCAATTCCTGTACATGATTCATATATAATTATGCTTTGATTGGCAGAACGGTTTAGCAAAGTTGATATCTGAATATGATTGACCATGATAGCCACAGACTGGACAGGGGGCACAAGGACTCATATGCACAGTAAGTTAAGTGATTACGTCAACACTGTACTCTTCATCGGATATTAGTCGTGTGTAACCAACGATTACACATATTCGTTTGTACCATGTTATTGGAAACTTTAAAATTTGACTTTTTATCTCGGAAACACTGTGTCACCTAATATGGTTTAGCTACGGTCACCTGAACAAGGTAAGTTTTAAGTATTTTCGTACGTATTTGTGTTTTATTTGTTTTGTTCAAGCGTCTTAAAGCTTGTAACCTACAGACCGAGCTTTTTGTCGTAAAAGGCCCCATATTTACATGTATATTTATAGAAAACAATGAAATAAATAATTGATTTATCTGACTGCTGTACAGAAGATTCAATAAGGTTCCTCTGAAAGAATGTGCTAAATTGATTGTAAAAGACATCAATGACAAATCTAAAGCTGTACTCTTGTACTTCAAAATGTACGCCTTGCAGCAATGTACAACATTTGCAGTAATGTACCTGTTATTGCAGTCAATGTAACTGTTATTACAGTTACAAAATAACAGTTAATATAACTACTTGAGCCATTTCTACTGTACTCTGTCGTTACTTTAAGCCCTTCACGTACGAGTTTCGTGTTGACCATCATCATGACTTCATAGATTCTCACTTTATGTTAAACCAGAATATGTTTGGAAGGTATTTACTATCTCTTTCTTGGAATTAAGGGGCTAATGGATATGAATATCATACTGCCACAACCAAGTAATTTATCAGTGAAGCACAAATTCTTAAACGAGATACATGTATATGTAAATATTATATTTCTAACTAGATAAACCTAATGACCCGGTATATGCCGATGCAGATATACCCTACTATATCTAGATTACATTGACATATGAGCCTGTGCGTGAGAAAACCAACAATTTGGGGTTCCGACCAGGTCTGACACAAACCGGGCTGTACAGTCACAGAACATTGTTAGAGGCTGGAAATTTTGTATTTAAGTAGAAGAGGGATTGTACTATCCATGTAGCGAAAACAAAGGTGCTGATCAGCTTCGCGCTTACCGCGAAGCTGATCTGCGGCTTTGTTTTCGCCTATGCAAATTGTTGTTTTTCTCATGCACGGGCTCATATATATATGATATCAATCTAATGTAAAATTTGACTGTGATTGACCAAGTGGTTTCAGAGAAGGAGATCTTTGAATATTTTTGTAACATACATGTATATTGCCCCGGGGTTGGGGCAGACAAACCCCTGAAGTCCAAATGTTTTCAGAATCAAAAATATTCAGTCCATTTGCCCATTTCCTGGGTATCACAGGGAGAAAAATATTTTTGAAGCCTTAGGGTTTTTACCATATATGGGCATGGCGGCCATCTTGGTCATGTGACCTGGATTATTTATATATATATTGGTTCCCCCTTCCTGTAGATGCTTCATGTAAAAGGCCTATTAGGCCAAAGGGTTTCAGAGAAGATCTTTGAAATTGTGATTGTGGACGAGGACGGACGACGACGACAACGGACGGACGTCGGATCATGGCCATTGTACATGTATAAGCTCACCTTGCTTAGGTGAGCTAAAAAGGGCACAGTTGAAACTACAGCAGTTCGTCTATTTAATCGAAGTTTTTCCCATTATGTAAGATATCCTAACCATATCAAACATTGATTAAAAGGGGTACAAATGGATTAAGCTAAAACCATACATCTTTGGATAAAAAAAAGATCAGGAAAAGGCGCAATCAGAAAAAGATTCCCACTCCAAAAACCGAGGTGGGAAAAAACCAAACTAGCAATCAGATATTTATACCATGAAAACATATCGTAAGCCGAATTAGCAGCTATTTTCCCAATAGGTGGCCACTCAGTTACCTAAACTTAACTAAAAATATGAAAACATACATAAGGCGCCAACAGCACAAAAATTTTAAACACCAAGACATAAAACAAAAAGAACCACCACGGAAGTATCGCCTTGGAACGATCAGTAACACAAAGTAACTGGCGGGCTTTAACCGGTTTTTACATGGCCATAACCTCACCCTCAGCTTCTGCAGTGGTTCATAACATTTAGTTAGTTTTTCGGTCCTCGTGGTGAATCTCTAACTAGTCAATGAATCATCAAGAACAAACAAATCACGATAAACATCCTGACTCACAGATTGAGTAAGCTGCCCGACGATGGAGATCCCTGGGCGCCGAATAACTTACTAACTCCGGATCATAAGAAAAACACCAGTTGGACCCCGGTGGAAACATACTTTTCGAACAAAGCGATAATATATTCACCTTTATTACAAAGAATTTTATCACGTTTTTACCGACGCATTTAAGAACTTAAATATAATTCAAAGACAATTTACTGACTAAGATTTGAAAGACAATTTTAATATAAGGCAATTCACATTTGAAAGGCAGTTTTAAGACAATTGACCGACATATTAAAATTTCAAAGACAACTTCAGACAATTCACCAAAAACTGTAATATTTAAAACACATTATGGTCGATTTCAAGACAATTCACTGACGGATCTAAGAATTTAAAACAATATAAAAATATACATACTGACATACATATTTATTTATATACAGGTCAGCCATGGTATCCCTTACATGACCGTTTCAGAGTGCAGAACAGGTTACAAAATCAAGTTTCTCAGAGCAAACGGTGCCGGTAAAAACCGTGTGAAATCAGACTGTAGTCGAATAAAACATGCCTTTTATGATCATTTACTTGAATTACAGTCAAATAACGCACTGTTCGTCACGATTAACTTTTGATTCTTTCGGTAACATTTTAAATAATTTAGCGACACATTAATGTTTGACCAGATTGTCTCAATCATTTCATATTAATAAAATTTGTAAATAAGAATCGATCTCGTGAAAGTAGTTATACACGTACTTAATAAGTCATGATTACCATCAATGATTATCCGTTACGGCAATATAACTTTGAACAAAAGTGTCGGTGAATTGTCTTCAGAAGTGTCGGTGAACTGTCTCAAAATCTGTCGGTGAATTTGTCTCAAAAACGTGTCGGTGAGTTGTCTTGTCGATAAATAATTATTGTCTTGATTCCTGCGATGTTGTCTTACCTCCTACTAGAATCTGGAATGCCTCTTTTATGTTCGTGGCTTCTAACGCTGACACCTCTATATGGAGGAGACCATTAGCTTCTGAAAGACCACTATGCGTGTTCGTATTATGGAAATGCCTTCAACGGCTTTTGAGATTCAATATTGGTAAATGTTGTACTTTACATTATGGACATAACAATGCAAATCACACATATATAATATACATAGATGAAAATGGTGTACAGAAGGAATTAGTAAACAGTAACTCAGTGAAAGACCTTGGTATTACCTTTGACACGGACATGAAGTTTAGGAAACATATTAGTGGCTGTATAAATAAAGCAAATCGGATATCAGGCCTTCTTAGACGTTCCTTTCTACAATCATATTAACTGTTTAAAACTCTCATCAGACCTGTTATGGAGTACGGTAGCAGTATATGGAGCCCCAGATTTAAGACGGGTATAGAGGCTATTGAAAGAGTACAGAAAAGAGCAACTAAGTTGGTGCATATTTTCAGGAATATGAGTAATAGTGATAGACTAAGAGTCTTGAAAATTCCCTCATTAACATATAGAAGATTCCGTTGTGACATGATCTAAGTGTACAAGCTTTTACACAATCTTGAAGATATTTCATTCACACGGTTTTTTCTAATTAAATGAAAATCCTACAAGAGGTCATGCCTACAAGTTAAAGAAAAAGATCTTGCAAGAATTTCTTCTCAGTGACAGTAATTTCTTCATGGGATGGATTGCCTGACCAAGTTATTACTGCACCGACCTTAAACACCTTTAAGAACCGGCTAGACAAATTCATCAGAGACAAGAAGTACACAGTATTTCCGGAAAATCTCTGGGTACTCAACCGAGAGGGTGATATATAATTATATATATTTATCTTATACTTTACAGTGAAAACCAATGTATATTAAAACTTGATAAAATTGGTATTTTAATTGATTTGACATTTCACTGATATCAAATCTCACTGATATCAAAAGTCACTAGTAACTAATATCAGCCTTTATCTTCACTGTACATTTTGGATTACATCTGACGTTTCCATTTACTTGACGCCATTAAATGCGTCTCACTTCAGAAATTCAAACGCCTGTAACTCCGTTATTTATGAACGGAAACAAAAGTGCGGGCATTCATTTCTTAGTTAGAACGTAAGGAACAATGTGGTACCAAAATTATTTGTGTTTTCAAAACTTTTTGGTTTTTGCATTTTCACCGCCTGCCTTGTGAACTGGAAAATGCCCGTGTATTGTATAAAATAAAAAGAATTTTTTTTTTTTTCGGTGAATACCAAATATATTTCATCTCGTGAGTTGAAAACATAACAATTCTGATGTTTTCAACTCACTCGATAAAATATATTTAGTATTCACCTCAAAAAAGCAAATATCCTCTATAAGTTGACTTGCGTCCCCAAGCAGATAAAGTAAGTAAAGTAATAGACATCATTATTATTATTATCATTATTTCCAATCATCCAGCAAATTAAATGTATCCCGTTTTTGTATATTCGCGAAGTAATATCCTCATTTGCACTGTATTTTCTTTAAATAGATGAACTCTACAGCAACATATGTTGTTTAAGTGCTGCTGCAATAATGTTCATAATTCTCAATTGAAGATAACACTCTGGTGCAACACTGGTAAAAATATCACTCCGCCGTACCCCTCGAAAAAGCATTTCATCCACACTTGTTTGATGTTGTATTGTGAGAACATTTCCTGCATTCTGTTTAAAATCTCGCATTTACTAAAAGTTCGAAAATACAGACATTATGTTTCAAGTTTTAGAGGCAGTTGTCAGAGGTAGGCATATAAAACAGCAAGATCCATTAGACTGTGTAGACTTTGTTATGAAGGAGTGGAGGACGAATTCCACTTCTTATTAGTGTGTAGAGCTTACAATGAACTCAGGAATGAACATTTACCGAGGAAATATATTATTCACCCTAAACATAATAAATTTAATATACCGATGGCATCTGAAAATGAATCTATCATAATGTCGTTAGCAAAAAACTTGTATCGTGCCTTCAAACTAAGACAGGACCTGTTATCTACAGAAAGTTGAACATAGTATTAAGCGGAAACTAAACAATGTTACACTATTGCTTGAATATACTTACTCGTTGATTGGCTTGTGCTTGTTTATATGGCACAATTTAGAGGTATAGCAACTGTACTATATTATTTAGATTATATACGTTGTATGATTATGATCATTGTATGTATACTTACATGTAGCAAAACAATTGAAGGATATGGATTTTAGTTCGATTTCATTGCAAAAGGTATCATTTTTTCTACCCAAATGGTTAACAGAAATGTAGCAGAACCATCACTGTGCAAACATTCCATCAGTTTTTCGCGTTGCCTGTGAGCGCTTCTCGCAGACTTGCAGAAACGATGGAACACCCCTGAAATTGAAGTTCCCACTGTTGCCGACCCTACCCAATTCTGTCATTACTCCCCTTTTACTGGTTCATTCAACTGCAAAACTATTTTGATAGTCAAAATGCCGGTACTTCTATGTCTAAAATGCATCTTGGAAAAATTTCAGAAATCTGTGATTTTTGGTTAAAAACATGATTTTTTACTAAAAAAAATTTTTTTTCTCTAAAAACGTTGCCCTTTAACCTACGACTTTGGAACAGAAAACTATGGAAGGGTCAAAATGACCGAAGTGGTTAACCGATCGCTCCATGCCTATTTCAAAATAGACAAGCACCCGCAAATATAGGGGTGCACCCGCATATTTAGAGGTTCACCCCTATTTTAAGATAGAGGTTAACCCCTTAAATGCAGGTACATGCCTATTATAGGGGTGCATGCCTATTTTAGGGGTTAACCTCTACTTTACGGGTGCACCTCTAAAAATACGGGTGCACCCCTAAAATAGGCATGCACCGCTATTTAGGGGTTAACCTCTATTTAGGGGTGCACCCGCATATTTGCAGGTTAAAGCCTAAATATAGGGGTTCACCCGCAATTTTAAAATAGGGTTTTTTTCGCTTAAAACGTTGCCCTTTAAGCTGCGAGTTTGGTACAGAAAACCGATTTGAGCTACGGGCATTAGTTAAGATTTGACAGCATTTCAAAAAAATGTTAAAGAACTGAACATTACCGTAATGGGAATTTGCATTATGTGATTAAAACATTTGGCAACACATTTTAAAAAACGCTGTTTTGAGCAAACCAAGGTGCGCATTCAAAAACGGATTTCAGTTTCATACTCACTGTGCAAAGGAAAACATTTTAAACGAAAAACTTTTTTTTGGTAAAAAATTGTGTATTTTACCAAAACCCACAGATTTATGAAATTTTCCAAAAGTGCTTTTTAGACATAAAAGTGTCGACATTCCGCTTATCAAAACAGTTTTGCATTTGAATGAACCAGTAAGCGGGGGTGAATGAGAGATTTGGATAGAGTAAGGAGCAGTGATAACTTTAATTTTAGGGGTGTTCCATCGTTTCTGCAAGTCTGCGAGAAGCGCTTCCAGGCAACGCGTAAAATTTATGGAATGTTTGCACAGTGATGGTACTGCTACAAATCTATTAATTATTTTGGTGCAAAAAATTATACCTTTTGCAATGAAATCGAAATAAAATCTATATCCCTCAATTGTTTTACTAAGTATACTTGAAATGGGCCGGTGGCCTACATCAATAATGTTATGTTATGTTATGTTATGTTATGTTATGTTATGTTATGTTATGTTATGTTATGTTATGTTATGTTATGTTATGTTATGTCTTACCATAATACGACATGTTAGTGCACACACCACCATGCCAAAACAGACTATATCTCCTCTACTAAAATCCGGACAATTCTAGAGTGCAAATCCACCCACAGGTTAGTTACAAATTAGAATACTGGAAAATTGAGATGGTCAACCCCCTTGGTAGTGGCACCTTTGGGTAGGGGTGTGGCTGGGCTATCAAGGCAGAGAAGACCTTTTGGTCGTGCCACAAAGTGAGGGAATTTGCATTGCGGCCTATGGGAATTTTTGACTGGTGTTGGACCTTCCATGTTAATTTAGTTGTCAATCGAATGGAAACAAATTACATGTATAGCGGTGCTCACCTGCAAACGTCTTCGCTTCAACAGTATTAACCTCTCTCTTAGAATCCATGTCAGTTTTGTTTCCCACTAAAAGTATGATAGGATCATAATAGGCATTCCGAATTTCTTCTAGCCATTTCCCAGTATGTTCGAAAGACACGTGATTTGTTATATCGTATACTAGAAACGCACCATCCACGCCCCTGAAATAACTGACAGAAAAATATGATAATTATTGTAAGGCATTATTGAATGATTCATGATCGTTACATTTTTATATACACCTCGCCAAAAGTTTAGCATATTCTAGTTATATAGTGCTAAAAGTTAAATGACCTGGAAATATTTCCAAAGCATACTACGATTTCAAAATTTATTGATTTAGAACGGAAGCAGGTCATAGCAAAGAATAAATGACAGTTTTGTCTCGGTCTTTCTAATTTTGAAATTTGTTAGATAGGTTTATAATGTATTATTTTAATGATAAGCCCTGTTTGTTAATGATGAATTCTGCACAATGTACGTCACGCCTGAAAAACATCAACCCATGCCAAGGAAGAGTATGTTGAAATAATTTGTTACAAACAAAAATTAAAGAGCTGACATAAGACACTGACGTTTCTGTAAAGAACAGAAATGTTAAGAATCTATAGCAAAAATTGTAGTTTTTAACATTTTGAAAACAAGTTTGGTATTTAAAGATGGCAAATGCCTACATCTCAAGTGACATGATATTAATGTCTATACCACATAATTATTCTATGTATTGCCTAATGATTTTAAAATATTTTTGATAGAAATACTGAAATTAAATACTTTTTGGACAAGATTTTAAAAAGTGTCGAAAATTACTCTTTCGAACAAGTAGCCTTTTCTTTTGTCATTCAGTATCTAAGCAGCTGCCCATTTTGAATTCATAAAAGTCCTGGTTGTTCCTTAACCATGACATAGAATAGGTATTTTTATCATTGGAATTAGTTCTGGCCAGATATTTTGCCTCCTTTAAGACAAAATAATTATGCTAAACTTTTGGCAAAGAGTATATTATAATTATTTCAAAAATATATATAGTCTAAACTACAAGTCAGATAAGTTTAACTGCTACTGTAACATATATTCAGTATCAACTACTGTCATGTGGTGCGGATGGGCCTCGTTAGCCTTTGACGGTAACTCATCTAGGAGTTTGCTAGTTCGCAACACAAAATCTAGATGGTCAGAGGGAACTCATTAGTTTCCTAGGAGTTTAAAGGTCTCTAAACAAAACCTAAGAAAGGGTAGATGGAGCTCTTCAGCTGTGTCCAGCAATTTATCTAGGAAAAGGTTATTCCAAAATAAAACCTGTGTGTCTGGATATGCCTAGTCCAGATATGCAAAGACTGTTCCGGAAGACGGAGAAGAAATCATCTTCTGATTCAGCGGTTTGGAAAGCGATACAACAACATGTTGTGGAACATGCAGAGCGTGACAAGGCACTAAAGAAGTTATGGTCATCCACTGCTTCCAAACCCAACTCCAGAAGTCTTGACCTGTGTCTTGCTTCTGGGTGCATTTTGGTGAGGACGAAAGAGTGAGGTTGACGTTGCACACCTCTTCCTCACTATAATCCAATTTCATAGCGCACGTCATCCTATTTCTCAACAACTTCTTAGCGTTCGAAATAGAAAGAAAATTACAAAGGCAATCCCTTTGAGGATTGGCACATGAAATGTGCTAACATTGATGGACAGTCCTGGGTCAGATAGACCATGCATATAACGGCCCTTGTGGGCAGAAAACTTGGGAGATATGGTATACAGATAGCTGCAGTGAGACTCGGTTCGCAGATGTTGGGGAGATCAAAGAAGTTGTTGCCGGTTATACCTTCCCTGGAGCGGACACAAAGGTGAAGAGAGGCGTGAAGCAGGAGTTGGCTCTGCCATTAAAACATAAATTGTTGGTAAGCTTTCGGGTTTGCCAAAAGGCATAGATAAACGCCTTAGTACATTGAGACTTCCTCTGTCAGGCAATAAACATGCAACTTTTGTCAGTGCTTATGCACCCACGATGACCAGTCCAGATGAGGTTAAGGACAAGTTCTACAATGACTTAGACGATGTAATATTTCTGTATCACAATGTACAGACAATCTTATCCTTCTTGGCGACTTCCCCATTTTCATTAATGTGTTCACTGCTCTTAAAGGATCTCAGTTTTAATTTTTATTTCATGCCAGAGTACATGTACAGACCAACAGACCTGGGAAGGATATATAGGCCCAGAAGGCATTGGATAGTGCAACAGCATTGGTTTCTTGCTTCTAAGGAAGTGTGCTTAACATGAAATTTTAATCTCTAACACAATCTTCCGTCTACCTAATCCTGGATGCATCCCCGTTCCAAACACTGGCATCTCATAGACTATGTCATAGTGCTGGGCAGATCATAGACTGGTTGTCAGCAAACTCAACCTAAGAATCCAGCCTGCGATGCGACCTGAAGGTAAGAAAGCTCCTAAGAAACTGGATGTCTCTAAGCTGAATCAAGACAGCATGAGACAAGCTTTCTTAACGGACATATGAAATCAACTGGATGCAATCAATCTCAGTTCAGATGACCCAAAAGAAAATTGGACAAATTTCCATAAAATGGTTCATTCTTCAGCTGCAACTACTCAAGGACATCCATCTCGCAAACATCAAGACTGGTTTGATGAGAATGATGACGAAATTCAGAGGTTTCTTGAAGAAAAGCGCCGATTGAACAAGGCACATCAAGATGGTACTAGCCCAGTATCCAAGAAAGCAGTCTACAGCAACACTTGTAAGACAGTCCAGACAAAGCTTAGGGACATGCAAGATTCCTGGCTGAGAGCAAAAACAGAAGAAACTCAGTATTTTGCGGACAGAAAGGACATGGAGAAATTTCATGGCCCAATGTGTTCTGGAGCCACCACATTGCTCAGTGCAGATGGAAGCACTCTTCTCACAGATAAAGATGCTATCTTGGAAAGGTGGACAGAACACTTCAATAGTGTGCTCAGTCGACCAACAGATAGAGTGCAATGTTCTGTTAGATGAATTTCCAACCGTCATGGAAAGAAGAAAAGCAGTTCAATAACTGTCATCAACTGGCAGAGAAACTGACATAAGTGTGTCACTGTATGTGGAGGAAAGAGGTTATCCCACAAGAGTTTAAAGGCTTAAGTAAGCCGCCCGGTGGCAAGAGATTTATACCTTTATTGAGACATGTAATACAGGTAGAGATGTACTACTGTGCAGCTCCTGTCATATTTGTTGTCTTATTGATAATCCCTAAGACACTACCTGTATGAATAAAGTGCAGTAAAATTAATCACAGGTACAGGCATAGGTGTTTAATGGTTATCTATTTTACAAGCGAGCATATATCAGTTATTCCACATGAATCAGTCACAGCCAATCAAATTGATTATTGGATTTTAGGAGCTGATAGAGATGTTGACCCTTTGGTGTCTGGACAATTACTGAGATAAGCTACCTTATTTTGACTTTTGTAGTCCACCTAGGCATTTAAAGGATGCATTAATCCACATAAACAAGCGGAAAGGAAATCCTCAATTCTGTGCAAACCACAGAGGCATCTCCCTCCTATCCATTGCTGGGAAGATACTGGCAAAAATTCTGTTGAATCGCCTGAATGTTCATCTTGATCAGACGGGACTTATCTCAGAAACTCAATTGGATTCAGAAAAGACAGATGAACAATAGACATGGTCTTCACAGCAAGACAGCTTCAGGAGAAATGTCAAGAACAGAATGTAGATCTATACATGACAATTGTCGACCTCGCCAAAGCTTTTGAAACAGTCAGACTCTGGAAAATCATGGCCACCCAGATTCATAGCAATGGTGCAACAATTTCATGATTACATACGGACACGTGTGCAAAATGATGGAGAGTTCTCTGAACCATTTGAGGTAGCGAATGGGGTCAAACAGGGCTGTGTTATGGCACCAGCACTGTTTAGCATGATGTTTTCTACCATGCTTATGGATGAGTTTCAGGGCAGTTACACTGGTTTTCCAATCAGGTACCGTTTTGATAGCAATATATTCAACCTTAGAAGGTTGCAAGCAAAAAATAAGGTGCAGACTGGTGTGCTAGATGAGCTTCTCTATGTAGATGATATGGATAAGAATGCCAGCTCAGAGGCAAAAATGCAAAAATTCATGGATCAAGTCTCACAGTCATGTAATAACTATGATTTCACAAAAAGACAGATGTTGTACGCCAACCAGCACCGTAGAATGAACAAACCATCACTGTAAATGGACATCCACTGAATGTTGTTGATAAATTCACCTACCTTGGAAGCAGTCTCTCCAGAGAAGTGCACATTGATGATGAGGTCACTGCAATAGTTGCAAAAGCCAGTGTGGCATTCGGAAGACTCTGTGCAAATGTCTGGGAGCAAAATGGAATCAAGCTTGTCACCAAGCTGAAAGTCTACAAGGCTGTGGAACTGCCAAACCTCTTATATGCATGTGAGACATGGACAGTATACCAACGTCATGCAAAGAGACTCAATGAACGACTTTCAAAGAAAGTTTTCTATGGATAATTACAGGAGGGAAAGCGCTCTCACAGTGGCTAGAAGAAACGCTACAAAGACATTGAAGGATTTTGACATACCAAAACATGACCCCTTATCTCTTCAGTAGCTCTTCTTCCAAAGACGTATGGACGGTCTTCATTTTCTCAGCTTTAAATTTCTCAGAGGTGAAACTGAACGACATGTTGTCAGTTTACGGTATTAAGAGGCAGTATTAAAGGAATCCTTTTAATGAGTCATTCAGTTTACCTGTTTCCTAGGGCTTCAAATCTTTCGCGGCCTCCAGTGTCCCAGAAACCAATCTTTATCTTCTTACCTTCATGCTCTAGCCACCTAGAGAATAATCAGTAAATCAGTTAAGATCTTGTACGTGTTGAATTGTTTAAGCTATTTCTATTCTATATCTTCAAATGTACGTATTCTATATGATGCAAATAAAATAATAAACTGCATAAGCAGGGTTCTCACAGAAAGCCATTGACTAAGTCATTTACGGTAAGCATGAAAATTATAAATCTAAAATGAATGATCAACTTGTGACATACATGTATGAAACAATAACAAATGAATATGAAACATTCACACATGAAATAAAATTATTAAATACTGAAATTACATTGAACTTTGTTTGATTGCTGGTGGAGAAATACTTTTAATTCAGTTCAGGTTAATAGACCAGAGGACCAATGGTCATATAATGGCCCTGAGATCTGGGATATGCGACTTAAGTTGACCTTGCCATAAAATAGGTCTAGGTCATCCCAGGGTCATCATTTACATAAATTTTGTAGAGCTCCATTCCCTGATGCTTCATGCCAAGTTTCAATATCATAGGCCTTACGGTTATGAAGAAGATTTTTAGAGATGTTTGCTATTTATAGCCATGGCGGCCATCTTGGTCATGTGACCTTGACCTTTTATATAAAGTTCCATTCCCCCTACACAACGATGCTCCACATAAAGTTTGGCTTTAATTGGCCAAGCGGTTTCAGAGAAGAAGATGTTTGAATATTATGGCCATATACCTTTATATAGCCCCGGTGCAGGGGCAGACAACCCCCTGGGGTCAATTTATTTATTTTTTTTTTTTCATAAAAATAAATCTTCTGGCTATTTGCATACTCGCAGCAAGTGTCCTCCCATTTAATTACATTTTTTCTTTTTTTCCCAATTCAAATGCATTAGCAACCTAAGTTGACCTTGCCGTCCCAGGGTTATGATTTATACAAACATTGTAGAGCTTCATTGTCTGATGCTTCATGTCAGGTTTCAAAATCATAGGCCTTCTGATTCTGGAGAAGAAGATTTTTAAAGGTCTTTACTATTTATAGCCATGGCGGCCATCTTGGTCATGTGACCTGGACCATTTATACAAACTTTCACTCCCTCTTCCTAAGGATGCTCCGCATGAAGTTTGGCTTTGATTGGCTTAGCGGTTTCAGAGGAGAAGATCTTTGAAATTGTGAACGACAGACGGACGACACGGACGACAGACGACGGACGACGACGGACGCCGGAGCATGGGTATACTATAAGCTCACCTTGTGAGCCTAACGGCTCAGGTGATCTAAAAATTCATAATTATGGACCATTCATCCATTGCAATACTTTATTTGTAGAACAATTCAGACTGGAAGAATTCTTTATTTCACGTGGAATACTATTCCAAATGACATATGAATATGAAACTATAAGACGTTCTTTAAAGATGCTCAGTTTAGGCCTTGGGATAACAAACTTTCGACACAGATCCTATGGTTGTATGCTATCAGATCTCCTTTCAAAAAGTTCACAAATATATGACGGAATCATAATTTGTACATTATTTTCGCCTTATCTAAAAACGAACTTTCTTAAAAGCTTTAATATTCAAAGTAGCCTTAGCACTTTCAAAATCCGTATATTCATTTCTTAGGATTATTTTCACACTGCTGATTTGGTGGTTTTTACGCAAGTTTGATGGTGCTTAAAACTCGGAAGTGGTTCTATTTCGTTTATATTTGCATATACACTCCATGGAAAAGCATGTCATATGCTGAAGGGACTGTAGAAATTGTGAATATGCCCTGCAGCGGTCGATTTATGTATGCACTGAAGACTGTGCTCGAGTACCGAACAAGGAGGTAGATGATTAAAACAGAACGACTTATCATTTGGGTCGGTCCTCGAAATCATCCCTAAATGCTTACATCAATCACCAGGTCGTATTCTTAAAACTAACATAAATTTATAGTCCCTTTGACATGTTGTATGTTCTTCTATACAGCATCAACACGATTAAAAATGAAAAATCCAAAATTTATTTACTGGTCGCCGCCATTTTTTGTCTCCAGTCAATCAGCGTATACGTAAATACCCGCAAACCGTCGTAAACACCGCAAATCGGCGTATAGGTTGACCAGTATGATTTTACATGCACGTTTTTGCAGCATTTTTATGTTAGAGACATTAAAATTTGACGAGTCTCCCCATACAACATTGCAGTATTTCAAATGTGGTACAATGTACGCTTTATAAAACACCAATCTGTATTCAAAACTCAAGTATGAACATATCCTTGACAACAACCATATGCACGAGGATAGTTGAAAACGATCATTCCACTGCATGTTTTGGTCTACGTTTACTCCTAAGATTTTAACAAGAAGACTGATGAAGATCCACTGAAAAATAAAGGCGCTTTTGCCACAATATTTTTCCCATTTATACACAAAAAAAAAACAAGTTGATAAATTTAGACATGGTTTATTCAATTATCACAAACAAAATACTAATCATATCTCTAAAGCTTAAAACTTAACACAAGAAACAATATGTACACACTTCTACCATTTACATAAAATAAAAATAACAACTTTGGCTCTTTCTTGGGGGCAGCTCACTTCTACTATCTTGAATTGCTTTGGCTAACCTGGGGATCAACCCTACAGTCGGACTACTAAACTATGAATGCCGTTCAGCATCAGTGAATCGATTCCTCTTTTAGGCTGTAGCAAGCATGAAACGGTGCATGAAAAGTGGTCTTTCCAAGCATAATAGCGATGCATGTCATGGTATTGTCTGAGTATGAACAGATGTGAATAGGTCATCTAGACTTTGATTGTTAATGCTTGCTTGCCTTTTATATATAAGCTGGACTCCGAATTGCGGTATCAGACATGGTACTGAATTGTTGAACCGAAAGAATTGCATGTGACCTGAAGATTGCTACTGCGTAGGTAAATCCCATACTCAGGTTAGCCTGACTTTTGCATACTTGTTTGATAAAGCATGATATTTTGGGGTAAAAAGGCCAAACGAATTTGCGGTAGCAAGTGAGGCCCCCAAAATATTAGAGCCATGATTGCAATACTGATGAGTAACTTAATGTAAGTAAAGCACGCAAAATTAAATAAGTTCCAGACCGGCTACTCATTATGCCCTTCCAATTTTATACCAATTGTACAAAATTGAAAGAAAACAATGAAAGCAAAACTTGGTCTCCGTTGTGACTCATTATAAGACAGAAAAGCCTGGGCTAAAACCATATATAAAAACTCCTTTTATTTTTTGGAGAAAAATTCATGGAAACCTTGGCCTTACTGCCAGTAATGAGAAACAAATCATTCTTCCCATGTACAAATACATGTATTACCAACACAATGAAGAAGGATCATTGACAATCAAATCCCTGTAAATATAAGTTGGCAATGAAGCTCTGAAATATTGCTCATTTGTTTGTTTGTTTGAGCTTTATCCCAGTCAACTATTTTAGTCATGTCAGGATGGAGCCAACTCTAATTGCTATTCAGATGAGACATGAGAACAAGTTGTGAAACCCATCCCAAGTCCTTACTCACTGTAAGGTTGATGGCTATCTAATAAAGGCATGTTTAAAGACATGATCTGAAGCATAATCATAGGGTCCTCTGTTCGATCCCATCATAAGTTGTTGATCATGCTTGTGTATACTCCTCGGCGTATAATTTTATAACCATGCCAGTGAAATAGAATAACTAGGTCAATCAATCTATAACATGCAAACATTACAAACATATAAATCAATGGTATGAAATTCATACATAACTACGTTTGATCAGATGAAATATGAATGCAGGTTCTTGCATCCTTATAAGCACACTATGACGCTATCCTGATAGGGCTTAATACTATCCCAGTCTAAAATGTCAACATTAAGTCATGTAAAGACAGAGCCATTGTTCATGGGTGTATCTTGCTCATGGATACAACCCAGCACCAGTAGTAGAATATCCTGGTACAGCTATACGTCTATGTATAATGTAGAGCAGTAGGTTGTCATGGTCAAACAAAATACTTACTTACTTACTACATTTAAAAATATCATGACATTAAATTTAAGTATTTTTCTTTCTCTGGTAAGACCAGTACTGCAACCCCTGGTTACAGGGAGAGTGACTTATCCACTGCACCACAGAAGTAGTTATTTGGATGGAACCTAGTGCAAGTTCTTTCGCCTAACTGAGGTCTCAAACTGGCTCTAAGTTTGCCTAGTTGGAAGGCAAACAAAGGTGCATGAGCTAAACATGGCTAGTTCGAAACACATGTAAATGCCACAATTTCATTATCACAACTAAGATCTGTTTACTTCTATCTCTACAAATTCTGAATGGACACCTTGTGACACAACTGCAAATTGTTTGGTTAAGCTACTTTTGCAGTGTCCATAATAGCTGTTCATCATGAGTCCCAAAGCTGTCAAATTGTCAATCATATGGCCCCTGCTGCATCTGCAGGAATCTCCATGAAGATCGTTTATCCATTATGTTAAACAAAACCTTAATGAACATTATATGCATCCTAACAGACTCTAAGTGACTTGCAGCTGGTCACTCTAACAGGTGTTTGGTGTAATTAAATTCTATTAAGACTGCACCTTAAGATTTTATTGCATATGAACACTTGGGCACATACTTGCTGTGATTATTGTGATCAGTTGATATCATAGTTATGCACCCCATGCTGTACTGGTCAGTGACTACCCGAGTACAATCCACACAGCTTAAATTGGTGCCTAGAAGATACCTCTGCATCAATGCAACTATACTGTTAGGCCATCACTTAAATTAGTCACTGTGTATAATATTGAAACAATAGCATAGCATATTTTTAAGTATATAACACCTAAAATTATTCTAACTTATAAACAAACCATAGTAATCAGCATATACTAATCATTACTAAATGCTTTGCTAAAAGCACTAAATTACGACATCTCAAAATTGGTTCTGTCTTGGCTTTGAATATTTGAGCTTTGGAGAATCTAACTGAGGAATTGTCCAATACTTTAAATGATTTGATTTCCCAGAGCCGATATGACAAAAATATGAGGCTTCAGACTGAGTAAGGCCATGATCCTCTTAGTTTGTGCTCCTAAAAAGAATCATGATCCTCCCTCCAGGTATGGCACTGGCAATCCAGTGGCATGATGCAAAGTGATCCAGTGATTGAGATGAAAAAGAGTAGAGGCTGGGCGGTCCAGAGCTAGTGCATGCTGTTGGCCGATCTAGCAGTGGAGACAAGGCTGGGTGATCCAGTGTTGTGCATGATGCTGGGCGATCCAGCAGATTGAGACGAGGCTGAGTGATTCAGCGGCTAGTGTGTGCTGTTGGCTGATCTAGCAGTGGAGACGAGGCTGGGCGATCCAGCGGCTAGTGCGTGCTGTTGGTGATCTAGTAGTGGAGACGAGGCTGGGCGATCCAGCGGCTAGTGCATGCTGTTGGTGATCTAGCAGTGGAGACGAGGCTGGGTGATCCAGCGGCTAGTGCATGCTGTTGGTGATCTAGCAGTGGAGACGAGGCTGGGTGATCCAGCGGCTAGTGCATTATGCTGTGCATTCCAGCAGTTTGAGACGAGGCTGGTAGATCCAGCGCTAGTGAGTGCTGCTAGTCGATCCAACAGTGGAGACGAGGCTGGTAGATCCAGCGCTAGTGCGTGCTGCTAGTCGACCCAACAGTGGAGACGAGGCTGGTAGATCCAGCGCTAGTGTGTGCTGCTAGTCGATCCAACAGTGGATACGAGACTGGTAGATTCAGGGCTAGTGCATGATGCTTGGTGATCCTGCAGTAAGAGACGAGGCTGGGTGATCCAGCGCTTGTGCGGCTGCTAGTCGATCCAACAGTCGAGAAGAGGTTGGGCAAACCATATACTAGTGCATGATGCTGTGCGATCCAGCAGTAGAGACGAGGTGCATGACATGACCATATTAAGCTTGAGATTATCATATGGCTAGAGTACTGACTGCATCTATCCTGAACTTGTCATATGGACAATTCCCCAATAAAGATTAACCTGATGACATAAATTTAAACCATTCTTTACTGTGCTAAATCACAACATGATTTTTACAAACAAGCATCTTAGACTGAATGAAACCCTCTATGTCTTACTCCATATCAGAAAAGAATGAAAACTTTCAATCTGTGACATGGATGGTTTGACCCATCACTTATCCTGGACAGGATCAGGAGAATAACCAGTAATCAGATGGCCCATGAGCAGGCTATTTAATTTTTGTTTTCCAATTCGGTGTTACGTCCCTTCAAGATTCTTTCAGCTCATAAGAGGCGGGCCAATCTGTAGCTGGGTGAAAAATGTGAGAACCCCCGAGAAAAACCACCTAACACACCCGCAAGCAGAACTTGGCTTGTCTCACATGTGGCCAGTGTGGGGCTTGAACCCACACCAAACACAGCAGTGAGATTATCAAGTGATTAAGAAAACAGCGATCTTAAACTTTCTGCTGTCGGACTGATGGTAATAAAATTGCATACACAGCATGCTTCTCAGCCTCTCTTGTGTGAGAGTTTAAAATAGAAAAGAGCTATGGTATTTGACCATAATATTAATCTTATTAACCAGCATTTGAACTTCAATCTGAACAAACTTATGACTTGGATCAGTACTATACACTGCAACCGAGGCTGCTTGAAGAGCTAACTAGATAAAACTAGAATACAAACTATGACAGGTTTATAGCATTGGAGCATTATCGGTGCTGGAAACATATACATACATAATATATTTCATGCATAAACACAGCACCCAAGCATTTTCACTAATGCTTAACACTTGCTCTCCTATCTCCACCAACAGAATTGCAATAAACTAATTCCACCAAAAGAATAATTAAAAACACTTGGACGAAAGACATCAGATTTATATACTGACACACTTGGAATGACTTCCTTTCCCATATAAACTGACACATAATTGACACTAATTTAAAAAAAAAAAATGCTCTGCTTTCTTTTTAACACAAAAGATGGCTTCAAAAACACATAATGCCACTATATCTCAACACTTTCTGCCCTTAAACTCCACCAATAGAATTAAAATAAACTAATTCCACCAAAAGAATAATTCCGAACCCTTAATAAAGAAAGACACAAAGCCTTAAATTGCTGACACAATAGGAATGATTTGCTTATTGCATAAACACTGGCACAGACTAGACACTTAACTAAAAACAAAATGCTCTGCTTTACTTTAACACAAAAATGGCATAGAAAAGCCCATGATGGCACTTAATCTGGACACTTGTTGATTCCACCATAAGGAATTGAAGACTGCATGGAAATTTAGCGAATCTGTTTAAGGCAAGCTGTTGACTTGGGTGCCTGCGTGCGATACACAGCTTAATCAACCATGAGAAGTTAAGAGTCTGATCTTTCTCTAACACTGGAAGGCTTTTAAGCTTTGGCACTCCACAAAACCATGCTTTGCCCCATACACATTCCAAGAAGGGGATTTCCTTTATACTAAATTGTCCAAGATGGGGATTTCTTTTATACTAAATGTAAGTCATATGCACCATAAATTACATGAATTCAAGCAGAAAAGGAAAAGCATTAGTTACACATTATCCCATGTAACCATATACGAGAACCTGAAATTCATGTAGTATAAACTCTGCCTAGTCATGGTGATCTAAATGAAGAATCCTGGATTGGTGGAATTGCCTTTCTGTTGATTTAATGCGCTGTTTTATATGAAAGATTCTAATGTTCCAATAATATGGTATCCTTAATCATAACTGAATATCACAATAATGTGATAAATGATAGAAAAATGTTACTCAAGAATCCTTAAATAATCCAATATACATGTATAAGTGTTAATACATATATGTCATTATCCTACGGTTAATCCATTGCACTTTGAATTCAATCCATGAAAGTATTAGGAAAATGTTAATATTAGAAGAAAACAAGTTATTATCCCAAAATTAATAACATTCCATGTGAATAATAATAGCTTAACAGACATGTTCATTAAACTGATCCAATTTGAACACTGAACCAAGAACTGCTTATCAGTAACCTAGTACCATCTAGACAGTTATACATAGTGACATAAGAGAAATCTTTGATGTTGACTCAGCATTGCATTGGCCAGACAATTATTTATAGTTACATAACAGAAACTGTTTGATTTAGAATCTGAATTGCATAACACCACTAAGAGGCTATCCAACTTCATGCAGGTGTGTGATGCAGGTGTTGTCACCAAATTATCAATGTTAAACAGTCTGATCATGATTCCTGTTGAGCATTAAAGACCTTGATAGATATTATATCAAACCATAAACCATATCTAAAACATGAACATGAGCAAAGAAAAACAAAATTGTGTATAAACTGTAAATAAAATTATTCTCATTTTATAAGTGTATGAGCATTTTTTTCAAACGCTCAAGGATAGAAAACTCCACGGTCTGAAGTAGAATTCTGTCGAAATTCGAAATTATCCGAGATGTTTGCCCTTGTTGCTGCTAAAAAAAACGAACATCGGGTCAAGAATGAAGCCACTAGAGTTAACACAACTCTGATATCAATTTTGAAACACTCAATGGCAGCTAACAGTGACAAAAGCACTAGAGTTGCCACACATTTTTCCAATTACCCTTCTATAGGCCTTTTTAAAACGCTCAAGCAGCTAACTCTAGTCTTAAGTCGAATCCTCCCGAAATTTTAACTCATGGGAGATAATATTACGTCTGTCCTTGTTAATATTGTGAAGAATGAAGGAGATCGGGTCAAAAATGAAGCCTCTAGAACTATCACAACACTAACACTACATAACGATTTTGCAGCTAACTTCGTATCTGGCCAGAACTCATTCGATCGTGTTACCTGCAAGAATGAAGAGGGTACACTGAAAAATAGTAGAGTTGCCATGACATTTTCCCCATTATAAGTCGAAAGGTATTGTTCCAGATGGTAAGGGGGAGCTAACCCTGCAGTCTGATGCGAACATGGTCAAAATTCGAACTAATCCGAGAATAGGAAACAAACAATAATCAATACGCTAGAATTGCCATACTATTTTCCCAATTATTATCCTATAGGTGCTATCTAGTGCCATGAAAACCAGAGTTCTTATCCGATCTGTTTCTTAACCTAATGCAGGCAATCCACTAACCCAATGATGCTTCGTGTTAACTTTGATGGCAATTGACCGACTAGTCTTAGAGATTTGTATTTGAAAGTGTAACAATCGCTTCATATACATGTTTAACAAGATACCTTAAATCTTTTTCATGACACAAATCTAATAATAAAGTATTAAATCGTTATTATAAACAAAATCAATACTAATGGGTCGATGAACATAAAAAGAGCGCCCGGAAGGGTAATATCAATTAAACTCCCTTTTAGCAAACATCATTCTATTGCTTCCTTCAAATTTATAAATTATAACGCGGCGACTTTGATTTTGTCTTTTCTTTTACTTAATTATGTGTTGGTATTGAATGAAATGCACTTTTTTCTCGGAATCCTTTTGTAAGTTTAAAAGAGTCTCTGATGTGGCTTTAACAGTCTAGCTAGGGCACGATGACCAACTTCTTTTCTCATTATTATCATGATTGCTTTCTTTACAGGAATTTATTTACTTGTATGTGCGAACATAATTTGCAACGGACAATAGTGATGGTCAAACATGAACTAACTTGTCGGTATATTCATGTCCACAGTAACCATCTCTTTCTTCGTCAAAATAGTTATATGCGAACCGAAACAAGATATTACTTTTCCCAACACCATTGTCACCGACGAAAATAACTGAAATGGAAAATAGAAAAAGTTCACCAATTTATGTAATACAATGTTGAAATGATTTAACAATGTCGCTGACAGGTTAGTCAATGTTGATTGACGATTTTTGACGACCTATATAAAACGTATCTATGTAGTATATGTTAAACATTATTCCTGTTCGTCGCACTTACTCCCGCGTACGAGTCGATTTATTGACGTCATCAAAATCGCGGCATTCTGGCTATATATGAATCATTTTCCACCAAAGTCAACAGAAATCCTTATGAAATATCTCGTATTACAGAATAAAACTAGGAAATACATCAGAATATACACTCTAAAAACGAATTAGGTCATGTGTACAAGGTCACATTGTTTTTATATGACCGTATGGCATACGTATAACATAAGTCGCCCCGTCCTAACTGACTCTGTGATTCGTTTTTGATTAACATGTTTGTCCTTGATGATTTATTGACTTGTTAGAGATCACCACGAGGACTGAACAACTAACTAAATGTTGTGAACCAATTCAGAAGATGAGGGTGAGGTTAGGCGCCTGTAAAATCGATTTAAGCCCCCCCACACACACACACTCCCCAAATAATATTATATTACTGATCGTTCCAAGGCTATACTTCTGTTATTTGAAACTGACTGTTCCAATGCGGTACTGCTGTTGTGGTTCAGATTTATCCAAGTTATTCCAATTATATGCTTCATGTTGCATGACTTTGTGACCACCCGAATATCATTTGGCTGTTCACTTAGCCCTCTGCATTTTACTTGTTCTGTCCAAGCTAGCACCGTAACCACCTTGCCTTCAATAGCTGCTCATCCTGCTTTCCGTGATACATTTTATACGTTGGTATAATTCGGTAAATAGGTCACTGTATGGGCGTTACCTCATGAAAGCCTTATTGGGTATGGTCTACCTTTGACTTAGGTAAAAGCTAAAGGTATACAGTTAAACGATTCAACTCACATGTTTCCGTTAGAAAATAATAATGAAATACGAGTTTGTCTAATTCACTGGATTGGACAAAATACAGGTAGCTGATTTCTAACGGTAAATATGTGACAGCGGTCCAAACTGATACACGGACATGTTTTCCTGATGGCACCCTAGGCTGACTGAGCTCAACTTTTCTATAATCTCCCTACTTGAACAGATGGACTAGCCGACCACGCCCAGATATGAATATTAAAGTTGCCGCCTATACAGTAACCTATTTGCCGAATTATACATATGAATATTATTTTCTTGACATGATTTCCCATACATGTATTTGTTGTTTATATTTGTGTATAGTAGAAGCACTGCAGAAGCTGGGGTTAGGTTGGGCGCCTATAAAACTGGTTTAAGCCCCCCAGTAGTTTTATATTACTGATCGTTCCACGGCGATACCTCTGTTGTGGTTCTGTTTGTTTCATGCTTTGGAGTCGAATTTTATGTTGTTTGAACCTTACGGACGTTTTCATATTTTAGTTATGTTCGGGTAACTGAGTGGCTGGCTACCTCATGGGAAATAGCTGCTCACTCGGCTTAGGATATGCTTTCTATGTATAAGTACCTAATTGTCAATTTAGGTCGGTTTTGGAGCGGGCATTTTGGAGCGGGCCTCGGTTTTTATCAAAACTAAACTTTGCATTTTATTATTTTTATCTCTAATATATGTTCGTAACTTTTCTTGATACAGGTTTTCTTTAGCTCCGGAGTTAGTAAGTTATTTGGCGCCCAGGGATCTCCATCGTCGGGCAGCTTACTGAATCTGTGAGTCCTGGTTTTTGATTCATCAGGATGTTTATCATGATTTATTTGTTTGTTCTTGATGATTCATTTACTAGTTAGAGATTCACCACGAGGACCGAAGAACTAACTAAATGTTATGAACCACTGCAGAAGCTGAGGGTGAGGTTACGGCCGTGTAAAATCGATTTAAACCCGCCAGTAACTTTGTGTTACTGATCGTTCCAAGTCGATACTTCTGTGGTGATTCTTTTTGTTTTATGTCTTGGTGTTTAAAATATTTTTTGTGCTGTTGGCGCCTTATGTATGTTTGCAGATTTTAAGTTAAGTTAAGGTAACTGAGTGGCCACCTATTGGGAAAATAGCTGCTCACTCGGCTTACGAAATGTTTTCATGGTATAAGTACCTGATTGTTAGTTTGGTTTTTTCCCACCTTGGTTTTTGGAGTGGGAGTCTTTTTCTGATTGCGCCTTTTCCTGATCTTTGCCTACTTGTACTTTTTTATGAGAGTTATTAACGATATTATTATCATGAAACCTCTAACTAAAGGTGGGTGGGTAAATGAATGCCAATCAATCCGTATAATTACTATTGCAAAATGACATTGGGAGGACAAAGCTTATAATCCCGATTAATAGGGTAGAACGGTTGCATAACCTGTGCCCATATATAGATGATGTACGAGGATTGTTCATTAAGTAATGCCAACATCTTCCACATTGAATAATTTGCTCACGTGTTGTGTATAAAATTAAATAAGAGCTAGCTGCAGTTTGAACTGTAATAAGAGTGGATTCACAGATAACCCTGCGATATAATAAGAATCTTATTATGACAGTTCTTTGATCTCTGGGTCATATTGCACCAACAGGGGCCACAATTAATAGTGGTGCAAAAATACTTTATCTAGAAGATATGCCTTTAAAGTCTTTGGCATATAACTGTATTGCAGTATTTTTGTGATTCAATTCTGATAATAGAAAAGACAGTTTACATTTCCAGTTTCGGCTTTACTGCTGTCATTGAGATAAATTCCCAATAATAAGTTTAGTATTCATAACTGAGCAGAAATTCAAGTTCGTATTATTATTCGTATAATTCAGTAAGCATGGGGTATACCGCTTCAAATATTAACGAATTTAGATGAAAACCTACTTGGATTAGTCAAATTAATACATATAATGGTAAACTTGTGTGTATAGTTTGTGTTAGTAACTGGAACCTCGTAATGCTGACGCATTCAGTGCTGTCACACTGCTATTTCCTACCCCGGAAACGCGGTCTAAGTTTTACAGTCACTAGGATAACCTGTTCTAGCCTAGTCAATCCCAAAACGCGTGAACCAAACAGGGAGAGAGGACATTTGTGGCAATGCGTTGCTTTTCTAAGGTAATACACATGTACGTATGAATTGCTAGTTGACTGAGAAGTCAAGCGTATGGGAGGTCGTGACGTAAAGCAACATTGAATCTACCTCTGTTCCAGTGTCCGCTCCAAGACTGAGGCTACCGGGTTGATCTCAAGCAACAAACGAACATGCATTAAATGATATTAGTTTAGAATTAAGACAGAGAATTAAACGTTTTGTTGTTTTTTTATTCAATCCATCTATTTCACCGTTTGGCATTCAGGCTAAGACCGGTCGTCAGATTTTTAGTATAATTGTGACGTGATATCAGGTGGAATGACTGAGAGCTGATATTGTACAATATGACCCATCTTCTCGCTTGAATGTTTTCCTGCTTCCAAACGATCTAACAATTATTTTTATTAGTTTATTAATGCTTAAAAATGAGCATTGGGCTCTCTCTCGAAACAAGACACCGTCACAACTGTCGTGTTTACAAATGCCTGGTGCATACCATCCCAATAGAAAGGTATGGCCATTTCGGGGCGGTCACCTCCATATTCATCTGCCGTTTGCAACTGCCCGTCATTTGGTAACAGTTTCGTCCACGGAAACGCTGTTTATGCATGAATCGTCTGATAAATTGAAACATTTCCCTAAGACAAAAATTATTTGCAGTCTAAGCAACTCTGCTGGGCTGCATTTATTAGTCCATCAATATCTCAGTCCTGATTGTCAGGGTTTTCAAGATAAACTTATTCACTCTTAAATGTAGCTTCCTCTTTCAATCTTTCAAGCTGTCATTTTCAAAGAAAGCATTGTAGGAAAATTGGTTTTACAGTACACTTGCTGTAGTCATAGCGAATCTGTAGATCGTCCGGATCAAAATAATTTTTAAAAGAATTTTACAAAAATATAAAACAAGGATTAAAAAAAAAAACAAAAAAAAAACAAAAAAAACTTGGCTTCTTGACTCTTGATTCAAACATGTTTCATTCCATC
Organism: Rugalucina vietnamica; assembly: GCA_964017185.1. Classification (NCBI taxonomy): domain Eukaryota; kingdom Metazoa; phylum Mollusca; class Bivalvia; order Lucinida; family Lucinidae; genus Rugalucina; species Rugalucina vietnamica. The sequence goes on along the minus strand of OZ024874.1, from coordinate 33,138,917 downwards.
GCTCAATGATTGTGGATAATGACGTCAACATCTTGTTCACGTCAATGGTTCCCGGTTCATATACAGAAACACGATAGAAAAAGCTTTCTTTTACACACGATTATCAAGCGCGGTTCACCGAATTTACCAAAAGTAAAATGTACCATGTAAGTTTTTTCTAACTTTTATTTCCAATATCAATACAACATATAAACAATTTTTGATCCACAATTACACACATATATATAAAAATAAAAAACAACATATTTTTTTTCAACAAGTTTTGGTTTTCTTATTAAGAGAACAGGAAAGAGAAAGGGTAGATAGACAGAAGATAATGTCAGAAAATAAAAACAGTTTATCAATTTCAGCATAATTAAGAGACTCTTATAAGATGTATTTATGCATTTCTATGTTGAGATTCTACAACAAATAACAAATGTAAAAAAAACGCTGCTCATGTCCTCCGAGTACAAACCTTCAATCCATTTAAAAAAATGTAGGGGTAGTTATATATAACTATTTATATTTTAAAAGGAATTACCCTCTGCCATTGGTGTTAAAATACACTGTAATTATATAGGGGCGCCCATTTAGCGAAAAATTTAGTCATAGTATTGTTCATTAGAGCAATATATTTTTCACTTTGAAATTTTTTCTTCAGTAAGTTGATAAAATTATCGATACGTAAGTTTTTTGAGTAAAATTGGTGGTATATACGTCGTATATATAATGTTTAGCAATTATGGATAGATAATTTCTTATTGTATTTCTTCTATCTTGATTTGAGAATATAATTTGCTTCCCACCTAATTTTAATGTTAGTGCTGAGTGAGTATTTAACCAGAGTTGTAATTCATTCCAAAATTGTTTAACTATTTCACATTCTACGGAAAGGTGATATATCGTTTCGATTTGTTGATTGCAATATTCACAAATATTATTGTCGGTTTTGTTAATTCTATATAGAAACGATTTTGTGACTAGTATTTTATTTATTACTTTGAATTGAAAGTCTTTAAGTTTTATTTCTTTAACGGACGCTATTATTTTATTATAGTGTTTGTACTCTTCAGTATCAATAAATCCGAATTTTTGCATCCATTTATCATTCAACTCTAGTTTCTTTGACTGTAACATTAAATCATAAAATCGTCTACATCCTTTTTTACCTTTTAAAACAAACTGGAGATATATATTGCATGTAACATTGAATCTGTTTGTAATGCAAGTTGTTGTATTATCGTTCAGCGTATTTTTCCATCTATTTGGGATTTTACTCTTGAGAGCTTCATATTCTAAAAATGTTCCTCTTATTCCATAACGTGTTTTAAAGCTTCAAAATCAAACCATATTTCCTTGTTCATCAAGAAGATCCGATACTTGCCGAATACCTTTTTTTATACTAGTCGTTAATATAGAAACTATGTCCTTTTATTAATGTTTTATTATACCATAAAGATGCATTCAAAATATCTTGAACTTTTACAATTTTAATACAATCACAAAATGACCTCCAGTCTGTTAAAATATCTCTCCAAAATGGGTTTTGTATATCTGTTAACACTACTCTTACATAACCAGGTCCGAAGTTAAACAGTTTTTCAAAATTAATATTTGCCATAGAGCACCATGAGATATTCTCAGATTGTTTAACTATTCTTCTTAACCATGAGATATGTAACGCTTTCATAAATCATTCTAAGTCCTCCTGCCGTAACATCCTTAATAATTATATTTCTTTTAATTCTATCTGGACCTGAATTCCACAAAAAAATTATTAAATATTTTATTTAATTTTTTCATAAGTTCCCCTTGTGGATTTGGAAGTGCTAAAAATAAATGAACAAATTTAGCTTACGCCAATGATTTAATAATAGTAATTCTTCCAAACAGTGTTAACTTCCTTTTGGACCATACTTTACAGAGTGCTTCAATATTAGTACAAATTTGCCATGTATTTAAATCCCAAATATCATACACCTCTACGCTAAAGGTAACCCCTAACTTAAACTCTCCTTGCGTCCAGTCGAGTTTATATTCTCTACGTAGCTGCCTATTTGAGTGACTTAGTGAACCTATCCGAATTGCTCTTGTTTTTTCGATGTTTATTTTTAGCCCTGACCTGGAATAATATAGATTTAAAAATTTTAGTGTCTCTTTTAGTGACTGTCCTGTGCCGTCAAGAAAAAGCTGAGTATAATCAGCATATTGGCTTAGTCGAAATTATTTTCCATTGATACGAATACCTTTTAAAACTTTATTATCTCTTATCATTTTTCCTAAGATTTCGGCGCACAAAATGAATACACACTATGAAATCGGATCTCCTTGTCTACATCCTCTTTTAAGGTTAAAACAATCTGACATAAAGCCATTTTGTATTATACATGATTCCGATCCTTTTTGAAAAATATTTATCCATGAAATAATTGAAGGCCCAAAATTCAAATATTGTAAAACTCTTTTAATAAATTTCCACGATACTGTGTCAAATGCCTTTTCAAAATCAATTGAAAGAATCATTCCAGGTATATCTTGTTTTTTTAGTTTCGAATAAAATATCATACATAAGCCTAACATTTTCTCCTATAAATCTGCCACTAATAAAACCTTTCTGATCACCATTCATAAGTTTATGTAATGTATTTTTTCTATTTGCTATTACAGATGAGGCAAATTTATAAATTACATTTAATAAAGATATTGGTCTCCAATTTTTCAAATAATGTCTTGATTTATTTGGTTTTGGTAAACACGTAACAATTTTCTTGTTTCGCGTGACGGATAGAGTTCCTGTATGATAACCAAAGTTCAATGACCTTAATATAAAATATTTCAAATCGACCCAAAAGAATTTATAAAATTCCACTCATGGTTGTATATGAACTGAAAAATATATCGAATCCCCATTCAGCTTTTATGAAATTTTCTAGATTTTCATTTATGTGTACATCTTGAAGACAGATAATATTATATTGTTTCGATCGAACATACTGGAATAGGTCACGTCGTTTTGAGGCAACTGAAAGCCCACCCCTACAATTTTGTGAAAAAATTGTTAGGAAGTCAACCTCTGTATTGAATTATATTCATGTGTAATAAGAAATTATTTTGCACTCGGAGGGACAAGCATACGTAAGGACAATACTCCCAATTATAATTTATGAATAGCTTCTGACATACTGGATATAAAAGATAGAAACAGAGAACGGAAAGATAACCTACCTTAAAATAAATCATTTTCCGGTAAAAATGTTGTGACTTGGTACAAACAATTTTATCTCATAGTGACGTAATACCACATGTTAGATCTATGTGTTGTAGGAACATACAATGTACTTAAATTACTTGATAAAAACTATGTAGCTGACAACATAGTAATGACCATATTTTTGGAAAGAATTGGGACACCATATGTATAACACAAGTCTCATCAGGACATCAGGCATATTAAGTAAACATAAATTATAATTCACATTGATAATTGTGCCAGCTATGTACTGTGAATAATTCAGGTTTATTTTAATGAGTTGTAAATTGAACCCCAACGCGACATAATGTACCTTCGGACATTCTGACATTACTAGTAGAAGCAGCAAAATGCGGAAAAATGATGTAATCCGCGTAATAGAAATAACATTGTATTTGTAATCTTTGAACACTGGGCAACCACATAAATGAATTTTAAAACATATTTATTGTCAACATTTTGAGTTATTTGCCCTTGTTTTAGCCCATAATACACATAATTTTCCTGTATGTATCTGTAAACGGTAACCAAAGCAACCGTGTCATCATTAAAATAGACAGAATAATTGCGACAGATTGCCTGTAAGGATGATATGCTTCTATCTAAGCAATAGGTTATGACTACAAATATCATACATTCAGCGTACCTTTGTTTTTCTAATACTCAAATAATTGCACGAAGGTACATTTTCTCACGTTGTGGCCCAATTATGACCTTTCAATTTTCTAAATATATACCATTCAGTGCTTAAGTGGGGAATCACATGGAAGCATTTGTTTACAGAGACCATATTCCATTTTAACAATCATGTATTGTAAAAATCTACATTCATCATGATCCAAATTATACATCAACAGAAAGTATATGAATTGTCAGAGAACAGAAATTCATATATTTGCATAGATAAATAAGTTTTTATTACATTTATCTTATATTTCTATCCATCAATGTAGATTCTGTTAAGTATACATTAATAAACTTGTTAATTCTGCAGTTTGGTTTTGTTTAGGCCACTGCAAAACAATATATTTAATATGATTACCCACCTATTTCCACTGTTTGTACTGTATTTGATTTGATGTTGCATCATCTTTCTGTAACTTAAAATACACAAACTGTAGCCGTGCCGAATCAAATTCATGAATACTGGTGCATGTGCCTATGAATAAATTGAGTATAATAAACTTGGTACTACCTTGAAGCCAATTTTGTTCCTTGTCAACTGTAATGGTTTTCATTTTTGTTCAAGCATGTGACACTGATCATTGAATAATGGAACGAACCCAGTTTGACTCAAGAGTCAGGCCAGAGCCAATTTCATTTTCAAAAAGTCCTTACTTCCTTTTTTTGTAAAATTCATTTGAAAATTAATTTGATTCGGACCGTCTACAGATTCGCTATGACAACAATATATGTACTGTACTGTTCTGTTTTGTTTGTTTGTTTGTTGTTGTTGTTGTTTTTTTGTTGTTGTTTTCAAACAAAGGTACCATAACCAAAATATTAACAAGTCATTAGACCTGTAGTTCAATAAAATATCAATCAGCTAATGGTAAATCTATACTCTATACATATTTCCAACCACCTTTTTTTGTAAAATAGTGCATTTCTAGTATGTTTCTCCATTATCTAATTTTTTGCCTTTAACCTGTTTAACAAAGTTATGTAACGTGTGCCTAGCTACTTAGCCTGATGATATATAATATAGATTGCAAAAGGATATCTCCTATGTTCCTGAGCACAAGAGATAATATATATAAATTTTCCTTGGGCTACTTTGCCTTATGATTAGACCAATGATTATGAAAATGATTGGTTGTAAATATTAATCAATGTTAATCAAGTGATAAAACAAACATATATCAATGAAGTGTTTATTCTTCCTATTGTAACGAACCTGGTTACAGATATCACAATATGGATGCAAAATATATATAGATTTTTCTCAGGGACTCTCTGTCCAAATAATTGAGTATGCAACACAGCTCTGACTAGCTTGTCAGAACTACAAGTACTATTAAGATATGAGTATATAAATTTTCCTTGGGACTACTTTGTCCGATGATTAGGAATACAAATGATTTTGAAATGATTGGTGCATGAAACAAATCAAGAGTTGGAATCACGTTGATTTACTATCAGTCCCTAGCTAGCCTCAACTATTCCTAGCCAGAACACAGTTAGGTTTCAACCCCTAACCTGTCTTGTATCCCAAGCCCTATACCGGCTTGAACCTGTGGTTATATCCCAAGACTTAACCGTCTTGAACCTCCAGCATCCAGCAACAATGGATAGAGCCCTATCAGAATGATCACTATTATCACTGTTCAAGTAGTAGTGCAATACTCCTACTCTACTAAGATAATAATAGTTAAATCAAACCTTTAAGGCTTTATTAATCGTATTGCCTGCTGTTTTATTTCGATGTTACTTCTTCGAGAGCAAGAAGCAGAATGTGAAAACTGGCTAGATTTCGCGCTTATATACCCGGGGCTGGTACCCCGCACTTGGACTGGTTTCCCGTCTCTTAACCCGACGAACGTAAAATGAAAGTACCTAACGACGTAGTAACGGGTCGCTTAAAACTTTGAAAATAAACTAAATCAAATATGTCATTATTTCGGCGGAATAGAAAGTGCAAATAATATCCTTTTATAAATCTGTTCAAGCCACAATATTTTAACCTGATATGAACTTAATTTATTGTCATAAACATTTCTTATTAATTTGACATAAGCGGCTTGACTATTTGCACGCATTCCGTTACATTACCCACCCCTTTGGGTTCATGCGTCCCGCATGATCAACTTTTAGAATAACGGAAACAAATATATATGTATTTTTCTATTAGCATATCTTTATGTATTTCACTGGACCTTACCCTGGTCCTACTTGTACAAAGCATCATGGCAAAATATGTTGATTGAAGACATTGAAATAATCACTTCACCTTCCTGGCAACACTAAGTTCAAAAACAGTCAATCATTAGTCATCAGACTCCTCAGGACAATAGGAGAGTGTCAGCTCTACACTCCCTTCTCCATTCAATTGTAGCTTAATATCATTGGTTCGGACGTTACCGTCTGGTATGATAGTCCCTATATCAATATTGACTTGATTCATCTTCTGTTTCTTTCTGACTATCTTGTCAGTGTAAATCTCGTCCCCATTATCTGTAACCTTTGTTACAGATTCAGATGATTTCTCCTTCTTTGTCAATTCACATGTCACCTTGATTTCTGTCAAACTCTTTGGTTCTGCATCAACATGCTTTTCTATTGAGATTTCAGTCTTTCTTTCATGATCACTTTTCTCCTTAGCAGCATCTCTGCTTTCACCATGTTTATCATCCTTTCCTCCGTCTAAACCTGCTGTCTTTGAGCAGAACACATAATCTTTAGCCCATACAGGTTTTCTGCGTTTTCTTCTTAAACCAGTATCTGGCTCATCAACCTCGCTTTCGTTTATATCTATTTCTGCTTCAATGTCAGGTATTGGAGGAGTTTCGATATTCTCTGTATTTGTCTGACCCCTCTGACCTGCTCCCAAATTTTCTTCACCGTTTGGCCCTATATTTTCTGTCATGATCTCACCTCTAAGGAGTTGACTCTTTCGGGCCCGTATCCTATTGCAATGTATAGGTTGATCTAAACCATTTCGACCACAGTTAACCTTGTACAAAACATCAGACAAAACGCCTGTGATTTTGTAGGGACCCCTCCAGTAAGAGGGAAACTTTGAGGATGTGCCTATGGGTCTGACCGGGAAAAACACAACGACTTGGTCTCCAACATTGAATTTTTCATACGCTGTTCACGAATCATATAATTGCTTTTGTCTGCGCATTGACTGTTGGGTGTATTTCCTAACGGTCGCGTGAGCCGTTTCAATACGGTCCTGCAGTTCCCATACCCACTGATTATTTGGAATGGATTTATTCATTGGCGGCATCTCGTACATCAAGTCAAGAGGTGTCGCAACCTCTCTGCCAAACATTAGCATGTTAGGGCTCATCCCTGTGGTCTCGTGCTCTGCACTTCGATACGCCATCATCACATAAGGCAACTGCTCATCCCAGTCTTTATGATTGCTGCTTACAAACGCGCTTAACATTGTCGCGAGTGTTCGATTGAAACGCTCGACCATACCGTCACTTTCGGGGTGGTAGGGTGTTGTGCGCGTTTTCTCTATCCCCAGAAGCTTACACATTTCTTGAAAGAGATTACTCTCAAAATGAATCTTTTGTGGGATGCCAAACCTACACAGAACATTTTCAACAAGTGTTTTGGCCACTGTACAGGTTTCCATATTTGGCATAGGCAAGGCCTCCGTCCACTTGGTAAAATAATCTGAGATTACCAAGATGTATTTATTCCCATTCTGAGTCATTGGTAATTCACCTAGGATGTCTATCGCCAGTCGTTCCATGGGAAAACCACTTCTAACAATCTGCATGGGAGCCCTTTTTGTAGGATTTGGTTCCTTCCTTTTCGTGCATGTCTCGCATCCAGCTACATAGCTTCTAACATCAGACTGAAGTCCTGGCCAGTAGAACATCTGCCTTACCCTGCTCAAGGTTTTCTTACCTCCAAGATGACCAGCTGTTTTAAGATCATGGCTATACTTCAGGACATCTCTTCTCGCACCTCTTGGAATGATAGCCTGGTAGCTGACGCTATCGTCTTCAAAGTTTTCCAGCCTTCTTACTAGTAGTCCGTTTCGAATCTCTAACCTAGGAAACTGATTCCATAGAGACTTGATGACATAGATCCTTGGAGGATGGTCTTTCTTTGTCCTCAACCCATGTCCTAACCATGGCTAGATCTTCATCCTCCTGCTGCAGTTTGATCAGATCCCTGTCATCATCTTCACTTTCGGTGATACTGAGCTGAAAGCACTTCGTTTCAGTGTCATTGTTATCATCAATGTCATCTGCACATTGACCGGCTTGTTTCCTGCTTAGACTATCAGCATTCCCATGTAATCGTCCTGGTCTATGCTCGACTGTGAATATGTAGGTGGAAAGAACTTCTAGCCAACGGGCTACTTGGCCTTCGGGGTTCTTGAAGTTCATCAGCCAACGTAATGAACCATGATCAGTTCGAACAATGAATTCTCGACCATAGAGATAATGTCTGAAGTATTTTACGAAATACACCAGAGCCAATAACTCTTTCCGCGTAACACAGTACTTGCGTTCTGCTTTTGATAGCGTTCTGCTCGCATATGCCACAACTCGCTCTTTTCCATCGATTTTCTGTGACAGTACAGAGCCAATTGCAAGGTTACTGGCGTCCGTATCTAAAATAAAGGGTTTCGAAAAATCTGGGTGGGCAAGTACTGGAGCAGTAGTGAGCTGTTGTTTCAACTTTCCAAAGGCCTCTGAGCATTCATGTGTCCAGTTAAACTTGTAATTCTTCTCTGTCAACCTCGTAAGTGGCTTTGCAATGTGAGAGTACTCCGCAATGAACCGTCTATAATAACTGCATAGACCTAGAAATGACCGAACCTCCTTGACACAAGTAGGGATGGGCCAATTTGCAATGCATTCTATCTTCTTGGGATCCGTGTTGACACCATCTTCATTAATGACATGTCCAAGGAATGACACCTCCTTCTGGAAAAGCTGGCATTTACTTGGCCTAAGCTTTAGTCCAGCCTTTTCAAATCTCTGTAGAACCGAGTCAAGATTGGTGATCATTTCCTTGAACGTCTTCCCGAAAATGATGATGTCGTCCAAATATATTAAGCATATTTGCCAGTGCAGACCGGACAGCACTGTTTCCATGAGACGCTCGAAGGTCGCCGGGGCGTTACAGAGCCCAAACGGCATCACATTGTATTCAAATAAGCCCCTTCTAGTAGTGAATGCCGTCTTCTGTTTATCCCCAGGTTCAATTTCAACTTGCCAATATCCTGCACTTAAATCGAGGCATGAGAACCACTTGGAACCGGCAAGTTGGTCTAAAGATTCGTCTATCCTCGGTAAAGGATATGCATCTTTGACTGTAACGTCGTTCAGCCGCCTGTAATCGATGCAGAATCGTTTGGTTCCGTCCTTTTTCTTAACTAGGACGATTCCACTAGCCCAGGGACTCGTGGAAGGTTGGATGATATCATTCTCCAACATCATGTCGAGTTGTTTGTTGACCTCATCTTGCATATGCACCGGCACTCGTCGCATTGGTTGCTTGATAGGTGCTGCATCCCCAGTTGGTATTCTGTGTTTTATGATGCCTGTCCTATCAAGGTCACTGCCAGAAGAGGAAAATGTTTCCCCGTACTTTCTCAGAAGATTAGCTACTTGCTTCCTCTGAGTTGATGACATTCCCGCCGAAGATCTCTCATATAATTCTGTCAAATGTTTTGGGAGACATCGTGGAGGTGTGGGCTTTGTGGTTTCCGCTTCTACAATAACTTGCACTGGACTAAATTCTGCTATGTTAGTGCCAGGATACAAAATGTGAGGCTCATCTGAAAAATTGGCACACCGGATTGGCACTTGTTCGTTAGCCCTCACAAGAGTTCTGGCAACCATTCCTTTATTTGACGTGATAAAGGAGTCTGATGGCTCGATCACGCCAATTTGTCCTTGTTGCTCTGTCCAGTCAACAAGTTTACCTGGTACAATGACTTCTGAACGTCCTGGAACCACCACTTGTTCAGAAACAGTCACTCTATAGCAACCAATTTTTCCAGCCCGTGTCAGAGAACAAGATTTTCCATTGATGTTCATGACCATGCCCCGTACATCAACTTTTACGTTGTGAGATATCATAAAATCAAGCCCGAGTATTGCATCAACGTCCATCTCGGCTATAACCACATCCATAGCACAGCTAGTGTCATTGATCACAAAACATAACCTTGTTTTGCCCATCGTATTCAGCTTATTCCCAGAGGCAGATACAATTTTACTATCAAAACTGTCAAGTGACTTTGTACCCTTGATAGTATTCCACACCTTGTTTGAAATCAAGGTCAGCGTTGCCCCTGTGTCGACCAAGCATTCAGCTTGATGGTCTCCTAGCTTAGCTTGAATGAACAATCCTGCTTGATAATTACCGCACACACTTGCCTTTCCACCGGGTGGTTCATGGTCCTTTTTCTCATGAGCATTAGTCTTCCGTTTAGGACAGTCTCTTTTCAGATGCTTGTCTGACTGACATAAGAAACATTTACGTTTCTGTGAACCGTCTCTTTGCTGGCCATAAGATGGTCTGGGCGCTGGCGGTCGGTTATAAATGTATGGTCGACTCTGCTGCTGTTCCAACAGTTTGCTCATTGTCTTTGTCATCGTCTCAACAGAAGTCTGAAGAGTTGAAAATGCCTCTCGCCAGTCTGAACTATCCGGCTGTGAGCAACTAGCAGCTGACTGTGTAGCCCCTAGTCCCAGTTGTTTGCTTTCTGCACGGTAAAATGCTTCTAGTTCAACGGCGTGCCTGACTGCGTCGTTGAGATCAACAGGTCTGGCCTGCTTGATTTTCAGTCTCATCTCCGAGCTGACCAAAGCATCAACGAACTGTTCCTTGGCTAGTGTCTCTCGGACATCACATGGTGCTTTCGGATACGCCAGGTTCGTGAGGCGTCTTATGTCTTGACCTAGCTCAGCCATAGTTTCTGAAGCTTTCTGTCTACGCTCACGTAATTGTACACGGTATAACTCTGTCTGGTTTGGTGGTGCAAACCTTTCTTCGAGAGCAATTACAAGGTCTTTGTAGCTAGGCCTGCCTGGTCCAAGATTGCCGAACACTCCCTGTGCCTGTCCTCTCAATGAAACAGAAAGATACAGACCTTTCTGTTCCTCTGACCATCCGTTAAGCTCTGCACATGCTTCAAAATGAGCCCTGTAGTCTGTCCAGGCAACAGTTCCATCAAATGTTGCAGGTTTCATGATGGTCTTGCCAGCCATATCCTGTGGCTCTGATTTCTTCTTCCTCAAAGTCACATACTTGTCAGGCCTGTCATCGTCTGGCAGGAATGATCCATCCTTCCCTTGTCCCATGCTACCACTGTGGTTGGGTCTACCAGGTGGTATATCAAACCGTAGCTTACCTGGTCCGGAAGGCATATCATATTTCCCTGACATGGGAGTGGACATAGGCTGGTGGACAGAGCCATCACCAAGCATTTGTTCGTACCCATCTAGTTCGCTTTCTAGCTTCAAAATCTTGCTTTGCCTCTGCAAGTCCTCAATCCTTTGCTGCAACTCAATAAGTTGTGCTCCACGATCCATATTAATGGTCTAAATAGTCTCTGGGTAAGTCTATAGTTTTATAATAGATGTATGCCCCACGTTGGGCGCCAATTCTGTAACGAACCTGGTTACAGATATCACAATATGGATGCAAAATATATATAGATTTTTCTCAGGGACTCTCTGTCCAAATAATTGAGTATGCAACACAGCTCTGACTAGCTTGTCAGAACTACAAGTACTATTAAGATATGAGTATATAAATTTTCCTTGGGACTACTTTGTCCGATGATTAGGAATACAAATGATTTTGAAATGATTGGTGCATGAAACAAATCAAGAGTTGGAATCACGTTGATTTACTATCAGTCCCTAGCTAGCCTCAACTATTCCTAGCCAGAACACAGTTAGGTTTCAACCCCTAACCTGTCTTGTATCCCAAGCCCTATACCGGCTTGAACCTGTGGTTATATCCCAAGACTTAACCGTCTTGAACCTCCAGCATCCAGCAACAATGGATAGAGCCCTATCAGAATGATCACTATTATCACTGTTCAAGTAGTAGTGCAATACTCCTACTCTACTAAGATAATAATAGTTAAATCAAACCTTTAAGGCTTTATTAATCGTATTGCCTGCTGTTTTATTTCGATGTTACTTCTTCGAGAGCAAGAAGCAGAATGTGAAAACTGGCTAGATTTCGCGCTTATATACCCGGGGCTGGTACCCCGCACTTGGACTGGTTTCCCGTCTCTTAACCCGACGAACGTAAAATGAAAGTACCTAACGACGTAGTAACGGGTCGCTTAAAACTTTGAAAATAAACTAAATCAAATATGTCATTATTTCGGCGGAATAGAAAGTGCAAATAATATCCTTTTATAAATCTGTTCAAGCCACAATATTTTAACCTGATATGAACTTAATTTATTGTCATAAACATTTCTTATTAATTTGACATAAGCGGCTTGACTATTTGCACGCATTCCGTTACACTATGTCCAGTATTACCCTGAACCGTTCAGTTTGAGACACTGTGCACTGAGCTTCAGTCTACTGTACCAAACATATCTATACACAGGAAGAACCTAGTCTCAGACCTATCTCTCTCACTGGTCTGAAACCTACAAAGGAAGATTACGTTTGCAACCCAGGCAACTAAACAGCATTCACTTGTTCTCTATGACGGCACTTCATCAATAGAGACGAACCTATAGACGGCACTTCATCTAATAGGTTCAAGTTTCAGCTGTTTCTAGGCCTAAAGTTCCTATTAATATTCTGCCTTTCATTCTCCTTTAGTCTCTGACTTTCAGTCGCAATAATGACACTTAACACAGTGCAATGTCTTTATATACCAGTGGTGACGTCACGCAATCTGGGCGAGTCCATTTTTGATGGATCAGTCCATTTTACATAAACTGAATATGACATGGGTAAAACAGGTGCAGTAATCTAATGCAATGTATTTTAACGGAGAAACCTAAATGTTTCACTTTGATAGGAAGAAATAGCTGATTTAATGCTAAACAAACTAATCACGGTCCAAAGTCTGATTATGGTATGATTTCTTAGTTTACTGATGCCGGAAAATAGGCCATTACACACTAGCAGCCGATCTATGCATTGTTAATAAGCGTCTGCAAGACTAGTTTTGATCATGCCTGTTTCCTTGCATTGGAAACGAAATTCGGCTTAAATCTATTACAGGTAAATATATCTTTCATAATTAATCTTCAGACAGACAATAATCTACGAAACTAACAAAGTTGCAACATATTTTTACCTGTTGGACATTTTATTTACTTGTAGCAACCAAGCTTCTAATTATTATGATTTTAATTAGAATAGAATAGAACAGAAATGATAAATTACGGTACTGGACCACCGATCATTACAGTTACACTGTAGTGAATGATATAACATGATAAAATTGAATATCACCCGCTGGTCACATAGACTGGTTTGTGGTTTTACCTGGCTCATTTTATACGCCAGAACAGTAGTTTTGCAAACTCACAGTTAACTTATATACAAGTAACAACACCTTAAGCTGTTAAGTGTATCAATGTTATTTTACCAAGAACCTAAGCCAACAAAATTCCAAGTATCGTAGGCTGGCTACTGTCTACAACAAAACTTCTCAGCATGGTCTTATTTCAAACGATAGATACCCTTTTCTAAACAAACATGTATATAGGCAAGTGATAGACTTGTTGTGTACCAATTGACATTCATTTAAACTGAATGAATTTATATCTGAATGTTCAGATCTAATCCTTTCATATGTCTAAATAAACCGACTCATTGAATATAAGGTCCTGGGTTCTGATCCCATATGGTTCAATATTGCATTTATTAACTTTACTCATTTCAATCAATTACAGTCATATATGGTCCATGTTAAAATCAAAAAGAAAAAGACATGAATATCTCATAATCTTGACTCCTAGGTTCTAATGACACTGTAAATTTTGTGTTTAAAAGTTATATCTACCCGTTTGTTTGAATGAATTTCCTTGTTATCATTGCTCATGTATAGGGTCTAGTTGGTTCCTTGAGTACAATCAGCGAATTCTCTGCCTTTTCAACAATAAATCTCTACCACATTGCCCACCATACTTTACTACACTGAGAATTGATTTTATGTCTATGACATCTTATGAATTTAAAGTATTTTGTGGTTTAATGTCCCTATCAAGCATTTATCAATCATGTGGCAGCAACACATATACATGTAGTATCATAGATTTTGTGGTTTAACGCCACCATCAGCATTTCAGTTATTAACTTGACTAGTACTCTCTGAAACCTCATATATGATGATTTTCACAACTCTAGAATGATACCAGACATATCATTAGGAAAACATGTCCATGCAATATACAGAGAATCTTTTTTCAGATGTAACAATTGAAAATTTTACCAGGAAAATTTCAATATCTTAAATATTTTTGCCCACAACACACACCGCAGGTACGCGTAAGAACCGCCTCACCGAGGCGGTTCCAACGAGCACCCACAATGCATGTCCCGGATCAAAAATAAGAAAAATAGGTATACCCCTGCAAACCCCAGTTATAGAAAAGTGGGGCTCACGGGGGCATACATTTCACGGACATGTTTTCCTGATGTAAACATTACATGAATCAAATCATATAAATTAACTATGATTGTATAAATTCTTTATTTTAGTCATTTATTCATTCTATTTCTCATTCAATAGATACCTACGTAAGGCCACGATGCCATAACATTACCAAAAACATGTCCATATAGTACCAATTTCTCCAAATTTTGAAAAAAGTGAATGTATGTACCATGTAAGTTATCTTTTGACATTGGTTGCTAATATTTTTTTAATTATTTTCTGTCATTTCTGACGAAGTTTGCGTCCTCAAACCGAATATCACGACATATTTAATTAGGAACTTTGAAACGGTGTCATTGTAGTTACTCCGAATCACGTTTAACCGCATGCTGTCGTTTTATGCCATCGAAGGACTTGAATCGTTTTATGTTTGGAACTTAAGGTATATTTTTACATTGTGGGTGTTTATGTTATAAAACTAAGTGTAAACAATGAAAAAAGCTGCGATTTTAACAAACATCATATAATATTCCGACGTTATTCAGATCTCCCATGGAACATCGTGTGTTCGGTGGGGGTGGGGTTGAGCAAACATGGCTATGGGAAAATGCCGCCGAAAAAGTAATATGTTTTGGTCTGAATCTGAATCTGAATAGTTTACTGGTGACACGCCAAATGACATTATTTCACCAGGGGGTTCGGATGGGGGAGAAATTAGTCCCTTGAACGCACGAGTGTAGCGAACTTGGACACACAGTCATCAGACATTTCAGCAGAGGAGATAAGTGCATCAGGGAGGTCATTCCAGTCCCTGATAGTCTGTGAAAAGAAACTACTTTTGTACGCTTCTTTGCTAGCTGAAGGTATCTGAAAAGCCAAAGAGTGTTGATTTCTACAACGCCTATTCTTTGGGATACGGTCATCTGTGGGTATTCTGGCTTTAACCTTTAGACCTTTGTATAGCAATATAAGTCTACTATCCTACCTCCTTTTCTTAAGAGATTCCCATTTCAGTTGACCTAAAATGCCAGTCATGCTCCCAGTTTCAAAAACATAATTTCCCGTCACAAACCTTGCCGCACGATTTTGTACCTTTTCCAGTTCTTCCTGGAGGCCATGAGTGTGAGGGTCCCAAACTGAGCTTCCATATTCCAAGACTGGCCGCACCAGTCCTTTATAAGCTGCTTCTTTCACATCTGGGGGACAAGAATACAAATTTGTCCTTAAGAATCCGAGAGTTCTGTTAGCCTTTGTACAGACATTGGAAATATGAGTATTCCATTTCAAATCATTTGTGATAGTTACACCCAGGTATTTTATGCTTTCAACGTTTTCCAGTACAGTGCCCTCAAGGGTGTAGTTAGCCTGTATCTTACTAGACCGTTTATTTGTCAGCTGCATCATGTTGCACTTGACGGGTTGAAATCTCATTCCCCATTTCCTAGCCCAACTGCCTAATACTGCGTTTACACTATGTTCCCGGCGGCCCCGGCAGCCCCGTTTGCTAGAAACGTAGCGTGCCGTGGAGTTTTGGTTATACATTTCTCTGATTTTCAAGATCTATTACGTTTTGTTACGTTTTCTTACGTTGTATTACGATATCCGTAACACGCCGTGGTAGTGATAAGCCGGTGTGTCACGGAGGCGCCAAGGTACGTTACGGTTATCCACGATCTATCACGTTTATTAGCACGTTCTATTACGGTATGTCACGTTCTGTTGCGGTCAGTTGCGGTTTGACCAAGGCGTAACACGTTTTTTCGGTCTGTCAAGGTCATCTACGGACGAAACGTAGACACCATACAATATAAAGCACATTTTTTCTTTTTGTATACGAATAAGTCCTTTGAAATAATAACATTCGCGCTCCTCAACAAACGACTGCAGAGTTGATTAAGGAAGTTCGGGATTGTAACTCTTCTTCAATTGCATAGTGCAGCGTATGGTCTGTATTGTTCACTATACTGACTGCTCCAATATGAAGGAACTTGTCCCCATGATATGCCATTTTATATCTATAAACTTCACGCGCCATGATAACCGTAACAGAACGTGACATACGTAGTAGAACGGGGTGAACACCGTCAAAGATCGTAACGCACCGTAACTTAACGCAACAAAACGTGTTGAGTATTCCGTAGGAAACGGGACGAGACGTGAGACGACCGTGATCAAACGCAACAGAACGTGGAAGATCCGTAGCTTGCCGGGCTATTCACTAGCTTCCCGTTGCACTACGGACCGCCTCCACGTTTCGCTACGTACTGCCACGTTCTGTCACGGTGTGTTACGTTCAGCCCGTTTTATCACGGCCCATTACGTTTCTCATTTCCGCCGTGACTGCCGTGGCAGATTTTTAAACTGTCAAAAAATTTGTCACGGTGTCCACGGTTATCCCGGCGTGCTACGTTTGCCTATCCCGTTCCCCTGCGTTGCCTCACGGTTATCCCGTTTTGCTCACGGTTGTCTGAAACGTGGCTGCCGTGACCGCCGGGAACATAGTGTAAACGCAGTATAAACGATCAATGTCTCTCTGAAGTTTCAATGTATCCTCTTCATTCTTGATTTTACGATAGCAAACACAATCATCAGCAAAGAGTCTTATTTCAGACTCAATGTCTGCTGAGATGTCATTTATATACAAGGAAAACAGCAAGGGGCCGAGAACGGTGCCCTGAGGGACACCCGACACAACTGGAGCCCAATCCGATTTAATACCATTAACCACTACCCTTTGTTGTCGGAAACAAAGGAAAGCATTTATCCAATTCAGTGTTGTTCCACCTATTCCATAGCTAAACAATTTGCTTTTAAGGAGTTCATGGGGAGGAGTATCAAAAGCCTTTTCAAAATCGAGTATAAAAGTGTCGACCTGGCCTTTTTTTGTCTAAGATTTTGGCCCAGTCATTTTTCACTGTAGTCAACTGAGTTTCACAGCTATGCCATTTCCTAAATGCGTGTTGCCTGTCCGACAAGAGTTCATGTTCATCAAGATGGGCCATAATATTTGAGCATACAATATGTTCAAGAAGCTTACAAGGAATGCATGTCAAAGAAACAGGGCGGTAATTGCGGGCAAGTGACCTGTCGCCCTTCTTAAACAGGGGGCAAATATTAGCAAGAGACCATTCTTTAGGAATTTCACCTGTATCAATTGACTGCTGGAAGAGATGGGCGAATACCGGCCCTAATTCCACAGCCAGTTCCTTTAGGACTCTGGGATGAAGCTCATCAGGCCCTAAGGCTTTAGACGGGTTTAGACATTTGAGAAGTTTGGTCACCCCTTCCTTTGTGACCACAATATCATGCATGAATGGGGCAGATCTATCCATAAGAGGGACCTGTTTGTATTCACTTTTAGTGAAAACATCCGAGAACTGACCATTAAATTATTCCGCCTTCTCAAATTCGGATTGTGCAATTCCACTTCCATTTCTCTTTTTCAACGGGGGAATACCTTGGGTATCTTTTTTCTGACTGTTTATGTACCTGTAAAAATCTCTAGGATTAGCCTTAACATCTCCTACCAAGTTGTTCACGTAAAGATCATGCTGCTTCCTGATATCAGCTTTGATCTCTTTCCGTAAAGATTCAAATTTAGATCTAAATTTTGCACTACCAGTCTTTTTAGCTTTTACATGAGTTGCATTTTTTTTCTGCAAATCTTCCTTTTTATTTCAGGTGTTATCTAAGGCACAGAGGAAACTGAGCGACTAGTTTTTGAGGGGATATGTTTATCTGCCGATTCCTGAATAAACGATGTAATGAGATTGAAATTTTCCTGGACCGACCGAGTATCTGAGTAACCGTTGAAGTATCTTTTCTTTGCAAATTTAAGTGTTTCTGCTCTCATAGATTCATAATCACCTTTCTGATAACGATACACTTTTCTCCTAGGTTTCTTTATTGGGGGGGGGGATAGCAATTTTCAAAGTGCCAGAAACAATGTCATGATCACTGAGCTTATCCGGGGAATGAATGTCTGCAAACTAACCAGGAAGAGAGGTCAAAATTAAGTCCAAAGTATTTCTTTCTCTGGTGGGGAAATCGACTAATTGTTCCAAACCGTGGTCATTCATGATATCTATCAAAATCTGACCCTCCGTCTGACTCAATGATGACCCAGATTTGCTGAGTCTGTCCGGCCATACAATATCTCTAAAGTTGAAATCACCTAAAACGTGAATTAAGGGGGTTTGTTGCCTTTATTAATATTTTTGATTTTGTCAAGCTGTTCTCTAAATAAATTGTCAAACTTTTCCAGGGAATTCAATAAGTCATTTCCATTGTCCGATACTGGTAAATGGCCATCGACAGGTGGTCGATACCAGCTAGCCATAAAGTGAGTTTTCTTATTTGCAAAAAGTTTGACCCAAACTGACTCTGAGTCATTGTCCAATTCTGTGAGGGGCATGTGTGGGATGTCCTTGTGCACAAGAAGCATAACACCACCACCATTTAAGGTTCTATCTTTTCTGTACACGCTGTATAGAAAAGATTCCGGAAATAATTCAGACGTTAATATGGAATTGTAAATTTTTGTCTCCTGAATCGCCAAAATCTGAGGTTGATGAAAATCAATGAAGGCCAACAACTCAAGTTTTTTGCCTCTTATACTGTTTATGTTGATACTGGAAAATTTCAGACCACTAATAAAACTGTTTTTGCTAGTCAAGGTTTCAGTGGACTTGGTTTCATGACCTTTTGCAAGTAGGTCAAACCTATTTGCACTTTCCAAGTTAAATTGTTCATTGAAAAAAGAGTCTGAGAAATTGAAAAAGTCACATTTTGGGCAAATCCATGTACAGTTTGAGTTTTGCATTGTTTCATACTCTGAGTCTGACATAAAAGAACAGTTATTGTGCACCCACATTTCACATTTGTCACACTGGACAGCCTTATGGGAATTCAAAACAGCACCACTGCATAGGCTGCACTCAGCTTTGCAGTTTGAACAATACCAAGAATCATTATCCGACTCAATCTTTTGTAACTCCATGGGACCAAGATTTACGCAAGACGCATGGAAGCGTTTCTCGCAATCTTCACATTTAACTGCTTTCTCGGCCGCCTTGCAATACTTCTTGCACGTGCGGCACTGGAACCTGGGGCCTGGGTTCATTTCGATATCTCCAGCCAAAATAATAAGAATCAACAAGTTTGTTCCCTGTGAAGGATTGAAACTGCGTAATCCTTCGGAGCCTCTTCGGTTACCAATTTTCCTTGTAAAGGCCAAACTCTGAGCAATTCTACCAACTGAATTTCCAAATCCTATACTACAGTCCTGGTTTCCATCCAAAATATCTCCTGATGTTGTCCACTTCCAAACACAGAGCCCGAAAACCAACAACAAAGCCAACCTGAGGAGCAGCGGACAAGACTTCGGTGTATGGAAACAACATACCAGCTCTTTTCCAACCCGACAAGTCAACCGCCCCACAGTTGGACCGACAAAACCTGAAGCCATGAGTTCCAATTCAAATGATTAAACAAAAAGACCTTCAATCACTATATGAAAAAAGTGGGTGGGGGAAGGTCAAACCAGAAAAACTATTCAGATTCTTTAACTTTTATGACAGATCGCTGCTAGAGCCGTTCAATGTCACTGTCAATGAAGCTTGAACAAATTCTGGTCCAAAAGCTTGTCAGCTCTCAGGCCAAAAAGTTTCAAGAAAAGAAATTTTCAAGTACGAATCGTTTTGGCGCGAATCGCACAACTAAGAAAATCGATGCTTAGACTCTTAATTTGGGGGAAAACAGCGACCAACAATGAGAAATTGCAGGTCCCAAACTTCTTGACCTAAAGTCGGGAAGTTTTACGAACAAAAACAATGGGAAATTCAAAAAATAATAGAAAAAACTTCTCTTTCAAAATTCTGTGTCCGTGTCGCCGAACCGAACCGAACCGGACTCTCCTCGGAATATTTGATAAGATGCACTGTATGACTACATGCACAAAATTTGAAGGATAAACCAATCGGTGGTGATATATAGTCAATGATTCGGATTACCTCCAATGGATTCCCTTTGACTTCAATTATGCATAGACTTTCACGCTCCAGTGGTCACAGTCACGTGCTTGATCAAACATGAAAAACCATTACAGTTGATAAATTTGGCTTCAAGTTAGTACTAAGATCATTCATATGCGCATGAGCAGAAATTTTCATGAACTTGATTCTGAAAGGGTAGAATAATTGTAGATCACTTTAATTGCACTTACGTAAGGTACCTTAACATCATTATTCATAGCCACATTTAAATAATTAAATACAGCTTTTCAGCAGGCTTACAATTTCTAATTGATCGCAGTATACGCCTCGTTCTGAAATGGCTCTTTGTGCGCCATTTCTATGATGATTTAGTTTGGCAGAATTCAAATTCAAAAAAAAATGTTAAATGAGTTCATCGTTTATCACTAAGAACTTAAAAGTGTAAACATTCATGCACTATGTACCATATTTATCGCCATATCAAATGGGCAAATTATATTATACATAACCGTCCTCATTTATTTTACCATTCGCATTGCAAAGCAACTTGGGCGTCTTTTTATTTATTATGAAATTTCTGCCAACATGTATACATTGTATATACAAATACATATATGCGACAAGGATTGGGCTTAGGCAAAGCCTATCATTGCTCTCTCCCGTCGGTATTACAATTTACATTCATTAAGAAAATCAATCCTACTATGCATAATAATATCTGTCATATACATTTTATATATACAATCAAAAGTACATGTTAACTATGTGAACAGTATGGATAAGGTGCGAATTCATCTGGAGCAGATTTTCAAGATCAGTCATAGCAAAGTTGGTACACTTACATGTAGTCACCGTGCTGGTAAAACTTAGTTAGGCCCGACAGTAATGCTAAAGCTCTGCTCCACAGGAGTTCGATCGTTATCCGTGTAATAATAATAATAATAATAATAATAATAATAATAATAATAATAATAACAATTATAATAACAATGCCATGAGATCCCACTCCACGAGGGTTGTAATTTTTTTCTTTTTTTTTTTTTTTTTTTTTTTTTTTTTTGGTGTTTTTTTTTTTTTTTGTTTTTTTCTACAGCGCGAGAGATAATCTGTATTTTTAGGCTACAAAGATGTATCATCACGTGAAAGAATTGTGTATTAATATTGTTTTATTTTATTTTTGGAAACCCAGGGAGAGTGCGTAATCTCTAGTCAGTTTCTGAGTGATTATGTACATGTTTATGTGCCGACCCACTATTATGCCAAATAACTAGCAACAATGTAGGATAGTCAGTCACACAATTGTTAAATTGTTCCATTCTCATTTTTGCACTATATATACTTTAATTTTAGAAAAAAAACATTAACTGCTAGAAGATTTTTTGATCATATTAATTGAAATGTGTGTTTGGGGTTTCGCAAAGTTTTTCCCCTAGGTGCGCGATCACACCCTTCCTACTCCGATTTCGGTATTCCGTAAGGCCGAACAGAAACGACTTATACTGATCACTTTCAAATAAAGTATGCCGTGCCACCTCACTTGGGCGTAGCCCGCTAGGCTGAGCGAGTTCATTATCAATCACACGCCAGCTGAACGCCCAATAATGGCCACTTGTTTACACGCTGTTGCCATGGGGCCAACCAATCAAAAGTTGTTTACATGACCTGAGTCACAGCCTTTACGATAATCGGATTTTCTATTTTAAGAAAGGCTTCCCCCACACTGAATCGGCTGTATAGCATAGATATTTGAGCCACCTCGTGGGAAAACCAACAATGTGGTTTTTGAACAGGGCCGACACAAGCCAACCTGTACAGTCGCAGAAGACAGCTAGAAGCATGAAATTTTGGATTTTAGAAGAAGAGGAATTGTGCTATCCGTGAAGCGAAAACAAAGGCGCTGATCGATCAGCTTCGCGGTTACCGCGAAGCTGATCTGCTTCTTTGTTTTCGCCCAGTCTACGCAGATTGTTAGTTTTCCCACGAGGCGGCTCATTAATGATGCTATTGTAACAGCGAATTATGTGTTTGTAGATCATTGGCGGCACGTGGTAAAAGAAAAACAGGCTTGCTTATTAACGGTTTACAATAGTAGTAGAAATAGCTATATCCACATATTGAAAAAATAGCACACTCGTCTTTTGAACTACGAAAGATTCTTCTGTGTCTTTTATATTCTGCTGCACACATCGGCTTGTATACGATCAAATGCCCCTTTTTCTGTGTTTCTTGTCGTGCAACCACAGCGTCTATTAAAATAATACATAAACCTGTCATCTCTTAATTACCTGATTCTACACACTCATTAGATTTTCAGAAAATGGTGATAACGCTCCATGTAGTGTTAATATGTTCAATTGATAATTGTGTGATTTTAGTGACTTTTTAAACTGTTTGCTTTTATAGCTCTAGTTCGAGATGGAGGTTGAGGAAAGAAAGCGAAGCTGATCTGCGTCTTTGCTTTTGCATATATATGCAAAACGTTTGGTTTTTCATGGCACTGCTCAATTATATGTTCAGATACGGGTTCGATCATCGAACTTGTTTTTAAAAGTTGTATGCTGCAACCCTTCATAATTCTATGACCAGTTTTTATTATATGTATAGGCTATGTTTAAATCTACCATCATTTGCAGTAATATTCATTGTACATGTTGTACAACTGTGGAATCATAAATTCAACAATTACCGCACACATGCCTATTTAATGTTTTTAACGAGACCTTTTTTCTGCTGTTAGATTTGTGCTAAAAGAAACAATAAACTGGCTAATTGTTTTCAACACCTGATATGGTTTCATTGATAACGACATAGCTACACATCTGCGAGCAGACAACAACAGTATAATTATAGTATTGGGATATCGCAGCTAAAATTATTACATCCATGAATGCTTGGATGTAAATATTGGCGTACGGCTGTCTGCTTGTGTTATTGGATTTTCAAATCCGACACATGCGCAGTGGAGCAGTCTAACTTGGGCGTCTTGACTATGTAAATACATGTACATGCAAGTAATCGAATATATTTGGTAATAAGAGTATAATGTACTGATTATATGCGAAAATCGTTACAAAAATACAGTATATTAATAAAACGCCTATCAATTCGCATCACTTATTGAACAGCCGCCCTTGTTTGTTTGTTTGTATTGAGGTTTAACGTCCCAGTCAATAATTTTTCAGTCATGTCGGGACGGAGCCACCGCTTCCTTGGTCTTTACCAGTACTCTAGGCAGTTAATGTGTCTTACTCAAGGACACAACACGGTGACCCTTGTGGGGATCGAACCCAGGACCTCTCGATTCGGAGTCCGACGCTCTACCATTAGGCCACCGCGCTCCCTCAGCCGCCCTTGTACATCATCTGTATAGGACCCGTTGAAACATCACCACATGCACAATTGCGTTGATTGTATTGATTGATATACGTATATTAAAAATGTCCCAAAACTCAACAGTTGATTTTAAATTATATGATTTCGGTGTGGAAGGACTGACAGATACGTTTTTTCTTCTACGTTCGCATTACTTTTTGAATGACCCTCGTACATGGTATATACGGATATTACTACTATAAAATAATTAAGATATAGTTAAGATATAGCATCTTATTCTTGATAAGATTCTATATCTTTCCTATGCATTGTCGCTGACAGGTAGCGTTTCACGCACTGACCTGTCGCATTTGGCCAATGGGATCTGGGACATTCATGCGGGATGCCCCAGCTTTCTTCATGTGTCGTCTGTAGCCAAAATCGGCTATATACCACAATTCAAAGCGTCAAATGCGAGAGATCAAGATGAGGTATCGTCTGATCTCGCGAGAATGCTTTCCTATGATCGGAGGACACCATCTTGTATGTTGATTTTCTGAATAAAGAGTTCTTATTCGTATTCTTATACATTAAAAACAAACGACAAGCTGAAAATCAACTCTTATTGAGTGAACAGAGTATGAAAATCACTGTCCAAATATGAACATTAACAGTGCGCTGGTCGCCATTTTGATGACGTCATAATCTACCCCAAACGCGGGTCAGGGCGACGAACTGGTTTAAATTGTTGCATTTGCCCAAAGTTATCATCATAAAAATCACACAAGACGATTTTTTTCGCCCATTCGACATACACCACGCGTCGACCTGTCGCGGTTGGTCAGTGGGATCTGGGGAAATTATGCAGAATGCTCTTGCTTTCTGCGTTCACGACTTTTAGCCAAAATCACCTGCATCCCACAATTCGAAGCGTCGTCTGCGAGAGATCAAGATTCGGATCCAATAAAATATGGTTCCGAGATCAAGATGAGGTCTCGCCTGATCTCGCGAGAATGATGATTAATTTTGATATAAGATCATAGTGTATTTTAAAATACACGTGGTTTAAAATTGAAAAATCAAGACACTGAAAATGCCAGATACATTACGAAAACATGCCCCTATAATATATACAGATGTAAAAAATAATATATACAGATGTAAAATTCGAAAAACTCTAGTCACTGTTGTACTACTTAGTGGAATTGGGTACATACGAATTTCTTGGAATGTCGTTTATTACCAATACAAAAGACACTCAAAATGGTAAACCGCACACCATCTTTGCTTCGACATACCTTTCCACCTCTCGGAAAAATACCTCTCCAGTCTCTCATACAGGACTCTGTTCTTCTCCCTGTTTTCTGCGGAATAAGCCTGTCCTACTGTCACCATGTCGTGAAATGTACATCAAAATAAATACTAGATAGACGTAAATCTAATTTATGCGATGTTTCATTATCTCAACATTATAAAATCATATCTGATTTTATCACAGCAATTAGTCACTATAACCTTAAATAGATTTTTCAGGTCGAAACAATTTGTGTGTGTGTGTGTGTGTGTGTGTGTGTGTGTGTGTGTTATTTTATTTTTTGATAATTTGACAATTTAGAATGTCGTATTTGCCATATGGATTTTGGCACCTGCTTTGTCCCATTTACTCGATTAGGGTATTTTATTTTATCTGTGGTAGAATTTGCAGTGTGAATTCGAAGCTCTACAGTACATTGTGTTTTGATGTACTGTCCACTTTCAACTCTGCAAAGCAACCTATGACCAGAACGTGCATGTTCAAATTCCTAAAGGGTCATATCCAATATCTGGCCCAACGTTTACAACCTGCCAAAGAATAAAACGTGATCATGAAACCTACCCCTGGAAAAGTATGGATCTACCGCCGACAGTCGGTCAGAAAATAGAGAATTAATGATGAAAATTCCACAAGCAATGTCTCAGCTTGATGCTTACGAAAAATTACAATGCGAATTTACAGAATGAAGTTATCGCAGAGACTGATATCAGCGCATTCTGTAAATCTAGCCAAAACATTCTGAATCAAAGATGGCCGCTGTCCGCCGAAGTTTATGGTTGATGTTTACCATTTTCACATAAAAACAACCTTTAGTACTACAGATTCTGTCAAGTTTTCAAAACATTCCTCATAATTCCTAGAAAGAAGGATATATACAGTCCAAAGTTGGTAGTCGTATTATTACAGATGTTCCATAACTTATTTCCATGTGTATATTTCATTTGTCCAGAAATATGACAGTGATTTTTAAAAATCAAACCTCGTCTCGTAGAGGCACTGGTGATAACACACTTCGTATGAACAGACAGATGAAAAGTGATTTTCATGTAGAACCAGGTTGTTTAGAAATACTTTATAGAAAGAATAGAGAGGATCTCGAGCTAGCTTTCGACCAAAAACATAGGACAAATTTAGACTTGAGTGAACGATGGGGCACATGTTGTGACGGTAAGTCAGGACGTGAGACTGAGTTAAATACGTGAAGCTGTATTCATAAACCCTTTCCACTATACATTGCTACCCTTAAAATATGATAGCTCTGGGCCTTGTAGTTTGGAACCCAGGGGCACGGCTAGAAGGATTTATAAAGAGGACCACTACACGTTCACTACACGTTGCTACATACAAACTATGAAAGCTCTGGGCCTTGTGGTTTCGGAGAAAATATATATATATATTTCCCATTGTGAGTCTATGGGAGCTATCTGTTGCCATGGAAACCAGAGTTCTGATCCGACCTTTACCAAAACCTAACATAACGTTTCCCCTCCTCACTGATGCTTTAGATAAAATTTGATCACGATTGACCTTGTTGTCTTATTCAAGATTGAAAGTGTGAACGGACGGACGGACGCACCTACGGACCGACGCTGGCTCGACTACTATAAGCTCATCTTGTGAGCCTTCGGCTCAGGTGAGCTAAAATGAATTTTAGTAGTTTAAGAAATTATAATATGGATTAGTTGTACATTTTAACATTGTTTTCAGCATTCATTTTATGCTATTGCTAAATGTCAGTAAATAAAACCTGACAACCTTTTCACAATAATGGGCACCATCCATAAGTGAGATCTTCAGATTAACAAGGGGTGCAATGTAGATGTGCTTATATTGTTGATGTTTTCAAACATTTGATATAAAAATGTACTTATCCATTGTTGGTAGAAGTAACCAAATGCATGGTTTGGGGATTATACATAGCAAGCATATGACAACAGCTTACAGGATTTATGCATTGTTACTGAAAGGACATCTATGCCTTAGATGTAAGAAGTCCCTAAATCTCAGATTTGGGAGGACGAAATTTTCATGTTATGACTATGGGGCTGAATCATAAGTTAGCATTTATAGGAGAAGAAATATATACACTTTCGTTTACAAAACAGTTTTGCTGATTTAACAGAATCCAGACAATGCAACTAAATATTTTCACAACCCACCCCATCTTTGGCAAAAATGAACCATTAGATTTTGAACTGATTTGCATTTGTTTGTCAACAGCACTTTTCAAGCAAACAAATATGGACTTGTTTGTCATGTGGATGCTGAACAATATCCACACATTAATTGTTTATTGTTTTGTAATTCTAAGTTTATTTTGAAAGAAATGCTAGCTAAGTGCATAAGATCTTTAATTAACAATCTTATAGTTTATTTCTAGGTGTGTTCCCCCCGGGACCCAGCATGCCTTTTCGTCAGTTTGTGTGTTTTTCACATTCACACATTATATCAAAGTGGCATCCTGGGTCTAGGGGGGAACAGGGTCAGCAAGGCGAAAATGAATAATTTCCTGAAATTTTCCATGAACTAAAATTAGCACAGTTGTTATGGTCAACTTTAAAAACATCAGCTGTAGAATTGTAAACATTCATGGTCGTATTTCTTGTCAAACTGGTGTCAGGGTGAGTATATTTAGGTTATATAGATATATTTATAAAGATACAGTACAGGTTCAAAAGTAAATTTGCTTTCAATGTATCAAATTGCATTAATGCTTAGAAATGTGTATTCCCAAACTTATGTTGAAATTGACATAAATTATGTCATTGACAATCAAAATATGCAAGAACACAATAATAATAAAGAACTAGGCATTTTCGTCTTTGAAAGTGACATATTTTTCAATTAGGGAGTATCCCAATCTAAGGCATAGATGTCCTTTGAGTGATGCTTGCAAAACTGCAAGTTGCAGTTCCACAAGTATCTTGGAATAAATTCTGATAAAAAAAAATGTGGTAAAGGAAGCAAACATATAGCACTCCTGTCATGCATTGGTTCGCATGTAACGGTATCAAGCAAACTTGTCTAATTTCAAAAATATGAAAAACAATTACCACTTAAACCCCATATTATCTGCTCCTTTAATTTCCAAGGCAGATTTATTCTTGTATAGGGAGACACTTTGCATGTGAATGGTTGCATTACTTACAAGCTTTTGCTATTCCAAATACAACTGTTTTGATTATATTCCTTTTTAAAGCATTCCTGTTTTAAAATATGTTGTAATTTCCGGGATATATCACTATTTTCTGTCTGTGCACAATCACTGACCTAATTCGGATATATCAGTTCATTTATTTTATCTATATTAACAGGGGGCTATAACCAATTAAGTGTAAGTATAATACGGTAGAATGTCATTTTTCATCAACTGTTTTTCATTAAATTTCAGATAGATGATAGAAATTAGCTGTTGCAATTTGAGTTTGAATGAAATACAGAAATCAGGTGACATTAAGTAAAGGGTTATTCATTCTCTTTACTCGACTATTTCAAATTCCTAATGACTGCTGCAGCTACATAGAAGCACTTGAAGGGTATTTGTGATATTGGTAAAATAATTAAACAGGTTTATATTAAAGGAATAAGTTCTTAAATAACTAACTAACTAACTAAATAAATAAATAAATAAATAAATAAATAAATAAGATATATTGGATACTTCCAGAATTTAAGCAGGAATGAGGAATGATTGTCAGGGAACAGTAATGGGACACTCCTTTCCAGAGCCTCATTATTTTATTTGAAACAAATAATATAAAAGCTTGGTCCTTTGGAAGCAGTGAAAACGTTCAAAGAGAGGTAGTATGGGCTTTATTGCGCAATTTCGTCAGTGACCCTTTATAAACCGGCGACGATAGCCAGATAAGTATTCTCCAATTTCAAAAATTTACACAAGGTAAGTCTAAATCAAAGACACATGCCTAAGCGGGGTCAAATAACTAAAACAATATTTAGAAGATGGCACTAAGCATACAATTTTTAGTACTCTGAATATTCTAACTGATCTCAAAGAACCGAAAGAAATAATATAATCTGCACTATGGATGATGTACGGAGATACTTTTAGGGCCGCCACACGGCACAACGTCAGCTGCAGTAATAGCAAATAAAATATATATATAACCTTGATCCTTTGGAAGCAGTGAAAACGTTCAAAGGGGGTAGTATGGGCCATATTGCGCAATTTCGGGTACTGAAACCTCATCAGTGACCGTTTATAAAACGGCGACGATAGCCAGATAACTAAACTTACAAATTCAAGTACACTATTACAAGTACACTCCAATGTCAAAAATACAAAATCCAACAAGTACATTATTAGCTTATAATATGACTGTCCAGCTTACAGAATTAATGAAGACAGATGTTGACAGTGAATTTTCTTCTGCATGTTAAGACTGCTTATACTAGATGTTCATCCCTGTGATCCAGAACTGCTCAAAAAGGTCCCCGCTAGTTAACTGAACAAGATGTTAAAATATTAAAGTATAAAGATAAATAAATAAATAAATAAATAAATAAATTATGCCAGATGCTTTTAATTTGCAACGAGGATGTAGGCAAGGAGATCCTATATCCCCTTATTTATTTATCCTGTGTGCTGAAATTTTAGATAAGATGGTGAGAAAAGACAAAGACATTAAAGGGATATACATAAATGGTAAAGAATATAAACTATCACAGTATGCGGATGATACCCAGTTACTACTAGACGGTTCAGAAAAATCTTTAAAAGCGGCAATAAAATTACTAAAGCAATTCTATATAATGTCTGGTTTAAAAATAAATGTTGATAAAACAAGGGCACTTTGGATTGGCTCTTCCTGTGGCTCCTCAGAAACACTGTGTGATGAACTGGCTCTAGACTGGTCACAAGAACCCTTAAAGATCCTTGGTGTTACATTTTCACCATTAGTTTTCAATATTTGGGACCTAAATAGTAAGGAAATTTTAGTAAAAATTAAAAACATACTTAATCAATGGTCAAAACGAAAGTTAAGCCTGTCTGGCAAAATAACGGTTATTAAGTTTCTTGCTGTGTCAAAATTTGTACACCTTTTTATATCACTTCCAGCCCCGCCTCATGATCTGATAAAAGAACTAGAGAAAATGTTTTATAAATTTTTATGGAATTCAGGGCCAGATAGGATTAAAAGACAGATTGTAATTAAAAATATTGGTTGTGCAGGCCTAAAAATGATAGAGTTAAGATCTTTTGTTAAAGCATTGAAATTATCATGGCTCCGAAGAATACTTCAGCAATGAAAACCATGTGAATGGTCAAATTTATCCAATATTAATTTTCAGAAATTATTTTCTGTAGGTGGTAATTTTGCTTCAAAGTTAAGTGACGAATTGCAAAACCCGTTTTGGAAAGATCTAATGCATGTTTGGGCAGAATTCTGCAGAATAGTACCGGTTGAAGACATTAATCAAATTATTGAATCACCACTTTGGTTTAATGATAATATAGGACGAGGGAAAATCTTTTTTAAAAACTGGCATGACAAAGGTATAAGAACGATTTCAGATATTTTATCTCAAACAGGAGACATTTATACATTAGAACAATTAAAAGCAAATTACAGCATTAAGGGCACCTTTTTAGACTACCAACAGGTCATAAACAATATTCCTCATTCTTGGAAAATGCACATCAATAATAATAAAATGTTTATTGTTCAAATCAAGATGAATGTCATTTGTAATATTTATGTTAAAAAACTTATTAAAAATAAAAAAAAAAGGAAGTAGAGTATTTTATGATACATTTGTCAATATTAATGAATATATCCCACAAGGTAAATGGCAAGAGGAAATAGGGGACATTAATGAAAATGAGTGGAAAACCTACTTTCAAAATATAAAACATTGGCATGAGGTTAAAATACGAGATTTCCAATACAAAATTAATAATAAAATATTAGTTACAAACTCCTTTCTTCATAAAATTAACAAAATAGATAATGGAAACTGCACTTATTGTATTGAGCATCCAGAAAAAATATACCATCTTTTTATTTCATGTCCCAAGATAAAAAAGTTTTGGAGAGAACTAAGAGTATGGCTGCAAACAAATGCTAATGTGGATATTTCTTTAGAGGAAAGAAAAATAAAATTTTATTCTCATATACTGGTAAAGATAAGCTAAAAAAACTTTATTTATGTTCTAGCAAAGTATTATATTTATCAGAATAAATTCTTATCTAGAAATTTGTGTATTCAAGGTTTCATTAATCTCCTGAAAAAGAAAATGTTAAGTGAGAAATACATTGCTTTTATCAATAACAAATTAGGTAACTTTTTTAAAAAATGGTCCCCCATATATAATTATTTTTTCCCACAGTGACAGTCTAGAAGTTCTTCATTGTTCCTGAAATGTTTTTATTTTTGATGATACTATTATGCACAACAACCTGCTCACAAGAGTTTTCCACATGCATCAATTCGTCTTTTTGCAATTTAGTATATATGTAAATGAACAGTAAATGTCTAGTAGACCTTAAACTATGACATACTACAAGATTCAGTACTCATTAGACTTTTTTCTTTTAAAATATCTCCTTGGTGATAAAAGATAGTGTTATCTAAAAAGTTGCATCTTTAAAGACCAAAATGCTATTCGGAAGTTCAGTTTAGAATTTTATTAATTCTGATATAAGAGGTGTTTTCTTATATGTTAAAGAGTAATAATCAAATGAATACTGAAACATGCTGTACCAAATACTATAGAAACAAGTCATTATTTTATCTGCTAGAAACGCACGATAGAATGACAGCCTGCAACACTTTTTAAATTAATAAAGGCCCTTTGCCTTACACTCTCTCTGTCTTCTTCGCTCTTTCTCTTTTAGTAAACTTAGAACTAATAAGTGACACTATGCATAGATAAGATAAGACTGTATATAAATAGAATGTATCAATGATGCTCACATAACAATGTTGGTATATGATGTAATTAATATGTTTATTCTAAATAAAAAAAAACTTCCGCGGACAGCGGCCATCTTTGATTCAGAATGTTTTTGGCTAGATTTACAGAATGCGCTGATATCAGTTTCTGCGATAACTTCATTCTGTAAATTCGCATTGTAATTTTTCGTAAGCATCAAGCTGAGACATTGCTTGTGGAATTTTCATCATTAATTCTCTATTTTCTGACCGACTGTCGGCGGTAGATCCATACTTTTTCAGGGGTAGGTTTCATGATCAGGTAGGTAAATAAATAAATAAATAAATAAATAAATAAATAAATAAACTCCAATTATAATAAAGATTTTGCCCCAAAATTTCTGTCACTCATGTCAGTTGAGTAGTCGGTAGCGTAGTTTGCATGCTAGCACATTTTTCCACTGCAGTTGTCAGTTGCAGGTAAAGAACAAGCACTGGCTTTGATTAACCAATCAGATGATTTAAGTTAGCCAATGATATAGACAGACAGTATCTTGCTTTAAAGACCTATTTTCAAGTCTATTGAGGGTCATTAGATAAGGGACAGGGTAATAGAAAACCTAGTGCACTGACGTTGACTCAGGATACAGGTAGGGATCAAAACAGGAAAAATCAATATTGATTGCACAGAGAGGCAGTTTTATTGCACAGGTTATCAGGAGCCATATAATCAATACACAGTGGAACTACAGGTACTATCCTTTAGGTAGGGGCCTGTTGACCCCCTGCAGAGATGTCACCTCATTATGACACTCCTTTGATCTAAGGACCATATTGCACCATTAGGGATCATTAACCGAATAAACAGTGGTACCACTTTTAGCTCCTTCAGAAGTAAGCCTTTAAACAGATACTCAAATTACTCGTATTCAATCATTACATTTTGGAAAAATGGCATTTGACAAAATTTGTATTTTTTATTTCATAATTCTTTGTCATAATGTGAATCTCAATTAAAACAAAATGAGTTGTTTTGCCGGCAGAAAACCTGAAATTCTGAAAGGCTGGTATGGCAAGCCAACTGCACACTTATTCGAGAAACCTAATGGTAGAGAGAAAAACCTGTAGCTCGTTTCACGAAGCTCTCTTAGGACATTTCTTATCTTATGATCGAGACTACTCTTAGGAGTGACGTGTGATCTATCTTAACGGTAATACTTGTCTTATGTTTGAGGTTGTGACTTGCTCATAAGATTTATCTCAATTCAAGGTCAAACACAACAAACAGTTAGTTTCAAGTATGTTAAATAATAGAATTGATTTAGTATTGGTGATAGCTCATTGGATTTATGCAAGTAATTCAATTAGTATTTTTGCCATACTATGAGCCAGGCGATCCGAGATCGAATCCATTTTTCTCTCTTTTTTCTTTTTTTTCTTTCTATTTCAATATAAATACATGTACTTAGATCTACCAACTGTTTCATTGTAATGCTATAGGCTCACTTAGATCTACCAACTGTTTCATTGTAATGCTATAGGCTATTTCGTCTGCAAATCGAAACCAAATCTCTTTAACACGAGTGTTTCCCTTATACACTGTATGATAAGGCGGCCGATCTGTTTATCATTTGGGGAAATATAGTCAATTTGCCATATTGAACTTAGGTCTAGTTATACTAGCAATTGTGTATACAGTTCATGATGTTTGCAGTTAAAATAAAAAAAATGAACCCATTGGGGCCCTGAGAAATAATAGATTGGCTGCTTGTACCGCTCCAAGCAAAGCTTATACGCTACTGACTGGCTATCTGATTAGTACGAAAGCACGCCCATGCAATATACAGGGATTTTTAAGTTGTAAAAATTGAAACATTTCAGTAGAAAATCTGTGATATTTTTTTTTTTTTTTGCTCAAAACATAGATTGTGGGTACACGTTAGAACCGCCTCGGCGAGGCGGTTCTAACGAGTACCCACAATCTATGTTTTGGAGAAAAATAAGAAAAATAGGTATACCCCTGCAAACCCCAGTTTTGCTATATAAAAGTGGGGTACTAGGGGGTGAACATTACACGGACATGTTTTCCTGATGAACCCTGCCTAGCAACCGTGGTTAGGTAAAACCATCCATGCACATAAGCCTTACTTTGGTAATTTATACTGAGCCAAACACAACGCATCACGGTTATGGCATGTTTTCGCTTTTCAATGAAATGTAATACAGTCTACCATATATATGCTGGTCAGCAATCGCCTATGATTTAATAAGGTACAATTTGGCTTTCAAAGTATAGACCATTGAGCTCGAATGATATTGGCCAAAGCGGTTATTTTGGTGGCATGCGACTCCAGAGATTCTGGAAGTCAGTCTTCCTTTTGGATCGTGAAAAATGATTAATTTCTTGAGACGCATAATACAGAATGTTACAACCAGATGTTGTTAGATGTGTCAATCGCACGGCAATCTAATCCAGTGGAAATAAAGTGTATTTGTATAACATAACAAATAAATCGTTGTTGCGATATAAGTTTGACTGAGTATAGTTGAAGCACGTTTTGGATGCCATGGCATCCTAATTTTGTATGAACGCCTCATGAATAGGAGGCAACGTCTCGGCTTGAACATAGCTATTGAATGGGGCGTTAAGCATTAACTCAAACAAACAAACTAAAATAAAATGTTGGCCTTTATCAATACTGAACCAATGTATAAACAATATGACTCGGTGGCTCAGTGGTATGCTATGTTGTCTTCTGTCCAGGCGATCCGAGTTCGAATCCCGTCTTGGTAATATTTTGTTGTGTTTCCCTTCACATAAAAACGTCCGCCATTTTTAGATTACTATAAAATTAGTTCAATCATAAGTTGTGTCCTATTGTTAGGATAAAGTTAGGACATCTTTAAGGATGAGACATATCTTAACCGAAATTAGTCCTAAGTTCAAACTTAGGATAAAATTTGTCTTAAAACGCTTTGTGAAACGAGCCCCTGGTTTATGTATTACATAAACCAGGTTTATCGCACATAAACCAGGTTTAACGGACATATACTAGGTTTCTCGATCGATATCCAAAGTTTCATTACTTAAACCAGGTTTAACGGGCATATACTAGGTTTAACTGCAAAACCTATGATAACGGGATTTTCTGTTGCGTTACAGTAGACTTCCCTTCTACATATGAATGAAATGAATGTATTTGACCAGTCGGAACATAACTGTAAATCTGTGGCGAAATATGGTCATCTCGGTTACCTGAACTGGTTCATTTATAGCGACTCGTTCTCATTTTGTAAGAAGGATATGGTTTTGACTGACCATGAGGTTTAAAAGATGTTTGTTTACTACTGACATAAACATGTACATATCCCTGAGGCAGGGACAGACACGACATGGTCACTATTTGTTTGGTAAAAATATTTTTTCTGTCCATTTGCCTATTCCCAGCAAGTTTTCCCCACTGACAATAATTTCATAAAATTTACCAATTTTCCCCATTCGACTTAAGTTGACCTGCCATAAAATAGGTCATGGTCATGATTCATACACACTTTGTAAAACTCTATTCCTTGATGCTTCATGCATTTCACAATCACATGAATTCTGGCTTTAGAAAATATTTTAAAGGATTTTGATATGTACTGCCCTGGGCCCTAAATTAGAGTGCGTCCTTAAATGAAGGTCCAGTAAAGGTTGAAAATTTACCGTTAAAATCAGTAACGTTTAAATTTTACGAAAATATACAGGTGTGTAAAATAAAATATCGTTTACCTTAAGAAACCTATAAGCTTGATTTCAGTTTGTTTTAGATGCACCTTTTTGATTGGTTGAAATTCGTTAAGGCCACTCTGATTGTAATGCCATCTTGGTCATGCTACATGAATCATTTATACAATTATTCTCCCCTTGCAAGGAGGCCTCATATGAAATTTGACTTTGTTTGGTCAAATGATTTCAGAATGTTTGAATACTAAGGAAATACACATGTACAGTATACAGGTGTTTCACAATTTTTTTATGAGAAGCGATTTTTCTCATAATTATTTACATACCCCAGTGTGATAAACAGGGCAGCCATCCGTTTGATTTTGCAGATAACAAAAACGATTACCATGCTTAAAAGGAGGAAAAATTCAGATTGGCCAGTTGCCCCAAAATATTTTATGAACCATGCTAAAAATTGTTGTTGTTGATTGGGGTTTAACTCCCAACAACAGCTAAGGTCATATGGAGACGGGACCTCGGTTTATAGTCCCATCCGACGGGCTGGAAAAGCCCGGGATATCGAACCTGCGACCCCTGGTTTAGAGCCATCTTCTAAACATTTTTTTTTTTCAATTTTAGACCCCGTTTAGGCATGTGTCTTTTATTTAGACAACACTTGTGTAAAATTTTTGAAATCGCAGTATATTTGTCTGGCTATCGTCGCTAGTTTATAAAGGGTCACTGACGAGGGTTCAGTACCCGAAACTGCGCAATCTGGCCCAATTACCTCCCTTTGAACGTTTTACTGCTTCCAAAGGATCAAACTTTTATATTTTATTTACAAGGCGAGTGACATAACCACTGCACCACGGAGGCTTCATGCTAAAAATTGGACAATATAATTGTATAACAGAAACAGAAAGTTTTGAAGTCAAAGTCTTGTCACGTGATATGGTCCAGTGCACATGCTCCTGTTGCCCTGTGACCCTAAGTGACGTGACTTTGAATGCAGAACTCGCCGTTTGTTTTATACAATTATACGAGGGG
This sequence comes from Rugalucina vietnamica, assembly GCA_964017185.1. NCBI lineage: Eukaryota > Metazoa > Mollusca > Bivalvia > Lucinida > Lucinidae > Rugalucina > Rugalucina vietnamica. The sequence goes on along the minus strand of OZ024874.1, from coordinate 33,102,129 downwards.
CGTCCTCTGTGCATGTTGTAAATTAATATATATTTAACATATTCACAATATTTGAATAAACTCGAATGAAAATTAAGCATGAAATCACGTGCATTTTCTAGGGTGACAACGGTAAAAACAGTTCTGTGTGTATAATGCGGTGAATTGTGCCGAAACTACAACTATTTCACGAATTCTACTCTTTTCGATCAGGACGATCATCTTCGACATTATGACGTTATTTGAGGTTAGGCTGCGCGAGTCGACATGGACGCTTTTTGGCTATCTAGAAATCATGCGTACTGCTTGCAGATTGCCGTTTTCGTAATTTCCTTGTCGCCATATGCGTTTTCTGCTCTTAGCAGTGTTTCGTTCTTTTAAAACTCGCTCCAGACACATAATTTATTGAAAACTGTTGTTGCTCGTGCATTTTAGGCATACTCACTATACAATAAGGCCGCTTTACGCCATAAATGACGTCACACACTTATATGACGTCATGTACTTACCGCCAATATATTGAACTTTACTCATACAAAGTTTGGTGAAAATAGCATGGTAAACTATCAAATGCAACGTCATTTTTTAACAGCGACATTTTGTAAAAATGAAGAAAAGTGGGCCGGTAATCGTGGTGTATGATATCTATAGCGACCATGGTTAACATTGTTTTCATGCCCTAGCAGCAAAATTTGCTGTATGTGTACAATTTATGTTTGTCTATATAATTGTATGAGTTTAATTCAGTTAATTTATAAAATAAGGACATGTTGGAACTTTGCCGAGAACTTTTTGAACACCCTTCGTATTGTCCATTTTTTATCGATTCATAAAATATTTTGGGCAACTGGCCAGTTTGATTTTTTCCTGCGTGTAAGAATGCTGGTTGGTTCAACATACCATGCAATAAAACTTTTGATATCTGCGAAATTAAGCCGATGGCTGCGCCATTTATCACAATGGGGTATGTAAATAATTATGAGAAAAATCGCTACCCATAAAAATTTTGTGAAGCACCTGTCCTGAGGCAGAAGCAGACACCCTGAGAGGTGAATAGCTTGGTGGCTCGGTGACCTATCTTTTAGCCTGAAATTTTATTTGATTTTAGCCTAAAACTTTAGTTTGATTTTTTATTTAAAAAATGGATGAGATAATACAATGTACAACCTTCTTCCGAAGAAGATCTTCCGAAGAAGGGAAGAAAACAGCATAATATACGATGGATTTTCGTATAGATAGGATAGAAAAACAAAGAATGCAATAGACTGCTCAACTTCCACCTCCCCGATGTGAGCAGGGGGCTAGGGATACTACAGAGACGTACAGGCAGTGTCTCTATTTTTCTGTATTACATGGCTGACGGTATTTATACAAGTAAATATACATGTAATTACAGATAATTGCCCAATTATTTTGCGCTGTAATGATAAGCACGATTTTACAGGTACAAGTAGGCAAAGATCGTATAGATAGGATAGAAAAACTATATATATATATATATATATATATATATATATATATATATATATATATATATATATATATATATATATATATATATATATATATATATATATATATATATATATATATATATATATATATATATATATATATATATATCTTTGTTTTTCTATCCTATCTATCGTAGCTATATAGTCTATACGCTGTTTTGATGGCTGTTTTTCGCCGTTTTGATGACCCAATGCGCTGTTTTGATTATGTGCCCCACTGGGACCAATTCTTTTTCATAAACATATTTTTTTGTTCCAGCAGGAAGTTTTTTCATTAAATATTATACAATAGGCCAGGGTCATTTAGGTATTGATTTATATGAAAGTAAATAGCTCTTTTTCACGATGTCAAGTTCTGAAATCATAAGCCCTCTGGCTCTGGAGATAAAAGTTCCTAAAGATTTTCGCTATTTACAACTCCGGTGGCAATCTGGGACATATGTGACCTAGATCATTTAAACAAACTTTTATTCCCCTTCCTCAATATGCTCCGGTGAAGTTTGGCTTTGATTGTCCCAGCGTTTGAAGGACAGAATATTTTTGAAAAATGTGAACGACAACGATCACAACAACGACAACGACGACGGACGCCAGAGCATAAGGTGAGCTAAAACGTGAATGCTTCGCGTGAGATGCGTATGTAGCTTCATACTCACCATTAACATTTTTTTGAGATTTTATACTTATTTGCGTTTTAATGAGTGTTTGTAATGTTTAAGAACGTCTGTCTTTGTAAGATATTAGTGGTGTAGTCTGGCGAGGATAGAAGTTCAGTTGAACAGCATTAGTTCTAGACAGTTTCTCTAGACAGGGATTATTTATCTATAGTATATATATCATCATGAACGTTCAAAGCAGCTTTTGTTTTAAATTCCTAATCTACCCATGCTGCTGGACGTCCTGCAATGTCGTCATACTTTATGTCGGGTCGTTAAAATCTTGTATTCTTATTCGCTCTTTTCAAGTTCGATAAATCAGCGTCTTTGTAGAGATCACTCATATAGTCAAGGTTTGATTTTCTGTCTTTCCCAAAGTTGGGCACTGGTGACACTGTTCTAGCAAAGTTGTCTTCGTAATCCTCAGTAAACCTGTCTTCCTCGCCTCTCTGCTGTAATCTGTTACTCTCTTCATCAGCCTGCTTCTTTCTGTTCTCCTTCTTCCTGAATAACGATACAAAAGATGGTCGATAGCCTGAAAACTGCATGGTTTACTGAAGTAGGGTCTCATATATACTGAGCCAAACTTATAACGCAACATCGGTTTATTTTTATTGTTATACACAAGAACAGTATCAAATAAACTTTTCCTCCACTGAATAAGATTGCCAGACGATCGAACCATCTCATAAAATCTTGTTTTTAACATTCTGTGTTATGCGTCTCAAGAAATTAGTCATTTTTCAGAGGTAGGGTCTTGGCAAAAAATCAAACGCATTGTGATTTTCCAGAATGCGACATGTGACGTGTATTCGTACCCTAGAAATTACTGTCGATTTTCAGGGTTACCCCTGCCCTATTTTAGACAATGAATAAATTTACAGTCAAAGGGTCAATTTTGCTCAATTTTAAACAGAGTTGAAGACTCATTTTTACTCCCAACCATTCAAGTTTACTCACATTTTAACATTTGTTACAGACGTTCTTGTCCCAACAATTGGAGGCTGTTGTGTTTTCTAACAATGCTGAATGAAGGAATGAACATGTTTTCACAAAGGTTTCGTTAAAAACATTCGCCATTAGAATTTTTCACTAACTCCATTTTCTATTGTGTTCAATGGAATGCGCAGTATTAAAAGTCAATTTTTCAATGATGCAAACTTTGATTTGAAATTTTGGGTACAAATGGAGTCCATACTGCAATTGCCTCATCGAACCTCACAGGGCGATCCATAAAGAAGCAATTTGTGTGCAAATTAATTTCCAGAATCTCTCAGGGGACGCATGCCAGCAAAATAACCGTTTTAACCAATCAGATTCGAGCTCAGTGACCCATGCCCAGAAATCTAAACTTTTTGTAACCAATTTGTTCATTGGTAATTGCTGACCATTATATGTCGGGTAGAACGTCATACGTTACATTAAAATGCGAAAAGCATGCAATAACCGTGTTGCGTTATATGTTTGGCTCAGTATAATATATACAAGTGATGCCTCGAAAGCTATAATATATAGTTAAAATTTCCTGACATGAATTACACCTACTGAGTTTTTCTTTTCTCAGCGGAATAGAAGTACAAATTGTCCCCACCTCGGACCATTCAAAAAGTGTCAGTTAAGAAGTCATATAATGTACTTTGTATGTATAAAATTCTTTGGAAAACATAGTTGTCTTTTTTACATCAAATTTTACTATAAACAGATTTTTGCTTGGGCTTCGTTTAAGAATTGAAATTCAGATTTTTAGTTTTCTCTGGTGTTAAAAATATTACTGTCTGTACATCACCATTCAGAAACTACATTTTTCAAAATCCCACTTTTCTAAAAAACCTCAAGAAAAATATAACCATGCCATCATTTTGCATTTCATAAGTCATAAAAAGTGCCACAAAAATTTTGAAGATCGGTTTACAAATAGAAATTTTATGCCAGAAAATAACATTGAATAGGTTTTTTCCATTGTGAAAATGTCAGCAAGGGAAGTAACTATTTTCCCGGAAAAAAACTAAATTGATTATTTTTCATTTGAAATGCACCAAACTAAAACAACATTGTATATATATGTGCATAGGTAAGCGCCAAACTCTTAAAATTATTGCACGGATTTGCTTGATTTTCAATTTTAAGGTGTTTGGATTACTCCCCTTGCCCATGAAATAGGTCTATTAAAACGATTTTTTGGGCATAATTATTTTATTAGTGAACCGATTTTCAAAATTTTTGTGGCAATTTTTATGACTTTTGATTGCAAAAAGATGGCATGGTCATATTGTCTTGTGGTGTTTCAGAAAAATGAGATTTTGAAAAATGCAGTTTCTGAAAGACGGTGTAGAGACAGTAGATTGCTTTATTGTCTGTGAAGTCTACACTCTAATTAGTTTTATTTATCAAAAGCCTTTCATCATAACAGGAGGACATTTTGTGACAATATTTTATGTTCAGGTACAACGAATTATGTCGTCTCGTGTCCAGTTATAACGTAAGCCAAAATATTTCTGTCTCGACTCCATTGTCCCTAAAACGTTCAAAAGCGCAGTTTAACTTAATACATCTTTTTCGCTCATAATATAAGGTATAGTACAATGTAGGGCTCAGAATTTCAGAAGTTGTCTTTACTATTTTTGCAACCGCAAGTGATAGCGCTCTAATTTTGACATTGTATTAAAGCCAATGGAGGCGACTCGCCCATATTGTATGGTGAACGTTTGTAGGGCGGACCGAAATGTCCGCAAAAAAAAGTTGTTTTAAATATGTATAAAAACATACATAATCATTAAATAAGTCTATTAAATGCAAAAATTCGGGGAAATAATTTTCATAAAAACGAAAAAAGAACTTGGAAAAAATTCCTTGCGGACATTCCGGGACGCCCCAAAGGGACCGAAATGTCCGCAGACCCGAAATGTCCGTAAATGGTTTTTGCTCTTTAAACTGATAAAATATCCATCGATTATGTTTTATTAGTGCGATAAAACAAGTAAATTATAAATATAATGACCATATGACCCACAAACCACGAGTGTCTGTTTATAATAAAACATGTTTGACCGTTTGGTCACAATTTCTTCCATATTTACACAATTGTAATTCTGTCGTTCAAATCATTGCATTTCAACGGTAAATTTTAACTCTTAAGTGAGTTTGCATGACATTATTCATACATGTAGTTATTTTAAAACAGTTTTAATAGCTATAGTTTCAATAAAAAATCTTGCGGACATCCCGGACCACTTAGACCGTCCCGCAATGTCCGCAACATTTAAATCGCACAAACATGTATTGGATCTCTTTGACACCCTAGTTCGACCTATTTTGTGTTATGGAGCTGAAGTTTGGGGTTTTTCTAAATTTCATAATCAAGAACGAGTACATCTCCAATTTTGTAAAAAAAAAAAAACTCTTAGGAGTTAAAAGAGTTACACAAAATGATTTTGTTTATGGTGAATTGGGTAGGGTCAGTTTACAGGTAACTATACATCTATCTATAATTAAGTATTGGTTAAAGATTTTAGAATGTGAAAATGTTAAATATATTAGATATGTTTATGATTTTATGCTATCAGAATAACACAGTTAATTGGGCTTCTAATGTTAAAGATTTATTGTCGTCTATGGGGTATTATGAAGTATGGATTGCTCAAGGGGTTGGAAATAAAAATGCATTTTTGTCTGATATGAAAACAAGATTAAAGGATAATTTTGTTCAGAATTGGAGTAGCAGGATAGATGATTCGGATAGAGCAAGGTTTTATTGTCTTTTTAAGAATTTTAACTATCAAACGTATTTAGATCATTTAAAGGTAAATAAATTTCGTGTAGCATTAAGTAAATTTAGAGTCTCATCTCATCGATTAGAAATTGAAGTTGGAAGATGGACAAAACCAAATAAAACACCCATAGAAAATTGAAAATGTCGTATTTGTGGCACAGTAGAAGATGAATTTCATTTCTTGTTTGAATGTCCGTTATATGTAGATTTAAGAATTAAACATTTAAAAAGATATTATCGGAATCGACCGAACATGTTAAAACTTCAGGAATTGATGTTGAGCAATAATATTACGGAAATAAAAAACCTTAGTATGTTTGTTGAAAAGGCCTTTAAAATAAGGACTGAATTATACACTCAGAATCGTTAACATGACACATACAATTTGAACTGTTATTTGAATAAGATATTCTTGTTTTCTTGTCTTTTTAGGTGTCTTTGTTTTACATACATGTGCACACTATTTCTATGTGTATGTATGTATGTATGTTAAACCATTGAACTCGAGTATTTTTTTATGCATATTATGTTATATGTGCTTCTTGTATGTATATTACTCATGAGCATTATTGCTTAATGTAAATAAACTTACTTACTTTAAATTTATAATAACTGATGAAAACGGTTAATGATTAAAAAGCATGTCATATTATTGCGAAGTTGAAGCCACTAATCATAAACTTATAAACTCATAAACTTATTGTAATTATGGTCCACAATGCCTATTATACAACAGATCCGATCACTTTGGTCCCCACTGATTTCTATTATTAATAACAAATACATCATCTTTAAGATATGCATTTCTTGCGTTTCAATAGACAGTCGAGCCTTTTATACATGTCTTTTATTGTTTACATGTCTTAATAGTTATTAACGGTTTTAAATATTATTTTTAATATAAAATGTTGATGACATTCCGGGCCACGGGTTATAAATACTCTTTTTCTTTCATTCGAAGCCACCTATTGGGAAAATAGCTGCTCATTCGGCATATGTTTCATGGTATAAGTACCTGATTGTTAGTTTGGTTTTTACCCACCTCGGTTTTTGGAGTGGGAATCTTTTTCTGATTGCGCCTTTTCCTGATCTTTGCCTATTTGTACCTTTTCATAAATTTTCAGAGAATTCCATTCTTGTAACTTTTATTACGTTTGTTCAAGGCCTATCCAACAATAGTCTCTGTATATTAAAAAACGTAATTAGTGTTGTATATCCTAGTATACCTGATGCAATATGATACATTCTTGATAATGAACCATGGACTATTGACCTTAAGGTAGGACCAGTTTGTATCAGATTCAAAATCGATTGTGGTGCCGACGTTACGGTTATATCAGAAAATATGTACCTAAAATTAGGCAAATTACCTTTAGAGAAAAGTTCTAAAAGGTTGTACGGTCCTGGTAATGTACCACTGAATGTCATGGGTTCATTTACAGCAAAGCTCGAGACTAATGTAAGCTCAGCGGTCGAGCGTATATACGTCGTCAAGGGTCTTGACAGATGCTTACTAGGCCGACCAGCTATAACCAAGCTAAACTTGCTTGAGTTAAAATATCCGAGCGCTAGTGTCAGCGAGGTGATAACCTTAGAATCGGTTAAGGAGAAATATCCTAATCTGTTTAGGGAGCTAGGCGAAATGAGTGGCGAGTACCACATAACGCTTAAAGAAGGAGCGAAACCGTATGCGCTTTCAGTTCCACGTAGAGTCCCTATCCCATTGCTTCCTCAGGTGAAGCAAGAGCTCGAAAACATGGAGAAAACCGATGTGATTTTCCGTGTTGACCAACCCACAGATTGGTGTGCTGGTATGGTCGTCGTGCCGAAACCTAACGGAAAAATTAGGATTTGCGTTGACCTTTCACGGCTTAACGAAAAGGTCAAACGTGAGAATTTTCCGTTACCTTCGATCGATCAAAGCTTAGGTCTTCTTTCCGGTGCGAAATATTTCAGCAAAATAGACCTAAATTTTGGATTCTGGCAAACAAAATTGTCGGACGACAGTAAGTTGCTCACTACCTTCATAACACCATTCGGTAGGTTTGCATTCAATCGTCTAGTCATGGGTCTATCCAGTAGCAGCGAATATTTTCAGAAAAGAATGACACACCATTATTAGCAGAGTATTCGAAACCGATCCGAGATCTGCTAAGTAGCAAAAATGAGTTTTACTGGGGTCCAGATCAGCAGAGATCTTTTGACCTGATCAAACAAACGCTGACAAATTCACCTGTGCTTGCTTTGTACGATCCAAACCGCTATACCGTGTTGAGAACGGATGCGAGTAGCTACGGACTAGGTTGTGCGTTGTTTCAGAAACAAGACGACGGAGAAATGAAACCGGTTAGTTTCGCGTCAAGGGCTCTGTCGCCTACAGAGCAACGTTACTCCACTATAGAAAAAGAGGCCTTAGGGGTAACGTATGGCTGCGAGAAAAATCGAGATTTTCTCATTGGGAAAATGTTTCATATTGAAACTGATCACCAACCGCTTATTTCATTGCTCGGAGGTCACAAAGACCTGAATGATTTACCATTAAGAATGATGCGGTTCAGAATGAGACTTATGCCATTCTCCTACACCATTTCCCACGTGGCAGGGAAAACTTTGATTATACCAGATATGCTCTCAAGAAGCCCTGTGATTCATTCATTAACTTCTGAGGAGGAGCGACATTCCTCTGATACGGAAAATTATGTTGATATGATTGTTAGACATTTGCCAGCCTCGGATATCAGACTTCAAGAGATAAGGGAAAAACAAAGTCGGGATGTAATTTGTCAAACATTAACGAATTACTGCAACAATGGGTGGCCTGAAACAAAACATAAGGCATCCGAGATAGGAAAATTGTACTGGCCTTACAGGGGCGAGATAACAATTAATAAAGCCTTGTTGATGAAAGCTGACAGGTTATTTATTCCAACTGAAATGAGATCTGATATACTCAGCAAAATTCATGGAGCTCATCAGGGCATAACAAAATGCAAACTAAGAGCAAAAGAGTCAGTGTGGTGGTTAGGGATAAACAGTGACATTGAAAAAGAAATCAAAGCGTGCGACATTTGCGCGAAACTGCAGAATGATCATGCAGAGCCAATGATAAGCACACAGTTTGATGAACGACCATGGAAGCATTTAGGGTCAGACCTTTTCTTTTGGAAAGGTCACACGTACCTTCTGGTAGTTTGCTACTATTCAAGATTTATAGAAATAGCAAAATTACGGCATTCGACTACGGAAGAAGTGATTATTCATTTAAAATCGATGTTCAGTCGACATGGCCTTTGCGACATCTTTACCAGCGATAATGGTCCATGTTACTCAGGACAGGCCATGCAGAAGTTCATGCAAGATTATGGAATAAAGCACATTACGTCATCGCCGAGGCGCGGAGGCTGAACGAGCTGTTCAAACTTGCAAGCGTTTGCTTGAAAAGTCGGACGATCCGTACATTGCTATGATGCACTATCGTGCCACACCTCTCAGTAACGGATACAGCCCATCTCAGCTTTTGTTTAGTAGACAAATAAAAACCATACTTCCACAAAGCCCAAACAAACTAAAACCCAAAGTAGTTAATCAAAATTTTCTACAGAGAAAGGAGAGTGCTGCTCGTACGTACTCCAAAAATCATTACGATACAAGGCATCGAGCGAAAACTCTTACACCCTTACGTGCAGGCGATAACGTCTTCGTAAAATCGTTTAACGTGGAAGGCAAAGTTCTGCAAGCCGCTGACCGACCAAGATCTTACTTGGTCGACACACCCCGTGGTGAAATTGCGCGTAACAGACGACATTTAGTTCGGTTGAATAAAGCAGTCGAACTGCATGACCCAACTGACATTCAGCCGATGGTACATGCGCAGGATAGAAATGTGCAAAATAACACTTACACAGAAAACTCTCATGATTCGGCTTTCACAGAATCTGATACCCACTTGTCCAACACTTCTGGTCTTGAACAAAGTTCAAGTTTGCCATTATCTCAGCAGAGTGGAGATAAACCATATGTGGTGACTAGATCTGGGCGTATTTCTAAACCGCCAGAAAGATTACAGTATTAACATTATTAAGATATGTGGACAACAAAACAATTATGGCTATGTGTATTAATTAGGAACAAGAAACTGAGAAGATAAAAAGAAACTTCATTCATGAAAATTATTGAATTAACGTAAGACAGTCAATGAACAATTTTGCATGTGTGGGTGTTATGTTTTATCAACGAAAGGAGTTGCATACCGTAAACTACAAGGCATTGGGCCTTGAAAGGGGGGTGTTGTATATCCTAGTATACCTGATGCAATATGATACATTCTTGATAATAGACCAAACCCGTAGTATAAAAGCCACTGACTGCATCTGCTCTGCGCGCTATACTCAGTTATCATCTCTCTGATAGTTCATGTTACTTGTATTAATAAACATATATTCGTATCATACAAACGTATTGACTTCTTATTAAAACCAGATAAAATAATTAGGGGGGGAAAACGGTAGCATTACATGAAGACTGTTTGAAAAACTTTTAAGTGTTTAAAGTAAATCATATACAGTTAACTGACAATGTCCCATATTCACATACATGGGCTTTGGGTATCAAAAACGTTACATAGGAAATAAGGGAAATTTAATGCTGCGTGGCTGCAAAACCAGTGCCACCTCCGTGTCCCCTACAAACGTTCGTGAGCGCTTCGTGAGTTACATTCTAGCTGCTGTAGTAGTAGTCTACTGTAGTAGATTTCTCTAAATCTATTTGTTTTGCCACTACCTCTATATTCTTGAAAGTATTTATGAAAGAAGTTCTTTGAAAGTAGTTCGTTATTCAATCATAAAAGCTCTTCATAAACTTCTTCCCAATACAATATGCAGCAGTACTGCTGTTCGCAATTTGTGAAAAATGAATTGTGTACTGTAAAGTTTCGACCAGTTAATGGCATTAACTTTACGCTATCATTAAAACAATGCGCTGTCATTAATATTGCAGGAAAACATGTCCCCGAACTGATTATTTAGCTCAATTACGTTCTGGTGAAATGGTATAAAATAGTACTCTGGGAATTCCAAAGTAAGCGTACCGTAATAATGAACAATTTCGCCATATTCGCAAAAATAATACTTATACACAGATAGCAATATATATTTAATTTAAGAAAGTGTTCCTAAATTGGACCACACATGGTATGTATTCACGGCGACTGAAAATGGTCAGTCACAGACAGGGGACAACACTTAGATACTTTAAAGACTTTTCAGTTATTACGTACTATGATTTAGTACATGCAAGTTGGAAGAAATGAATATATTTATGCGTTTTACGTTTACTCATTAAAACTGACTTTAAAACTATTATCCTACAGATCCAAGATAAGGGCGAAAAAGTACCTATAGCATGATGTTCCTTACTACTTGTTTATAATTGTGTATATATTTGAGCTACATCAGAAATGAGTCGGGCTATTCTGTTACGATTTTTTTTTTACCTATATATATCCCGGATGATCGCAGAACTTATACTGGGCCCCCGCCAATTTGGGCCTAGGAGAAATAGATGGACTGCTTGTGCATCCAGGCAAAGCTTCTAATCTACTGACCGACCATCTGATTACTGGTTAACCCCTCATGTCTGAGCCTGCCCAGGAAATGTGGTTTAGTCAAACCATCCATACATTTAAGCTTTATTGGCTTAGTTGGGTGGTCATATTTATGAAGCACTTTTTAAGTGTCATGACATCCTAATGTTGGGTAAAAGTCCCATAAAATGGAGGCATCTTCCCGACATGACCATTGCTGTTGACTGGGACGTAAAGCATCAAATCAAACAAAGAACTTCAGGTTTATCGTTATGGCAGCATATTTATAACAGTAAATCTGTGATGGAAGTCTACTACGATCGTCCGGGATTTATACCCGCAGTATATCTTTAACGGAGATTACCGGTAAAATGTAAATAAACAATTAACTAGAAAATGCCTTGAGATGTACGTATACCCCCGGGTGGTAGCTCCCCATCCCCACCCATAAGCCCACCGCCCCAACCCAGACATGCTCACTGACACTGACACATTGAACCTCAATTCTCGAATTAAAGAGAGCACCCTCAACAAGTACATCTTAAACATCTTAAAAAATATCTTTGCAAAAAGCACTGTTTAAAACCATCGGGAGAGGGGGGGGGGGGGGGGGGCTGTAGTAGAATGACAGATCTGTTACAGAGCTGACTTGTATACTAAATTTAGGACTAGATCGCGGACATTGAGGGTCAGGTCCTCCTAGATGGAAAATAGAATGTCATTCTTCAATAATATCAATAAAGATGTCCTAGATCTTGACCTCTAGCCCCACCCTGGGCATGGATCATAGAGTCTAATGTCATTAGGAACAAGGCAAACCTTATAGAGTACCTATGGTACAATTATGAATGATTTCTAAACATGGTGGTAAAAAAGTACAGAAAAAAAGTTTTATATTTTGACCTCCAGCCCCAATCCCCGCACATGGACCCTAGAGTCTGAACGTTACACGATACCTATTGTCTAAGACTTACAGAAAATTTATCAAGGCATCTATCATGTTATAAATGAGATCTAGATTTTTACCTCTAGCCCCATCCCTGGGGTGGTACCCAGGATTTGATGACATTGAAGATGAAAGCAAACCTACTGGGTATATATGAACCAAATAAGAATACATCCCTATGAATGTTTGTTATGATATGGACTTAGAGAAGAGACATCAACATTGTAAACAGCACATTTTAAAGGTGACCTAGATTTTGACCTTCAGCCCCACCCCCGGGCATGGGCCCTGGGATCCGAACTTATGAAAACAAAGCAAACCCTATAGGGTACCTATGGTCCAAATATGAATAGTTTCTGACCATTGGTTCAAGAGATATACAACTCTAGAGAAACTTTAACCAAACTTTGACATAAATTCTACGAACGTTCGGAATTACGAACGAAGAAACGAACTAACTAACCTATTAACATACGAACGGACAAACGGAAAAGCGAAAACTACATACCCGTCGGCATAAATGCCGGGGGTATAATTATATTGTGTCCTGAAAGCCTATGCTAGCTATACCCGCAAACTCGATTTAAGCCCCAGTAATTAGCGTTCCAACGCGATACTTTTGTTTTGGTTCTAGTTGTTCAATGCTTTGGTGTTGATTTTTGTACTGGTTGCATCATATGTACGTTTTCATATAATATATTATTTAGTTAAGTCCGTAAAACTGAGTGGCCACCTATTGGGAAATAGCTGATCACTCGGCTTACGATATGTATTAATACCTAATTGTCAAATTAATTTTTTACCACATTGGATTTTGTAATTGGAATTTCTTTCTGATTGCGCCATTTCAAGATTGTTGCTTACTTTAACCTTTTTAACACAGGGTATAAGCCTCTGCGATTGCTTGTCCTCGATTTGCTACAGAAGCATGGTCTGTTTTACTTCTCGGTTACAAAAAAGCGCATCTAAATCGAGTTATGATCGATCACCATATTCATGCTGCCTTTATTTGATATTTGAACTCGGTACCATCACTTAACCCACGTGTCCTTATCAATAATTCACCAACATATCTTTCATACTGACTCGTCTGTTTGATACAGTGTTTTATACGAGCCGACAGAGTGTGTTTTATGGCATCTTCGCAGGGTAGTCTTTCTCACTGATAACGTATTGTCTACGCGCGCAAATTCTAATGTATTTTGATCAATCAGAATTATTTTCAGCAGTCACATGATTACATTCTAGTTTATATATGCGAAGCGTAGACCAAGCTTTTAGTTAAAACTTATACTTGTTTGTAATAGGCTTTAGGACCAGAGGACCAATGGTCCTGTAAACGCTCACCTGAGATCTGCTACATATACCAATAAACATATTATATTATGGTATTTAACTCAAGTGCAGGGGCAGATGAAGCCCTTGGGCCATTCATTTTCAGAATAATCAATATTCTGTCCATTTGCCAATTTCCCTTCAAATGACGTGTTAACAGTTTTCCCCATTCAAATGCGTAGGGACCCATGTTGACCTTGCTTTAAAATAGGTCAGTGTCATCACGGGTTCATGATTTATATATACATTGTAGTACTTTACGCATGGACGCTTCTTGTCAAGTTTTGTTGAAATTGGTCCACCGGTTCTGGACATTTTTGTAGGGTTTTTATCATATATGGGCATGGTGGCCATCTTGGTCATGTGACCTAGAATATTTATATACACATTGCCCCCCCCCCCCCTTACTACAGATGCTTCACATAAAATTTGGCTTTGATTGGCCAAGCGGTTTCAGCGGAGAAGATGTTTGAATATTAAAGTAATATACATGTATATTGCCCCAGGGTGGGGGCAGATGAGCCCCTGGGGTCAAATTATTTTCAGAACCATCAATATCCAGTCACACTGCACTTCCCTTTAAAAGACATTTTAACAGGTTTTCCCATTCAAATGCATAGGCGACATATGCTGACCTTGCCATAAACTAGGTCAATGTCATCACAGGGTCATGATTTATATACACAATGAAATACTTTAACTATTGAGGCTTCATGCCAATTTTTGTTAAAATCTGTCCATCGGTTCCGGAGAAGAAGATTTTTGACGGGTTTTTACCATTTATGGGCATGGCGGCCATCTTGGTCATGCAACCTAGATTATTTATATATACATTGGTTACCCCCATCCTATAGATGCTTCACAAAAATGGCTTTGATTTGGCCAAGTGGTTTAAGAGGAGAAGATGTTTGAATATTATGGAAATATACATGTATACTGCCCCGGGGTGGGGACATATGAGCCCCTGGGGTCCATTGTTTTTCAGAATCATTAATATTCAGTCCTACTGCCCATTTTCTGCAAGACATTCACTTTAAATGACATTTTAACCGTTTTCCCCCATTTAAATGCATGGTCAACCCATGTTGACCTTGCCATAAACTGGGTCAAGGTCATCACAGGGTCATGATTTATATATACATTGTAGTACTTAAGCCATAGATGCTTCACACCAAGTTTCGTTGAAATCGGTCTATCGGTTCAGGAGAAGAAGATTTTTGAAGGGTTTATATTATATATGGGCATTGCGGCCATCTTGGTAATGTGACCTGGATTATTTATATACACATTGGTAACCCCATCCTATAGATGATTCATATATAATTTGGCTTTGATTGGCCAAGTGGTTTCAAAGGAGATGTTTGAATATTATGGAGATATACATGTATATTGCCCCGGGGTGGGGGCATATGAGCCCCTGGGGTCTATTTTTTTCAGAATCATTAATATTCAGTCCTATTGCCCATTTCCTGCAAGACTTTCACTTTAAATGACATTGTAAAAGTTTTCCCCATTCAAATGCATTGGCGACCTATGTTGACCTTGTCGTAAAATAGGTCAAGGTCATCACGGGTTCATGATTTATATATACATTGTAGTACTTGAGGCATCCATACTTCATGCCAAGTTACGTTGAAATCGATTCACCGATTCTGGAGAAGAAGATTTTTAGAGGTTTTTACCATATATGGGCGTGGCGGCCATCTTGCTCATGTGACCTGCATTATTTATATACACATTGGTTCCCCCTTCCTATAGATGTTTCACATAAAATTTCGCTTTGATTGGCCAAGCGGTTTGAGAGGAGAAGATCTTAGACATTGTGGACAGACGGGCGGACGACGGATGGACGCCGGATCATGGCCATCCTATAAGCTCACCTTGTGAGCCTAACGGCTAAAAAGTGGGATTTGAGAATTAGCTAGGATGATTAAATGTCTCCCGGTTAGCCAACAGTATTAACAGGCCACCTGAATATTAGTTCAACGCCTAGATGGTCTGGGAGTGCTAATGACATATGGTGAAGCTAAAGTATTCTTCACATATACATGTATAAGCTTTTGTTATTTACTTGCGGTGTGCTATATTGCAGAACATTGGGATTTCGGATGCCATGACATCCGAAGTTTGGATAGAAGTCGTACAAAGGTGATAGCGACGCCGATGTATTTGCAGCTGCTGGTCGTAAAGCAACAAATGAAACGCAGACAATGACAAAACAATCAGAAAAAAAAAATATTTTGATTATGATAAGATTCACAATACTATCAGGAACTTTTATGCAATATAGTAATCAAAATAAGGAAAAAAGGCACAGATATTGACACAATTTAAAATCCCAACCCAGACACCAACCAGGAAAGACAGAACAGCACAAACATAAAAAAAAATAATAATAAAATTCACCGTTTTAGTAGATAAAGCATCAGAATGCCGTATGTTTTCGAAAAATAGTCAATTAATGTTAGAAAATTATTTTCCATTTAAAAATGTCGACTTAGTTTCCCAAACCCCTAAAATACACCCACAAAGTCAACCCAGGGGTACAGGTGCGCCGGGTCACGTGAAGTGACGTCATTACGCTGTGTCGTGCATTCATTACGCTGTGTCGTCTGACGTCATTGTTTTGAAATGACAATGGCATTTAATTACAAAAGCAACCTATGGAAACGGTGTATTAGAAAAACGGTGAATCAACGGGGGTTAATCGGAAAAATGTGAAGCATCGGGCGATGTGTCGGTGAGACATCGGGATTTGCACTAGATAAAAGGTATGTTGTTTGTTTACTTCTATTTTGAAGCGAAAGCTAAAAAAATGCAGAAAATAAAAACAAATCGAACACTTGCAGGAGGTGTAAGGGTCTTTGATGCAGCCCCGGAAACCCTAAAATTGTTGAAAATGTATTTTGTTTAATCGCCACAGTGCGCCCCATTTTACCACTCAAACATTTCAGTTGACTTTCGGTTGTATTTTTTGTTTATTTTTATGCTTACATCGAATAACGAATGTAAACAACCTTAATTCAGATTGGTGAATATAGAAAAGTAAGCTCCTGATTATCAACCTTCAGAAAATTTGTAAAAAAGACTGGGAAAATCGAGATTCAGCCGGGTGATTGATTATTTGGTGAGTCTCCGGGCAAGTTGTGTGTGTCGCCGGGGAGCAACCAAATTTTGATGGAATAAAACTTTATTTTCTTAATTCTAGCCAGTACATGATTGCTGTTTTTTAACTTTTAGTTTGAGTGGGATCATATCTATCCCAATTACGGATGCTATAAACACACGTTAATCACCGGCAGTGATGAGAACTCGGACGTTCCTCGTCCGCAGCGTCCGTCATATCGCACTGTTCGCATATATATAGTTTTTTTTTCGCTGGTTAAATAAAGCTGAAGCAAATGAAAACGTGTAAGAAATAACTGGAAAAGATACTGTCTCCAATTCTTAGATTTCTTCAGTTGCCGATTTGAAGACTGGAAAATTATAACAGTAAACGCAGGTCCAATCTTTGGAAATATAATAACATGGAACAGTATCTATTGGGGTAGCTTCTTTCCCAAAATTATCAGGGCCTGAAATGCCCCCTCTGATGTCTACCACTGAGGTGCCAGATGATTGCGTGTCGAAGCTAAAAACGTTTCTTGTGAGATCTAGGGACAAAGATACCACAGTCACAGCCCCCGCTAGAGCGCGGTAGCTGAAGCGGTAGAGCGTCAGACTGTCACTCTGGAGCGAGAGGTCCTGGGTTCGATCCCCACGAGCGCCGTGTAGGATTCGAGCCCTGCACGGGTCACATGTGGGACAAGTCAAGTTCTGCTTGCAGGTGTGTCAGATGCTTTTTCCTGGAGTACTCCTATTTTCGCCCCACCTACTGATTTGTTAATGAGTGAAATAATTGGCTTTTAAGGCACGTAAAACTTAATCAATAATAATAATAATAATAATAATAATAATAATAATAATAATAATAATAATAATAATAATAATAAAAACAACAATGTCAATAATAATAACTGATTCGTAAAACATGATATTTCGACAGGTTCCCAAGTTTGATTAGCTTTACAATATACCGGGACAATGCATACCTGTCGGTATTAATTGATGTTAACTTTAGGTTTGGTCTCCTGTTGTTGCTCATCTCACACGACTGGACATTTATTTTCTCATGAGAAAAATGGGGATTTTCGACATGACTATCCGAGTGACACAATATAAGCGTTTCCAAAACGCTTGCGATCTCTCAGCACTAATTTCACTGTATGACCACGTATAAATCCACGGCGATAACCACAGACCGAAAAGACTCTGACAGCTCGGTTCAACGTGAGCTTTCATACCCGAGCCGGCATGCGCTATTTAGTGTGACCCAGTCGAAGCTGCTTTGTCCAATCAAGTACGACCGGAAGTGTGGTCGATTTACAACAAGATTCCAGCCCTGTTCAATTATATATGCGCTCTCGCCGTGGCGAGATCGCAAAAAGTAACTCGAGTAACAAGGCCAAACAGCACGAGTTACAGTAATGCGCATACGTATCTACGTCATGTGCTTGCGTATAACTGTAACTCTTACTTAACTCGTGTCGGCATTCAATGTCACTCGAGTTACTTGTGTTACTCGGAGTGCTGAATGCAAATGGTGATTTTATCAGGAATAGTGATAGTTCTTTCCATATTTTTGTATGTGAAGTTGGAACATCAGACACAGATTAATTTGTGCCCAAATATGCACTTTTAGAGGTCTCAGTAAATTGTTGATCAGCCATTTTCAAGTTGATTCCCGGTTTGCTTCAGTTTCCATTACTGTGGAATAGCCTCCACACGGTGCACTAGGTCACTCACTATAACAACAAAGAGAAAAATGATTTTGAAAGATCGAAAAAATGTCCACCAAAACTATCCTATGTTGCACCCCTTGATATTACCATAATAATTAAGTACTGTGTCTTGTGTAAATAGAATAACAAAGGTTACATTTTTGCCAAACACAAATTACAATACATGAACTGGATTTCCAATTTTCGTTGGATATTCAGACTTGAAGGTAAAATTATATATGTATACATTTTTGTTTTGTTAAGTATGACGAATTCAGTTTAATTGGCTAGCATGCATTATTTTCGATTTGCCGTATCAACCAGAACATCAGCATACATAAAACTTTTTTTAATCACGGAAACAGCTCCGTAAAAAGGAACGTATCGTAATCTATAGTTTAGTTCTTTGACTCAGTTACCTGGGTCCAGTTGTTCAAAATTGCCGACTGCGTTAGTTAACAATTCGTACAAAATTCAAACATAAATATTCAAAATACAGTAAAAACTGACATTACGAAAACACGCTCATACAATACACAGTGATTTTTTCCGCTGTAAAAAAATGAAAATTTTCAGTTGAAAAAGTTTCAGAATGTTCTTATTTTGGCTCAAAACATAGATTGTCGGTACTCGTTAGAACCGCCTCGCTGATGCGGTTCTAATGAGTACCCACAATCTATGCTTTGAAACGAAAATAAGAAAAATAAGGATACCCTTGCTACATAAAAGTGGGGTAAGATTGACGGGCATTTCTGCATGATGAGAAAGGATTTTCACATTTCTTCAACAAAAATAACAGTACATTTCATTATGTAGCTAGTTTTGTTAACAACGATAGCGTTAAGCCAACAATGTTTTGAACAACTGGGCCCTGATATTTCTGTATTTGTTATTCTAGAATAGTGTATGAAGGTATTTCCACCAAGATGTACGTATGTATTTCTAGCAGAAAACGTATTATTCACCATTTTTGCTGATAATAGGAAACAGCAATATGGTAAATTTTAAGCTTTCTACCAGAAAATTGTAGCTTGGTGTGGAAATACTTTCATACATTGTAGTTAGATGACTGCAGATCCTGTTTGTCTAAACTTTATCCAGCATTCCACACAGATTTGAATAGAATCAAACAAGGGAGCAACTTGTAAATGGCTGATAAACAATTTAGTGAGACCACCAAAATACATATTTGGACATAAATTAATCTGCATTTGTTGGACCAACTGCACATACATGCATAAAAATATAGAAATAATTACTATCAATATTCCTGATATGTCACAATTGAGCCACCGCATGAGAAAACAATTTGCATATGCGAAAACAAAGGCTTCCCGATAACCACGAAGCTGATCAGCGTCTTTGTTTTCGCTACGCAGATAGTACAATTCCTCTTTTTCTTAAATCCCAAATTTCAAGAGTCTAGCCTGCTTCTGTGACTGTACAGCCTGATTTGTGTCAGACGTGGTCGGAACTCCAAATTGTTGGTTTTCTCATGCACAGGCTCAATTTTCCTTTGTACAGGTAAATTTTATAACAAGTATTAGATTTTAAGATCGGCATCCCCTTAAACCCCGACTGTTTTCGCCTCGGAGGTAAAATTCCGACACGTCCCCGCTATATGGGGGTGCTCATGCTTTCGTTGTTAAGTGACAGAATAAGCGGAAGAAAGTTCATTGTACCATTGAAGCATGACAGAAGTTCGTGTATTACATTAACGATCATACATTAGTGGTCATTTCATAGGCGTGTATCATAAATTTCATATGAAATGTAAGATTTTTATTATAAGAGTTTAGAGATTTTTTTTCTTTGATAAAATATCGTTGTCACGGACGTTACTAATTAATATGTTATTACACATGTGGTCATCTCATTTTATGGCATGACCTTATCCACTGAATAACATAGATGTGATGCGATATATGAACGTTCGTTGAGCTACGGGCGTGGCAGCTACTTCGGTCATGCAGCCCAAAGACGTTTCTTTTGGGTCACATTTTTATGTATATACCGTAATTTTACCAAATCTGTCATTTGTCCTATATAAATGTATACACGCTATATACTGTCGGATGCAACCAAATTCTTACAGCGCAGATCGTTGCAATATCACAAGACACATGCCGAAAGGGAATGTGTTGACTGGAAGCCGGACTAAATTAGGCAACAACCTACAACACAGCAATGAACTTTTCACTGTAGGTTGTTGCTCAATCGATCTGACTACAAATCAGTAAACTCCATTTTTGTCAGGTTTCGTGTGTCGCTGCATCAATCTGCGCTGTAAGAATTTGATTGCATCCAGCGGTATACGGCGGGGTAAATTTAGCCCAATTTGACCTTGCTGTACCATAGTTGGTTTGTTTGAATTTAAGGCTTTACGTCCCAGTCAACAACTATTCAGTCATGTCTGGACGGGGCCACCGCTTCCCGGGTATTTAACAAGAACTGATAGTTCGTCTCTCACTAATGAGAAAGACCATCATTATTTCTTGAATAGTGCTGATGTGTGTTGGTGAGTTCTTTGATGGCTGACTAGGCCAATTTTGGCTCTAAACTGTCGGTTGCAAGTAGAGCAAGTCAATGTCATAGAGTCTGCTGGTGGCACATTTGTTTTGGCTTTGCGCTCTCTTCGCTTTCTTTCAGCTTCACAGATTCTCTTCTTTTCATAGAGAGCTGCTCCTTTGTTAATGAGACCTCGCCACTTTGATCGCTCCTGTGCAGTCTGTTCCCAGGACCCCATTGGTATTTCGAAATCCTTCAGAGAGGCTTTGAGGGTGTCTTTGTAGCGTTTCTTCTGGCCACCTTGAGAGCGCTTTCCCTCCTGTAGTTCTCCATAGAAAACTTTCTTTGGAAGTCGCGCATCAGGCATTCTTATAACATGGCCAGTCCATCTTAGCTGTGCTAGCTTTAAGACTGTATGCATGCTTTGCATCCCTGCTTTCCTCAGGACCTCTGTGTCTGGAATCTTGTCCTGCCACTTGATTTTTAACAACTTTCTCAAACAGCTTAAGTGGAAATGGTTAAGTCTCTTTGCATGGCGTTGGTATACTGTCCAGGTCTCACATGCATACAAGAGGGTTGGCAGTACCACAGCCTTGTAGACTTTCAGCTTGGTGTCAAGCTTGATTCCATTTCGCTCCCAGACATTTGCACGGAGTCCTCCGAATGCCACACTAGCTTTTGCAATTCTGGCAGTGATCTCATCATCAATATGTGCTTCCCAGGTAGGTGAACTTGTCAACAACTTTCAGTTTTTGCCCATTCACAGTGATGGTTGGTTCATTATATGGTTTTCCGGGGGCTGGTTGGTGTACAACCTCTGTCTTTTTTGTGCTGATTGTGAGATCATAGTTATCACATGACTGTGAGACTTGATCCATGGCTCTTTGCATTTTTGCCTCTGTGTTGGCATTCTTATCCATATCATCTGCATAGAGGAGCTCATCTAGCACATCAGTCTGGACCTTAGTTTTGGCTTGCAACCTTCTGAGGTTGAATATGTTGCCATCAAAACGGTACCTGATTGGAAAACCAGTGTCACTGTCCTGAAAAGCATCCATAAGCATGGCAGAAAACATCATGCTGAACAGTGTTGGTGCCAGAACACAGCCTTGTTTGACCCCATTTGTTACTTCAAATGGTTCAGAGAACTCTCCATCATTTTGCACACGTGCCTGCATGCCATCATGAAACTGCCGCACCATAGCTATGAATCTGGGTGGACAGCCAAACTTGGCCATGATTTTCCAGAGTCCATCACGACTAACAGTGTCAAAAGCCATGGTGAGGTCAACAAACGTCATGTATAGATCTACATTCTGTTCTTGGCATTTCTCCTGAAGCGGTCTTGCTGTGAAGATCATGTCTGTTGTCCCTCTGTCTTTTCTGAATCCACATTGACTTTCTGGGATAAGTCCCGTCTGATCAAGATGAGCATTGTTGAGAAATAAGATGACATGCGCTATGAAATTGGATTATAGTGAGGAAGAGGTGCGCAACGTCAACCTCACTCTCTAGTCCTCGCCCAGCTGCGCCCAGAGGCAAGACACAGGTCAAGACGTCTGGAGTTGGGTTTGGATGCAGTGGATGACCGTAACATCTTTAGTGCCTTGTCACGCTCTGCATGTTCCACAACATGTTGCTGTATCGCTTTCTGAACCGTTGAATCAGATGATTTCTTCCGCTCCATCTACCGAAACAGTCTTTGCATATCTGGACTAGGCATATCCAGACACACAGGTTTGATTTTGGAGTTTCCTTCTCCTAGATGAATTGCTGGCCACAGCTGAAGAGCTCCATCTACCCTTTCTTAGGTTTTGTTTAGAGACCTGTAAACTCCTAGGAGGGCTGTCAACCAAGACTAATGAGTTCCCCCTGCCCAGCTAGATTTTTGTGTAGAGAACTAGCTTAACTCCTAGATGAGTTGCCTTCCAAGGCTAACGAGCCCCATCTGCACCGCATGACAACAGGTAGTACTGATTACATGTTACAGTAGCAGTTAAACTGACCTGGCCTTATAACAAGAACTAAGGAGAGTAGGACACAAACTAGGACCTTAACAAGAACTAAGGAGAGTAGGACACGACCCGGTGCCACCGGTGAGGATAGAAAGGTAAAGAAATAACCTTTAATAATCAAGAAAGTCAGACTTTAACGATGGTCAGTCCTAAAAGGGAATAAGTCACGATTAACGACCGACATTAACATTGTCACATTTTTTAAACAACAAATCACTGCCAGCACGAATTAACAGAATTCGAGGCTAACGCACAAGCATGCGGAAAAAACAAACAGATCCACTGTTGATACGAATAACATAGAATGCAGAAATGCGTATCAGTCAGAAGGTTTATTTTCATAAATTTAAAGTAGTTCCCCTGGGGGTGTTACTACCCAAGCTCTGGGCCTATAAACGAGGACATATAAGACAGTATATAAAGTTTCAGGTGAACGCACTCATGGTCATTGGTCTTCTAGAATATACCTGGTAAACTGAGGCTATGTGGTAGCATGTCGGACTCCAGAGAGAGAAGTCAGGAATTCGAACACCATGATCATCTTGTAGTGTCCTTGGACGTGACAACCTCCCCAAAGTATATGCCAACTACCCCGGAAGCGGTGACAATGAAAACTTATTGACTAGGACGTTACACAACAACATCATTCAATCTCGATATTCACAATTCAATGTCAAAACATGGTTATGACTTGAACCACTTTCAGATCATGGAACAACTTTGAGTTCTGGAGAATATTTTTAAGGATTTTACCAATATATGGACGTGGCGGCCGCCTTTGGCATGGGCCGTTTATATACATGCCAGTGAGGCTTCATATTTTTTTCTGAAATATGAGTGATGTTTGAAAAACTGCAATTTGTAGTTTCACGGCAATCACTAATATTTCCTTAGAAGCCTCCGTGGCATGGTGGCCAAGCTACTGGCCTTGTAAATCA
The DNA here is from genome assembly GCA_964017185.1 of Rugalucina vietnamica. Taxonomy (NCBI): domain Eukaryota; kingdom Metazoa; phylum Mollusca; class Bivalvia; order Lucinida; family Lucinidae; genus Rugalucina; species Rugalucina vietnamica. Next base: position 33,078,068 of record OZ024874.1, on the reverse strand, counting down.
GGGGTCGTGTGTTCGATCCCGGGCTTCTCCAGTCTTTCGGATGAGACTTTAAACCGAGGCCCCTTCTCCATATGACCTGACAGCTGTTGAGTGGGAAGTAAAACACCAATCAAACAAAGAAACAAACTAATATTTCCGAAAATATTTCCAGTTGCAATTTGATGATGACGCTTTGTAATTGCTCAAAATATTACTGGACTTTACAAAATTACTACCGTTGGGGTTGAGTTTAAAATGAATATATATACATGTACATATTTTAAACAACAAACGGTAATCCGTTTGGGAACGATTTTCGCACAAGTGCGTCTGGCACTGGCAATGATTCAGGTGAAAGCTAGCGTTTTACACTTGTCGGTCTAGCACTTTAATTTCACAACAAGAAAGGGTCGAAGATGATGCGGAATATGAAATTACCGGGTCGAAGATGACACGGAATATGAAATTACCTTGATCAAAAATAGCTCCAGAGTGTTTTTAATCGGAAATTAATGCAATAAGTTTTGATTGCCCGACGACTCACAAAATTCGCCCCGTTGTCTCACACAACTTGCCCGATGCCTCACTTTATGTAAATGCAACTAGCATTAAATCCCTTTGAAATGCTTGGCGAGATTTTATTTTTTGTGGGAATTTTCCAGTATACTATTATTCATTAGCAAATACCAACGTGACCTTATTGGTCCATTTCTTTTACTAGAAAATCAAACGAAAATGTGTTTTCGTGGCCTTGAAAGGCATGTCCTCTAAAATGGGGCGCACAATCACGCGTTTCTTGGAATGTTTATTTACAAACTGTTTACATAATAAAGAACAATAATGATTTCTACAGCTCCTGCAGCAAACAGAATTTTGACATGCAACGTCACACAGCCATGTCGGAACAAAACAAAAAGAAGACTAAAACTATGTACCGTGTCGCCATTGTAAATCCCGATGTCTCACCGACACATCGCCCGATGCTTCACATTTTTCCGATTAACCCCCGTTGATTCACCGTTTTTCTAATACACCGTTTCCATAGATTGAAAAGGATCAATGTTTATTCGTACAAAATTCCATATCAATTGGTTGATGCAAATCCTAAGAGAAATTGTGAAAAGGTTCATTTCTACGGTTGAAGGCCATTCCAATGATTATGCGAATCTGTCAACCGTTGAATAAAAAGTCTGACAGCACTTACATACAAAAATACTGTATAAGTCTAGGTAAAATACAGGATATGAGGAGAACAACTAGCAAGACAGCCACTAGTAGCATCCACCAGGGATACGTCCCTTCTGAAAATAAAGAAAACTGACAGTAAGACAGCCACTAGTAACATCCAACAGGGATACGTCCCTTCTGAAAATACAGAAGACTGACAATAATAAGACAGCCACTAGTAGTATCCACCAGGGATACGTCCCTTCCGGAAATATAGAAAACTGACAGTAAGATAGCCACTAGTAGCATCCACCCACCACGGATTCTGGAAATATAGAAAACTGACAGTAAGACAGCCACGAGTAGCATCCACCAGGGATACGTCCCTTCTGCAAATATAGAAAAATGACAGTAAGACAGCCACTAGTAGCATCCACCAGGGATACGTCCCTTCTGGAAATATAGAAAGATGACAGTAAGACAGTCACTAGTAGCATCCACCAGGGATACGTCACTTCTGGAAATATAGAAAACTGACAGTAAGATAGCCACTAGTAACATCCACCAGGGATACGCCCCTTCTCAAAATATAAGGAACTGACAGTAAGACAGCAACAAGAAGGATCCCCCAGGGATACGTGTCTTGTGGAAATATAGAAATTGACAGTAAGACAGCCACTAGTAGCATCACCTAGTTATACCCCCTTCTAAAAATATAGAAATCTGACAGTAACAAAGCCACAGAAAAATGACAGATAGACAGCCACTAGTTGCATCCACCAGGGATACGTTCCTTCTAGAAATTTAGAAAAATGACAGTAAGACAGCCACTAGTAGCATCCACCAGGGATACGTCCCTTCTGGAAATATAGAAAGATGACAGTAAGACAGCCACTAGTAGCATCCACCAGGGATACGTCCCTTCCGGAAATATAGAAAACTGACAGTAAGATAGCCACTAGTAGCATCCACCACGATTACGTCCCTTCTAGAAATATATAAAAATGACAGAAAGACAGCCAGTAGTAGCATCCACCAGGGATACATGCCTTCTGGAAATATGGAAAAAAGACAGTAAGACAACCACGTGTAGCATCCACCATGGATACGTCCGTTCTGGAAATATAGGAAAATGACAGTAAGACAGCCACTAGTAGCATCCACCAGGGATACGTCCCTTCTGGAAATAAAGAAAACTGACAGAAAGACAGCCACCAGTATCATCCGCCAGGGATTCATGCCTTCTGGAAATATAGAAAAATGACAGTAAGACAACCACGTGTAGCATCCACCATGGATATGTCCCTTCTGGAAATATAGAAAACTTACAGTAAGACAGCCATGAGTAGCATTTACCAGGGATACGTCCCTTCTGGAAATATAGAAAACTGACACTAAGACAGCCACTAATAGCATGCACCGGGGATACGTCCCTTCTGGAAATATAGAAAAAAGACAGTAAGACAACCACGTGTAGCATCCACCATGGATACGTCCGTTCTGGAAATATAGGAAAATGACAGTAAGACAGCCACTAGTAGCATCCACCAGGGATACGTCCCTTCTGGAAATAAAGAAAACTGACAGAAAGACAGCCACCAGTATCATCCGCCAGGGATTCATGCCTTCTGGAAATATAGAAAAATGACAGTAAGACAACCACGTGTAGCATCAACCATGGATATGTCCCTTCTGGAAATATAGAAAACTGACAGTAAGACAGCCACGAGTAGCATTTACCAGGGATACGTCCCTTCTGGAAATATATAAAAAAATGACACTAAGACAGCCACTAATAGCATGCACCGGGGATACGTCCCTTCTGGAAATATAGAAATTGACAGTAAGACAGCCACTAGTAGCATCCACCAGGGATACGTCCCTTTTGGAAATATAGAAAAATGACAGTAAGACAGCCACTAGTGGCATCCACCAGGGATACGTCCTTTCTGGAAATACAGAAAACTGACAGTAAGACAGCCACTAGTAGCATCCACCAGGGAAACGTCCCTTCTGGAAATATAGAAAAATGACAATAAGACAGCCACTAGTAGCATCCACCAGGGATACGTCCCTTTTGGAAATATAGAAAAATGACAGTAAGACAGCCACTAGTAGCATCCTCCAGGGATACATCCCTTCTGGAAATATAAACTGACAGTAACACATCCACTAGTAGCATCCAAAAGGGATATGTCCCTTCTGGAAATATAGAAAACTGACAGTAAGACAGCCACTAGTAGCATCCACCAGGGATACGTCCCTTCTGGAAATATAGAGAAATGACAGTAAGACAGCCACTAGTAGCATCCACCAGGGATACATCCCTTCTGGAAATATAAACTGACAGTAAGACAGCCACTAGTAGCATCCACCAGGGATACGTCCCTTCTGGAAATATAGAGAAATGACAGTAAGACAGCCACTAGTAGCATCCACCAGGGATACATCCCTTCTGGAAATATAAACTGACAGTAAGACAGCCACTAGTTACATCCACCAGGGATACATCACTTCTGGAAGTGTAGAAAATTGACAGTAAGACAGCCACTAGTAGCATCCATCAAACTGACAGTAAGACAGCCACTAGTAGCATCCACCAGGGATATGTCCCTTCTAGAAATATGGAAAGGTACAAGTAGGCAAAGATCAGGAAAAGGCGCAATCAGAAAAAGATTCTACCCACTCCAAAAACCGAGGTGGGAAAAAAACAAACTAACAATCAGGCACTTATTCCATGAAAACATTTAGTAAGCCGAATGAGCAGATATTTTCCCAATAGGTGGCCACTCAGTTACCTTAACTTAACTAAAAATTTGAAAACATACATAAGGCGCAAACAGCACGAAAATTTTAAACACCAAGACATAAAACAAAAAGAACCACCACAGAAGTATCGACTTGGAACGATCAGCAACACAAAGTTACTGGCGGGCTTAAATCGATTTTACATGGCCATAACCTCACCCTCAGCTTCTGCAGTGGTTCATAACATTTAGTTAGTTCTTCGGTCCTCGTGGTGAATCTCTAACTAGTCAATGAATCATCAAGAACAAACAAATAAATCATGATAAACATCCTGATGAATCAAAAACCAGGACTCATAGATTCAGTAAGCTGCCCGACGATGGAGATTCCGGGGCGCCGAATAATTACTATCTCCGGAGCAAAAGGAAAACATCAGTTGGACCCCGGTGGGCTAAGCAACAGACAAGAAAACTGAGTGTAAGATAGCTACAGGTAGAATCCACCAGGGATACGTCCCTTCTGGAAATATAGAAAGATGACAGTAAGACAGCCACTAGTAGCATCCATCAGGGATACGTACCTTCTGGAAATATAGAAAACTGACAGTAAAAAACCCACTTGTAACATCCACCAGGGATACGCCCCTTCTCAAAATATAAGGAACTGACAGTAAGAAGGATCCCCCAGGGATACGCCCCTTCTAGAAATATAGCAATTAACAGTAAGACAGCCACTAGTAGCATCACCTAGCCATACGCCCTTCTAAAAATATAGAAATCTGACAGTAACACAGCCACAGAAAAATGACAATTAGACAGCAACTAGTTGCATCCACTAGGGATACGTCCTTTCTGGAAATATTGAAAACTGACAGTAAGACAGCCTCAAGTAGCATCCACCAGGTATACGTCCTTTCTGGAAATATAGAAACATGACAGTAAGACAGCCGATAGTAGCATCCACCACTAATATGTCCTTTCAGGAAATATTGAAAACTTACAGTAAGACAGCCACTAGTAGCATCCACCAGGTATACGTCCCTTCTGGAAATATAGAAAACTTAGTCATTTTTCTCTGTTTCCTACCTGCCACTAGTAGCATCCACCAGGGATACGTCCCTTCTGGAAATATAGAAAGATGACAGTAAGACAGCCACTAGTAGCATCCACCAGGGATACGTCCCTTCAGGAAATATAGAAAACTTACAGTAAGACTGCCACTAGTAGCATCTACCAGGGATATGGCCCTTCTGGGAATATAGAAAGATGACAGTAAGACAGCCACTAGTAGCATCCACCAGGGATACGTCCCTTCAGGAAATATAGAAAACTTACAGTAAGACAGCCACTAGTAACATCCACCAGGGATACGTCCCTTCAGGAAATATAGAAAACTTACAGTAAGACTGCCACTAGTAGCATCCACCAGGGATACGTCCCTTCAGGAAATATAGAAAACTTACAATAAGACAGCCACTAGTAACATCCACCAGGGATACGTCCCTTCAGGAAATATAGAAAACTTACAGTAAGACTGCCACTAGTAGCATCTACCAGGGATACGTCCCTTCAGGAAATATAGAAAACTTACAGTAAGACAGCCACTAGTAGCATCCATCGGGGATACGTCCCTTCAGGAAATATAGAAAACTTACAGTAAGACAGCCACTAGTAACATCTACCAGGGATAAGACCCTTCTGGAATATAGAAAGATGACAGTAAGGTAGCCACTAGTAGCATCCACCAGGGATACGTCCCTTCAGGAAATATAGAGACTTACAGTAAGACAGCCACTTGTAGCATCCACCAGGGATACGTCCCATATGGAAATATAGAAAACTTACAGTAAGACTGCCACTAGTAGCATCCACCAGGGATACGTCCCTTCAGGAAATATAGAAAACTTACAGTAAGACTGCCACTAGTAGCATCCACCAGGGATACGTCCCTTCAGGAAATATAGGAAACTTACAGTAAGACAGCCACTAGTAACATCCACCAGGGATACGTCCCTTCAGGAAATATAGAAAACTTACAGTAAGACTGCCACTAGTAGCATCTACCAGGGATACGTCCCTTCAGGAAATATAGAAAACTTACAGTAAGACAGCCACTAGTAGCATCCACCGGGGATACGTCCCTTCAGGAAATATAGAAAACTTACAGTAAGACAGCCACTAGTAACATCTACCAGGGATAAGACCCTTCTGGAATATAGAAAGATGACAGTAAGGTAGCCACTAGTAGCATCCACCAGGGATACGTCCCTTCTGGAAATATAGAAAACTTACAGTAAGACTGCCACTAGTAGCATCCACCAGGGATACGTCCCTTCAGGAAATATAGAAAACTTACAGTAAGACAGCCACTTGTAGCATCCACCAGGGATACGTCCCATATGGAAATATAGAAAACTTACAGTAAGACTGCCACTAGTAGCATCCACCAGGGATACGTCCCTTCAGGAAATATAGAAAACTTACAGTAAGACTGCCACTAGTAGCATCCACCAGGGATACGTCCCTTCTGGAAATATAGAAAACTTACAGTAAGACTGCCACTAGTAGCATCTACCAGGGATACGTCCCTTCTGGAAATAGAGAAAAATGACAGTAAGACAGTCACTAGTAACATCCACCTGGGATACGTCCCTTCTGGAAATATAGAAAACTGACAGTAAGATAGCCACTATTAGCATCCACCAGGGAAACATCCCTTCTGGAAATATTGAAAACTGACAGTAAGACAGCCACTAGTAGCATCCACCACAGATATGTTCCTTCTGGAAATATAGAAAAATGACAGTATTACAGCCACTAGTAACATCGACCAGGGATACGTCCCTTCTGGAAATAGATAAAAATGATAGTAAGACAGCCACTAGTAGCATCCACCAGGGATATATCCCTAGAACTGTCAGTAAGACAGCCACAAGAAGTATCCACAAGGGATACGTCCCTTCTGGAAATAGAGAAAAATGACAGTAAGACAGCCACTAGTAGCATCCACCAGGGATATATCCCTAGAACAGTCAGTAAGACAGCCACAAGAAGTATCCACCAGGGATACGTCCCTTCTGGAAATATAGAAATTGACAGTAAGACAGCCACTAGTATCTGAGTAGCATCCACCAGGGATATGTCCCTTCTGAAAATATAGAAAATTGACAGTAAGACAGCCACTAGTAGCATCCACCAGGGATACGTCCCTTCTGGAAATATAGAAATTGACAGTATAGTCCAGCAGGAAATCAATTTGACCTGGTAATGAGGTATAAAGTTTTTTTCTTTACTGATTCGTGTTGGTTACGCATTGTCTTCAAAGAATCCAACTGATGACACCTTGTCATCATTGGGGAATTTGAGAAAATCAAGATGGCGTCCAAACGGTCTTCCAGAAATTCAAAGCTTTGATATAATGGTACTTTTCACCCCGTAAATGTATCAAAAAAGCATTTTCCTTCACATATTGCACACAGCAACTTATCTGACCGTAGTCATTTTGAATATACTGGTGTATCAAAGATGGTGTCCAAGAAGGCTGCCAGAATATCGATTTGCATTTAGCATATCAACATACATTGTTTTGTATAAAAACTGTCCACATTCACATATCTGATTGTGTCATAATTTCACAGATTTGTCGTTGAATCACGATGTTTAAGATGGCTGCCACAAAATGGTTCTTATATGATTGTCTGTCTGTCTGTCTTCAGATACTGAGTCGATCAATTTCTGATCATGGCCTCAGGTTGTCAATAGTTTTCAAATATGGCTGCCAGAATATTGATTTTCAGTGATATTGTTCATAGCAATTATGGATTCACTCGTAGTGCTTTTAACTCAACAGTCTTGGCATTAACATTTGAGCCGCCCCATGGGAAAACCAACAATCTGCATATGCGAAAACAAAGACGCAGATCAGCTTCGCGGTAACCGCGAAACTGATCAGCGCCTCTGTTTTCGCTACTAGGATAGTACAATTCCTCTTCTACTTAAATCCGAAATTTCATGCTTCTAGCTCTTTTCTGTGCTTGTACAGGCCGGTTTGTGTGGGACCTGTTCGGAAACCACATTGTTGGTTTTCCCACGAGGCGGCTCATTTGTTAATCATAGATGATGTCCAAGATGGCTGCCATAATGTGGAAAGTCTGTGATGATTAAAAGTTTTGACAATAAGGAGATTATGGACTCATCAGATATAAGTACTTCTAAGCCATTACATAGAAAAATGTGTCCAAGAAAGTGCATGATTAAAAACAAAACATGATTAACCTCCGTCCCGTGCCAGACCCGAGTTAGAATTGGCCGGTCGCCCCTTCTTGCGGAACCATTAAACCTGGTCGAATAGAGGAGCGGCTCGTTTGCCATGAGCGGCGACCTGTGTCGTTTGGATTAAGGGATCCTGGTGATTGAGAGTGTCTGCTGTGCTGACGTTAATAGTCGGCATGCAACACATCACTTTGGCCCTGATTTCGGCTAGACGGGAGGCCATGCGGACTCGGGTATGGTCAATCGGCTTTGACGCGCCAAGCCCTAGGAATACCTTTTGCTTTCTCTTCCTGTCTTTCAGTATCGTCCCTGATATCTTTATCATTCCTAGAAGGCGGCGTCTCAACGGGTCAATCGTGTAAGCATCAAGATTGTACGAGTATATCTCTGTGTATTTCTAACACTTTTGATTTGGAAAGCCACTCATTTTATGTGTTACCTTGTAAGGCTAAATGGAGGGCGGATAGCATTTGAGATGAATCATCCACCCATTTAATTATGAGAGGTTCGAATAAACAATCGCCACAAACTACATCCAAGCGTAAGAAATTCGCTGAAGAGTCGGATGAATCTTCGGATTCTGAACCATCAACTCAACAGCCCATTACACAATCAACGTCACAATCAGCTTCGAACGTATCGCGCTTCTTAGTCGTGCAGTCTCAAGGTGAAAACTCAAGGTGTCAAAGAGATTCGAAACATTCGAAACATTCATGTTCGCAGAAACGGTGTCCTCAAACGAACAAACACTTACGTTTTGACTTTCAATACACCCATATTGCCAAAGAAGATAAAAGCAGCATATACGTAGAGGTATACGTACCAAATCCTCTACGATGTTACAATTGCCGGTTTTTCGGCCATCATGAAAGTAGATGTACCAGGAAAAAGTATGTGCAAACTGTGGAGAGGTTGGTTGATTGGGGTTTAACATCTCACCAACAGCTAAGGTCATATGGAGACGGGACCTCGGTTTATAGTCCCATCCGACGGACTGGAGAACCTGCGACCCCTGGTTTACAAGGCGAGTGGCATACCCACTGCACCATGAAGGCTTCTCAAACTGTGGAGAAGAGAAACACTGCAGTGATAATCGCAACTTTGAGAAAGCAGCAAAGTGCGTCAACTGCAGTGGCCCACACCCAACTTTTTTCACATGACTCTCCGACTTGGCACAAAGAAAAAGAGCTCCGTAAGATAAAATATACAAGAAATCTGCCCTTCTTCGAAGCGCGAAAAATTGTAGAACAGCAATCGTTCACGACAAACAAGAACTACGCCAGCATCATAAAAAGTGCTGGCACACAAGTCAAACTAGTTGATGCCATGACGCAAACTGATGAAACATACGACGTTCAGATTAAAAAAACATAAAAATCCAGGAGGCGATGCCCCTTCTGGTACCAACCAGACTGCAGGAGGTAAAGTATCTCCTGCACTAGCAGGAGACAATCCTCCCCCTGTGCAAAGCACTCCGTAGAGCAAAGCTGCAGAAGGTAAGCCTCTAACTGCAGGGGGTAAACCTTCAGCTGCTGGAGGAAAGCCTCTTGCACCATCAAAACCTCACTCAGCAAAGGAAAAACAGAAGCTTCTGTCCGAGAAAATACCTAAAGGGGCTGATGACCCCTTTAGATATGAGAATTACTATGACTGTCTTGGTGAGAGCGTGCAAGAGGATATCACTCCTCCTAGTCCTTGCAAAGTACATCTTCCAAGAATTACCAATACTGAAAGTAGGTTCCTGCCTTTTATAATAAAGAAAGGCCAAGTTCTTAATTCTCTGAAAATTATTTAATGGAAAGAATAAACAAAGAATTACATGTATACTGTGGAATTGTCGAGGAAGTACACCACGTTATGATGAATTGATGTAACTTTTAACTCTGCTAGGACCGTCTGTTTTCTGTCTTCAAGAAACTTTTCTGAAAACTGACGACAACTTTACTTTCAAAGGCTTTGATGTTTACAATCACATCCACTGTGATTGTGCCAGAGCTTCTGGTGGAAGTTCTATTCTAGAAGTTCTAGAAGTTCTATTCTATTCTATTCGATTCTGTTCTATCCTCTTTACCTCAACGTGAAATTAAGTTAAAAGCACAAGCTAAAGCTGTTTCTGTGTCAGACCTCGTCAGAAACCCCGAAGGCTGTTTTTTCTTACGTCGCGGCTCAATTATAGTTGGGTTTTGAGTCAAACCACTTACTGGAAAGGAAACCAGACCCTTTATTCTAACTTTCAGAAGATGCATCTGGTCTGGTAAGAATATAACAATTCATACACAGCATTACTCATTTATATGGAAACCTGGACATTATAAACCATATAAGTACCCACTGTGTGCTTGGTACATTGTCACTATGATTTCCTCGTATGAAGCAAAGACTCTGATCAAATTGGACAGACATATACAAGCTAACAAATCTTTGTGTCAACCTATTATGCTACACTGTTTATGTTTATGCTACTGTTGAAGTTATTGCCTAACGATAACTGCTTTGTGTTAAATATACAATTACATTGAAGCCATTTATTCGTGGATCATATTCCCCGACTTGTCATTTCATGTTCAGTGATACAATATTAGAACTGTGAACATACATGTATAGTCTTCTATTGTGTTAAATCTGTACTTTTCATTAGATAATGAGATGCAGCAAAGCATTTATTCATTAAAATATAGGCAAAGCACTTGTTAATGGACTTAAAAGATATATAGCATCATCATACCCAGGCCTCTTTTGCCAATTTTGCACCGACATGAAAACTAAAATAAAATCGCATATTTCTGGCAGCCATTTTGGATGTCACCTTGAAACATCTTATTTTTACAGCTTTCTTAAAAAGAATTAGCTTCACCTTTAATTGCCCCCCCCCCCCCATTATAAATGTCATTAAAATAAACACAACAATACTTTTAGGTCATTCTTATTAATGCTTTGGTTGAAAACAATATTTCTGGTGGCCATTTTGGATGCCATCTTGAAAAGATTGATGTTTATAGTTTTTTTTACAAAGAGTGAAGCTTCACCTTTTATCATCAGTCATGATTTGATGGCAAAATAAGCACAGAAATACTTTAAAATCATTATAACTAAAATTATAGTTGAAATCCCTGTATTTTGCAGACATATTGGACGCCATCTTGAATTTCTCAAAACCCCCAATGATGACAAAGTGTCATCAGTCAGATTCTTGAAAGACAATGCCTATAGTACAGGAATCCATCAAGAAAAAAACTTTATACCTGATTACCAGGTGCAATGAAAATATCCCATATTCCTGCCGGACTAGTAAGACAGCCGCTAGTGGAATCACCTAGCTATACGCCCTTCTAAAAATATAGAAATCTGACAGCCACTAGTAGCATCCACCTGGGATACGTCCTTTCTGGAAATATAGCAAATAGACAATAACACATCCACTAGTAGAATGCACCGGGTACACCTTCTGGAAATAGAACATTGACAGTAAGACAGCCACAAGTCAGTGGCACATCCAGCATTTCTGGAAGGCGGTTCAAACCCACTTGGTGGGTACGTTTTCTACATTTTACTCACTGCTGTTATTTATTTTCCAATGAAACTGAAATTATTTGGTCCCAGAAATGGGTTCGTGCACAGTCCCCTCCCAAAAACCCTCTAAATCCATCGCTACAAGTAGCATCCACGACTAGTCGTCCTTTCTGCAAAACAAAGAAAATTAAGATGTAACATATTCATGAAGACACTGATAAAAAAAGTAAAACTATCCTACCTGCATTTGTACATGTTGGCGTGTCTGCTGACCAACTTCCGGAGGGCTGGCAGACGAGTGAGGAGGTATCTGAAGTGCCGTATCCAGGAGCACAGAAAATTTCGTACGTCTCATTCACACTATAGAGCAGTTTGTCTTCGCTCAATGTGTATGTATTGTCACTTAGACTTGGCTTTGTGCAGGTTGCTGTTACATTATGCAGCACTGAAACTATGAGAAAACAATGTTATACGTACATATGTTAAGTAAACGCTGAACGTTAAAACTGACGGTTGCCTTTAGTGCAGTTTGATTTTGTTATCCGTCTTGAGTTCAGTAGAAATCTTGTTTCTGAGGATAAAATACTTACTTTGCTGTATAGGTTTGATATCTGTTTGATGTTAAACAAGTACGCTAATCGCGCGATATGCGGAGATTTTTCTTTCGGAGATTCCAACTTTCAAAGAACCAACTTATGTGTTGTTTTTTTGTTTGTTTTTTTACATGTAGATCTAATTCATTATAAGTATACCGCTTCCAGAATAATAATCTCTTTAGAGAGTAGCCTGTTTTGCACCTTTTTTTCTTGCCGCAATAAATAAATAAATAAATAAATAAACAAATAAATAAGAGTAGTCGTATTTTATCATCAGACCGATCAAATCAATAGATACCTGTTTGATTGTCATATTCCATGTCCTCCTTTTAAAATCAAATCATTCAGCCAACTTAGATTTTGTTTTCATTATCTTTGGATCTATCTCATTGAAAATATTAGGTCTCACACGCATCTTTATAAGAAACAAATCGTCGACTTATTGTTCAACTCCTCGTTTGTTGTATGCTGGTGTTTTTGGAATAAATAATTCATAGCATCCGAGAGATTAACGGCTACTGTCTCTGTTCAGCTGTAGGAGGATATGCTATAAAGTCTAGTGTGGCGTAGATTTGGATCACTGTATCCAAGAACTTCACACAAGGAAAATGATTTAAAAAATGTCAATAGTGGCGAACGAAAGATGGTCTTTCAGTTCCGAAGTGAACTTAGGTTATATCGCATTGTGGTTTTTTTTTTTTTTTTTTTTTTTTTTTCTTCACCAACCAGCTCTCAGCCTTTAATGGTTAAACGTTTTTTTTTTTTTTTTTTTTTTTTTTTTTTTTTTTTTTTTTTGTAGAAACTTTAGAATCTTAAATTGTATAATCTAATCTACTTGTCATGGATCAGTCAGCATACTGAATAAGTGGCATTATTATTTTAGACATGATTTTGGGTCCAATGGATTGTGAAACGTCTTATGTAACTTGTCGAAGCTTTGGTAACGTAAATACATTTATAAGAGTTTACAAGAATCTCGCATATGTAACCCAGACCAAGTTTTAGACTTGTGTCTTTGTTTCTAACCCTTAGAGACACCATGCAAAGAGGAACGCCTTACACAGCACCGACTAATAAAAAACAGATCTCTCTGGCATGCTAGCGGCCATAGCTTAATCACCAAAAAATCATTAGGTATAAACAGAACTGGTCACGGTACTTAGTCGTATTTACAGACCTATATGAATATGGTCATCGATTTCTGTTAGCCAAAATTTCACATTCAATTCAATTTATAGTGACTCATGTAATAATAATAATAATAATAATAATAATAATAATAACAATAATAATAATAATGACTGTATTTAAAGAGGATTACTCAGCTGGACATGTCCAATCTTCCCTGAAAAACATACATATACACTACAATATATACATTTGAATATAAAATATTAACTAAGAAATAATCAAAATTACACATGAAGAATGAAACACCAGCAAATGAACACGGACAAAGTTCCAGAAATGGAGGAATATATCCTGAATATTGTCCTTTTTATCATGTTTATATTGATAAAAGATAAAGGCCAAATATATGTTATCTTCATTTGTTTTCATATTTTGGAGCTACGACTGTGTACAAATATGCATGTATCACTTTCATTATGCTATGTAAACACTTTTCCTGTTAGAGATACATTTGAATCCAATTTAAGTATTTAGTCTTGAATCAGTATCAGAGTTCTTCACTCTTTGCGGAATAGAATTCCAGATTTTCGATCCAGAGTGTGCTAGAATATTTCGGTAAGCGATTGATGCTTTGTAGCAATAATCAATCAAATGTTGTAAAAGGCAAATACATACCATATACAACAACAAATATTACAACGACCCTTAGTTTTGCGTAGATACTAAGTCGCTCTGCAACCGTAGTAGGCTTGGTAGCGTTCTGAAAAAGGTAGAAATGGAAAAAAAGAAACAATTAGTGAACACCAGCTTTTTTCATAGCGCCGTTTTCATTGGGAATAAAGTTTTATAAAATTTTATAGCTATAGAAATATTATGAAAATTGAGCCTGCCATATCTGTCTGACGATATGCGATAGAAGAATCAACCACAAATCGTCTAAAGGTGTAGTCATCAACAACATACGGAACCGTAAGAAAACTAAGCAACTGAGTGGAGGTGGAATGATTTGTGAAACTGGGTTGCTTTTAACACAGTCATCTCGAGATCTATTACAGTTTTGATAGGCCTGTAGATATTTAGAAGCGAGGACAACACTTCACTGAAAGACAAAGCATATAGAACATCTACTCACTTCCACACATGCATTTGTACATAGTCTCCTTTAGAAAGAATTTCCATGTTAATATGCCCCCAACTTCGGAAAATGTTGAGGGGGCATATTGGTTTGGGTCTGTCCGTCCAGTCCAGTCCAGTCCAGTGCAGTCAGTCTGTGATGCGTGAGTAACACTTAGCACTAAGTCAGGAACCGTTAGAGCTATGATCTTGAAATTTGGTATGTAGTTTGTATATGAAACTTAAGAGGGCCCGTATTTTTTCTTTCAGGTAAATTCAAGGGGCTAGGGGCCCATTCTGTGAGTTATTTCCCTTTTTAATTATTGATAAAGTGAATAGATAGTGGGTACCTTGTGTGCGCAACTCCTCCGACAGTTTTATTCTGATTCTCTTGAAACTTTACATATGTTGATACCATGCTTTGAAGATATGCATGTGGTTTGGATATAATCATCAGATTAATTTTTGTTACTTTTTTCGCAATTTGAACTTCGCCACTTTTCGGGCATTTTGACAATGAAAGTGAATGGGCAGTGGGTACCTTGTGTGCGCAACTCCTCCTACAGTTTCATGCCAATTCATTTAAAACTTTACATGTGTTATGGGCATGGTCTGAAGATATGCATGTGGTTTGGATATAATCCTTGGATTATTTTTTGTTATATTTTTTCACAATTTGAACTTAGTAATTTTTTCGGGCATTTTAGTGAATGGATAGAGGGTACCTTGTGTGCGCAACTCCTCCTACTATTTAATACCGATACTTTTGAAACTTTGCAGACATTGTGACCATGCTTTGAAGATATGCATGTGGTTGGGATATACTCCTAAGATTAATTTTTGTCACTTTTTTTTACAATTAGAACTTAGTCATTTTTTGGACATTTTTACATCTTGAAAATGACTTACCAGTTGGGGGCATAGTGTTTCATACAATGTAAACACATTTTCTACTTTAAAAATAAAGTTAGTTTTACATATTGTTTAGTTCGCTAGAAATCCTGATTCAAACAGTACGAACATACCATCTCTCCGTTACAACTCAACTCCAGTCAGAATTTGAAACACTGAAGTACAACAGCTTTGTTTCCGGCGCACACATTGTCTTTTTTCGTTTAATTAATTAATTCCAGGTCTGTCAAACTACAACACATAAGAAACCCAAAAACGTAATTATTATTATTAGAGAAAAACCTGATTAATGCCAACAATTATGGTGAAATCAATTGTGAAGATTAGCATAATCTTCTTTTTAAGGCTTTATTGTAGGTTTTAAGTGCGGATTTATTACACTTTGATTTACGGGCCGTCCGAAAAAGTGGTAGAGAATAATGGCAATATTTTCACCCCATCCATAACATGGTCATATTAAAATTGGTCTTTAGTTAAGTTTAGGCCAAAACTAAAACAGTTTGACAGGAATGAAAATCAGACAGATTAATAGTCTTTTAGTTGTTCTATCTCTAGCTGCATTTTTAGCTCACCTGAGCCGAAGGCTCATAGGTGAGCTTATAGTATACCCATGCTCCGGCGTCCGTCCGTCCGTCCGTCGTCCGTCGTCCGTCGTCCACAATTTCAAAGATCTTCTTCTCTGAAGTCGCTGGGCCGATTGTTCTCATATTACACATACACCATCTACAGGTAGGGGGAAAGAATAATTGTGTTTTTTTTGTTTTGATCGGATAAGGACTCTGGTTGCTATGGCAACTTATGCTTCCCATAGACTTATAATGGAAAAAAGTGAAAATTGACAGTTTTTGCTGTCTTGTTGGAGATATTTGAATTTTGTTTTTGCAGAAATGTTTATTGAGTAGTCCTCTACGTTTCATGTGACTTTTGTCCTAATCCTTCATTTTGATTGGTTGCAGGGGCCCCATATAGGGCAAAATTTCGAAAAACATTCAAAAATCTTCTTCTAAGAAACTGTCAAGGGGATGAAGCCTATACTTTGTATGCATGTTCCTGACAGTGGCCTCTACATAATTTATGTTTTTTTTTATTCCAGGCGGATAAGAACTCTGGTTGCTATGGCAACTTAAAGTTTCCATAGACTTATAATGGGAAAAGTGGAAATCGGCTATTTTTCCGCTAAAATTGCAGACATTTGAATTTTGTTTTTGCAGAAATGTTTATTGAGTAGTGTTAGACGTTTCTTGCGAGTTTTGTCCTAATCCTTTATTTTGATTGGTTGCTGGGGCCCCATAAAGGGCAAAATTTTGAGAAAAACATTCAAAAATCTTCTCCTCAGAAACTGTCAAGTGGATGAATCCTGTACTTTGTATACACACCGTATTAGCGGCAATTTCGAACTCGGCTCACAATCGTTGAACTCGGCACAGTTTTATGACCAGCTGCGTTTGGTAAGTCATTTAAATTGATCTTTTTACAATAAATAACCTTTGTATGATACAAATTGACTTCACATAGCTAATCTTGAATGAATTAGTCTATGCCCTGTGCAATAGGTGTTTTTCATTTCAATTTATCAATGCCATGACATCACTTTGAACCTTCTTTTTTGTAATGTTTACAAGGTAAAGTCGGCATCAAAATGTCTATTATCTAGTTATTTATTACAACATTTAAATTTCATTTTGTGCATAACACATTTGAATGTCTGTCCAAAACATCACCAAAGTTTCATTACGCTCTTTGCAAGTTTGGCCGAGCAATATACGGATTAACAATGAAAGGGAAAATCGAAATGGCAATCGGGAACGCCTTTTGATAAATTGGAATGCAGTCGTTGAACTCGGCTAATGGCAATCGTCGAACAAAATGTAAGAAAAGCTAAAATAACCTGAAATGAGCCGTTTAAGTGACAAAACGCACAAGGTTTCATGTTGTAAGTCGTGCTTATTGACTTCGTTTTACATTTTTCATGTTGAAAGAACTGATACACAAGAAACTGTTTAAAAGGTTATGGTTTGTCACAGTTTACTTGTGAATACTTTATATTGTAATAAACGAGGTTTTTCTTCAGAACGTCTGGTAATTTATATTTGCTATTGTATTATTGCAGTTACGCTTAAAAGATATTTATTACGGTGAAATACTGAGCAAAACTATTAAGAACAAGGATAAGAGTTGTTGAATGCAGATATCAGACGACTCAGAGAAAAGTGACATGCTGAATTTGGTATTTTCAGACCAGAAGTACATCCCCTACTCCTCCTTCATTTTCTTCTCATTCTTCTTCTTCTTCTTCTTCTTCTTCTTCTTCTTCTGCAGCAGCAGCAGCAGCAACAGCAACAACACTAGTTTTCTTCTTTAAGACAAACTCATCTTCTTGTTTTTCTTCTGCTTATGCACTGTTTTAAGTTCACTGCAGCCGTTACAATATGTTTTTATCATACCTTATTGTTATCCGTTGGTCGTGCGTTATCAATTCAAATGTTCTTGAAAATATTGTTCACTAATAAACAACTAAGTCTATCAAAGCCAAACGTCATAAAATGGATTGTATCATCTCTGGAAATGTGAGAGCGTACATGTGTTCGGAAAAACTAATGCTACTACTTCTTGGAGTGTACGACCACTACCACTGTCACCACCACAATCACTACGACTACTACTACAACAACAACGGCTACTACTACTACTACTACTACTACTACTACTACTACTACTATATTTAACACTTCTACCGCGACGCAACAAACCACCACAACCACTACTGCTACTACTACTATTACTACTACTAAATTCTACTACTATTCTACTTCTATATCTACTACTACTTCTTCTACTAATACACTTCTACTACTACTACTACTACTACTACTACTACTACTGAGTGTACTACTACTACTACTACTAGTAGTAGTAGTAGTAGTAGTAGTAGTAGTAGTAGTAGTAGGATTAGTAGTAGTAGTAGTAGTAGAAGAAGTAGTAGTAGTAGTAGAAGAAGAAGTAGTAGTAGTAGGAGTAGTAGGAGTAGTAGTAGGAGAAGTAGTAGTAGTAGTAGTAGTAGTAGTTGTTGTTGTTGTATATGCCAAATTAATTTAAAATATACATTGTTGGTACTCGTTAGAACCGCCTCCGCGGTTCAAATGAGTACCTACGAGGATGATCCAATAATGATTGAGACTTTTTGAATTATTCCTAAGTAAATAAACTTGGCTTGTTATGAATATCTTGTTAACATTGCTCAATGCAATATGCACACGATACACTGATTAAAATCCACATGTAGACAACTACCTTCTGTTGCTTAGCAACGAGAGAATGTTAGTCAAATGGTCTTGGCCACGTGGTACTTATGCACATAAAATGGGTTGCCATGGCAACTGGTGATAAAATTTCCAATCATGGCACACAATTATTTATAGCGTTTATAAATAGCTTTATGCTCTGCAAATATCACTAACATACAGCTCACAATTCAAGTAGGCTTAGCATTTTTGCGAGAAAAATTGGGTTTTAGTTGCGAAAAAAATTCAGTGATTTTTGGGGTAGGGGTGAGAAATATCTTATAACTAGAGTATACATGACACAATAAGTTGTTTTAAACCTTGAAATGATCAATTATGGGGTAAATATATCAAAAGAATTTCAAAAGGAACACCTGTCCCTTTCATTTTATGTTGCCTAGCAACAATAGAATTTGGAAAATTCTATAAGCCAGAATTTATAGAGGAAAATGGTTGCTAGGCAACCATCTCTCGATCACGAGCGCAAGACTCGAATCGACCGAAGCAAAATATTTCAGAGATGAATGTTAACACATACAATACTCAATTTTTATAAGATACCCCTTTTAAAATTTGTGACAAAGCTAGATTTATATAGATTATGTTTGTTCAAAGGGCAGATAGTGGCCATAGGTACTGCACGAGTAATTCTTAAATAACCATAGCAACCAGAGTTGTTCACCAAATTTGATAAAACACGCTCCGTAGAGAGATCAGATGTGTATCTAGTAAACGAAAGTAGTTAACTTGAGCCGATCAAAAGGGTTTATAAAACAAGTGAAAAGTCTCAATCATTATTGGATCATCCTCGTACAATGTATGTTTCTGTGAAATGATAAGGAAAATAATATTTACTGTTTATCAGCTGTGGGTTCGAGCCTCACTCGAGTCACAAGTAGGATAAGCCAAGTTCTGCTTACGGGTCTGTCAGGTGGTCTATCCCGGGGGTCTCCCGTTTTAGCCCACCTACTGAATTTCATAGTCTCTATATGAGTGAAATAATCTTGAAAGGAACGTAAAATGGAATAAAAACTACAATGTTATGTCATTTTTAATATTTTTAAAGACACGCGATGTTTGCCAACGTGGTCTTCTCGAAAATGAAAATGGGAAAACTCTTGAGAAACAAGACTTTAAAAGGGACGAATAATGTCCTTGCCACACGACTAGACAGGTAGTACCATTATAGTGCGTTAATGCGTTTATAATTGATCACATGACATGCTGACACAGTGGCCTAAAAAGGGTTCGGTAGGACAAGTCGCCACAATTGAGATAAACGAATTTACCAACAGAATACATGTACAACTCATTAAAACATATTCCTATACAGACTCGAATATAAAACAGAGTCGTCATTACTGTTCTATTTTACATTATTCGTCATAACAGAAACATGAGAAAAAATGAGAAAAACTGGGGAAAACCGCAAGAAACAAAACGTGTTCACCGATTGCCAAATAGCTTTTATTTCAGCGTTCTACGATTGTCATGACTAGAGTTATCCGATTGCCAAAGTATCATCACGTCATCTTTTAAAACAGACGCTGCGCTTTTCACTTATCAGATCGAATCTATTTAATACGCACAAAAGGACTGTAAATGGCTTAAGTTTATATTTTTGCCTGTGAAAGGATTGATATTTATTTATAAAGTCACGAAATGGAGCATATTTGACAGGATTGAGTATAAAAAGTGAAGCATCAAAGAGAAAAATGTTATTTTCCTGACTTTACACTTGGAATTGTAGGACCAGAAGAACACTGGTATATTTTATACACCACTTTTAACTTATGACCTACTTACGGTTACCGACAGACTCTCAGTTCCAATGAAAACAATCAAATACTAACCTTACCAGAATACAGCTGAACAAAAATTATGCCGAGTTTAACGATTGTATGCCGAGTTCGAAATTGCCGCTAACACGATGACGCCTGTGTGGATGGAACCCAGGACCTTTCGATTCGGAGTCCGACGCTCTACCACTACGCCACCGCGCTCCCTTCTCTTGGAAGTTGTATTTGAGATGTGGTTATTATTTACATTGTCTATACTGCTACTTTCATTTGAAATTGTAAAACAAAAAGAAGACATTTACTTTTGTTGCCTAGCAACGTAAGACCACCACTTAAATTCAAGTTTTCAAACGTCCAATTTCGGACATTTTCAAACCAAATTATCCCCTAACAGCAAAGGTGTATTATGAATTATGCATATAATGTCATAATAACTATCGAACTTGTCAAGTAAGAATAGGGGTACAAGGAATCGATGCAATTAAATTAAAAAGTCCCAACATACATGTAAATACCAGGTGGGAAAGAAAATACATTAAACATTTTCCTTCGACACACTCGAAGAGCAGAATGACTAGCTTTTTCCCAACAAGTTAGCCATTCGGCAAAGTTTTGACCGAAACCAAAGACAACAAGCACAGCAGAGAGATCGTCACAATAAACACTTGTTTTGAAATGCAAAGAATAAAATAACTCAAAATATTTCTATTTTTGTAACCATGGCAACAAAACAATGGAACTGTCAACAATTTTACAAAAATGACATTTTCAAATAAAAAAAAAAGATGTCTTTGGTTATCATGGTTACCTAATTGAGATACATTTTGACTTTCTATATAAGGATATGATATTTGTAAACTCCAATTTATTAATTTTGCTCAGCCTAGTCCCTACAATTATGCTTCGAAAATGTGGAAAAACTGTAATTTTGTGCCATGGAAACCAAATTAAGAAACAAAACAAAACAATCTTGTATGCACGATTTTTGGTTTGCATTAGTGCCTCATATGCCATATTAATTCATGCTGGTAAATACTCGTATAAGTAAGTTAACAATTTTATTCCTTATATTATGTCATTTTTATGCATTTTACTAATATATGGTCACTTTGGTTACCATGGTTACCTGGCTGAGACACATTATCATTTTTTTTTTTTTTTTTTTTTTTTTTTTTTTTTTTCATTTATGACACGAAACATTACTGTATATGTCCAAACGTTGAAAGTTTGCATTCTTGCTTTGCTGTTCAGAGATAATTTGTACAGAAAATTGTTAAGTTAACATAGCAGCAAATATGCTAAATTAAGCGTTGCCCTGGAAACATATTCTGTGAACATTGTGCTTTTCGATTCGCAATATTTGAAAATTCACAGGACATTTGAAGATATACAATATTATCTTAAAAATGTACATTTTTTTCTTTGCTTTTTGGGGAAAAACCCTTTTCAGGTCTATGAAATTCATACCCCTACCAACGCATTCTTATGTAGTGAAACTTGGATTTACAAGGGTATACATTTTTTTTATTATAGATTGTAAGTATTCCTTAGAACCGCCTTGCTAATGAATGTTTTGACTAATAAGAGCTGTCGCAGGACAGCGTGCTGAATGCTTCTGACCTTGTCAAACATAAGGCCAAACTCGACCTATAACCCAAAGCATTATGCTCATACATCTTATAAGGCACTTAACTATAACTACCTAAGGTTAAAAGATCTCATTCATATTGTGAAAGAAATATGTTCATATACCAACTGAGTGCCGAGATACAAGACAAAATCACTAAACCATGAAATAATGTCACATTGTACTGTAGGGTCAAAGGTCTAGTCAAACTTACTTGTAATGTAAAAGAAATATAATCATATACCCATTGAGTGTTGAGATATAAAGCAAAATCACTGAACCATGAAATCAGGTCATAGTGACCTTTAAGTACGTTTGGGTTAAAGGTCTGGTCATACTCATTCATAATCTGAAAAAAGAAAGAAAAAATACTGAGTGTCGAGCTATAAGGCAAAATAGTGTCGAGATATAAGGCAAAATCAATGAACCATGAAATTAGGTCAGTGACCTAGGAATACTTCAGGGTCAAAGTTCATGTCATACGCAAACATATCGTGAAAACGGTATGTTCATATACCAACTGAGTGCCGAGATATAAGGCAAAATCACTGAACCGTGAAATTAGGTCCCGATGACCTAGGACTACTTTAGGGTCAAAGGTCCTGCCATACGCAAACATAGTGTGAAAGGAGATTGTTCATAAACCAATTGAGTGCAATCACTGAACCATGAAATTAGTTCACAGTGACCTATAAGTATATTGGGATCAAAGGTCTGGTCATACTCACTCATAATCTGAAAGAAGTATAAAAATATACTAATTGAGTGTCAAGATATAAGGCAAAATTGCTGAATCAAGGTCTGGTTATACTCACTCATAATCTGAAAGAACGAAGATATACTAATTGAGTATCAAGATAGGCAAAATCACTGGACCATAGAAAGTAGGTCAACCTACCCTTACCGTCATGACACACAAGTCAGTGCCACAACAAAGTTAAAAGATGAATGACCAACCATCTTCCCAAGTTGTTTCTACTAGACATTTCTTGCCTAACGCGAGATAGATTTGTACACCATACACTGAAATACAAACGTGTTTTAATGGGGATGTCTCAAAATAAAATTCCAATCTACCATACATGTGCATCCGTTTTAGTTGTTGATCAGGCCGACGCTAACCAGGAGCTGCACATACAAGGCAATAAAAGAATGTGCGCTAATCGGCTGAGCGACCACATCAATGCTGATCTGTGCACTGACAAAAAAGCAGGTTATCTCATGACATTTCTGGTCTATTCCTGCATAGTTTTGTACATCGTATATATTGGCCGCGATGCAAGAAAACTTTCTTTTGTCAGGTTGCATTAGTACTTTAAGACGTACACGGACAACAGCTATGCTATGTAAGTTAACCGCACTGTTCTCGGGAAAGCCATCTGGAACCAATAGGTGCTCTGTGCACATTTCTTTCACCATAGGTTAATACCCAGGAAGCGGTGGTTGTGTTCCGGCATGACAAAACTGTTAACAGGGATAGTAAAACATAATACAAACAGCTGAAAAAAAAAAAAAAAAAAAAAACAAAACAAAAAAAAAAAAAAAAAAAAAAAAAAAAAAAAAAACCAGCGGATGACGGAGAATATCTGTAAAGTAAAAATGTTCTTATGAATACAGGCTTCATGAAAGAGACGTGCTCAACGTGGTCATCACTATCGAGCTTTCTTCAATACAAACCAGACACTCGGCCGAAAATCATTTAACTCCAAAACCGGGCGCGGTAGCGTGAACGGTCGAGAGAATAAGATGCATAACTTTTTTAAGCATAGAAAATAATTACACCGGGCGCGGATAATTGCCGAGCTGAACATTTTTTGGAGTGTTTTAAACGCGTGCACGGTGGAAAGGCAACATTTATTTTATTTTAGCACTACCAGAGCCTTCCATTGAAGGGGTGCCCACACAACAGCTTATAGCGCCAACGTATGCCGACGAATGAGATATTTTGTCCATAGGTTGGTGTACGTTGCATACGTTCGGCATAAGTTTTGCATAACTTACGGATACGCTACAATACGCTGGCATAGGTTGTCATACGTCGTGTACGCCCAGACTTTTGTGCGTGCACAAAATTTCCAACGTATGCCGACGTACTGATAATACGTTACTCTAATCAATCTGTGAAAATGACTATGCTGAAAACTTCTGGCTGCCTCCAACCATGGACAGACCGAAAAAGCATTTTTTGCCCCCTGCTCTGTGTCTTTACAGAACTATTCTGGCAGCATCAACAGCAATTTTATCTGCTGCGCTTACATATATACAAGTAATAAACCAGCTGACATTTTGAAAGAAATCCTTATACATGTATGTGCATCTGATTAAAACAGTGTTAAGTTTGCATAATTTATCTTTTTCATCTATTTTCATCAAAAATACCATTGGACGCGGGTAGTAAAAGCTCCACACAAGCGCAATAGACGCCGTGACTGTGCTTCGCAAACGCCGTGACAGCGCCTAGCAAACGCCACAGGAAAACAGTAAAATAAATGACACGCCGTAAAAGCGCCGAAGCGGCGCGGTGTAGCCACAGTGACATCGTGATGGACGCAGTGCCATCTCTGTGCAAACGCCATAGGCTACCACGGCGTTTGCACGCGGAGCTCATAGCGCGTTGATGTAGTTCTCACCGCGTTGCCACGGCGTCCTCAGGGCGTTTATACGGCGCCCTTATTATAACGCAAAGCGACGGCATTTGTTTTGAGTATGTCCAAACGAAACGCCGACCCTTGGCGTTCTAGGATTTTCCACGGCGTTAGCTGGCGATGCAAGGTCGTGTGCTACGGCGTTGGTGGCGTTCGTACCGCGCTCATCTCGGCGTTCGAAGGCCGTGATAGCGCCGTCCTGGTGTGACAAGATTTCAAGTTAAGGATAACTGACAGGTCGGACATGATCTTGGCTGTACGCCGTGGTCGCAAGAAAACAAACAAACAAACAAACAAACAAACAAACAAACGAAACGTGTGCACAGACAAACATTTAATTTACAAATGAATAGTTGGATAAACGAAAGTGTTCTAAAAGTGCGTCAATGCAATGAAATATCTTGAGATAATCCCTGACTTTTTGACAATGTATGGTGTATTTACATCTCAGAGTACATCTCAGGTTAGGCAAGAAATGTCTACTTAGAAATAAAAAGAAAAAATATTTCAGGGAGTTCTAGATTTTGACCTCTAGCCCCATCCCCTGACTCCGACCCAGAGGCCCGATGTCATGGAACCTAAATTGTATGAAGTATGAATGCTTTGTGATAAGTTGTTGTAAGATATGGACTCTTTGTAAAAATTACACAGCAGTACATTCATTTTAGCTCACCTGAGCCGAAGGCTCACAAGGATGGCCATGATGCGGCGTCCGTCCGTCCGTCGTCCATCCTTCGTCCACAATTTCAAAGATCTTCTTCTTCTCTGAAACCGCTTCGCCGATCTAGTTGAAATTTTATGTGGAGCCTCCTTGGGAAGTGGCATTGTGATTTTGTTCGCAATATCTTGGTCACATGACCAAGATGGCCGCCACGCCCATATATGGTAAAAACACTTCAAAAATCTTCTTCTCCAGAACCGGTGGGCCCGATTTCCACGAAACTTGGTATGTAGCATCGGGGACTTCAGCCCATCATAGTTTGATAAAATGATGATCCTTGGATGACCTTGACCTATTTTACGGCAAGGTCAAATTTGGAAACAGGCTTTTACATGGGAAAAAAGTGAAAACTATGGATTTTTTTAAAACTATTGCAGTCTGAGGCCTGAAAAATGGTAGATGCAAACAACTAATGGAGTAGATGAAGGTATATGATTAATTTAGGTCAAGGTCATCTCTTGACCTTGGCCAGTCTGTCGTCCATACACTTTTCAAAGATCTTCTCTGAAACTGCTTGGCCAATCAAAGTGAAATTTTATGTGGAGCATCCATGGGTAGGGGAGACAAAAGTTTGATCGCGAAATCCAGGTCACATGACCAAGTTGGCCGCCACGCCCATATATGGTAAAAACCACTCAAAAATCTTCTTCTCCAGGACCGGCAGGCCGATTGATTTTCATGAAACTTGGTATGTAGCATTTGGCACTCCAGCCCATCATAGTTTGATCAAATGATGACCATAGGATCACCTTGACCTATTTTAAGGCAATGTCAATTTTAGAAACATAGGCTTTTACATGGGAAAAAGTGAAAACTATGGATTTTTTGAAACCAATTGCAGCCTGAGGCCTGAAAAGTGGTAGATGCAAACAACTAATGGAGTAGATGAAGGTATGTGATTAATTTAGGTCAAGGTCATCTCTTGACCTTGGCATGTCTGTCGTCCTTACACACTTTTCAAAGATCTTCTTCTCTGAAACTGCTTGGCCAATCAAAGTGAAATTGTATGTGAAGCATCCATGGGTAGGGGAGACGAAAGTTTGATCGCGAAATCCAGGTTACATGACCAAGATGGCCGCCACACCCATATATGGTAAAAACCACTCAAAAATCTTCTTCTCCAGAACCGACAGGCCGATTTTCATGAAACTTGGTATGTAGCATTTGGGACTCCAGCCCATCCTAGTTTGATCAAATGATGTCCCTAGGATGACCTTGACCTATTTTACTGCAATTTCAATTTTGGAAACAGGCTTTTACATGGGAAAAGTGAAAACTATGGATTTTTTTAAAACTGTTGCAGCCTGAGATATGAAAAGTGGTAGATGCAAACAACTAATGGAGTGGATGAAGGTATGTGATTAATTTAGGTCATCTCTTGAACTTGGCCAGTCTGTTGTCCATACACACTTTTCAAAGATCTTCTTCTCTGAAACTGCTTGGCCAATCAAAGTGAAATTTTATGTGGAGCGTCCATGGGTAGGGGGAACTAAAGTTTGATAGCGAAATTCGGGTCACATGACCAAGATGGCCGCCATGCCCAACTCTGGTAAAAACCACTCAAAAATCTTCTTCTCCAGAACCGGCAGGCCGATTTACGCGAAACTTGGTATGTAGCATTTGGGACTCCAGCCCATCATAGTTTGATCAAATGATGACACTATTTTACCTTGACCTATTTTACGGCAATTTCAATGTTGGAAACAAAGACTTTTACATGTGAAAAGGCGAAAACAATGGATATTTTGGAAACTGTTGCAGCCTAAGACCTGAAAGTTGCTAGATGCAGACAACTAATGGAGTCAATGAAGGTAAGTAATTAATGAAGGCCAAGGTCATTTCTTGACCTTGACCCAAGGTCATTTAAATATCAAAATTAAAATTATGGTCTTCTCAGAAATCACTGGGTTTGGAAACTATTGCAGCCTGAGACCTGAAACTTTGCAGATGCAGACAATTTATGATGTCAATAAAGGTGTGTGAGTATTCAAGGTCAAGGTCATTTCATGATGACTTTATACTCCAAGATCAGGCTTTAGGTGAGCGTTCTCAGGACCAATGGTCCTCTGGTTTACATTGTTCTAGTTTTTAACCTCTAGCCCCATCCCCAGGCATGGACCCAGGGTTCCAATGCCATGAAATAAAACTGAACGCTACAGGGTACCTATGGTTCAAATATGAATGCCCTCTGATAAAAGGTTTTCAAGATATAGCCTTCTAGAAAAAACATTATTAATGGTGTTCTAGATTTAACTTCTAGCACCACCCCCAGGCATGGACCCAGGGATTCACAGAAAAGCCATTATTAATGGTATTCTATGTTTAAACCTCTAGCACCACCCCCTGGCATGGACCCAGGGATTAGATGCCATGCAATGAAAGCCAACCCTACAGGGTATCAATGATCCGAGTATCAATGCTTTCTGATGAGTGGTTGTCAAGATATGGACTTCTAGAAAACAATACCACAGAATAGCCATTTTGAAGATGTTCTAGATTTTAACCTCCAGCCCCACCCCCTCATTTCTTGCAGGAAATAAGGACAACCTTTAAACCTCGGACATGTTCGAAATTTTGGCCAGATCCCACCTGTGATTGCCGAGTCTGCTGCCCTTGAATGTTAGAAAGATTGGTTTTTAGCTCAGGTACCCGAGCTGATCAAATGCTCACAAGGTGAGCTTATAGGATGGTAGTCAAGCATTAGAGCCTTGTGAGCATTTGATCAGCTCAGGTTCCTGAGCTAAAAACCAAACTTTCTAACACTCAAGGGCAGCTAACTCGGCAATCACAGTTGGGATCTGGCCGAATTTCGAACACATCCGAGGTTTAAAGGTTGTCCTTATTTCCTGCAAGATGAAGAAGATTCAATCAAAAATGAAGCAGCTAGCGTGTTAACAAAAGTTCTTCCCATTAAAAGTTTATGAAGATTTTTCAACACACAAGAGAAAAATCGCGAAATAAAAGTGAAAAGATTTCCGAATTTACAGTATACATAATTCATGACCATGTGTTGATTGTGACCTATTTTATGGCAAGGTCAACATAGGTCACCTATGCATTTGAATGTGGAGAACTGTTAAAATGTTATTTGAAGGGAAAAACTTGCAAGAAATAGGCAAATGGACAGAATATTAATGATCCTGAAAACATCTGACCACAAGGGGTTCATCTGGGGTTAGATACTTGTACATGACCATAATATTCAAACATGTTTATTGGTACATATATCCATATATCAGATCTCATGTGAGCGTTTACAGGACCATTGTTCCTCTGGTTCTGGTATAAAATCAAACTCCAATGTTTTACTTTAACTGTAAATTTATTAATCAAAAACAAGAGTACTGCTTATAGTCATATGTGATTTTTAAACAAACTATAATAACTGTAGCTTCTACAAAGCACTGCTGTCTAGAAATGGTTTATCATGAGATGAGGTATTTTTATTCAATGTTGAATTTGCATCAGCTTCTAATAGACAGTCATCCTGAGCTTCCAAACATTATGAAATATATAAAAAGTACAAAATATAACATGATATCAAACATCTAAGATGATATCAAGCTACAAATAACATCAAGTTTCAATGCAAGACAACACATGACAAAACCAGTACAATAATATTTGAGTAGTCTTAAAAAAAGGAAGAAGCTTTTTGTCAAAACAAAGTCAGAGATCAACAACACAGTAAAAAGGCAGCAGATCAGCACCTTTGTTTTTTAATCCACAGTAGTACAATCCCTCTGCCTTCTTATTCTCAAGCTTTTAACTATTTTCTGTTGCTCCACTGGCCAGGTTGTGATGACCTGGTCCGCAAACCCTCAAGACATCAGGGCCCATTTCTACCCAATACTATGTTTCAGTTTTTGCCAAGTTTTTGTTCATTTACCATTATCAGGGCCATCGCCGGCTTTTGAAAAGTGGTCCGGCTACGAAATATCAAAAACGTTTTACGAGTGCCGAAGGCACGAGTTGGGGGAGAGCACAAGGGGCAAATCCCCCTCTCGTTCCCCCTAGAAAATTTTATATTTCCGGACGTCCGTACAGACGATTTTAATGCACTTTGGGACAATTTTTGCCCTTGAAGCGCTGCTTATCTTATAGGTTTCATTATGATGAAAACCATGAAGCCTGAAAGCTCCTTTTCACAGGATTTGCCTTGCCGAAGGAACGCTGAGGACTATGAAAGACGTCGGTTGATTAGCAACTGGCGGTATATCCATGATGGAAGAATAACATGCACGTTTTAACAAATTTTGGAATATGAAGAAAATATAATGTTTACGAAAATTTTATACGTAAACAATTTTTCGCCATGTTGTTTGATAATATTTAATGCTATAATAATTATTATCAACAGTGATTGGGTTATTGTGAAATTATGTTTAACTTAGTATTTTCAACTGTGAAATAGGCCTACTGCTCTACACTTAAACTGTTTAAGATCACAAAGAATCGGTTTTATTCACTATGAATTAAAAAACACTCTGATGCACGATAATCCGTCACAATCCAATAATGACAATACCTGTCTTTAATACAGGTGTCATTTTCATGATTGTTTTTGTAACGACAGTCTTTCACACCCTCGGGCAGATTGACCAAGTACGCTTAATATCAATTGGACCATGACACTTCAAAAAAGTCGAAAAGACACATTTTCGGCCGAATAATCAAAAATTGTGGTCCGGCCGAAACCATTTTCGGCCAAAAAAGTGGTCCGGCCCGCCGCCGACGGCCTTGATTATATGTGTACATTTTAAAAAGTGTCACAGGCATTATTCCACCATTATATTAAAAACAAGCTCCCAGGAAAAAGTGTCTGTTGTTTAACATTCTAGTCAACAATTGTACAGTCATGCAGAGACTACGGGGAGTTGATGTGTTCTGCTCAAGACACAATTCTATGACATTTGAACCTATCAAACTATCACAACAACCACCAAGCCCATCTTTCAAGACAGTTTAACAATAATTAATGTACAAATTTTTGAATCGGTAAACCATTATACATGTACAATTTTCCGTTAACCTCCTTTGCAGATAACCAATATAAGAACACATTTAATATAAAAAGCCATCTTGGCAGTTTACCAGTGCATAACACACAATCAGCCTTCTTGGCAGCTTATCATCTGATCAGTGCTAAAAAGCAAATTTCCAGACATTTTATTGGTACAATACAACCTCATTATAACTTTGCTGTCCATAGAAACAAATTGTTTTATATGAAACCAGGTTACTTAGACATATAGCAAAAAATCAATTTGGGAGTAACAACATTGCTGTGTTATAATGAAAACCACATTATAACTAGGCATATTATAATGAGGTTGAAGTGTGACTTTGGCAAGAAACTCAAGCAAGAGTTGACAGTCCAGGCAGAGCAATCACTTTACTAATACATTATCTGACTGCATCCATGATTGATAGCAGGTTCAGTCATGATACAGTTTATTTAGCAGTACATACTTACAATGTATCTAAGTTTGAATATAAACTGACAGTTATAAAATTAGAACTCTATAGAAAACATTATGTAAATTTAGAAAAAGATGGAAAAAACAATAGCAATGATTACATGCACTAATAGATATCACAAAAATATACATGCACAATACATTTAATACAATGATAAATACAAATGAAGACAACAATTTGGTATACTTTTTTCTTTCTTTCTTTTTCTTTTTATATTTTGTTTCATGTTGCAGTCATGTTTAACAGCTGCAGTCAAGACTCCAAGTGACACGATGTGACATTTTTCCCTGAACAATGCTTAATCTAAATGGAAAATCAAGACTTCGGGCACATCCTTCAGCCATTGATCAACTCAAGGATCCGATCAGGGAATAGAAACAGAAAACTAGTAAACTCTTCGGCCACACTACTAACAGCACTTACCATGCTTGAAACTTTGAAAGTTAATAAATGTTTGTAAGAAAGCAAATATAGTAAGGTATCAAATGAATACTGATGGTTTGTAATCAATTTTCTGATAAAATCTAATTTAGACAAATAAACATAAAAAGATGTAGCAACTGAATTACAATAAATGCAATAAATCAACTGATTGTCAAAAGAAAAATAGGTTTATCATATTTTCTTATTTTGTGGATAACATTATGTGTATGTAATAAATGTAAAACAGCAGTCACACAGTAGCGTATAACCCAAACGCGCGCCCGGCGTATGAAAAATCTCAACATGCTGAAGACTTTGGACGTATAAAAATTAATTTGTTCCTTTAACTCGCTTTAGCAGTCACACATTAGCACGTGATTGAAGCGAGTGCCGGACGTATAAAAGAATCTCAAAGTTTTGAAGTACGGTTGTGATACGTCCCAGACACGCTAAGCACGCGCTACAGGCGCGCATCGAACGTTCCACGCGCGTTTCACACACGCTTGGGGCATCTAATAAAATCGGAACACCCATGGAACGTACACTGGCGTGCTTCAAACGCGCGCCAAACGTGTTCAGAGCGTATTCAACGCGCCTGTAGTGCGCGTGGAACTTATTCGGGATGTATAAGTCACACGATCGAGACAGGCCAAGCTTTTAGAAAATTTTTAAGCATGTTTAAAACATTTTTGAGCCCAAACGCGCGCGAAACGCGCAGAGACTTTTAGCGACGGACGTACACCAAGCGTACCCAACGCGCTTGTAGCGAGTTTTGAATGTGTTTCCGACGTGCGTCTGGCATATGTGGAATTTTGCTATTTTTTCAACACGCCCGGCGCGAGTTTCACTTATACGCTACTGTGTGACTGCTGTTTAATATGACAACAAATGTCTTTACACTTACTCAGCTTATTACATCATGACAATGTCCAAAACAACACTTTACAGCGAAGGAAGAAAAAGTTTGTCCAGTACAACACTTCAGTTCATTCAAGTGTTGCTAAAAATGTACATACATTCTGTTCAATTTCATTGATAGACTAAACATCTTTGCTAAGTTATGAAGATTGTCCAATCAACTTACCAATATTGAAATAATCTTCAAAGCATGTGGTGATTGGTTCATAAAGCAAGTAAGATCGGTACACCATTGGAATCAGCAGATTTGGTCACTTATTGTTGGTTCTCTGCAGGACTGGCCAGAGCAATTGGCAATTGATTTGAATAGTGGAAAACTTGCAAGTTTGGCCAGACTGACCAATTCTACGATAAACATTAGTGCACAAAAACCAATCAGTCACTTTGGCCAAAGCTTGTCTTCTTTTGCTGTAATGAGAAGGTGTAAAATCCCATATCACACCCGGTTAACAAGGTATATATTACGGCTATCAGTCAATTGCCTTTACGGCTACGTCCTGGAGAATTTCGAACTAAGTCATGGATAATTTACAAATCGTATGTGTTCCTTTACGCTATTTTAAGGTTGCAGATGGACTGGGTTGAACTGAGTGTTTGGTCTAGCTTTTCCAGACATCTATTCAAAAAAAAAAAAAAAAAAAAAAAAAAAAAAACTGTATAGTGCAATATAGTGATCATGTATTTTGTTTGCAACTTAAGAAAAATATGTTTCGTGTAATATGAACTTTATTTAAACAGTAATATGTTAAATTGCCTTCTCATGGAATTCTGGAGAAAAAAAAAATATATTCACAAACATTTATGAGAAACATTGTTCTAGAATGTAATCATTTTCTGAAAAAAAATCGGCATTTTTCGGAAGAATATTTTCTTTTTAGCAGCCCCCAAATTTTGGACAAGTATAGTGTTACTTGTGGACTATGTCTTGGTGACATTACGGCCACCAAATTGACCGCGCTAGATAATTTACGACTATTGTCTTGGCGAATTTACGGCTATATGTTTGTTTTAAGCATATCCTGATTATTAAAAGGTCACTGTTTTGAACGTTTATGATCAATTATAGAGAGAATACAAAAAATGTGCAAACAATGTGTGTGTGAATAGACAATCACAAAGCGTTTGCCAATGTAACGTTGCATGATAGTAAGGAAAATAATGTAGGGGTGTAACTCAGGTCTAATAATTTTTTAAGGAATGACATTTTTCATATTGGGAAATAGTTGCTCGCTCGGCTTACCAGTTGTCCTCTTTGCATTAGTAACTAAATATTATTTTAAATGCAGTCATACATTAGCGTATAAGCCAAACCCGCTTTGGGGTGTTGACAAAAACGTAAAACCCAACATACGTCAGGAGCACAGTTACGTTTGGGCTCAAAAGGTTTGTAAGCATGCTCAAATATTTCCTAGAAGCTTGACGTGTCTCGAACGTGTGTCTTATATACGTTTTGACAAGGTTCCACGCACGTTATAGGTGCGTTGAATACGCTTTGAACATGTTTGGTACACGTTTTATGCAGGCCAGTGTATGTTACATGTACATGTGCGTTCCGACTTTACAACATATTGCTTCAGTAACGTGTCCCAAGCGTGTATGAGACATGCGTTGATGCACAACTATAGCGCATGCGCAGCGTGTCTGTGACGTAACACAAACGAACTCCAATTTTTTATACATCCAGCACACGCCTCAGTCACACGCTATCAAATGTGTGACTGCTAAAACGAGTTTAAGAAACATAGTAATTCCTATAGTGCAAAATTTTAGGCGTTAAGAGATTTTTCATATACCCCAATGCCCTTTTAGTTTTGTTTTCACCTCAGTTTTTGGATTGGGATTTTTGTTCTGATTGCGCCACGGCCACTTCCTTATCGCTGCCGTTACTTTTACATTTTTCACCGTCTATCAACTAACACCAGTTATAGCGATTTTCAGTCAACTAGCACAGTTTTGTTACACAACAATAAAATGTATCTAAAGTGACATTTCACATTTACCGCATTGCACGACATTTTCCTTGTTTCCCTATAGAGCTAACGTGACAGAAAAATCGTTGAATCCGGTGTACCTTATTAGATGGTGAACCTGTGTATCCCCGGGTGCTGGGCTAGACGCGCTTATTACTGCATTCTAACTACTTTGTAATGTCACACAATGACTTCACATTTCAATTTTTATTCATAATGCCCCCTATCAGACTACCACAAAACGATACACCAATCGTCACGAATTTACAAAGTTTTTGAATTCGTAGCTGAAACGTAATCGATTTAGTGAAGATCTTAACTAATTCTTACAGTTCGTAGTAAGATCTTGCCGTTTGTTGGTCGGTCAGAAATTCGTGGCCAAACTGTTCAAAATTTTGGTCAGGAATTTTCGACCCAAAAATCGCAGTTAATTCGTAACGAAGTCGTAGTTCATTCCGTGACATCGTAACTGGATCTTATTTTATTCGGATGCATTCGTAACTCTTTCGGAAATTCCGGAGGTTGTCACCCAACTACGAATGAACCACGAATCCGTTACGAATGTCATGAATACATGCCGAAGCAAATACGAAATTGGTTAGACTAATCTGTGTTCATGTGCAACATTTTCACCTGGTGTATTTTTGCACCCCGGGTGTAAATTTGCCTCCGGTGTACGTATTTAATGCTATGAGAACGGTGTTTTAAGAAAGTAAACCCAGTGCAAAAAAATACACCCGGGTGATAATTTGCATACTGAAATTGACCCGAGTCACGGTTCTTTTGCACCCGGTGTATTTTGTGCATATGAACGCAAAACGCTTAATCGCTATGCATTTTCTGTGTGTTTGAATTGATGCTTTACGTCACAGTCAACAGCTAAGGTCATGTCGGGATGTTGCCTCCATTAATGGGACTTTTACCCAAAAGTAGAATATCATGGCATCCAGAAGTGCTTAAAATATAACCACCGTGGTTATACGGGCCTTTTTAAAAAAATGTGCATTTTTCTGTCCGTGATGATTTTTTTTATACTTCATTCTGCTTTTTAGATTATTTCTTTTAGTAAGTCTTAAGGCACCATGGTGGTCATGTTGAAACACCACTATTTGTTCATCGTCTTTATGATAAGCTCTCCAAATTCCTTGTTGAGTACACAAATATTAGTACTTTTGGGCTGTCCGGCACAAACCCCTTGAGATGTGATAAAAATATGACAAAGTCACTATGTTACTGAAGGTTCAGCTACTTTTTAATATGGACAGATAATAAAGAGACTTCTGCAATTATTTTCAAGCATGTCCATAACTGCTTTATGTTTTTTTCTTGGCTTAAGTACTTGTCCCATGAGCTCGTGTCAATGTTGTTACTGCTTTATAAATCGTTTCTTATGGTTACACACCATGGCGTTTTTTAATGCTTTTTTACACGTTAGTTGAAACACCTCCATATAATTACCATGATAAAAACGTGCTGACTCCCACAAAGGCAACTATACCTTAGTTTTTGAATATTATAATATGGCTGCTGGGTATGTGATCGGTAAGTATGTCAAATGTTGTTACTCGTTAAAAACTTCTTAACTCACTGGGTGCTTCCTTCGTCCCGATATAAAAAGGTTTTGTTTGACTTTTACTATAGGTCCCGATAGGATTTGGTTTTGTTTGATTCAAGTACCAGATTTTTTTCTACAATAATTCCTAGAATTTGGCCAAAGATTTGATTTGATTCTAATTAATGACGTCACTGAAAGAATTTATAGTCATAATATAGTGCTTTGAATGCAATTTTACAGTAAAATTGCATTTGATTCATTAAACAGTGATACGAATTAAGCAATTTATGTTATTGTCGACTCTGTTTTTGGAGATTTACTGTGTTAAAAGAGTAGAACAAAATCCGTTACCAAATAGTCAAACAAAACCTTTTTATATCGGGACCAAGGAAGCACCCAGTGTAACTTATCAAATGTTCAAATACTGGTCAATGCTAAATTACACTTTAGGGTAAACACACATTAAACTTTTCATTGTGCTTAAACAACCATCCAGAGTCCCTAGTTTTGACGATTTGTCAAATTTTGTCAATGCTGTTACTGTCAATGGTGTTACTCATTGTGTGGTACGACATTGACAAATATGACTTTTTCTTTCACATGCTGGAAGCACGAAAGTTAAAAATTGCGAAAAAGTAGCTTAATGTGTGACAAATGTATACATTTTAACAATGCATATTTTAATAGATAACGTTCTATCATTGTTTTGAAGTTTTCTAAAAAAAACAACAAAAAAAACAACAACAAAGTAACAACATTGACCAGCATAGTATCAACATTGACCAGCATAGTAACAACATTGACCAGCATAGCAACAAAGTTTATGTGGGTATTTTTTATTTCTTGCAGATGAATATGAGAAAAGAGAACTATGATGTAGTGTTAGTGTCGTAAAATAACTAGGCAAAAATTTAAACAGTACTTAGTCTTGAAATGTCAATGTTGTTATCATTAATATCAGTGTTGTTACAAAATGTCAATGTTGTTACCAATGGCATTGGATTTACATACATTTATAGTAAACCTGGTGAGTTAAGGTCGAAAATACATGTATTGGATTAAGTCAACTTGATCATGGCTAAAATACTTATTTAGGTTTCGTGATAAGATTACAAATCCATTTAGATGGAAGTTTGTCTTAGTGGTCACAACATTGACATTTCTTTGAAATAACCCTAGTTTTGGGGTGAAAAATGACTTTAAGAAGAGAGATTAAGCTTGCATATGGCTTTTTCTGAGTTCATATATATACACTTCTGACGTAATAAACGCAACATAAGATGAAACGCAAATACTAACCTTTTTCTGAAAAAATCCTACCCCAAATGGGCAATTTTTTTGAAAATGACCCACACATGTATATATTGGGCCAACTAAGCCAATAATGCTTGTAGGCATGGAACCGACCAAGACTTCCACGAATGGTTTATGATTCAGGTGCTTTTGAAATCAAAGCAATGTTGCATGCAATTTTATGTCATTAGTGTATTTTCGCGGGAAAACATCACGACTTGTTGAGTAATTCATTGGTACAAGATGGGTAATAAGAAACTTGGATGCAGGCAAGGGCAAACGAAGGGGTAAGGGGAGAGTATCCGTACCCTTCTTTGCAAATTTAGAACCACGGTCTCTGACTGACAAGCAGGGAAGCATGTACGTGGCTTTTCATGCATGCATATGGCGCAAAACGCCACAGATACAGTCATGTATCTATCCTGACAAATAAAAATCAAGAATCCCCAAGAATGTTCTTTTATACTCATACGTACATGATTCCTATATAGCTATTGGCACATTCTTCATATCTTATTCTCCAAACTTTCGTGCCGTATTTCCCCTTTTCAATCGTGTTATCGTAATTAAATCTTAATGAAATCTTGCAAGTACTCGTGCGATTCCAGCCGAATCTCTTGTTTCTCTACCAGTCATTTGTATCGCCGGCACCCATTGGGCCGGGGAATAGCGGGGCTTTTAACTTTTCAAATTTTAAAGCCCTTGTAAAAGCTCCGCCCTGCGGGGAGAAAAGTTTGGTAAAATTCCTGCTAAAAGCCCCTGTCCCCCGGGGACAAATGACCTAAGCTATTTGAATAATCTTTACTCGCCTATTCCATGGCGGTGTGAATAGGACTCGTCGGAAGTAAAATCTAGGCATTTCAGCCCCGCTATGTCCCTGCTATCCCCAACCCTAGGGGGCCCGGAGATATAAATGACTGGTGCATTACAGATTCGTAAAAAAATAACGGACAGACAAGAAAATTTATGAAACTGCACGAAACGTCACGAATCAAAATTTCATCAATTCCTGACGATTCATGAGACTGATCATGAGGGACATAACAAAGATAAAACTAATATATTACCTTCCAAGTTCAATTGGTAAATCCTGGAAACTTTCTTCAAAAGTTACACCAGATACCTCTTCCACTATGTAGTCTGTTTCGCCACAATGCCCGAAAGGAACATATACAGAAAGTCGAAATGTAACATATACGTAGTACGCAAGTCACCAATACATTTTTACATTTTTTACAAGGCCGTAAAGGAACATTGACAAAACAGACAAACTGTGACATTTCACTTGCATTGTGAATATAAAATTCGCAATCACTCTTGCCATACACATTTCGACATCATTCAAATTCCAAAGGTTCATCAAAGCCATAAATAATAAATTTATGAACCTGAAAGTACAAAAATAATTAATCTCAAAGCTTTTAACACCGGACTCCAGAACAGGATCTGCCTTTGGGTCAAACTTCATATAAATATTCAGAGTACGCACAAATTTATTTAAGATGCAAATGTTAGAAAAAAATTACCTCATTTTTGTACTCTCTCTCTTGCAACCACACACCTTATTCCTATTCTTATGATTCTTATTGTGTAAACACACTGAATGTGACAGTGTATTGTCCGAATGTCTCTAATACCCTGCGTAAATTCTCTATGACTTAGTCCGAAATTATCTATGACTTAGTAGTAAAGGCAATTGACTGATAGCCGTAAATTAACGCCTCCCATATATACCTTGTTAACCGGGTGTGCATATTGTACCTAGATATCAGTTGGAACAAACAATCATGCACATTGTATCAAACTTTAATGAGGACTTTCTACGGCAGTCAAATATGAACAATTATCAAATACACAAATTTTGTGAATA
The DNA here is from genome assembly GCA_964017185.1 of Rugalucina vietnamica. Taxonomy (NCBI): domain Eukaryota; kingdom Metazoa; phylum Mollusca; class Bivalvia; order Lucinida; family Lucinidae; genus Rugalucina; species Rugalucina vietnamica. The sequence continues at coordinate 33,039,058 of OZ024874.1, read as the reverse complement.
AATAAATTTAAGTAATAAATACATACACCAACAAATACTAGAATTATAGAATTATGACAACTGCTTTGGTCTGAATACATGTACATATGAATAGATACATTAAAGAGACAACACTGGAGCATTTCCAGTCACTTCATCATATATGGCCATATTGTACCAATCACACAATTCATTTCATTTTTCACAACTGAAAAGTTATTTTACAAATCAAATGTACTCAAAATTTTACATGAAATAAGTGTATACTAATATTAAACAAAGGCTTGACAAGATACACATTTTTTATGGTGGTGGAGTTGGTGGTTTATGTCCCACTCCATAGCTGAGGTAATATTGAGATGGACTTTGGATACCATGAATTAAATGTACTGGACTGAAATACCACTCACTTAAACATGCATAAATGAACATTCAAACTAAATATCATCAACTTGGTAACAATAAACCAGAGGACCAATGGTCCTGTAAACGCTCACCTGAGATCTGCTTCATATACCAATAAACATATTTGAATATTATGGTATTTAACCCCAGTGCAGGGGCAGACGAAGCCCTTGGGCCATTTTCTTTTTTCAGAATAATCAATATTCTGTCCATTTGCCAATTTCCTGCTGATTTTCCCCTTCAAATAACATTTTAAAAGCAGATGAGCCCCTGGGGTCCATTTTTTTTCAGAATCATTAAATTTCAGTCCTACTGCCCATTTCCTGCAAGACTTTTACTTAAAATGACATTTTAAAAGGTTTCCCCATTCAAATGCATTTACGACCTTTGTTGACCTTACCATAAAATAAGTCAAGGTACCACAGGGTCATGTTTTATATATATGTATTGTAGTACTTGAGTCATCCATACTTCATGCAAAGTTTCGCTGAAATCGGTTCACCGGTTCTGGAGAAGAAGATATTTTAAGGGTTTTTACCATATATGGGCATGGCGGCCTTCTTGGTCATGTGACCTGGATTATTTATATACACATTGGTTCCCACTTCCTATAGATGCTTCATATAAAACTTGGCTTTGACTGGCCAAGTGGTTTCAGAGAAAAAAAAATCTTTGAAAAGGGTGTATGGACAACAGACCGGCCAAGGTCAAGAGATGACCTTGACCTAAATTAATCATATACCTTCATCTAATCCATTAGTTGTTTGCATCTACCACTTTTCAGATCTCAGGCTGCAATAGTTTTCAAAAAATAGCTAATTTCCACTTTTCCTATTATAAGTCTATGGAAACTTAAAGTTACCATAGCAACCAGAGTTCTTATCCGACTGGAATAAAAAACACAAATTATGTAGAGGCTACTGTCAGGGACATGTATACAAAGTACAGGATTCATCCACGACAGTTTCTGAGGAGAAGATTTTTGAAGTTTTTTTCAAAATTTTGCCCTTTATGGGGCCCCAGCAACCAATCAAAGTAAAGGATTAGGACAAAACTCGCAAGAAACGTCAAACACTACTCAATAAACATTTCTGCAAAAACAAAAGTCAAATGTCTGTAATTTTAGAGGAAAAATAGCCGATTTCCACTTTTCCCATTATAAGTCTATGGAAACTTTAAATTGCCATAGCAACCAGAGTTCTTATCCAACTGGAATAAAAAACACAAACTATGTAGAGGCCACTGTCAGGAACATGTATACAAAGTATAGGCTTCATCCCCTTGACAGTTTCTGAGAAGAAGATTTTTGAATGTTTTTCGAAATTTTGCCCTATATGGGGCCCCTGCAACCAATCAAAATGAAGGATTAGGACAAAAGTCACATGAAATGTAGAGGACTACTCAATAAACATTTCTGCAAAAACAAAATTCAAATATCTCCAACAAGACAGTAAAAACTGGCAATTTTCACTTTCTTCCATTATAAGTCTATGGGAAGCATAAGTTACCATAGTAACCAGAGTCCTTATCCGATCAAAACAAAAAACACAATTATTCTTTCCCCCTACCTGTAGATGGTGTATGTGTAATATGAGAACAATCGGCCCAGCGGTTTCAGAGAAGAAGATCTTTGAAATTGTGGACGACGGACGGACGGACGCCGGAGCATGGGTATACTATAAGCTCACCTATGAGCCTTCGGCTCAGGTGAGCTAATAACAATGAATATACATGTAATAGAAATAATAATACAATAGTACAAAAATATAAATGATATGGAATTGACAGCATAGTGGTTGAACAGCACATTCCCAGAAATCTTCCACTGGAATCAGTTTGCATCTTCTCTCTTCTTATGCAGTAGCAATTTAAATAAGACAAATAACACAAATTTTATTTGAAAATTTTGTCTTATTCAAATTTGAGCCTGTGCATGAGAAAATCAACAATTTGGGTTCCGCCCAGGTCCGACACAAACCGGGCTGTACTGTAATAAGTCACAGATGGTTAGAGGCTGGAAATTTTGGATTTAGAAAGTAAAGGAATTGTACTATCCATGTAGTGAAAACAAAGGCACTGATCAGCTTCGCAGTTACTGCAAAGCTGATCTGCGCCTTTGTTTTTGCCTATGCATATTGCTGGTTTTCCCATGTGGCGGCTCATTTGTGAATGTTGCATTTTGTATTAAATGTTCTTCCTCTGTCTATATGATTTATGTAAAAATAGAGAACACATGTAATGATGTTAAGCTTGCTGATCAGTTGTGAATGTTTACAAATGGTAATAAATACATTAATATGGTTGAATCAGTAACACTTTGTTTTTGTAATGCATATCATATCCTTTGTTTGGCTACCTTATTACAACTGTATACAGCCCCAAAACTTATTTTTATTTTCAATGAATCTTATATTTCTCAATACAAGAGAAATAAGCTGTATCACAAAGACCTTACTTAGTAAAGCTTGCAAAACAGCACAATTTTACTTGATTATGTTTTTAGTCCTAGTTGTTTTATGGAAAATGATGTAGATCTCCATCACTGACATTCAGGGAAAAGCCTCTACCGCTTTCAATGCTAGCCATATACATGTATTTGATCGATGTTCCAACCCGACACAAGAAATATAAATTATTCATAAATGAATTATGGCTTATTTTTTGTACACGATAGGTTGCCTTTGTACATGGTCAGAAAATAGTTTGAAGAATTCCAACATCTTTGAATTTAGTAAGACGTCTATCTCCAGTGAGCTTGACATCTATCTCCAGTAAGTAAGTAATGCTGGTCTAAACAGCAATCTTAGCTAGAATGCTCACTCCCTCACTGAACTGAAGATCACATCAGTTTTCAGAAAACAACGCATTTAACCTAACAGTTTACTTATAATCAGTATTTTGTCCATTTTATATAAATGCAAAAACAAATTGTAAACACATTGTAAACATCAACAGAATTATTATCACATACAAGTACCTTGTTTCTTTAGCATATAAATAACAACCACAGCAGAGATGACCTAACTATCAGCTAATACATTTTATATATATTACAAAGTCTGTCCATGTCATGGTTGTATACTGTCAGTGTTATGTTTCCAGTGAAGCCAGTATTCTAGAAACTTCTGCTCTTTGACTTGGAGTCATGTGCTGTGTTATATGGACTATTGAGTCCATGGCTACCTCGGGGTTGTTCTCTATCAAACTGGAACAAACAAATGATACCAACACTGTTAAAGTAGTGAACCTACTACTACTTTCTAGGTGTGCCTAGAGGGACAGGAAGTTGCATGCATAAGACATAGTATCAGTATACATGATATGTGTTGTATCAAGCTGGATAGTTTTCCAGGCTTATGTCTTTCTTAGCAATGTTTGATTCAAATACCTGTACTAATAAAAAATAAAACTGAGATCCTTTAAGAGCAGTGAACATATTAATGAGAGAGGGGATGGGCCATACCACAATTTCGGCTACTTAAGCCTCTTCAGTGACCCTACAGATTTGGCAACATGGAGCCAAAGAGAATTACTTTAATTTGGCATCTTTCAACACGGTAGTCGATACTAGTATAATCCAAATAAGGCCAAATGTATCAAAAGATTAGAAAACGAATCAAAACCCATAATTTTCTGATTTCTCAGGATACCTCTCTGATATCAAAGGACCAAAAGGAAAATATAATCAGTTACAATGAGATTTCAATCCCAGAGCCTTTGACCATTGAGTTTGGCACAGAAAAGTGAGCAGACCATCACTAGACCATCACATGACCAATTCAATAATTTGACATTAAAGCTTAAAGGTGTTAAAACGAATGGCGAATATAGGTACTATCAGCAGCCATCCTGGATACAAGCTTGTATCAAAATGAGACGGAATAGCAATTGTACCATTAAACAGTAGCTTACTTACCCCCTGACTTGGTGTATAACATGGTCCCTCTGTAGACATCTCATGTTTTCCTCTAGAGTGTTCTTGGTGTTGTTTTCATCTAGTTGTTCTGACAACCATTCTACAACTGTTCTATCATCCTCCCATAGATAACCCTGAATTATATACACATATATATGTTTTAGACACTGTCCATCAAATGACTTCCTTATCACATAAACGACCAATGTTTGCTTGTGCATGGTATCACTTTTTCCAAATTCAAACAATGTTGAAAGTCAAAAAATCTTTAAAATTTACAGTACATTTTTTTAATTTCTTTGATTTGATTCTTAACCATCCGAGCAACAAATTTTCAGACATGTCAGGGAGACGAAGCTTCCTGGAATGAACCAGAATCAATGTGCATGTGTCTTGCTCAAGGAACCAAATCAAGACCTGTCCATTCAGAGTCCATTACTGTACCACCAGGTCTCCATTTTCCCCATCCTCTGGAAGAGACAAAGCTATTCAACTATATTATATAGTTGAATAGCTTTGTCTCTTCCAGAGGATGGGAATAACCAGAGGACCAATGGTCCTGTAAACGCTCACCTGAGATCTGCTGCATATATATGTACCAATAAACATGTTTTAATATAATGGTATTTAACCCCAGTGTAAGGGCAGATGAAGCCCTAGGGCCATTTTCTTTTTTCAGAATAATCAATATTCTGTCCATTTGCCAATTTCCTGCTGGCTTTTCCCTTCAAATGACATTTTAACAGTTTTCCCATTCAAATTCATGGGCAACCCATGTTGACCTTGCCATAAACTGGGTCAAGGTTGTCACAGGTCATGATTTAGATATACATTGTAGTACTTTAGCCATCGATGCTTCACTCAAAAGTTCATGGAAATTTGTCAAATGGTTCAGAGAAAAAGATTTATATGGGCATGGCGGCCATCTTGGTAATGTGACCTAGATTATTAATAAACACATTGGTTCCCCCATCCTATAGATGCTTCAGATAAAATTTGGCTTTAATTGGCCAAGTGGTTTCAGAGGAGAAGAAGTTTGAATATTATGGTATTATACATGTATATTGCCCCAGGGTGGGGGCATATGAGCCCTTGGGTCCATTTGTTTTTTTTTTTTTCAGAATCATTAATATTTAATCCTTCTGCCCATTTCCTGCAAGATTTTCACCTCAAATGACTTTTTAAAAGTTTTCCCCATTCAAATGCATTGGCAACCTATATTGACCTTGTCGTAAAATAGGTCAAGGTCACCACAGTGTCATGATTTATATATACATTGTAGTGCTTGAGCCATATATACTTCATGCCAAGTTTCGTTGAAATTGGTCCACCGGTTCTGGAGAAGAAGATTTTTGAAGGTTTTCTTCCATCTTGGTGGCCATCTTGGTAACGTGAACTAGATTATTTATACACACATTGATTCCCCAATTCTATAGATGCTTTATATAAAATTTGGCTTTGATTTGCCTAGCGGTTTCAGAGGAGAAGATATTTTAATATTATGGTAATTTACATGTATAATGCCCCGGGGTGGGGGAAGATGAGCCCCTGGGGTCCAATTTTTTTTTTCAGAATCATTAATATTCAGTCCTACTACCCATTTCCTGTAAGACTTTCACATTATATGACATTTTTAAAGTTCTCCCCATTCAAATGCATTGGTGACCTATGTTGACCTTGCCGTAAAAAAGGTTAAGGTCACCACAGTGTCATGATTTATATACGGTACGTGGACAATTCGGACCTTGGCTAATTCGGACCTTGGCTAATTCGGACCTGATTCGGACCTCAGCTGTGGACAATCCGGACCTTGGCTAATTCGGACCTTGGCTAATTCGGACCTCGACCACTGGTCAATTCGGACCCCGCAAAATCAAGGTCCGAATTAGCCAATAATTTTTTTGAAATAGGGTCCGAATTAGCCAAGGTCCGAATCGAATTTAGGTCCGAATTAGCCAATGTCAGAATTTGTTTAGGGTCCGAATTGACCACATGTGAAACAGAAGTAAGGTCCGAATCAGCCAATTCTTGAAACGATTCAAGATGGAAGTATTGTCTGTGTCTTCAAATCATTAAAATTAAAATTCATTGTAGTACTCATGCCATTATTTCATGCAGTATTCGCGAGTGAAATACTTTGTTTTTTTTTTATTGATTGATTGATTGATTGATTGATTGATTGATTGATTGATTGATTTGTAGCCTAGCATTCCAGTCAGCAGTTATGGTCATGTCGGGGCGTTGCTGCCATTTTGTAGGACTTTAACCCAACATTACGATGCCATGAGACCCAAAATGCGCTTGAAAATATAATTACCACGCAAGTAAACACTATGGCTTATATGTATGGATGGTTTGACCTTAACCACTTTGCCTGGGCACGCTCAGGCCTTCTGGGCGGTTAATCAGTGATCAGACGGTCAGTCAGTAGTGAATAAGCTTTGCCACTATGCCCAAGCAGCCCATCTGATTCTTACGGGTACTTTGTGTTTTGTAGTTCAATCCTCTGGCGTATGACATTAGCCAGTACAAACCACATTTTGCGAGACCGTCATACAGCATGGCAAGAATCGGTAAAACCTGCTTATTAATTATATTTTATTTACAAGAACCGTGAAAGCAATAAGTAGTCTATTTAAACGACACAGCAAATTGTACGGATTGTATATGGATTGAAGTCTCATTCTTGATGTAAGGGCGGCTCGTTTTTATTCTGAACGAAAAATACATAATGCAAAGGTCTGAAATGACCAATGGAAAAGGTCCGAATTGACCAAAGGAAAAGGTCCGAATTGACCAATGAAAAAGGTCCGAATTGACCAACAGAAAAGGTCCGAATTGACCAAATAATTTTTAGTTTTGAGGTCCGAATTGACCAATAAAAATAGGTCAGAACTGACCAGTGGTCGGGGTCCGAATTGACCAGTGGTCGAGGTCCGAATTGACTAGGGCCAAATTTTTTAAGGTCCAAATTGACTAGGGCCGAATTAGCCAAGGTCCGAATTGTCCATAATTCTTATATACACATTGTAGTGCTTGAGCCATATATACTTCGTGCTAAGTTTCATTGAAATCGGTCCACCGGTTCTAGAGCAGAAGATTTTTGAAGGTTTTCTACCATTATTGGCATGGCGGCCATCTTGGTAACGTGAACTAGATTATTTATACACACATTGATTCCCCAATTCTATAGATGCTTTATATAAAATTTGGCTTTGATTTGCCTAGCGGTTTCAGAGGAGAAGATATTTTAATATTATGGTAATTTACATGTATAATGCCCCAGGGTGGGGGAACATGAGCCCCTGGGGTCCATTTTTTTCAGAATCATTAATATTCAGTCCTACTGCCCATTTCCTGTAAGACTTTCACTTTATATGACATTTTTAAAGTTCTCCCCATTCAAATGCATTGATGACCTATGTTGACCTTGCCGTAAAGAAGGTCAAGGTCATCACAGGGTCACGATTTATATATACATTGTAGTGCTTGAGCCATCAATGCTTCATGCCAAGTTACGTTGAAATCGGTCCATCGGTTCTGGAGAAGAAGATTTTTGAAGGGTTTTTACCATATATGGGCATGGCGGCCATCTTGGTCATGTGACCTGGATTTCTTATTTACACATTGGTTCCCCCTTCCTATTGATGTTTCACATAAAATTTGGCTTTGATTGGCCAAGCGGTTTCAAAGGAGATGATGTTTGAATATTATGGTAATGTACAGGTATATTGCCCCAGGGTGGGGGCAGATGAGTCCCTGGGGTCAAATTTTTTTCAGAATCATCAATATTCAGTCCTACTGCCCATTTCCTGCAAGATTTTTACTTTAAATGACATTTTAAAATTTTTCCCCATTCAAATACATTGGCGACCTATGTTGACCTTGCCGTAAAATAGGTCAAGGTCATCACAGGGTCACGCTTTATATATACATTGTAGTGCTTGAGCCATCAATGCTTCATGCCAAGTTTCGTTGAAATCGGTCCACTGGTTCTGGAGAAGATTTTTGAAGGGTTTTTACCATATATGGGCATGGCGGCCATCTTGGTCATGTGACCTGGGTTTCTTATATACACATTGGTTCCCCCTTCCTATTGATGCTTCACATAAAATTTGGCTTTGATTGGCCAAGCGGTTTCAGAGAAGAAGATCTTTGAAAATGGTGGACGACGGAAGATGACGACGATGCCGACGAATGGACGGACGCCGGGTGCCTCCCTATCCTATAACCTCACCTGAACGAAAAATACATAATGCAAAGGTCTGAAATGACCAATGGAAAAGGTCCGAATTGACCAAAGGAAAAGGTCCGAATTGACCAATGAAAAAGGTCCGAATTGACCAACAGAAAAGGTCCGAATTGACCAAATAATTTTTAGTTCTGAGGTCCGAATTGACCAATAAAAATAGGTCCGAACTGACCAGTGGTCGGGGTCCGAATTGACCAGTGGTCGAGGTCCGAATTGACTAGGGCCAAATTTTTTAGGGTCCAAATTGACTAGGGCCGAATTAGCCAAGGTCCGAATTGTCCATAATTCTTATATACACATTGTAGTGCTTGAACCATATATACTTCGTGCTAAGTTTCATTGAAATCGGTCCACCGGTTCTAGAGCAGAAGATTTTTGAAGGTTTTCTACCATTATTGGCATGGCGGCCATCTTGGTAACGTGAACTAGATTATTTATACACACATTGATTCCCCAATTCTATAGATGCTTTATATAAAATTTGGCTTTGATTTGCCTAGCGGTTTCAGAGGAGAAGATATTTTAATATTATGGTAATTTACATGTATAATGCCCCAGGGTGGGGGAACATGAGCCCCTGGGGTCCATTTTTTTCAGAATCATTAATATTCAGTCCTACTGCCCATTTCCTGTAAGACTTTCACTTTATATGACATTTTTAAAGTTCTCCCCATTCAAATGCATTGATGACCTATGTTGACCTTGCCGTAAAGAAGGTCAAGGTCATCACAGGGTCACGATTTATATATACATTGTAGTGCTTGAGCCATCAATGCTTCATGCCAAGTTACGTTGAAATCGGTCCATCGGTTCTGGAGAAGAAGATTTTTGAAGGGTTTTTACCATATATGGGCATGGCGGCCATCTTGGTCATGTGACCTGGATTTCTTATTTACACATTGGTTCCCCCTTCCTATTGATGTTTCACATAAAATTTGGCTTTGATTGGCCAAGCGGTTTCAAAGGAGATGATGTTTGAATATTATGGTAATGTACAGGTATATTGCCCCGGGGTGGGGGCAGATGAGTCCCTGGGGTCAAATTTTTTTTCAGAATCATCAATATTCAGTCCTACTGCCCATTTCCTGCAAGATTTTTACTTTAAATGACATTTTAAAATTTTTCCCCATTCAAATACATTGGCGACCTATGTTGACCTTGCCGTAAAATAGGTCAAGGTCATCACAGTGTCACGATTTATATATACATTGTAGTGCTTGAGCCATCAATGCTTCATGCCAAGTTTCGTTGAAATCGGTCCACTAGTTCTGGAGAAGATTTTTGAAGGGTTTTTACCATATATGGGCATGGCGGCCATCTTGGTCATGTGACCTGGGTTTCTTATATACACATTGGTTCCCCCTTCCTATTGATGCTTCACATAAAATTTGGCTTTGATTGGCCAAGCGGTTTCAGAGAAGAAGATCTTTGAAAATGGTGGACGACGGAAGATGCCGACGATGCCGACGGATGGACGGACGCCGGGTGCCTCCCTATCCTATAACCTCACCTGTGAGCCTTCGGCTCAAGTGAGCTAATAAAATCTTACATTGACAGTTCCTCTATCCTCCACAAACCATCGACTCAACATGGAGTTGAGTTGACCATCTGTCTGTTGTACTGTAAACTGCCTTAACTTTTGTTTCAGTGAACCCTCTAGCAAACGACGACGGAGACGCCAGTAGAAAAATTCTCGACTACGACTCCATTTCAACACATTCTAGAAAACACAAGAGGAAAACCATGTAAGACATGTTGGTGAGATTTTCCTACAAGGTCAAAATAAAATCTTTTTTTTTTTGTTGATAAACAAACTGTATAAAGACACAAGGCCAGAAAGATAGAACAACTCACAACATTATAACAATTTTAACAACATGCATGAAAAGAAAGATGAGTCATGACTAATCCTTCTTGCGAGAGGGTTCAGCTAGCATCAACTGAAAACAAAACTGATGAGCACAAGAGACAGACAGACAGAACAAACAGGTAAAAAGTTCACTGGAAAAACTATTTTCCTAGGCCCAACTCACCTACTGATTTAAAAAATAAGAATTTGTTTGCTTCTTAAAGAAGCTTCTTTGGTATATTTTAGAAGATGTCAACTGCAGGCGGATCCATGTTTCTGGACTATATGGGTAAACTGAGGCCGAGAGCCTTGTCTAGGAAGACTGTGATAACAAATGACTATCCTAACATGACAATAGACTAAATAAATAAAAGCACGATAAATGGACATACTGAGATCACTCCAACCTCCTCCATACGTCCTGGCGTATCATGTAGATCAGCGAAGTGTACCGCCACCTGGTGATACATGGGCAACAACATTTCCTCTCTCTCTGTCAACTGCTGCTCTAGTTTAGCATGCTCTGCGGGGTCTATCTGGGGATTGTTCATCTTCTCTATGATCTGTTTGCACATCTCGTCAATACGTCTCATTGTCTTCTGCAGCTCACGCTTTCTGTACTTGATCTCAACTGTGCCCTCAGCTTCCAAAACACCTCCCCTGAAATAAAGCAAAAACTGACAAAATGGAACAGGAGAGGTGTGTTTCATGGATACATACGTAACATTTCAAGCAAGATGGTTGTTTTGACAAAGTTCCATCTGGAGGCTTACTTATTGTATTTTGCAAGCCTATTACTATTTTAAACTGTACAGTGTTCTGTTTCTGATTGAGCCAATTCCTGCTATTGGTAATGGGTGTAGTTGCCATTATAATGTTACTTTCTAATCTGATCTATATTTGTCCCTCTGTCATTTGCAGCTAGCAAAGAACATTCATCTCCAGGACTTCCATCTGATTTATCTTGGCTTATTACATTATGAAAGTGCATTGTCTATGCCTGAATTTTAGTGACTTAGTCACCAAACACACATTTTTGTGGGTTGCGCTACCTATGACAATCCGATGATTGTAACTTTTACCTGCTCAGCTCATCAGCAAACATTTCCATGTATGAGGGGTTTATTGTTGGGTCTACGACTACCCAGGCCCCGCCCCGGAGTTCAGCGTATGGTGGGATATAGATCATCACAGGTTGGTTGTACTCTCGCAGAGCATCCACAATGTACGCACCAAACTTCAACACCTGATCATACATGTCTGGGGAAATGGGAAAAAAAGAAGACGTTTTGTGAATTTATATTCAACATGTTCGTTCATTAACCAACACTCAAACCAATGTATCTTTATAAGGCCATTTCAACTGTGTTTTGTCAAATAGAATAGAATGTGAGCAGACCTGATGAAAAAACATACAAATTCTTGCATAACTATCTAATAAATACATAAAGAAAATGGCCGATGCTTATGAAAATCCAAAGTTTTTGGTGAGTTTTTAAATTGTCAATGTCATTTTAAGAGTTTTAATTCAAGTGTTTTGAAAATGAAGCATACCATCAAACATGCTTGATTCAATGCATTGACATTTGCTGTGTCTCTCAGAAGCACATTGAACACTAGGCCGCATTTTTAACGTCCTCGAGCCTTAGCAAACATTAGTGCATGAAAAAGCATGTCTGATCAAAATCTAAATAAGTAGAAGTCTTTTTCTGATCACATCTGTGACTTAGCTAGTATTGACAACAGGTTTACCCTTCATTCCTCCCGAGAATCCTCTCCAGTTAGCAAACACCATGAGAGGTAGCTCTTCTCTGTTGAAGTCCTTAATGGCCTGGGCTGTCTTGTAGGCTGAGTCTGGAAACCACACCTGACCCGCTTGTTGTATCACCTACAAGTACACCCAGATGAAGGTTATCATAAACTGGGAAGAGATATAATTTTAACAAACTTGAAAACTTCAGCCATTTTTGACAGTTTAGGAGGAGTAAATGATCCTTTCTAATTTCCTTCCTTCTCTTTAGTTTACACATAATGCAATGAATTAGCATTATTGTTTACTAAGATGATGATCAAACTAGTAGATCACTGTTCTTTTGACACTATCAAATAATCATATGAGTGGTGGAGCAGCTTATTTAGCAATTATAACCCAAACCATATTTTCACAATGCACTTTCTCTGAGTGCTGGAGCAGCTTATTAAGCAATTATAACAAAAAACATATTTTCACAATGCACTTTCTCTGAGTGTTGGAGCAGCTTATTAAGCAATTATAACAAAAACCATATTTTCACAATGCACCTTATAAGTTTGACTGTTGGAACAGCTACAATACCTTAGTTTCTGAGTCCAGGTTAGCAGGATCAGCTGGCACTGTCACCTCTACAGTTCTGGTTTCCACGGAAACAACACCTACAGGTACCCCACCCAGTCTGGAAGGATTAACAGTGGTACAGTATAATACATCCAAGACCTCTATATGCAAGAACCTTTAAACTGCTTTATAAAGCTGAATTACTCTCTTTACTTAATGCAAAGTTAACAGAGTAACATTTATATGTGCAAGCTTCATTAGCACTGTATGCATACTTATTAACATGTAACAAACATTATGCTGCTACTCCAGACGAAAATAACAAGCTCAGGACTCTATCACTAAAAAGTTTTCAGGCAATTTTATTATTTTTTGTTTTGTTTTTCTTACCTGTCACATGATGTATTATTATATTATAAATCAACTTGTGTGTATCCTACCTTGCTCTCCCCACTACGACGGTCTGAGCCCAAGGTTGAAGTATTTCTGTCCAGGAACCTTTATCAAAGAATCCACTCTGCCACTCTCCCTTCATATCTATAACAGTGGAAATCAATTGTGTTACATGCAACAAAACTGTCTCTCTTATAAATAACTCCAAACATTCATCTTAGCCACATAATATATGAGAAGCAAAAGATAGTATACACCCTATTTTGTATTTGCACTCACCTTACAAAAATATTATCATCATTTTGTTTTATTCACAAAATTCCCGGCAAAATTAAATTTTTAGATTTTTATGAGAGCAGCAGACTACAATTACTCTTGATATCTTCCTGAAATTAACACCTGCTAGGCTATTTTTGTCTCTGACAGTTGACACCTAGCTCATCACTTCCTTATATGGAAGTAAGCATGAGGTGTACATTTCTATTAGCTAAATACAGAAATGATTGACATTTTGAGACAGCTAAAATTGTACTAGTACTGAGACAGAAATATCCCAGACAGGCACACAAAGAGATATGCTTGTCTGGTGGGTGAGAAAGTCTGATCTGTGTGTTTGAATCATGTGTTCTGTCTTTCTATAATACAGGCCTTACATATATCCCTATCAGTTGGTTGGTTTACGCCCATGGTCAAGAGCTAAGGTCATGCGAGTACAGTCAGTTATCCTAGTCACACTGTTCCTAGTTACCAGTGCTTAGTGCACATTTTACCAGAGATAAGTGCTCTTCTTGAATCAGCAGAAGCAAAAGAATGGCTGTAGAAATATTTCCATGACCTAATTTTCATGAAAGAAATGTACCAGGCATGAGAATTGATGATGGGTAAACTTCCTTACAAATGGAACATGCTACTATTTCAGGTTAAAGGCCCAGTCCTATATTGTGTTAAGTACCTGGGTTAGGTCGTCCAGCTAACATCCACCTTGGATCATAGGGAGCTTTGGTAGGCACAAACTCAACATCTCTCTCTATTGGGTCATGGACCTTCAATACTGGTAATGGAGCACCTTTGCACTAGATAATGGAATATCACACAACTTACAATAATAATACACTCTACTAGAAAATGTGTTTATGAAACACTATGCCCCCAACTGGTAAGTCACTTTCAAGATGTAAAAATGTCCAAAAAATGACTAAGTTTAAATTGTAAAAAAAAGTGACAAAAATTAATCTGAGGAGTATATCCCAGCCACATGCATATCTTCAAAGCATGGTCACAATGTCTGCAAAGTTTCAAAAGTATCGGTATTAAATTGTAGGAGCAGTTGCGCACACAAGGTACCCTCTATCCATTCACTAAAATGCCCGAAAAAATGACTAAGTTCAAATTGTGAAAAAAATGACAAAAAATAATCCAAGGATTACATCCAAACCACATGCAAATCTTCAGACCATGCCCATAACACATGTAAAGTTTTAAATGAATTGGCATGAAACTGTAGGAGGAGTTGCGCACACAAGGTAACCACTGCCCATTCATTTTCATTGTGACAATGCCCGAAAAATGGCTAAGTTCAAATTGCAAACTAGAAAATGTGTTTATGAAACACTATGCCCCCAACTGGTAAGTCACTTTCAAGATGTAAAAATGTCCGAAAAAAGACTAAGTTCAAATTGTAAAATAAGTGACAAAAATTAATCTGAGGAGTATATCCCAACCACATGCATATCTTCAAAGCATGGTCACAATATCTGCAAAGTTTCAAAAGTATCGGTATTAAATTGTAGGAGCAGTTGCGCACACAAGGTACCCTCTATCCATTCACTAAAATGTCCGAAAAAATGACCAAGTTCAAATTTAGAAAAAAAAGACAAAAAATAATCCAAGGATTACATCCAAACCACATGCATATCTTCAGACCATGCACAAACACATGTAAAGTTTTAAATGAATTGGCATGAAACTGTAGGAGGAGTTGCGCACACAAGGTAACCACTGCCCATTCATTTTCATTGTGACAATGCCCGAAAAATGGCTAAGTTCAAATTGTGAAAAAAAGTGACAAAAATTAATCTGAGGATTATATCCAAACCACATGCATATCTTCAAAGCATGGTCACAACATCTATAAAGTTTCAAGAGAATCGGAATAAAACTGTAGGAGGAGTTGCGCACACAATGTACCCACTATCTATTCACTTTATCAAGAATTAAAAAGGGAAATAACTCTCACAGAATGGGCCCCTAGTCCCTTGAATTTACCTGAAAGAAAAAATATGGGTCCTCTTAATTTTCATATACAAACTACATACCAAATTTCAAGATCCTAGCTCTAACGGTTCCTGACCGATCGCTAAGTGTTACGCATAACAGACTGCACACCACTGCACTGCACTGGACTGGACTGGACGGACAGACCCAAACCAATATGCCCCCTCAACTTCTTCGAAGTTAGGGGGCATAAAAATGTGACAAAAATTAATCTGAGGATTATATCCAAACCACATGCATATCTTCAAAGCATGGTCACAACATCTGTAGAGTTTCAAGAGAATCGGAATAAAACTGTAGGAGGAGTTGCGCACACAAGGTACCTACTATCTATTCACTTTATCAAGAATTAAAAAGGGAAATAACTCTCACAGAATGAGCCCCTAGCCCCTTGAATTTACCTAAAAGAAAAAATATGGGTCCTCTTAATTTTCATATACAAACTACATACCAAATTTCAAGATCCTAGCTCTAACGGTTCCTGACCGAGTGCTAAGTGTTACTCAGGCATCACAGACTCACTGCACTGGACTGGACTGGACTGGACTGGACGGACAGACCCAAACCAATATGCCCCCTCAACTTCTTCGAAGTTGGGGGCATAAAAAGGGAAATAACTCTCACAGAATTGGCCCCTAGCCCCTTGAATTTACCTGAAAGAAAAAATATGGGTCCTCTTAATTTTCATATACAAACTACTGATGAAGGTTCATTACCCGAAATTGTACAATATGGCTCATCTTCTCGCTTTGAATGTTTTACTGCTTCCAAAGGATCTAACAATTATTTTTACATACCAAATTTCAAGATCCTAGCTCTAACGATTCCTGACCGAGTGCTCACGCATCACAGACTGACTGACTGCACGCACGCACGCACTCACTCACTCACTCACTGCACGGACAGACCCAAACCAATATGCCCCCTCATCTTCTTCGAAGTTGGGGGCATAAAAACTAAGTTGCATAGTTAATGTTCTGCATTACATGCTTGCCCGGTAGATAAAAGAAACACAACTGCAGAAGTTGTCCTTGTACACTTGTATACTTGTGACACTAATAATCTACCACTAAAATGAACCAAGCCTGATAGTCAAAGATCACGTTCCTCTGCAGAGCAACTGCATTATAGTGCAAAATCCAAATCTTTGTCGAGATATCAGTCTATTTGAATTCAGGGATGAGGAACATGAGTGCAAAGCTTACTATTTTCATC
Source organism: Rugalucina vietnamica (assembly GCA_964017185.1). Lineage (NCBI taxonomy): Eukaryota > Metazoa > Mollusca > Bivalvia > Lucinida > Lucinidae > Rugalucina > Rugalucina vietnamica. The sequence continues at coordinate 33,022,461 of OZ024874.1, read as the reverse complement.
CCCTTTTTAACAAAAACAAAAAAACAAAACATCCAACTGAAAATTTTCAATTTTTACAACTCATCGTAAGAAAAATGTGTATATTGCATGGCATGTTTTTGTAATACAGACAGCTAACCTACCTTTGGTACATATGAGAGCATGCGTAGTATCTTGTAGACTCCACCAAAGTCATCAGGTGATGTTTCATGTGATACACCATTGTTAAACATGATCTGTATACCCCCCAGCTGGTTGTTACTGGTGTACACCTCACGACCAAGAACCTGACAGATGAATACATAGTGTCAAACATGATCTGTATACCACCCAGCTGGTTGTTACTGGTGTACACCTCACGACCAAGAGCCTGACAGATACGTAGTGTTAAACATGATCTGTATACCACCCTGCTGGTTGTTACTGGTGTACACCTCACGACCAAGAACCTGACAGATAAATACATAGTGTCAAACATGATCTGTATACCACCCAGCTGGTTGTTACTGGTGTACGCCTCACGACCAAAAACCTGACAGATATGTAGTGTTAAACATGATCTGTATACCACCCTGCTGGTTGTTACTGGTGTACACCTCACGACCAAGAACCTGACAGATAAATACATAGTGTCAAACATGATCTGTACACCACCCAGCTGGTTGTTACTGGTGCACACCTCACGACCAAGAACCTGAGAGATACGTAGTGTTAAACAAGATCTGTATACCACCCAGCTGGTTGTTACTGGTGTACACCTCACGACCAAGAACCTGACAGGTAAATACGTAGTATTAAATATGATCTGTATACCCCCCAGCTGGTTGTTACTGGTGTACACCTCACGACCAAGAACCTGACAGGTAAATACGTAGTATTAAATATGATCTATATACCCCCCAGCTGGTTGTTACTGGTGTACACCTCACGACCAAGAACCTGACAGGTAAATACTTAGTATTAAACATGATCTGTATACCCCCCAGCTGGTTGTTACTGGTGTACACCTCACAACCAAGAACCTGGCAGGTAAATAGGTATTTTAAAATTAACTTGTTGTTAGGGTTATCGAGTCTCATCAACAAACTAACATACAGCTAATGGAACTTTCATTGAAAGTCTCTTCCAAAAGACTCAAGAAATCCAGGATTGAACCAGTTACAGAGGCTTCTAACCTACCAAAACTAGAATTGTCAGAGGATCTGACTATAGCCCCGCTTCTGAGCTTTTTGCCAGGTTGAGAAAAACAATGTCGGGCAACAATCCCAAGCTATATCTTGTTAATATTGATGCATATAAAAAGATTGGTCAGATTCTGTCAACTTGTTCTGACATCAATCAAGGGCTGTAACTCCCTCAATATTTTGCAAAAACTGGCGGGCAACAATCCCAAGCTAGATCTTGTCAATGTTGATGTGCATACAAAATGTGGTTAGATTCTGTCAATTCATTCTGAAGATATTGAGAGGAAATGAAATTCTGACATCAATCAAGGGCAGAAACTCCGTCAAAATTTTGCGAAAAATGACGGGCAACAATCCCAAGCTAGATCTTGTCAATATTGATGTGCATACAAAATTTGGTCAGATTCTTTCAATTCGTTCTCAAGATATGCAGCGAAAACGAAATTCTGACGTCAGTCAAGGGCCGTTACTCCATCAAAATTTTGCGAAAAATTATGGGCAACAATCCCAAGCTAGATCTTGTCAAAGTTGATGTGCATACTAAATTTGGTCAGATTCTGTCAATTTGTTCTCAGGATATTGAGCGGAAATGAAATTCTTATGTCAATCAAGGGCCGTAACTTCGTCAAAATTTGGCGAAAAATGGCAGGCAACAATCTCAAGCTAGATCTTGTCAATATTAATGTGCATACAAAATTTGGTCAGATTCTGTCAATCAGTTCACAAGATATTGAGCAGAAACAAAATTCTGACAGCAATCAAGGGCTGTTACACCGTTAAAATTTTGCAAAAAATGATGGGCAACAATCCCAAGCTAGATCTTGTCAATGTTGATGTGCATACCAAATTTGATCAGATTCTGTCAATTGGTTCTCAAGATATTGAGCGGAAACAAAATTCTGACGTCAATCAAGGGCCGTTACCCCATCAAAATTTTGCAAAAAATTATGGGCAACAATCCCAAGCTAGATCTTGTCAATGTTGTGTATACAAAATTTGGTCAGATTCTGTCAATGTGTTCTCAAGATATTGAGCGGAAATGAAATTCTGATGTCAATCCAGGGCCATAACTCCTTCAAAATTTGGCGAAAAATGACAGGCAACAATCCCAAGCTAGATCTTGTCAATGTTAATGCGCATACAAAACTTGGTCAGATTCTGTCAATCGGTTCTCAAGATATTGAGCGGAAACAAAATTCTGACAGCAATCAAGGGCTGTTATACCGTCAAAATTTTGCGAAAAATGATGGGCAACAATCCCAAGCTAGATCTTGTCAATGTTGATGTGCATACAAAATTTGGTCAGATTCTGTCAATTTGTTCTCAAGATATTGAGCGGAAATGAAATTCTAATGTCAATCAAGGGCCGTAACTTCGTCAAAATTTGGCCAATAAGAGCTGTCACAGGACAGCGTAGCTCGCCTGACTTGTGCTTTTCCACTACATCTGTTAAAATCTATGACCCATGACCATGACCTCAAGGTCACTCAGGTGGGTCATGATGGTACAACATAATGCAAAGTATCAACTTGATCAATCTACATGTTCAAGAGATACAGACTTATAAAAACATTAACCAAACCTTAAACACAAAACTTCCAAGTCCGTGACAGTGACCTCAAGGTCATCCAAGTGAGTTGTGATGTACAGCATAAAACCTGAGACCAATATCTATCAACATGTAAGTATGAACTTTATCCATCAACATGTTCAAGAGATTTAGACTTTAACCAAAAAATTTAATGCAAAATTTCTAAGTCTGTGACCTTGACCTCAAGGTCACCCAGGGTAGGTCATGATGGTACTGCATAAAACTTCAGACCAATATCTACCAACATGCAAAGTATCAACTCGATCAATCAACATGGTCAAGAGATATAGACTTACAAAAACTTAAATCAAAAATTTAAACACAAAATTTCTAAGTCTGTGACAGTCACCAAGAGTGGGTCATGATGGTACTGCATAAAACTTCAGACAAATATCTAGCAACATGCAAAGTATCAACTCAATCCATCAATATGGTCAAGAGATATAGACTTACAAAAACTTAACCAAAAACTTAAACACAAAATTTCTAAGTCTGTGACCTTGACCTCAAGGTCACCCAGGGTGGGTCATGATGGTACTGCATAAAACTTCAGACCAATATCTAGCAACATGCACAGTATCAATTCAATCCATCAATATGGTCAAGAGATATAGACTTACAAAAACCTTAACCAAAAACTTAAACACAAAATTTCTAAGTCTGTGACCTTGACCTCACGGTCACCCAGGGTGGGTCATGATGGTACTGTAAATCAGGAAATTTTCGCGAGAACTTAATTTTCGCTAATATTCGCGAAGTCGTTGCTTCACGAAAATAAAGTTCTCGCTTATAAAGAATTACTATAAGCTTTATAGACTGCACGAGTACTCGCTCGCGAATTCAAGAACTCGCTAATAATTTTGAAATTGAAAATTCGCGAAATAAAAGTCTCGCGAAAATTTCCGAATTTACAGTACTCCATAAAACTTCAGACCAATATCTTCAAACAGGCAAAGTATCAACTTGATCCATCCACATGTTCAAGAGATATAGACTTCTTAAATCTTTAATGAAAAACTTTAACATAAAATTTCTAAGTCCGTGACCTTGACCTCAAGGTCACACAGGGTGGGTCATGATGGTACTGCCTAAAACTTCAGACCAATATCTAGCAACATGCAGTATCAACTTGATCCATCAACATGGTCAAGAACTATAGACTTATAAAAAACTTTAACCGAAAGTGTGACGCGGATGTACACGTAAACGTAAACGGGGACGACCGAGGTGACTACAATAGCTTTATGCACTTCGTGCAGGCGAGCTAAAAATGACAGGCAACAATCTCAAGCTAGATCTTGTCAATGTTAATGCACATACAAAATTTGGTCCGATTCTGTCAATTTGTTCTCAAGATATTGAGCGGAAACAAAATTCTGACGTCAATCAAGGGCTGTTACTCCATCAAATTTAATTTTGCGAAAAATTATGGGCAACAATCCCAAGCTAGATCTTGTCCATGTTGATGTGCATACAAAATTTGGTCAGATTCTGTCAATTTGTTCTCAAGATATTGAGCGGAAATGAAATTCTGATGTCAATCAAGGGCCGTAACTTCGTCAAAATTTGGCAAAAAATGACAGGCAACAATCCCAAGCTAGATCTTGTCAATGTTAATGCGCATACAAAATTTGGTAAGATTCTGTCAATTGGTTCTCAAGATATTGAGCGGAAACGAAATTCTAACTTCAATCAAGGGCTGTAACTCCGTCAAAATTTTGCCAAAAATGACAGGCAACAATCCCAAGCTAGAGCTTGTCAATGTTGATGTGCATACCAAATTTGGTCAGATTCTGTCAATTTGTTCTCAAGATATTTGCGGAAACAAAATTTTGACGTCAATCAAGGGCCATAACTCCACCAAAATTTTGCAAAAAAAATAATGGGTAACGATCCCAAGCTAGATCTGGTCAATGTTGATGTGTATACAAAATTTGGTCTGATTCTTTCAAGCCATTCTCAAGATATTGAATGGAAACAAAATGTTCAGGGAATGACGGAACCACGGAATGACGGAATCACGGAAGGAAGAGTGAATCAAGTATAGCCCCACTTTTCCAAAGCGGGGCTATAATGAAACCTGAAACACTCCCTGTACAATGCCAGAATTATAATGATAACAGCTTGCAATTTGTACCAATTGCTGTGATTGAAGTTAATCTCAAAGTACAAGTTGGTAAAATAATACATGTAATATAGTAATGATAATCAATTATGGAATTTATTAGCAGTTACCTTATTAAGTGCACCTGCCCCCGTCAAGATGATGTGGGAGTTCTCCACCTGTATAACTCTCTGACCCAATCTCACTAGGTAGGCACCTATACCTATAGCTCGGCATGTCACCTGAAGTATAGAGCACAGAAAAGTTACAAAACTGCCACTAAAAACTGATAATATCAAATGTGCCCTTTAATAATGAAAACTGAGGTAAACTTCAGCATTTCCCAATGAAAAAGCTTTTGCAAATTATGTATCTTCAGGAATTTTTTCAGACAGTAAATTTTGAAGATTTCAAGTTCTTAAGGTCTGCTTGTTTATATGATGATTGTGTCCAATATTTACCAGGTTAGCTGTGACAATATCTTCATACGCCCTGGAGGATTCCCCAGCAATCATGCCTGACCCCCTCAGGTTCTCCACCCCCAGGTCATTCTCCTTCCCTATAATGTCTGTGATCTTGTAGCGCCTCTCCCCCTCATCATCTATCAGCGTTGCCCGTACAGAGTTAGACGCTGTCAGCTTCTTGAAATCTTCAGGACGTAGATATAGGTACTTAAACCCCTGGAGGTAACAGCAAAACTTATATGTAACTTATCTTCTATGCTAGGCAAATATATAACTTATCTCCTATGCTATGCAAGCATTAATTCATAATTTTTCCATTGATTTTCAATAATGAGTAATGCTTTTAACAAATGTAGATTTTGTTTCATTTTTATTTCTTTCATATATATATGTCCTGAACACAATTTTATTTCGTATGTTCTCAAAGTAATTTAATTAATGTGAAGCAGGCAATGTTGGACTAACAACCTACAAACATTTGCAACTTGAAGCGGGTTACAAAATTTAATGTGTCTTATAACAACCCTATCCCCCTAACTTGAAAAGGCAGAAAAAAAGCATAATTTATAATTGTCTCAAATTCATAGTTGTAGATTCAAATTCTTTCTGGAGTTTTCGCACTTTGTAGAACTTTTCCATATTGTTTGAATAAAAGAATGAAAAATATGGGCCACATCATGAGAAAACCGGATTTTTGCTTATGCGAAAACAAAGACGCAGATCAGCTATGCAGTAACTGCACAGCTGATCAGCATCTTTGTTTTCCCTACTTGGATAGTGCAATTCCTACTCTACCTCTACCCAAAATTTTCAAGATTCTAATTTTCTTCCGAGAGTGTACAGGCCGGGTTGTGTCAGACCTGGTTGGAAACCCCGAAGACCGGTTTTCTCGCGTTGCGGCCCATATAGGGTAGTGTCAATGTAAGAGAGAACCAACAACTATTAAGCCATTTTTCGGCTCTTTGAATTTGAAGACCCCATTTCATAAAACTGCAGAAAATTTTTAATAAGCACACAGATGAAAGAAATATTGACATAGAAGACCCTGTTAAGCATTGACTGTTGCTAAAATATGCATTGAATCAGCATACTTAGTTGCAGAATATGGGGTGAAAAAATGAAGTTTTCTTAGATTGATGATTTTCATGGCTTGTTCAATGTATACCATCAATATGTATCCAAATATAAATTATTAGGAATTAAAATATCTGCAGCCATTTCGGAGATATTCAACGAAATAAAAACCGGAAGTCCAAAAATGTCAAATGTTGGCAGCGACATCCTTCAGCACTTTTCAAATGGTAAAGAGATAAATAAACTGCCAGGAAGTTATAAAATGAGAGTCAAAATACACTCCTAGAGCAGGAAATGAAAATAACTATGAGCTAAAATGAATTTATAGACTTCGAGATGTTGCAAACTTAGAATGCCACATGAAATAGAGAGATTTGAATTCAGCCCCACTGCATAAGTGAGTCAGACAATTATTACTCTCTACTCTTGTCACCAATAATGACTTTGGAATGCAGTTTTAAATGAGTAACACGTACAAGCGAAAGATTCTGGGCTTCGTAGAGCTCACTCATTCTAAAATAAGCAGCGCACCCCCTGTCTCGGGGCGTTAAATAAAAATTGGAGTGACATTGTTCAATATATCACCAAGGTTGGCTGTATTTTCAAAATTTGGTACTATAGCCATTTAAACCGAATAAAGTATAATACCCAGTTATGTTTTTTAAGATCGCTGGTAGTAGTGAATAATGCATGACCCCACCAAAAACGGCATGTCACAAACTGAAATGCAAAAATTCAAAAGGCGATAGAATGAACAAATTCTATTTTCACACAAAACAACATCGTTCGATTTACTTAATTTGACATTATCTTTTGGTAAAAGAAATGGTTATTTATATCTTGTAAACAAACAAAAATATCAAACATCAAAAATCGAAAAAAGCATGTCACAGAGTTTCTGTAATTTACGTGACACTATAGAAGATTGTCCAAATCTTAATACTGCTTTTTCTTATTGCAGACCAAACTGTGTCAATTAAATAGTTGAATATGTCCTTTATATGGCTTTTTCATTTTGCTTTAATATTTTGGTCAAATATATCTAATCCTCCTGCTTAACCATTGCGTCCCTTTTCAGATGTTATCATACGTGACACCATTTTTCTACAAATCCAACATGGTATTTGAAACAACGTTATCTGAATATGAAAGTACGGAGGATGAATACATCTCACAAAAATCAAAGTTAATATCAAACGACCCTAAGGTGTTTTTTTCGGATGCTAAAGTTGAAAATGTAATAAACGTGACAGTAATTTACGTGACGGTACTTACTTTCAAAATGTAAATATGACATTATATAGCTAAGATTGTGCTTTGAATCAGCGTCAATAAATGTTTTAATGTCCATTATATACTTTTCAGTAGTTAAGTATACAGAATATGATGTTTTTTCAAGCAGTGTCACGTAAATTACGCATTTGTCACGTAAAATACAAAGGTAGTTTAAGTCTATTTATCAGTCATAGTTGAAAACAGTTGAATCTAAAAGGATCACACCTCCTTCAATCAAAGACATAGCAATACTACATTTGTTATTCGCATTTGTCCATTCCAAAAATATCCAACAGAAAAATATCAGCCCTGAGATTAATATACATTTTTATCAATATAAAACAGTTTTGTTTTACTAAATAATTACGTGGTTAATTAATCGAAGGATTTACTTCTTGTGCAGACTGGTTCAAATTCCATGCTTCATTTTAAGTTAGCAAAAACTCAAACATATCTAAGTTTAAAAATAATGTAGGTGACTTAAATATTACCGTCACGTAAATTACAGTATTCCATCACGTATATTATATTTTTATAGAATGTTGTGCAAAAAGTAAAACAATATTAAACTAGAATTGTCAGAGAATCTGACTATAGCCCCGCTTCTCAGCTTTTTTGCAGGGTGAAAAAACAATGACAGGTAACAATCCCAAGTTAGATCTTGTCAATGTTGATGTGCATACAAAATTTGGTCTGATTCTGTCAATTCCTTCTCCAGATATTGAGCGGAAACGAAATTCTGACGTCAATTAAGGGCCGTAACTCAGTCAAAATTTTGCGAAAAATGACGGGTAACAATACCAAGCTAGATCTTGTCAATGTTGATGTGCACACAAAATTTGGTCGGATTCTGTCAATTCGTTCTCAAGATATTGAGCGGAAACGAAATTCTGACATCAATCAAGGGCCGTAACTCCGTCAAAATTTTGCGAAAAATGACGGGTAACAATCCCAAGCTAGATCTTGTCAATGATGATGTGCATACAAAATTTGGTCGGATTCTGTCAATTCGTTCTCAAGATATTGAGCGGAAACGAAATTCTGACGTCAATCAAGGGCCGTAACTCAGTCAAAATTTTGCGAAAAATGACGGGTAACAATCCCAAGCTAGATCTTGACAATGATGACGTGCATACAAAATTTGGTCGGATTCTGTCAATTCTTTCTCAAGATATTGAGCGGAAACGAAATTCTGACGTCAATCAAGAGCCGTAACTCCATCAATATTTTGCAAAAAAAGATGGATAACAGTCCCAAGCTAGATCTTGTCAATGATGACGTGCATACAAAATTTGGTCGGATTCTGTCAATTCGTTCTCAAGATATTGAGCGGAAATGAAATTCTGACGTCAATTAAGGGCCGTAACTCCGTCAAAATTTTGCGAAAAATGACGGGTAACAATCCCAAGCTAGATCTTGTCAATGTTGATGTGCACACAAAATTTGGTTGGATTCTGTCGATTTGTTCTCAAGATATTGAGTGGAAACAAAATTCTGACGTCAATCAAGGGCTGTAACTCCGTCAAAATTTTGCGAAAAATGACCGGTAACAATCCCAAGCTAGAACTTGTCAATGATGATGTGGATACAAAATTTGGTCGGATTCTGTCAATTCGTTCTCAAGATATTGAGCGGAAATGAAATTCTGATGTCAATCAAGGGCCGTTACTCCGTCAAAATTTTGCTAAAAATGACCGGTAACAATCCCAAGCTAGATCTTGTCAATGATGACGTGCATACAAAATTTGGTCGGATTCTGTCAATTCGTTCTCAAGATATTGAGCGGAAACGAAATTCTGACGCCAATGAAGGGCCGTAACTCCGTCAAAATTTTGCGAAAAATGACGGGTAACAATCCCAAGCTAGATCTTGTCAATGTTGATGTGTATACAAAATTTGGTCTGATTCTGTCAATGTGTTCTCAAGATATTGAGCGGAAACGAAATTCTGACGTCAATTAAGGGCCGTAACTCCGTCAAAATTTTGTGAAAAATGAGGGGTAACAATCCCAAGCTAGATCTTGTCAATGTTGATGTGCACACAAAATTTGGTCGGATTCTGTCAATTCGTTCTCAAGATATTGAGCGGAAACGAAATTCTGACGTCAATCAAGGGCCGTAACCCTGTCAAAATTTTGCGAAAAATGATGGGTAACAATCCCAAGCTAGATCTTGTCAATGATGATGTGCATACAAAATTTGGTCGGATTCTGTCAATTCGTTCTCAAGATATTGAGCGGAAACGAAATTCTGATGTCAATATAGGGCCATCCAAGGGCAATAACTCTTATGCAAATTTGGGGAAAGTGACATGCATTTATACATAAGTTAATATTGTCAATATTGATGCATATGCCAAATTTGGTTAAAGTCTTACAACTGGTTCTCAAGTTATGAGAACAGTAACAGAATTATGGACGGAATAACGGAATAACGGAATGACGGAATAACGGAAGGACAGAACGACGGAAGGACAGGGTGAATCCAGTATAGCCCCACTTTTTCAAAGCGGGGCTATAAAAATGAAATAGGATCACACAAGATTGTCTGTTTGGAGTAAACGTATCCAGATAAAGTCTTTCAGATAATATTGAATGCCATTGTGTATTTGTATTGCAAAAATAATTTATGATGCGGTTTGCAAGTAATTTACGTGATGCTGAATAAAACAAGACCTGCCATATAACAAGATGTATTTAGAAAAGTAATTATAAGCTCCGCCACTCATGTAGGACAAATCTAATTATCATTACATGTTTTGATATAATTCTGATGTACAGGTCAGATGTTATTATCGTTGCAAGTTAACAACACATAAAAAATCTGAATTAAGAAGCCTGCATCATACACATATTATCTAACATTTTTCGATAGTAGATATGAAAGGACATTTATTGTTTGATTTAATCTACTTAATATTGCTCTTTATCTGAGAAACTGAAGTCTGCTAGTCAGATATATACGTTGAGTTTGTGTTATGGTTACATTTAGTTCATATGTAGTGCGTCACGTTGATTACCAAATTGGAATATACCCATCAAGTTTCAAAATGATGTAGAAATTGCAAGAATATCGGGAAGGTGGTGAAATTTTACAGGATGAAGCCTGAATGATCCACAATAGTGATGGTAAAAAGTGTAATTCTTAAAGTTTATTTTTCTTCATTTTTTCCTTCAGGATTTGCACCTTATTTTAGAATGAGTGAGCTCTTTTAATAGAATTATCACGTCCAATTGTGGCTTGAATTGTGATTATACTTGACCTTATAATGCGATTTATCGCAACACATCGCATCATGTCCTGATGAATATGTAGAAACGTATCCAAACGTATCTGATGGAGCGTGTCAAATTGTTAACCCTTATCATGATGATTGTAGCCGCATGTACTCAATCTTAGCTGATCAACCAGCTATATTGTAAGAAATCTGGTAATCGATCATGACTTCATCACATCAAATCAGAAGAAATCCCATTGGTACATATGAAGTTGCATCATGACATATCCAAACTAAAAATTCTAGAGTTCCACGATTCGATACTAGTGGCAAATAGTGATGATTGCCTTCTAGTGTGAACCCTGCACTACATACCAGCTGTACTATAGGGTGTTCAGTTTTCCAAAGTAATGCTTTGACAAAAGACTGACCTACTGTAGTACTATAATCCTTTAACCAGTAATTCTCAGGTAGTGATAGAATGAACCAAACAGGGAAAAGGCCCATAACCTACAATGCACAAGCCACACTATCAAATGTGCTATCAGGCTCACCTCAAAAGAAAATCACTTGCTTATCTGCAAACATACTTCATAGTAGCCTCAATTTCCCCCAGTAATAATCTGAAGATTAAACTGACCTTATCTGGGCCTTTAGGATCTTCCCAGGCTACCCAGTAGAGATGTTTCACCTCCTCTGCCATCCCTATCCTGGCACTTCAAAGGCTACCTTGTAGAGATGTTTCACCTCCTCTGTCATCACTATCCTGGCACCACACAGTATACTGACCTTATCTGGGTCTTTAGGATCTTCCCAGGCTACCCCGTAGAGATGTTTCCCCTCCTCTGCCATCCCTATCCTGGCACCACACAGTATACTGACCTTATCTGGGTCTTTAGGATCTTCCAAGGCTACCCTGTGGAGATGTTTCACCTCCTCTGCCATCCCTATCCTGGCACCACACAGTATACTGACCTTATCTGGGTCTTTAGGATCTTCCCAGGCTACCCCGTAGAGATGTTTCACCTCCTCTGCCATCCCTATCCTGGCACCACACAGTATACTGACCTTATCTGGGTCTTTAGGATCTTCCCAGGCTACCCTGTAGAGATGTTTCACCTCCTCTGCCATCCCTATCCTGGCACCACACACTATACTGACCTTATCTGGGTCTTTAGGATCTTCCCATGCTACCCTGTGGAGATGTTTCACCTCCTCTGCCATCGCTATCCTGGCACCACACACTATACTGACCTTATCTGGGTCTTTAGGATCTTCCCAGGCTACCCTGTAGAGATGTTTCACCTCCTCTGCCATCCCTATCCTGGCACCACACAGTATACTGACCTTATCTGGGTCTTTAGGATCTTCCCATGCTACCCTGTAGAGATGTTTCACCTCCTCTGCCATCCCTATCCTGGCACCACACAGCATACTGACCTTATCTGGGTCTTTAGGATCTTCCCAGGCTACCCCGTAGAGATGTTTCACCTCCTCTGCCATCCCTATCCTGGCACCACACAGTATACTGACCTTATCTGGGTCTTTAGGATCTTCCCATGCTACACTGTAGAGATGTTTCACCTCCTCTGCCATCCCTATCCTGGCACCACACAGTAAACTGACCTTATCTGGGTCTTTAGGATCTTCCCAGGCTACCCCGTAGAGATGTTTCACCTCCTCTGCCATCCCTATCCTGGCACCACACAGTATACTGATCTTATCTGGGTCTTTAGGATCTTCCCAGGCTACCCTGTAGAGATGTTTCACCTCCTCTGCCATCCCTATCCTGGCACCACACAGTATACTGACCTTATCTGGGTCTTTAGGATCTTCCCAGGCTACCCTGTAGAGATGTTTCACCTCCTCTGCCATCCCTATCCTGGCACCACACAGTATACTGACCTTATCTGGGTCTTTAGGATCTTCCCAGGCTACCCTGTAGAGATGTTTCACCTCCTCTACCATCCCTATCCTGGCACCACACAGTATACTGACCTTATCTGGGTCTTTAGGATCTTCCCAGGCTACACTGTAGAGATGTTTCACCTCCTCTGCCATCCCTATCCTGGCACCACACAGTATACTGACCTTATCTGGGTCTTTAGGATCTTCCCATTTTACCCTGTAGAGATGTTTCACCTCCTCTGCCATCCCTATCCTCCCACAACACACTATACTGACCTTATCTGGGTCTTTAAGATCTTCCCAGGCTACCCTGTAGAGATGTTTCACCTCCTCTGCCATCCCTATCCTGGCACCACACACTATACTGACCTTATCTGGGTATTTAGGATCTTCCAAGGCTACCCTGTAGAGATGTTTCACCTCCTCTGCCATCCCTATCCTGGCGCCACACAGTATACTGACCTTATCTGGGTCTTTAGGATCTTCCCAGGCTACCCTGTGGAGATGTTTCACCTCCTCTGCCATCCCTATCCTGGCACCACACACTATACTGACCTTATCTGGGTCTTTAGAATCTTCCCAGGCTACCCTATCCTGTCACCACACAGTATACTGACCTTATCTGGGTCTTTAAGATCTTCCCAGGCTACCCTGTAGAGATGTTTCACCTCCTCTGCCATCCCTATCCTGGCACCACACACTATACTGACCTTATCTGGGTATTTAGGATCTTCCAAGGCTACCCTGTAGAGATGTTTCACCTCCTCTGCCATCCCTATCCTGGTGCCACACAGTATACTGACCTTATCTGGGTCTTTAGGATCTTCCCAGGCTACCTTGTAGAGATGTTTCACCTCCTCTGCCATCCCTATCCTGGCACCACACACTATACTGACCTTATCTGGGTCTTTAGGATCTTCCCAGGCTACCCTGTAGAGATGTTTCACCTCCTCTGCCATCCCTATCCTGGCACCACACAGTATACTGACCTTATCTGGGTCTGGTTCTTCTCAGGCTACCTTGTAGAGATGTTTCACCTCCTCTGCCATCCCTATCCTGGCACCACACAGTATACTGACCTTATCTGGGTCTTTAGGATCTTCCCAGGCTACCCTTTGGAGATGTTTCACCTCCTCTGCCATCCCTATCCTGGCATCACACACTATACTGACCTTATCTGGGTCTTTAGGATCTTCCCAGGAAACCCTGTGGAGATGTTTCACCTCCTCTGCCATCCCTATCCTGGCACTACACACTATACTGACCTTATCTGGGTCTTTAGGATCTTCCAAGGCTACCCTGTAGAGATGTTTCACCTCCTCTGCCATCCCTATCCTGGCACCACACAGTATACTGATCTTATCTGGGTCTTTAGGATCTTCCCATGCTACGTTGTAGAGATGTTTCACCTCCTCTGCCATCCCTATCCTGGCACCACACAGTATACTGACCTTATCTGGGTCTTTAGGATCTTCCCAGGCAACCCTGTGGAGATGTTTCACCTCCTCTGCCATCCCTATCCTGGCACCACACAGTATACTGGCCTTATCTGGGTCTTTAGGATCTTCCCAGGCTACCCTGTGGAGATGTTTCACCTCCTCTGCCATCCCTATCCTGGCACCACACAGTATACTGACCTTATCTGGGTCTTTAGGATCTTCCCAGGCTACCCTGTGGAGATGTTTCACCTCCTCTGCCATCCCTATCCTGGCACCACACAGTATAATGACCTTATCTTGGTCTTTAGGATCTTCCCAGGCTATCCTGTGGAGATGTTTCACCTCCTCTGCCATCCCTATCCTGGCACCACACACTATACTGACCTTATCTGGGTCTTTAGGATCTTCCAAGGCTACCCTGTAGAGATGTTTCACCTCCTCTGCCATCCCTATCCTGACACCACAAAGTATACTGATCTTATCTGGGTCTTTAGGATCTTCCCATGCTACCCTGTGGAGATGTTTCACCTCCTCTGCCATCCCTATCCTGGCACCACACAGTATACTGACCTTACCTGGGTCTTTAGGATCTTCCCAGGCTACCCTGTGGAGATGTTTCACCTCCTCTGCCATCCCTATCCTGGCTCTACACACTATACTGACCTTATCTGGGTCTTTAGGATCTTCCCAGGCGACCCTGTAGAGATGTTTCACCTCCTCTGCCATCCCTATCCTGGCACCACACAGTATACTGACCTTATCTGGGTCTTTAGGATCTTCCCAGGCGACCTGGTAGAGATGTTTCACCTCCTCTGCCATCCCTATCTTGGCACCACACACTATACTGACCTAATCTGGGTCTTTAGGATCTTCCCAGGCTACCCTGTAGAGATGTTTCACCTCCTCTTCCATCCCTATCCTGGCACCACACACTATACTGATCTTATCTGGGTCTTTAGGATCTTTTCAGGCTACCCGGTAGAGATGTTTCACCTCCTCTGCCATCCCTATCCTGGCACCACACAATATACTGACCTTATCTGGGTCTTTAGGATCTTCCCAGGCGACCCTTTAGAGATGTTTCACCTCCTCTGCCATCCCTATCCTGGCACCATACACTATACTGACCTTATCTGGGTCTTTAGGATCTTCCCAGGCTACCCTGTAGAGATGTTTCACCTCCTCTGCCATCCCTATCCTGGCACCATACACTATAATGACCTTATCTGGGTCTTTAGGATCTTCCCAGGCTACCGGGTAGAGATGTTTCACCTCCTCTACCATCCCTATCCTGGCGCCACACAGTATACTGACCTTATCTGGGTCTTTAGGATCTTCCCAGGCTACCCTGTAGAGATGTTTCACCTCCTCTGCCATCCCTATCCTGGCGCCACACACTATACTGACCTTATCTGGGTCTTTAGGATCTTCCCAGGCTACCCTGTAGAGATGTTTCACCTCCTCTGCCATCCCTATCCTGGCGCCACACAGTATACTGACCTTATCTGGGTCTTTAGGATCTTCCCAGGCTACCCTGTAGAGATGTTTCACCTCCTCTGCATCCCTATCCTGGCACCACACACTATAATGACCTTATCTCTGTCTTTAGGATCTTTCCAGGCTACCGGGTAGAGATGTTTCACCTCCTCTGCCATCCCTATCCTGGCACCACACACTATACTGACCTTATCTGGGTCTTTAGGATCTTCCCAGGCGACCCTGTAGAGATGTTTCACCTCCTCTACCATCCCTATCCTGGCACCACACAGTATACTGACCTTATCTGGGTCTTTAGGATCTTCCCAGGCTACCCTGTAGAGATGTTTCACCTCCTCTACCATCCCTATCCTGGCACCACACAGTATACTGACCTTATCTGGGTCTGGTTCTTCTCAGGCTACCTTGTAGAGATGTTTCACCTCCTCTGCCATCCCTATCCTGGCACCACACAGTATACTGACCTTATCTGGGTCTTTAGGATCTTCCCATGCTACCCTGTAGAGATGTTTCACCTCCTCTGCCATCCCTATCCTGGCACAACACAGTATACTGACCTTATCTGGGTCTTTAGGATCTTCCCAGGCTACCCCGTAGAGATGTTTCACCTCCTCTGCCATTCGTATCCTGGCACCACACAGTATACTGACCTTATCTGGGTCTTTAGGATCTTCCCATGCTACACTGTAGAGATGTTTCACCTCCTCTGCCATCCCTATCCTGGCACCACACAGTAAACTGACCTTATCTGGGTCTTTAGGATCTTCCCAGGCTACCCCGTAGAGATGTTTCACCTCCTCTGCCATCCCTATCCTGGCACCACACAGTATACTGATCTTATCTGGGTCTTTAGGATCTTCCCAGGCTACCCTGTAGAGATGTTTCACCTCCTCTGCCATCCCTATCCTGGCACCACACAGTATACTGACCTTATCTGGGTCTTTAGGATCTTCCCAGTCGACCTGGTAGAGATGTTTCACCTCCTCTGCCATCCCTATCCTGGCACCACACACTATACTGACCTTATCTGGGTCTTTAGGATCTTCCCAGGCTACCCTGTAGAGATGTTTCACCTCCTCTGCCATCCCTATCCTGGCACCACACACTATACTGATCTTATCTGGGTCTTTAGGATCTTTTCAGGCTACCCTGTAGAGATGTTTCACCTCCTCTGCAATCCCTATCCTGGCACCACACAGTATACTGACCTTATCTGGGTCTTTAGGATCTTCCCAGGCTACCCGGTAGAGATGTTTCACCTCCTCTGCCATCCCTATCCTGGCACCACACAATATACTGACCTTATCTGGGTCTTTAGGATCTTCCCAGGCGACCCTTTAGAGATGTTTCACCTCCTCTGCCATCCCTATCCTGGCACCACACACTATACTGACCTTATCTGGGTCTTTAGGATCTTCCCAGGCTACCCTGTAGAGATGTTTCACCTCCTCTGCCATCCCTGTCCTGGCGCCACACAGTATACTGACCTTATCTGGGTCTTTAGGATCTTCCCAGGCTACTCTGTAGAGATGTTTCACCTCCTCTGCATCCCTATCCTGGCACCACACACTATAATGACCTTATCTGGGTCTTTAGGATCTTCCCAGGCTACCGGGTAGAGATGTTTCACCTCCTCTGCCATCGCTATCCTGGCACCACACACTATACTGACCTTATCTGGGTCTTTAGGATCTTCCCAGGCGACCCTGTAGATATGTTTCACCTCCTCTACCATCCCTAACCTGGCACCACACACTATACTGACCTTATCTGGGTCTTTAGGATCTTCCCAGGCTACCCTGTAGAGATGTTTCACCTCCTCTACCATCCCTATCCTGGCACCACACACTATACTGACCTTATCTGGGTCTTTAGGATCTTCCCAGGCTACCCGGTAGAGATGTTTTACCTCCTCTGCCATCCCTATCCTGGCACCACACAGTATACTGACCTTATCTGGGTCTTTAGGATCTTCCCATGCTACCCTGTAGAGATGTTTCACCTCCTCTGCCATCCCTATCCTGGCACAACACAGAATACTGACCTTATCTGGGTCTTTAGGATCTTCCCAGGCTACCCCGTAGAGATGTTTCACCTCCTCTGCCATCCCTATCCTGGCACCACACAGTATACTGACCTTATCTGGGTCTTTAGGATCTTCCCATGCTACACTGTAGAGATGTTTCACCTCCTCTGCCATCCCTATCCTGGCACTACACAGTAAACTGACCTTATCTGGGTCTTTAGGATCTTCCCAGGCTACCCTGTAGAGATGTTTCACCTCCTCTGCCATCCCTATCCTGGCACCACACAGTATACTGACCTTATCTGGGTCTTTAGGATCTTCCCAGGCTACCCTGTAGAGATGTTTCACCTCCTCTGCCATCCCTATCCTGGCACCACACAGTAAACTGACCTTATCTGGGTCTTTAGGATCTTCCCAGGCTACCATGTAGAGATGTTTCACCTCCTCTGCCATCCCTATCCTGGCACCACACAGTATACTGACCTTATCTGGGTCTTTAGGATCTTCCCAGGCTACCCTGTAGAGATGTTTCACCTCCTCTACCATCCCTATCCTGGCACCACACAGTATACTGACCTTATCTGGGTCTTTAGGATCTTCCCAGGCTACCCTGTAGAGATGTTTCACCTCCTCTGCCATCCCTATCCTGGCACCACACAATATACTGACCTTATCTGGGTCTTTAGGATCTTCCCAGGCTACCCTGTAGAGATGTTTCGACTCCTCTGCCATCCCTATCCTGGCACCACACAGTATACTGACCTTATCTGGGTCTTTAGGATCTTTCCAGGCTACCCTGTAGAGATGTTTCACCTCCTCTGCCATCCCTATCCTCGCACCACACACTATACTGACCTTATCTGGGTCTTTAGGATCTTCCCAGGCTACCCTGTAGAGATGTTTCACCTCCTCTGCCATCCCTATCCTGGCACCACTGTTCGCTGAGATGTACACTCGGGGGAGCTTCTTAGATCTCGCATACTCTGACGCTCTCTTGGAAAATAACAAATTGTCAGTATTTCATCAGAGTATGTTCTTTGTGCTCTCCTTAAACTAAATGCAACTTGATTTTGATGGTAATGAATGTTATGTTTTACATATTGTATACAACTTCAATGTCTCACATTTAATCCTCTTAATTATTTGGTCATTCTAAAATCTAGACTTTTAAATAATTCCTTGAGTCTTTTCAAGAGGAAAAAGTACAACTTGTGTAATTATATATATATATATATATATATATATATATATATATATATATATATATATATATATATATATATATATATATATATATATATATATATATATATATATATATATATATATATATATATATATATATATATATATATATATATATAATGTCGGTAATGATAGGACGAAAGAATGAAATGAAGAAACAGCAACAATTTATTTCAGTTATAATTGTTGCGTTTCTTTTTTTGTTCAGTATATATATATAAGGACGATATATATATATATATATATATATATATATATATATATATAAATATATATGGAAACATTGGGATGATTCTGTATAAAGAGAACAATTTTACTCATGTATGTAAATGTTAGTACCTTGAAGAGTAGATCTTCCTGTGTACCAAACGATCCTATCTTGAAGGTGATATCATTGGCTATAACAACAATATCTCTGCCACTCGGGTACTCTGGTGTCTTCAGGGTCATATGCCAGGCTACCATACCAATCTAGAAATGATTCATATGACATTGATTTACAGACAGTTGTTCATACCAACATTTGCAATGTCAAATTGCTAAAAAGAATTCTATTTATACCAGCATACAAAACATTCCACTGCATCTAATTGACAGTATATGTATCCTATGATTGAATACATTAGCTGTCTATTTTAAAACACCTCTCCCAAAATGCTACTGCAAGAATTATTTCTAGGTTAGATTTTAACAGGCTAAGATTGAAACCTTTGATAATATATGGAATTGGGTAATGTGACCAGATTTGACATGGCTGTTTGAATGTTCCAACAACACCTGCTTGCTTTAATGCTTTTCCATAAATCTTATCATAACTGAGGGTCTGGATGGGGGGTCCTGGTATTCACTAATCATTAAAAATTTAGCCATTTATTCACTGTCATTAAAATTTTGGCTTATTCATTAAAATTAGCTCGATTATTCATTAAAATATTATAATTACTAGTCACGCCTTCTTCACCCAGCTAATATCCACAGCAAATGGGTGTTCCCCACCTAAGGCATCCCTTATATCAAGCCACAAGGACTAGTTCTATGATATTAAATTGTAGACTGCTGAGTGCAACCTTATATTAAGATCTTGAGAGAAGCATTTATACTCTGCTAGACCGCAAAGTCTCATAGAAACTTTCCGAAATAGTACATTGATTTTTGTAGCAAATCCCCTTTTAAATCTGTTGGAAGTGAAGATGCCCTAAGTTTTACCCTGAATCTTTCGCTTCAATTATGACTACCAAAGGTTATTTAAAAAAATGTAACTTCAGGGGTAAAAGTTATAACAAAATGCTGTTGTTTTTATTAACAGCAACTAGTTAGCATAGGAGTACTATGAGATGTATGGATTTGTGCTTGTACCTGTTTGTAGAATACATTTTATTAATATCTTAATACCGAGCGAGCGAAGCGAGGAAAAAAATATGTAGCGCCATATAAATTGCCAGATAGATTTGCATTAACGTTCTTAGTGCTGCCTTGTTTCTGATATCAAAAGACATAGGACAAAGTGGGGTAATAGAATAAAAAGAAAACACATATACATAAACAAACAAAACAGTGAAATAGAATCTAGCTCAGTAAACATCCAGGATGATTTAATTTATTTTTCTTTGCCTTCAAATGACATATTTCTTTTTCAATTGGTCCATGAGGTGAGCCCCTACATGCTTGAATCAGAATCAGAATAGTTTACTGGTGAAACGTCAAACTGACAATACCACACCAGGGGGGGATGGGGCTTCACCGGAGGGGATTAGTCCCGAGCTCTCACAAGAGAAGTAAATTTAGACACACAATCATCTGACAATTCAGCAGAGGAGATCAGAGAATCAGGCTTCCAGACATATGTATGTCTTTCCAAACATTCAAGGATTTCTGAAATATGTATACAATATTTGAACTAAATTGGGTCTGGGGGCGTCCAGATCCCAGAAAAAAATGAAATTCTGGAATGTCAGGGAGGCCATCTAAGACAATTCCATAGCCAAATTTTAGCGTATTCATTATTATGCTATTCATTAAAAATTTACATTTATTCATTATTCTTTAGGACCTCGTTATTCACTAATCATTAAATATTTTGCTCTTTATTCACTCTCATTAAAAATTTTAGGCCATTATTCATTAATCATTATACCCCATCCAGACCCTCATAACTATGCTCAACTACTCAACAAGCTCAACTACTGTAAATTTGGAAATTTTTGCATGACTTTTATTTAGTGAATTTTTCCACCCTTGAGTAATTCACAAGGGCTTAAATTAGCAAACAAGTATTCATAAAGTCTTCACAATTTTGAGTGACTCTTTATTAGCGAGAACTATGAATTTGCAAGGCAACAAAACTGTGAAGCAACAAATTCACAATTATTCGCAAAAATAAAGTTCTCATCATTTTCGAACTTACAGATCTATGTGTGTGCAAGTGATATTCATTGTATTTTTCACTTATCAACTAATATTACTGTAATGTAAATGGAAAACAGTAAGAGGGCAATTTCCAAACCAGATGTCACTGCATAAATAATGGAAAGTAATATATGAGCCGCCGCATGGGAAAACCAACCATCTGCGTAGGCGAAAACAAAGACGCAGATCAGCTTCGCAGTAACTGTGAAGCTGATCAGGGCCTTTGTTTTCGCTACATGAATTGTACAATTCCTCTACTTTCTAAATCCAAAATTTACAGCCTCTAACCATCTTCTGTGACTGTACAGCCTGGTTTTTATCGGACCTGGTCAGAACCAACTAGAAATTGGCTGCAAGCAAGGCTTTCAGTATACCCCCCGCAAAATTATCTGAAGCTGGCCAATAACTTCCTAAGTCAAACATGCAGAAAATTTCTCAAAGATATCTTTTCAGCATTATAATCCTTTATGTACATCCCCAGTATGCCAGTCACATCTATAAGATATTAAAAGAATATACATATATTGAAAGCTTGAGGTTGATTTCACTGTATGCACTATGATCATTGTTTCTCATGAGAAATGGTAAAAAATTGGCTAAGTTAAATAAAAGCTGTAAATTGGTCAAAAATTAAATTTTCAGCATGAAAATTAATCTTTTTTTCCTGTGACTTTTTTTCCGTCCACCTCTAAAATATATCTGGAACAAATCTACAAAGAATTTAAAGGAAACACTGAAAGCCCTAGGAGGAGTTGATTTCACAAAGTATGCACTACCAACCATTATTGTATATAAGCAATGGTCAATAAATGGCTATGTTGAAAAATGATTTAAATTTGTCAAAAATCACTTTTTCAGTATTATAATTATTCATGCACATCTTCAATATGTGTGGAACATGTCTGCAAAGTATTGAAAAGAAATACTAATCCCTTGGGGGAGTTGATTTCACAAAGTATGCACTACCAACCACTATTGTATATAAGCAATGGTCAAAAAATGGCTATGTTGAAATATGCTGTAAAGTTGTCAAAAATTATTTTTTCAGCATTATAATTCTTCATGCACATCTTCAATATGTGTGGAACATGTCTGCAAAGTACATGTATTGAAAAGAAATACTGAAAGTCCTAGGAGGAGTTGATTTCACAAAATATGCACTACCAACCATTATTGTATAAGCAATGGTCAAAAAATGGCTAAGTTCAAAATGCTGTAAATTTGTCAAAAATTATTTTTTTCAGCATTATAATTCTTCATGCACATCTTCAATATGTGTGGAACATGTCTGCAAAGTATTTAAAAGAAATACTGAAAGCCCTAGGAGGAGTTGATTTCACAAACTATGCACTACCAACCATTATTGAATATGGCAATTATCGAAAATTGGCTAAGTTCAAAATGCTGTAAATTTGTCAAAATTAATTTTTTCAGCATAATACTTCTTCATGCATTTCTTCTATATATCTGGCACATATCTGCAAAGTATCAAAAGAGAATATTGAAAGCTGTAGGAGGAGTTGATTTCACAAAGTATGCACTATTAGCCCTATGGCAAACATTCTATGTATAGGTTTAAAAAGTCCCATAACTCTTGCAAAACTGACCCTTTGGCCCCTAAATTCATATCACATATGTGTTGTCTAATGGTGCAGGTGTGTTGAAAATTTGAAGAACATCGGACAAAAACTTCTTAAGTTATTCAGCAAAGATGTCAAAATGTTGACGGAATGACGGAATCACGGAATTACGGAGTCACGGAATCACGGACAGGCTGAAAACAGTATACCCCCCTAAAACTTCGTTTTGCGGGGGGGTAAAAGTATCAAAAGAGAATATTGAAAGCTGTAGGAGGAGTTGATTTCACAAAGTATGCACTATTAGCCCTATGGCAAACATTCTATGTATAGGTTTAAAAAGTCCCATAACTCTTGCAAAACTGACCCTTTGGCCCCTAAATTCATATCACATATGTGTTGTCTAATGGTGCAGGTGTGTTGAAAATTTGAAGAACATCGGACAAAAACTTCTTAAGTTATTCAGCAAAGATGTCAAAATGTTGACGGAATGACGGAATCACGGAATTACGGAGTAACGGAATCACGGACAGGCTGAAAACAGTATACCCCCCTAAAACTTCGTTTTGCGGGGGGTATAAAAATGTTTGTTTTCTCATGCACAGGCTCATATTACATCTATCCAGTCCCAGTAGAGATTATCTCCTCACCACAGGTTAACAAGGGGAAATTGACCAGGATCATAATTTAATGTGAATTGTATATCATAACTTGGTGAACAAATATTTCTTACCCGGTACATACAGGTTATTTATACTCACTTCGTTTACACCAGGACCCATTTTCTAGTTGATCATCAATAATTGAATTTAAATTGCAATTATGCATGGCATTATTAGCACAAAAAAGCAACAACATATTTGTATACATAATGTGTTTACTTATTTCAAATTTAACAGAAGGCCATTGTTTATTTGTCTGTATTGTGGTTTAATATCCCAGTCAACAATTTTTTCAGTGTTGTTGGAATAAAGCCCCATCTTCCTGGGTATTGCACAAGTACCTCTGCCAAGTGCACAAGTCTTTGTTGGATGGTCTGCTTTGTTTCTAACCACAGACCTTCAAGTTTATAGCTTGTCTCTTCATGCAAACCTATCTGAAAATTTATGTTTTAGACAACAACAGTATGTGTGTTGTGTAGCTTACATCATTTTCTCCCGGCAGCCTGTTCTGTTCTCTGATCTGTCCGTGACTGTTCAGTACCATCTCTCTGTACCGTATCATGTCTGTGGGGATCTTGCTCTCACTCAGTTGTCTCTCTTGTAGGAAACTCTTCCACAGCTTCAACAATGTCTACGAATAATACAAGGTTATCAAAAGTCAACATCAACACAGTGCATCTTTTCAACAATAATTGTTTTGGAGTAGCATACTATTGCAGATAGTAAAGGACTAGGGCATTTAACACCTGATTTTGGCCTCAGATTTTGCTAAAAGATAAATTTTGGAATTTAGGTGAGAAAAATATTCCTTAAAACAGCCATATGTCTCCTCTATTAAAAGCAAGAACAAGTATTTCATTTATCCTACAAGCGTTGTCATGGCAACGCCCAGAAGTACCATAGATAGAGCGCATTTTGCACTTTTTGGTCTATTTTTGACCATTTCTGAACACATTTTTTAATTTCTAAGTGCCAGCCCACACTCCGAACAAAATTATACTAAGCATACAATATCTCTGGATGATAGAGCGGGTTCGGGTATTAGTGAACCATTAAGCCGAAAATTGCATAGAGTGTCTTTATGTTGGTATTTCACTCCGGCTATTAGACAAATCAAAAGAATGGCATCTGAGCGTCGGCAGAAAGTGGACAGATGCATTCTACTTAATATTATATAGCATGTTTGGTGCATGAAAGAACAACACTTCACGAAGGCAGTTAGTGAACCCATCGGGTATTAGTGGACAGTAATGGAGGGTAAAAGTGAACCCCCTAGTATCTTAAAAAAATGTTTTAAAAGCCTTTTGCAAGCGTATAACTAGTAGCATTTACATGTTAATAATTAATTACAAGCAATTCTAGAGAGCAAAATGTTCTGTAATTGCACTTCTCGTCATTACAACACCAACGGTGAAAATTTTGATGGCCAGCGTCATTATTTTTTTCACTAAAACATTAACATATTGTTATATATTGCTAGAATCGTGTGATATCCAGTCATTCCTGTGTAATTTAATACAATTCTAACAATAAAATGTAAATAATACATACTTCTCAAAACAGTTGCATCCAAAAATACCAGAAACTATTGAACGGACAGGAAGTTTTAAAAATACAGATTTTATAAGCCTTGAGACCCAAAACGAGAACATGATCCATAAGTTAACCGTGTTTGACGTGAATAACACTATTAATGCCATCCATATACATAACATGTCACAAAACATCTTTGTAATTCAAAAATGTTATGTATTTTCCATGTTTATTCAGCTCAATTAGTTCATCTCGCAGCCGAGTAAGGTTCCTTTTTTGTATTCCCAGCAAATTATTTCGAACTTTGTGAAGTTTTATTGTCAATTTCATCTTTAACCACATGCAAATATTCAAAAACACTGAGAATGACATGTTCGTTGTTATTAAAATGATTAGAACTATGAAAATGGAATATTTGTGGTCACAAGCTTCCATGGTTCACTAATACCCTCCGACAAAAATTTCTGTCGGGTATTAGTGAACCCCATATACGACCTAAATGAGCACAGCTAGATTTTACTTGTGATGAGAATCAGTTGCCAACTTCATTTGTATACCGGTTTTTATCAATTGCTTTTAAAAATGTGCACATTTTTGGGTGTGAACCCAAACGGCCAAAAATCTGCTTTTTAAATGGTTATCTAAGAACGGACAAATTTGGAGGCTTCCAAGCAGATACTATAATTGTTGGTCTTGCATCATGACTGCGAGAGCTGTGCATCTGAGATAATTGAGAATACGGGTTACCGCTCATATTTAGCTCTTATTTATAAGCGATACAGCGCAAAAACTATGCAATACAGCCATGGTTCACTAACTGCCTATGGTTCACTAATACCCTCACCCGTTCTACTTCATAATTATTTCACAATAAGAAATTGTTCGTCCCATGGGCCGATAATTGAAAATGATGTTGAATGGTGAAAAATAGACCAAAAATTGCAAAAAGTGATATTTCTATGCTTTTCAGAGTGTTGCCATGGCAACATATGTAATTTGAATGTGATAGTTGTGCTAGAGTATATAAGCATGGACCTATACCTGCTATTTGCAATACGTTTCTCCTCAAAATTCTAAAATTCAGTTTTTTATCAACACATGAGGCCGAAATCAGGCCTTAAATTCCCTAGGCCTTTAAAACCGACCTTTTTAAAACTTTATCAACTTTTTTCTAGTGTATGACTGCAATCTACTGGCATGTTTTGTCTTCCTTTTCAAACCAACATGTCAGCCACAACTGCTAAACTTGTGTGCAGCTGGTCAGTCAGTGTCTTAGCTTTTTGCTACACAGAGAGCACTTTCTCATTTCTAAAACCCAACTTTCTAGTCTCCAGCTGTCTTTTGTGGTTGTGCTGGAAATGCAATTCTACTACCAAACAATTTTTTTTTATTTTATTTTTTTTTGAAATTCAGTTTTACGTCCCTTTCTAGATTATTTCAGCTCATGTGAGATGGGCCAATCAGTAGGTGGGGGAAAACAGGAAGATCCCCGAGAAAAACCACCTGGCACACCCGCAAGCCGAACTTGGCTTGTCTCACATGTGGCCAAAGTGGGGCTTGAACCCACATCAGACACAGCGGTGAGATGATCGAGTGATTAAGAAACAGCGCTCTTAACCGCTCTCTAACAGGTCCGCTCCAAACAAAAATAGTTTAGATCAAAACTTTTCTACCCTCTTGGACCAGATACATTACAACTTTGAATTTAGAAGATGAAAGTAATATGAATTTTGCAGGTTGTAAAATTTCGTACTATGATAACATTTAATCATTCTTATTTTGATTTGATGTTCACAAATAAGTATTATCGAGCTCCATCCCACATTGCTGTTCATGATGTAAGAATTTTCTAAAATTTTAGAAAGCTCAGTATCCAACCTGTTTGAACATTTCTGGGAAATCATAGACATATGTGGTGCCATTAGACAGTGCCTGGAACCTCTTCAACTGCAGCAAGTCCTTGGTGGGGTATGGGGTAGACACTAGCAAACCATCCAGTGGACCCTTCTTAGACCCATAAGCTTGCAGAATTATCTGAAATGAAACACCAATGTTACACAAAGTATTTTCACAAACAGATTTTGGCACAAATTAAGTAGAATGAAGCTGTACCATGATAGGGATCTTCAATTTTAAGTTTAGTATGACTGCATATTTTGATACTGAATGGGAAATCGAGATATATAAAATGGTCTTTTTTCCTTCTTTTTTCAGGAGGGTGTGGGGGAGGGGGGAGGCATATTTTACTCTATTCATGGTGCATAAAATCGCTACTTATAATCATTACAAGAGATGCCTTGAAAGTATATATATTGATAAATTCAGGAGAACACCAGTGAGATTCCATTCCTACATGATGTAGCAGTGTAGTACCTGTCCAGTCCTGTGGTCTGTGACTTCTCTGTACAGCTGTATATCAAGGTAGTAGCCACTCTCATTGGTCAGGTACAGTCGGATAGGGAAACTCTGACCACCAACTCTGTAACAATACAGTAACATACAAAATCATATCCAAGACATTTCTATTTCCATCTTTCTAACACTCTTTGTCAACAACAAAGTCTATATAAATGGCTAGAATAATTTAAGAAAATTTTGTCTCCTGTTTTTTTAGAGTTTTTTTTTATTCAATTTTATGACCCTTTCAAGATCACTTCTCTCAAATTAGGTGGGGCTGAAATGAGAGTACACAGAGAAAAACCACCTGACACATCTATAGGCAGAGCTTGATTTATTCCACATGTGCCCCACCTGGCCACGGTGGCTGTCAGATTTTGGGAATAACAGAAAAAGAGCATCAACAATATGTTATACTACATAGATGCAATAAATATTGAGAAAGCATAAAAAATCAACTAATTTGAGATACTGAGGAACAAATCGCCATAAAGTGCAACTGCATTGCACACTATCCACAAGCAATGGTTCAGATTAACAGTATGTCTTCGTATCCCCCTTTTCATTCAGCCTTACTAGATAAAAGCTTACCTGATGATAAACTTCAGTTCTGCATTAAGCACCCTTAGTTTGATCAGCCGTAACCCATATCGCATAACCATACTGTAAACCGTCTCCTCAAGCTGAAAAATTATAAATATAGCTGTAGTTATACAAGTAAGCAGTATACAACCTTATATCTTTTGTTAGGGATTTAACTGGACCTAACATCGCCATACTGTAAGCCATAAAATAAGCTTCATCCTATATCCGAAAAGCTCTCTTGTTAAAAAGTGTACAAGGTGTAAGGTCTAGCACGATTAATCAAACTGGTCGATAAAGAAAAGGAAATACTATTATTGGTTAGCCAAATAAAAACAGAGGACCAATGGTCCTGTAAATGTTCACCTGAGACCTGAGATATATACCAATAAACTTGTTTGACTAGAATGGTAATATACATGTAGATAACCCCAGGGCAGGGTCAGTGCAAACTCTGGAGTCAATTTCTTTTTTAAATCATAAAGATTCAGTCGATTTGCCAATTACTGCAAGTTTTGCCCTTCAAATGACATTGTAACAATTTTCCCCATTCAAATGTGTGGGCAAACCTAAATTGACCTTGCCGTAAAAAGGTCAAGGTCATCCCAGGGTCATGATTTATACAAACTTTGTTGATGCTTCATGCCAAGTTTCAAAATCATAGGCCTTCTGGTTCTGGAGAAGATTTTTAAAGGTTTTTGCTATTTATAGCCATGGTGGCCATCTTGGTCATGTGACCTTGACCAGTTATACAAACTTTCATTCACTCTTCCTAAGAATGCTCCACATAAAGTTTGGCTTTGATTGGCCAAGCGGTTTCAGAGAAGAAGATCTTTGAATATCACTGTAATATACATGTATATTGCCCCGGGGTGGGGGCAGACAGACCCCTGGGGTCCAAATTTTTTCAGAATCATCAATCTTAAGTCCATTTGCCCATTTCCTGCAAGTTTTTCCCAACAAATGAAATTTTAACACTTTTCCCCATTCAAATGCATGAGCGGCCTATGTTGACCTTGCCGTTAAATAGGTCAAGGTCATCCCAGGGTCATGATTTATATAAACTTTGTAGAGCTCCAGTCACTGATGCTTCACACCAAGTTTCAAAATCATTGGCCTTCTGGTTCTGGAGCAGAAGATTTTTTAAGTTTTTTTCTATTTATAGCCATGGCAGCCATCTTGGTCATGTGACCTTGACCATTTATATAAACTTTCTTTCCCCCTTCCCAAGGATGCTCCATATGAAGTTTGGCTTTGATTGGCCAAGCGGTTTCAGGGGAGAAGATGTTTCATTATTATGGAAACCAGAGGACCAATGGTCCTGTAAACGCTCAACTGAGTCTGCTGCATATACCAATAAACATGTTTGAATATTATGGTATTTACCCCCAGTGCAGGGGCAGATGAAGCCCTTGGGCCGTTCTCTTTTTTTCAGACTAATCAATATTCTGTCCATGGATGCTTCACGCCAAGTTTCATTAAAATCAATCTATTGGTTTCAGAGAAGAAGATATTTGAAGGGTTTTTACCATATATGGGCATGGTGGCCATCTTGGTCATGTGACTTAGATAGATTATTAATATACACATTGGTTCCCCCATCCTATAGATGCTTCACATAAAATTTGGCTTCAATTGGCCAAGTGGTTTTAGAGGAGAAGATGTTTGAATATTATGGTAATATACATGTATATTGCCCCGGGGTGTGGACATATGAGCCCTTAGGTCCATTTTTTTTTCAGAATCATTAATATTTAGTCCTACTACCCATTTCCTGCAAGATTTTCACCTCAAATGACTTTTTAAAAGTTTTCCCCATTCCAATCCATTGGCGACCTATGTTGACCTTGTCGTAAAATAGGTCAAGGTCACCACAGGGTCATGATTTATATATACATTGTAGTACTTCAGCCATCGATGCTTCATGCCAAGTTTCTTTGAAATCGATCCACCTGTTCTGGAGAAGAAGATTTTTGAAGGGTTTTTACCATATATGGGCATCGCGGCCATCTTGGTTATGTGAACTAGATAATTTATATATACATTAATTCCCCCATTCCATAGATGCTTCACATACAATTTGGCTTTGATTCGCCAAGCGGTTTCAGAGGAGAAGATGTTTGAATATTATGGTAATATACATGTATATTGCCCCGAGGTGGGGGCAGATGAGCCCCTGGGGTCCAATTTTTTTCAGAATCACTAATATTCAGTCCTACTGCCTATTTCCTGCAAGACTTTTACTTTAAATGACATTTTAAAAGTTTTCCCTATTCAAATGCATTGGCGACCTATGTTGACCTTGCCGTAAAAAAAGGTCAAGGTCATCACAGGGTCATGATTTATATGCACATTGTAGTACTTCAGCCATCGATGCTTCATGCCAAGTTTCTTTGAAATCGATCCACCTGTTCTGGAGAAGATTTTTGAAGGGTTTTTACCATATATGGGCATCGAGGCCATCTTGGTCATGTGACCTGGATTATTTACGTAGGGTGTTCGGAAAGTTCGTGTAATTTTGTTATATCTCCCGTAATATTTAATCTATGTACTAGAAAGTTGGTGTGCATGAACTTCCACTTATTCCTAACTAATTCTGGAAAAAAATAAAGAAAGGTGACCAGGAAAGCCTAAAATACAGGTTGTCGTGGCAACGTCATCATCGGTACCCGGAGCAGTCCAAAAATGTCATTTTTATGAACAAAGTCTTGAAGAAATAAACTTAATTTCTGGATTTTTGTTGAACGTCAGCAAATCATGGGACCACCATGCAATATTTCGGCAACATAACATTATTTCCTGAAAATTTCAAATCAATTTGATGTTCGACAAAAAAGATATGGTCTTTTATTTCGCATGTTGTAGGGAAAATATATGACGTCAAACTGTGTCATTGCGTTGCAAATGGTTATGAAATTCAGTTTTTGCTTCATAAAATTTTAACAAAAACATTTAGCCTGGTCAAATAAGCTGCAAAAATATGATTTATATATCCCAGTATTTATGTACAAATGACACTCATGTTTTAAGCGTGGAATAAAATCAATTGATTACGATTTTAGAAGTGACCAACCGGCAGAGGAATCATATTCCATTTAAGAATTGCGCAAATTCGGTGATTCAGCGAAGAAAATTTGCAAAGTAGACGCAGGATGCTTTTTAACCACATACGGAAACTGGCGTAT
The DNA here is from genome assembly GCA_964017185.1 of Rugalucina vietnamica. NCBI lineage: Eukaryota > Metazoa > Mollusca > Bivalvia > Lucinida > Lucinidae > Rugalucina > Rugalucina vietnamica. Next base: position 32,991,117 of record OZ024874.1, on the reverse strand, counting down.
GGAAACTTATAACAAACGGATGGACAGACAGATGAAATGCGTAGATAGTGTTGGTGATTATGCTGAGAATGTGTGATGATCACTTACTTGATAAAAACAATGTTTGACGTTATCGCAACGTCGTTTTTACTTTGGCGTGCTCCGGGTACCCTTACCATACCTTTTTGTAATAAACATATTTTTACTATGCCTTAGTGCATCATCTTGGTTTTCACAGCATTTATAGAGGATAAGGTGAAGTTTAAATAGGTGTGTTTCTTTTTGTTTTACTATGAATATTATATGATTGACGAGACAATTGTTCGAACTTTCCGAACGCCCCTCGTATATACACATTGATTACCCCTTCCGATTGATGCTTCACATACAATTTGGCTTTGATTGGCCAAGCGGTTTCAGAGGTGATGATGTTTGAATATTATGGTAATATACATGTATATTGCCCCGGGGTGGGGGCATATGAGCCCCTGGGGTCCAATTTTTTTTCAGAATCATTAATATTCAGTCCTACTGCCCATCTCCTGCAAGACTTTCACTTTAAATGACTTTAAATGACATTTTAAAAGTTTTCCCCATTCAAATGCATTGGCGACCTATGTTGACCTTGCCGTAAAATAAGTCAAGGTCATCACAGGGTCATGATTTATATACACATTGTAGTGCTTGAGCCATCGATGCTTCATGCCAAGTTTCTTTGAAATCGATCCACCTGTTCTGGAGAAGAGGATTTTTGAAGGGTTTTTACCATATATGGGCATCGTGGCCATCTTGGTCATGTGACCTGGATTATTTATATACACATTGATTACCCTTTCCGATTGATGCTTCACATAAAATTTGGCTTTGATTGGCCAAGCGGTTTCAGAGGAGATGATGTTTGAATATTATGGTAATATACATGTATATTGTGGTCCATGAGCCAATACCGTAAATTTTGGGGGTCGGTACCATCTGGCCTGAACAAATCCTCTTATGATTTTCATGTAGGACTATGTTTGTAGACTTGTAAAAAATCGGGGGAACTTGCATTGCTTGTAGCTTTAATGGTGAAACGACACGTTATTTACGATACCCCATAATTAAAAAAAACGTCATTTTAACACAAAAAACGGTAGGGAATAGTCTTCTAGCTACCCATATCCCCCTTTCTTCCCCAAGGGAAATTTCTACACTATTATTCTCTAAAAGTACATTGAAAGAGCTATCAAATCCTGTTTTCTGCCATCTGGAAGTTGAGGCGTTTGCGTTTGACGCTATGTTTTATTAAATTACTCTAAATATTCAATTTTTGCGTCAATAATGGGGGTACACATAGAAAATTGAAAATATCTCAATTGTTTTTTATCCTAGACCATTGAACTTGGTCTCATTCTTAAGCTTAGACATATCCCTTTTATCCTATGATAAGTAATGGAAATTATCTTACTTGCATATTCATGAATTTTCATTAAAACATTAAAATGAAAAAAAAGGTAAAAATCAATTATCCCATAAAAACTACAGTGGTGTTATGGCTAAAAACCCAAATTAGCCGTTTTAACGGCTAATTTGTTAACGGCTAATTGTAAAATTTCGCGGCAAAATTGTGTGTAAAATAAAAGTCAGCGCGGAATTTCGCCGCGAAATTCCGCCGCGAAATTCCAGATTTCGCGGCGAAATTTCGCGGTGGAACACGGCGAAAAAAGTATACCTGTCATTACGCATAAAATTCAATTGACCGTCGTTTTGCGGTGTTTTGCGGCGAAAAAGACGACAGTCACAATTTTGTTTTGTTGTTTAAATATAATTTTAAATTGGATGTTTTTATTTCAGTTCTAGTTGTATCAATATTTTGTTTGCGTCACAATTTTGTATAATTATCGTTTAAGTCCCGACAGTCACAACAGTTTTATTGTTTAAATTTCATTTTAATTTGTATGCATCTAGTATTTCTTTTTAAGTCGTATAAATATTTTGTTTTCTTTTCAATTTTGTATAATTATCATATTTTATTCGTGTCTTAACTAGTTTGAAGTTTCTGAGACCCTGATTATCGGCTTTGTGTTTTTTCATGCTTCTTTTTCAGATTAATCAGACTTACCCGATAATATCAAATCCTGTTATCTAGCTTAATTAACAGAAAAAAGCTCATAGCGACATTATCAATTTTCATGGTATGATTGCCCACAGATTTATTTGTTTGTTTGTATTGAGGCTGAACGTCCCAGTCACCAATTTTTAGTCATGTCTGGACAGAGCTACCGTTTCCTGGGTATTAAGTAGTACTGTGGGTAGTCAATGTGCCTTGCTCAAGGACACAACGCGGTGTCGCCAGTGCGGATCGAACTCAGGACCTCTCGATTCGGAGTCTGATGCACTACAACTATGCCACCGCGATCCCAACCCACATATTAATACAAGTCTTTGGATTCAACATGATGAAGCAATCGGCTTCAACTCTGTTTTGGACATTCAATCGCCTGTGGCTAATGACACTGCTCAAAGCATCAATGATTTTCGATTACGTAAAGTGGATTCCGTTTCGTTGAAATCAATTTAGTCTAAACGACATTTGGTCGCATACGACCTTCACCGGGTCCATACGATATTCGGTCGAATACGAGCAATACAGCAACATACATGGTACAAAATTGTGTCGAAACTGTCGATTTTTGCTAACCGTTTTGAGTTAAACAGCGTGTTCTGTTCCTTCCAAAACCCACACGTACGGATGGCTTGGAACACGTACATGCATATCAAATGACAAAATCTCATTGTATACATGGCACAATACACTAGAAAAGGGAGGATACTGTGTTTAAAACAAAGTACTGACGTCAGTATATAAAGTTTTCAGTTTATCTTGAAACACATATACAGTAAGGGCCGTGTACGCACCGTGGCAATATGAGCGCATGCCGCATTAGATTAATAAGAACAAAGTTGAGCGCAGAAGCCTAGTGGTGGATTAAAGGAATTGACCGGAATCGAAATATCCTGTGTTCGATTCCTATATTCGTTGGGTTTCGTACTTGAGCAAAACCGGTATACATATATTACCTGAAAGTGTTGTCACCATGGGACTGTTGACTGTTAAACTAACTGATCTTCGCTAGTTGTACTTCTACAAGGCAAGTATAATGTATAAATCGATATGATTGCGATTAGTCTTGTGCTGGCATTCATAGAGGGTGATCAGAGTGGTAACCAGCAAGCCCAAATGTCAATATGCCTCTTTTTGTTTTGTCGTTTTACATGGTTGAGCTCAAATTAAGTTATCGTAGTTCACATCTTAAACGCTATAAAGTGAAGCAATTGAGGAAAATTTACAAAAAAAGAAAGCAAGGAATCTAACTATTAGCATTACCATTTAGACAATGTTTGTGCTACAACACAAGGCACAAAGTTAGATGGCCCCTGCCCATTGGGACCTTCAGAAATATATAGGCTGCTTGTGCTTCCAGGCAAAACTTATACGCTATTGACAGATCATCTGATTACTGGTTTACCGCTCAGGTCTGTGCCTGCCTAGGAAAAATGGTTTCAAGTAACCATCCATACATATAAACAGTATTGACTTAGAGGGATCGTTATATTTCAAACACTTGTTAGATATCATGACGTCCCATAAAATGGAGGCAGCGTCCTGACATGACCATTGCTGTTGATTACGACGTAAAGCATCTATTCAAACAAAAAAACAACAAAGTTAGATTCAACGAGCTGGCGCATTACGCTATAAATATTTTCGTCTTTCCGCACGTAAATAACGATCTATACATGGAACAGATGAATCATAGTGTGGTCATTAAATTAAAAATAAATAATTTTATGTTAACATTTACAGGTATTTCGCCGTGTTTAAACGTTTAAATTTTCCCTTGGCCGGTGAAATTTTGCGGTGGTTTCGCCGCGAAAAATCACAAGTGATCAGCGAGAACTGTGCAAAAGTGGGTTTTTAGCCATAACACCACTGTAATTTCAGGCCTAAACTATCATTGTGGCTCCTTGTTATTGTATCAATTATTCTATTTGACAAATTTGTTGATGCCATGGGCCTAAATGAAAATCATCTCATTTGCATTTTCATGAAAATGACGAAAATCAGGATTTACAAAGGGAAAATAATTATATTGCCATTTGAAGGGTTTGGGTTATAGGATGTAATTTGAACCCTTAGAACAAATGCTCAAGGGTGCCAGTTCGGTCAGAGGATAACTTTAATAAGAGGATAAAACATTCTTTTCCGTGCATTAACGTTTGCCAAGCCCAAGGGCAATAATGTGTTGCAGCCCGAACCGCGTAGCGGTGAGGGCTGCAACACATTATTGCCCGAGGGCTTGGAAAACGTTAATGCACTTGGAAAAGAATGTTATATCGTCATTGTTATATACCTTTCCTCCAGCATATGTACATTTTATTTATTTATTTTATTTATTTATTCATTTATTTATTTATTTATTTTTATTTATTTATTTATTTATTTATTTATTTAATTATTTAATGTGAATGCTAAGTCTTGAAATCGCGCATAATAAAAATCCACAGCCGTTGATCGGTCAGTGATTTGCTGCAAAGTGACGCGTTAAATTAAGATGAAATATACGTCTGAAATGTGATTCCACCTGCCATGTTAAATTTAGATGAAATGAACACATGCCAGTGTCCATAACATGTAAACAGGAGTATTTCATAGGCTCAGGGCAATAACACCATTATTGCCCTAGGGCAATAACACCATTATTGCCCTGCTACGGTGTCACCTCAGGGCATTAACACCATTATTGCCCTGCTATGACGTCATCCCAGGGCATTAATTACCATTAATACCCTACGACGCCTAAAACAGCAGAAAGTGCCTGTCCGTTACAACACGGCAAGTTTCTATTGTAGAGATACATTAGGTATATAACAATGCCCATTTGTGTCACCTAAAATCACAGAGTGTTCAATACAACTCCTAATAAGCGCAGATAGTAAGGTGGTACACCTATTTTACCACATGTATCTTGGCTACTGACATACCTAGAAAGCAGAAACAGGTATCAAATGATTGCTTTTGCAATGCTATATAACTATTTAATAAGATATAATTATCAAACTGACTTCCTGGTGTTCGAATATTAATGAAAACTTCATGTATTAGACAAAAATCACAGAAAATGGAGAATACCAGCACAGTTGTTTATATCTCAGCAACCAAAAGCTCTAAAGAGCTTGAATTGGTATCAAATGATTGCTAGGGCAATGCTCTATAACCATGTAATAAGATATATAAACAAGCTGGCTATCTTAAGGCTCAAATATTAAAAAAAGAGCTTCAGATATTAGAGAAAAATAACAGATAAACGAAGGGGAAAAATCAATGAAATTCAGATATCTCAGCAACCAAAAACTCCAAAGACTTTTGTATTAAATTATTGTTATTATAATGTTCTATATTAATGTGAAAAAATACAGAATGATTTTGACCTTCGTGGTGTTCAAATATTGATGAGAACTTTCAATTTTAGAGACAAATCACAGACCAATGTAGGGGGTGTACCTACAGAAACGTTTATAGCTCAGCAGCCAAAAGCCATAGAGAGCTGAAGTTTGTAACAAATGATTGCTATGATAACATTCTAAAACGACATAATAAGATACATTAATAGTCAGACTTTTGTGCTGTTCAAATATTGAGGAAACTTTAAATATTAGAGAAAAATCACAGAAAATGGAGAGGGTATACCTACAAAAACGTGTATTTCTCAGGAACCAAAAGTCATAAAGAACAGAAATTGGTATCAAATGATTGCTATAACAATATTTTATAATTATACAATCAGATATATCAATAAGCTGACTCTCTTGTAGCGCAAATACTTATGGGAACTTCAGATATAGGAGAAAAATCACTTGCAAACGAAGGGGGTATACAAATAAAACTGCTGATATCTCAGTGACCAAAAGCTCTAGAGAGCTAAAATTTGAATCAAATGATTGTTAGAATTATGTTCTATAATCATTAGATAAGAAACATAATTAATTTGACTTTCTCATTGTTGGAATATAGATGAGAACTTTAAATATTAGATAAAAATCTCAGAAAAATATAGGGGGTATGCCAACGGAAACGTATATATCTCAGCAACCAAAAGTCCTAGACAGCTGAAATTGGTATCAAATGATTGCTATGACAATATTCTATAACCATGTAAAGGGTATATAAATCAAATGTCTTTCTTGTTTCTCGAATATTTAAGAGAACTTAAGCTACAGAAGAAAAAACATTTGCAACCGAAGGGGGTATACCAATTGTTGATATATCAGTGACCAAAAGCTCTAGAGAGCTACAATTGATATCAAGTGATTGCAAGAATAATGTTCTATAAACATAAGATAAAGAACATAAATAATTTGACTTTCTCATTGTTGGAATATAGATGAAAACTTTAAATATTAAATAAAAATCTCAGAAAAATATAGGGGGTATACCAGCGGAAACGTATATTTCTCAGCAACCAAAATTCCTAGACAGTTGAAATTGTTATCAAATGATTGCTATGACAATATTCTATAACCATGTAAAGGTTTTGTAAACAAAATATGTTTTTTCTTTCTCGAATATTTAAGAGAACTTAAGCTATAGGAGAAAAAACATTGGCAAACGAAGTGGGTATACCAAGAAAACTGCTAATATATCAGTAACCAAAGGATCTAGAGAGCTTAAATTGGTATCAAATGATTGCTAGTATAACTTTCTTTAATCATGTGATAAAAACATAAATAATTTGACTTTCTCATTGATGAAATAGTGATGAGAACTTTAAATATTAGATAAAAAATTTTCAGAAAAAAATATAGGGGTATACCAACGGAAACGTATATATCTCAATAACCAAAAGTTCTAGAGACTGAAAATGCTATAATATTATTGTTTTGACAATATTCTATAAACATGTAACAAGTATATAAACAAACTGACTTTCTTGTTGCTCAAATATTTAAAAAAAAAACTTAAGATATAAGAGAAAAATCACTTGCAAACGAAGGGGGTATACCAATAAAACTGCTAATATCTCATCGACAAAAAGCCCTAGAAAGCTGAAAATGGTATCAAATGATTGCTAAAACAACGCTTTAAAACCACTTGGTAAGTTACTTAAACAATCTGACTTACTTTTTTGAATATTGATATAAACTTTAAATAGTAGGGAAAAATCACAGATAAATTGAGGGGGTATGCCACCAAAACACTTAATACGTCAGCAACCAAAAAATATAGAGAGCTTAAATTGGTATCAAATGATTGCTATGGTAATGTTCTATAATCATAAGATGAGATTTATGAAAAATTAGACTTTCTTAGTGTTTGAATATTGATGAAAACTTAAAATATTAGATAAAAAATCACAGAAAAATAAAGGGGGTATACCAAAGGAAACATATAATCTCAACAACCAAAAGTCCTTGAGAGCTGATATTGGTATCAAATAACTGATATGACAATATTCTATGACAATGTAAAAGATATATAGCAAGCTGACTTTTTTGCTGCCCAAATATTTGAGAAAACTTAAGATATAGGAGAAAAATCTCTGTCAAAAAGGGGGTATATCAATAAAACTGCTGATATCTCAGTTACCAAAGGCTCAACAGAGCTGAAATTGCTATAAAATGATTGCTATGACAATATTCTATAAGCATGCAACAAGTATATAAACAAGCTGACTTTCTTGTTTCTCAAATATTTAAAAGAACTTAAGATATAAGAGAAAAATCACTTGCAAACGAAGGGGGTATACCAATAAAACTGCTACTATCTCAATGACAAACAGCTCTAGAAAGCTGAAATTGGTATCAAATAATTGCTAAGATAATGTTCTAAAATCATGTGGTAAGACACACAAACAACCTGACTTACTTTTTTCGAATATTGACAAAAACTATAAATATTAGAGAAAAATCACAGAAAAAAAGTGGAGGGGGTATACCCCCCAAAATTCTTTATAACTCGGCAACCAAAAGTTGTAGAGAGCCGAAATTGGTATCAAATGATTGCTATGGTATTGTTCTATAATCATAGGATAAGATTTATGAAAAACTAGGCTTTCTTAGTGTTGAATATTGATGAGAACTTAAAATATTAGATAAAAATGACAGAAAAATAGAGGGGGTATACCAACAGAAACGTTTATATCTCAGCAGCCAAAAGTCCTAGAGAGCTAAAATTGGTATCAAATGATTGATATGACAATAATTGATAGCCATGTCATATAATAAAACATATGAACAAGCTGACTATCTTGTTCCAAAAATTGAAGAAAACTTAAGATATAAGAGGAAAACACAGACAAGTGAAGGGGGTATACTAGAATAAACTCGAAGATTTTAACTATAAAGCTACCACCTAGAAAGGTCCCCCCGATTTTATCTAATTCTATACATGCCAAAATTGTGAAAAAGTGCGGGGGGATCTGTTCAGGTCAGGTGGTACCGACATCTTAAATAGCTCATGGACCATTGCCCCGGGGTGGGTGCATATGAGCCCCTGGGGTCCAATGTTTTTCAGAATCATTATGGCTATTTCACAATAAGGGTAGCCAATATAATGTCAATTTATAATAATTGAAGTTTATACACAAATTTTGAATATAATTATGAGCTATTTGAAACTATACCAATTTTAAGAATGCAGTGATATCTTTAAGAGTATAGTGGGTACTTAATCAGGTGCCAGCATCTTCAATTATGCACCCTAGGTGTAATAGTGTATTGATGGCTTTGATAAGACCATAAGGGATGGTCATCAATTAGACATGATTGCTTTTCTATTGATATTAATGACTGATGCTTCTCAAAGAAACAAATGGAAAGATTGTACTATCAAGGTCAGTTATGTAAAAATCATGTATCTACAGCAATTAGCAACAAGAGATTACTCTATTTTCTGGTCAGTCTGTAAATTGGAGCTGTAGTGAAAACATCAATTCTTCTGGCTATTATTCTAACACATTTGGATAAACTATATACATATTATCAATATACTCATAAAAACTTTGCTACATTGGAAAGTTCTGTTATGTTAGATTTTGTGAATACATATTAATCAACCAAAGATCATTCTGATCTTAATGTGGACACTATCTCAGATTCATTCTGATCTTGAAGGAAACAGCAAACTAATCAAATTTAAACATTGACACTACATGCAACATGTTATATCGACAACTAGTATCGGCAAGCTAACTCTATGCTTTCTACATGGAAAGGTTGCAGACTTTGGACGTTAAATGACAATTAGCAGAAACTTCTGAGAATTAAATATCGAAACTGTGTCTCCAATTTATATGTGAAAATACTGTTCACTCGTCCATACAGGGGTCTCTAGGTAGCTCAATTTTGAGCAGCCCATTAGAGAGGATAGACAGTTAGCTCTAGCACGTTTTTGACATTAGGAATGAGCATGTGTAAATGATATGGCCATTAAATCTGTCAGATATAGCACTAGAGATTTTCCAGATGTGGGATTTCAGCAAACAGAATCATACATTTAGTGAACACTGTTGCTTGAACACTTAATTTATTATTAAACAATATAATTATGTGAAGTTGAACTGATGGGCTGTGCGCGGCCTGCTCCCTCCTGAGCTGTAAGAGCTTCCGGACGCCCACAAGATTCCTCCTTAGATCCGGGTTCAGTTTTTCTAGCTGTGCTAGTTCAATATACAATCATTTTATGCTTACTGACGGGTGGTGCGCGGCCTGCTCCCTCCTGAGCTGTAAGAGCTTCCGGACGCCCACAAGATTCCTCCTTAGATCCGGGTTCAGTTTTTCTAGCTGTGCTAGTTCAATATACAATCATTTTATGCTTACTGACGGGCGGCGCGCGGCCTGCTCCCTCCTGAGCTGTAAGAGCTTCCGGACGCCCACAAGATTCCTCCTTAGATCCGGGTTCAGTTTTTCTAGCTGTGCTAGTACAATATACAATCATTTTATGCTTACTGACGGGCGGCGCGCGGCCTGCTCCCTCCTGAGCTGTAAGAGCTTCCGGACGCCCACAAGATTCCTCCTTAGATCCGGGTTCAGTTTTTCTAGCTGTGCTAGTACAATATACAATCATTTTATGCTTACTGACGGGCGGCGCGCGGCCTGCTCCCTCCTGAGCTGTAAGAGCTTCCGGACGCCCACAAGATTCCTCCTTAGATCCGGGTTCAGTTTTTCTAGCTGTGCTAGTTCAATATACAATCATTTTATGCTTACTGACGGGTGGTGCGCGGCCTGCTCCCTCCTGAGCTGTAAGAGCTTCCGGACGCCCACAAGATTCCTCCTTAGATCCGGGTTCAGTTTTTCTAGCTGTGCTAGTACAATATACAATCATTTTATGCTTACTGACGGGCGGCGCGCGGCCTGCTCCCTCCTGAGCTGTAAGAGCTTCCGGACGCCCACAAGATTCCTCCTTAGATCCGGGTTCAGTTTTTCTAGCTGTGCTAGTTCAATATACAATCATTTTATGCTTACTGACGGGCGGCGCGCGGCCTGCTCCCTCCTGAGTTGTAAGAGCTTCCGGACACCCACAGGATTCCTCCTTAGTAGATATGAGTTCAGTCTTTTCTAGCTATGCTAGTTCACTATTCAGTCATCATATGCTAAAGGACGGGCGGTGCACGGGATGCTCCCGCCTGAGCTGTAAGAGCTTCCGGACGCCCATAAGATTCCTCCTTAGATCTGGATGGGTTCAATTTTGTTCACTATACAATCACTATATGCAAACTGACAAGGCCTGTTCCCTCCTGAGGGGTAAGAGATTCCGGACGCCCACAGGATAAGGATCCAGTGCTTCTATTGTTTATGTGCAAAGATTCAGACAAGCAACAGTATTTGATGATTCAGACAAATACAGAAAGTTTTCAGTACGGACATGATTTTTCCATGTTTTGATCATGAAGATTACTTCCAAACACTTGTTCAGAACAACCTTGGACTGGGAAATAGAAGTTGCATAACACAGGAGTTCCAATTTGCAGCATCAAGCGGGAGATATACAACTACAAGAATATTATACCCAAGTGTTATTATTCATGATTGGTGTCATATTTTAAAGGAGCATTATTTTTGTGTTGATCAGCTATCAATGCACATCTAAAGTGTTTAATCAGTGTTTTGAGCAATCTGTGCATATTCATATTATTTATTCATGATTGGTGTCATATCTAAAAGGAGCATTATTTTGTGTTGATCAGCTATCAGTGCAAATCTAGTTAAAATCAGTGTTTTGAGCAATCTGTGCCTATCCAAAGTCAAATCAGTGTGTGTGCAGCAACCATACATGTGATATCTTATAGTTTTGATAAATCTCCCTTATTATCTCTGAATAATCATGTCACAAAGTTTTTCGATTCCATAATTGCAGTTGTCACTCACAAAACACGAGTTACCATTTCTTCTTTTTGTAAAATATAAACCTCTCAGAGGTATCACATGGCTGGCAGCTACCAGTGTTATATTTAAAGAAGTGTAATCAGTGTTCAGGCTTTCGGGAAAATTCATATATATTCCAGTGGCAATTAATTAATCAGTTTTTCTCAAATCATTCGAAAGGAAATTCTTCGAAGGAAAATTGGTCATGTGTGTATTCCGAAAGTTGGATTTGAAGTTGGATCCCCTCATCACTGATAGGCGGTAATTTGAATAGAAGACATGAAAAAGTAAAAGTAAAAAGACATAAAGACTATATTGGACAAAGAAACAACTTGTGGTAGTGACAGTTGAAACAGCTAACTGGAGAAACTGAGCTTTACCAACCCACCACAATGACAATATTTACTAAGATTAGATACACATGTTCTACATGAATTTATGTGTTGGTTTTCTGATGTGTCAGAAGACCCCCTATGTATCAGTGTTTCAATCTTACTCCAGAGGCACTGTTTTAATCATTATCTCCAGTTACATGTCACCTTGTCTAAATATTGTAATACTGTTAAGCACAAGATGAAAACTTGCAACTTTTCTACAAATGATTTTGTAATCAGTAGCATATCAGAAAACCAAACATTGATTATCAGTTTTACAGGTTTCATTTCATTGTTATCACATTATTGGATTCGAATTCAGTTTCCACTTTGTCATAGTCCAAACAAACAGCTTGTCACACAATCAAGTTAGTCACTGTGTCACAAAGATCAGCCATGTTGTCACATTGTTAAATCAAACTGCAGCATTACCAGTATCACACTAATCAAACAGCAATTTTGAGTTTCTTCCACTGTTAAATCAAACAGACACATTGCCACACGATCTACATAAACACCCACATAATAGACAGCCACATTGTCAAACTTTCCGAATTAACAGATTGTAACTGATCAGCAAAACGTCACATTGTCACATTATCTAAATGATCAGGACATGGTCATTCCATTAATACAAACAACCACTTCGTCACACTATCTTAGAATAACCTAAACTTTGTCACTATTTAAACTAACAAAGACTTTGTCACGAGATTTTACATGTCAGATTTAATTGTAGTGTATGTCTACAAAGCAGACAGTGAGTTAGGTATATATAGTTCACATAATTATGGTCTGCAGTTTGCACAGTCTCGGCAGTTATAAGCTACTCAGAGCCATTCATATGAAGAGCATTTTCTCAGATCCATTACTGAACAATGGGTTGGTTGCCAAAGATAAGTTTGTCTATTATTTGTTAACATCAAATTTAAATTAGTTTTATACAGAACTGTATGTTAACCTCATGGCAACCCATTCTGCATGAGAATAATACTGGCAATAGTCTCATCACAGATCCATTGCAGTTTATACCAGGTATTCCTATTCTTTATCAGAACCATTTCATGTAATGCCTATTGTCATACATTCTGAAAAGTCATGGCAGCTTTGTTTAAGGAAGTAATCTACTTGTTGAGTATGTATTGTATTATTTCTTTTTGTTAAATAGTAAATCAACAGACATAATTTGCGATACATTATTATGCACAGCTGTTGTGAGTAAGTAAAGAATTGTATTTATAGGGGGTTCACAACATTTAATGTTGTAAGTTTAGTTTGGTGTTTAACTGATTTTATACCTACCAACAGATAGTCATTCAGCCACAACACACAAAATTCAAAACTGGAGAACTAGCTGTCCTAATTAACAGGCCAGGTCATCTCATTTTCTGACTTTGCAGACTCTTAACACAGAAGACTGGAATGTAGTTTAGCATGTAAAGTGCAGCAATAATCATAGCATAGACAAATTGCAACATCTTTATACATAATGTGCTTAATACTATTTAAACATGTAGTGTATAATATGTTAATATGTCCCACCAACAGATAGTCATATATAGAAAAACACTCATGGCTTTCAAACCAAAGTTCTAACATACTGCTGTTAATTAATCTCACAATAAGCCATGTCAGCTTCTTTATATTAAAGTGCAGGATTATACATAGATAGACAAATAATTGCATTTCCATAGGCACTTGTAGCACACAATGACTTCATTTTGGATATATGGTGTGTTATATCATAAACATCAATCAAAAATGCCTATGCACAATGGTCATAAACAGATAAAGAATGCATTTTCATTGGAACTTATTACTTTCAGAGGTACACCTCATTCTATTCATTAACTACATGTACTTATTAACAACCTACAATAACATTATAATGCTCTTTTGGGGGCCTCATTTGATATGCTATCAAATTCCTTTGGCCTTTTTATTCCCCCAAAAGATAACCATCTTCTATTTCCATTGCTTATATATAAGCATTCATGCATTTAACTGTGGACTCTGCAGATGTGTGCCTTTGTCAATGACCAATTTCCATGTTATCTCCCTTGCTTTGCATATCAGTCATAACAATATCATTCTTCAAGTGACCGTCTTTATCACTACACGAACTGTTAGGGATCAGTTCCTGCCAGAGATCAGTTCTTTGGTGGCCAAGGATCAGTTTCTTGGTCTACGCAGTTCGTGTCCAAGGATAGCATTTCCTTGGTAGTTGCATACCAGGCAATCAGTTTGCCACTCAACATTCATAACAATATCATTTTCAATTGACCGATCACTACACGAACTGTTAGGGATCAGTTCCTGCCAGAGATCAGTTCTTTGGTGGCCAAGGATCAGTTTCTTGGTCTACACAGTTCGTGTCCAAGGAAGCATTTCCTTGGTAGTTGCATACCGGGCCGATCACATCACAAACTGCTAGGGATCAGTTCCTGCCAGAGATAAGTTCTTTGGTGGCCATGGATCAGTTTCATGGTCTACGCAGTTTGTGTCCAAGGAAGCATTTCCTTGGTAGTTGCATACCGATATTTAACACACAAGGATCAGTTCCTTGCCAAAGATCAGTTCTTTGGCCTACAAAGTCTGTGTCCAGGGATCAGTTCCTTGGGCACTTGCACATTGCATGGGCAATCATTTTGCCCATCCTAGCTGTCTCTCAAAAGAAAAATATAATGCACATGTCTGACATGTTTAGTAAACAGGGGTAAGGAGTAAAAAGGCATCAGTAACATGATAACTTAGCAAGCATATCTTGTGAGCAGTGCCCATAGGAGCCAAATGTTTTTTGTATTATTTTTGTATGTTTATTGATATGAATGTAGTTGTAGTTTTATGAGAATGTTATTTTCAAGTGTAGATTAGTGATCATAAATAGATTTATTAATTTACTTCTTAGATCAGTAGTTAAAGGTTTTTGTTTTGTAATAAATCATGAAGCGAAATCGATCTTGTGTTGTGTATAAAATGTCAATTTATAATAATTGAAGTTTATACACAAATTTTGAATATAATTATGAGCTATTTGAAACTATACCAATTTTAAGAATGCAGTGATATCTTTAAGAGTATAGTGGGTACTTAATCAGGTGCCAGCATCTTCAATTATGCACCCTAGGTGTAATAGTGTATTGATGGCTTTGATAAGACCATAAGGGATGGTCATCAATTAGACATGATTGCTTTTCTATTGATATTAATGACTGATGCTTCTCAAAGAAACAAATGGAAAGATTGTACTATCAAGGTCAGTTATGTAAAAATCATGTATCTACAGCAATTAGCAACAAGAGATTACTCTATTTTCTGGTCAGTCTGTAAATTGGAGCTGTAGTGAAAACATCAATTCTTCTGGCTATCCCACCATCCAAACCCCAGCACCTCCAATGATAGATAGAATTGGAAATACAGTGGCAACTGTAGAAAAGACCACCTCTATTAAGCAATCCCCTGTCTTAAGCAAGCACTTTCATGTCCCCCCAAGTGAATTTACATGCAAATGACCCTGTATTAAGCAAGCACCTGTCTAACCTGACCAGAGACCACAAGATTATGTTCCACCAGGTGAATTTACATGCAAATGACCCTGTATTAAGCAAGCACCTGACCATAGACCACTAGATTATGTTCCAATTTTGCCCTTAAGCAGCCAGATTTTTATCACTTGTTTAAAACTGAGATAAAGATGAAGAGATTAGAAAGTCCACCTAGCGGCCGCTTTATGTTAGTCGCGCGTGTACCTGTGGCGCCGCCTACCATCCGCCATATTGTTTCGAAGTCAAAAGCAATGCTATAAATATCGACATTCATTGGCAATTTCATACATGCGATGAGATAATATTTTAGTTCTATAGAAACTGTAAACATTTTATAACTTACTTACGAACCAGATTTTGATGTGTGTTGTGTTTTTATTGGAATTTTAATTGTTAATTACACGTTGATAAAATTGATTTCCTTGTCCGGCGTTTCAAAATGGCGACCAAGCGAAAAATAGTCGGTACTTTTTGACTAAAACGCGTTGTTATTAAAAGGCTATGTAATCTTTAATTAACAAAATATGAAAGAAGAAAGATATAAAAATCGTTTTATTTGTTAATGAGCACACCATCTATGACTGTGTTTGTTTTACGATCGTATAAAAATTGACTGTTTTTGTCATTTTAGTAAAAATGGGTTGGTCCGATCTCAAAACGATGTGTAATTTTTTTTATCAAAAGGTTTCGATGAATGACTTTTCTTTGACAAACAACATCAATTTTCTCAAAGAACAATGTCTTACAAATCATTTTATTGCCCTTCGATACGGTTTGGGTATTTTGAAAGTGTTAAATCGTCCAAATGAATCAGCTGTTTTTCACACCTTTTCGCCGCTTTGGAGTCAAAATGGAGATTTTTCTACACATTGTTTTGCATTGCAAATAAGACCAAAAAGGTTACATTTGAATGCAGAATGACATATTATGCTTTTACAGATGATCTCCGGGTGATCGGTTGTCTATTCGATCGATAGTTTATTTTTGTATTTATAACCACACACCCTCCCCATGTCACGTCCCCGGGATAGGATTTGGGATAGCCATGCCCGGAAATGTGATGGGGACAACATAAAAATTAGTTTCTACATTTTTCGAAATAAAAATAGTTACAGAAGAAGAAATGACATTTGCGTAGCAAAGTGCAGGAGAAAATAGGTAAGGCCCGGATTCGAGAAGAAAAAATGGTGCTCTGACATGCGGATTGCATTTTGACTTTGATGCTTTTAATCTATTTTCATATAGATCTACTGAATATTTCAATTTCTAATCATCATCTCAGGTGTGAAAAGCGTCCCATTGTTGAATTTTCATGCAATGTGAAAACTGCGAGACCGCACTTAAAAACAGACACCATCGCAGCTATTGACAAAAAAAAGTTGCTCAGAGCACGGGCAAGTGTACATAAACAGCTAGAGTATTATTCTTTTCAAAATTTTGAGTATGACTATATCATGATGAGAGCTAACAGGGCAAGAAAAGTGTGGTTGAATGTTGGCCTATAGTTTATGATAATTTTTTCATACTGTTTTTTTTTTTTTTAATTATGTTTCCGAATACAATCTTCAATAAAGTGTGTGGATAATGTGTGTGGTATCGGTTATTAATTAATGCGGCACGTGCCTGCAACGTGACATAAGTGCGAAGATCAAACAAGTCACCGAATCAACAGGTATTGCACGGTGCAATACAGGTAGCTGGTAATAAAAGTGTCATTTTATTTGAAATCCGGTGGTGACTTCTTAGTCACTGAATCAACAGGTATTGCTTGGTGCAATACGGTAAGCTGGTAATAAAAGTGTCATTTTTTCTTTTGAAATCCGGCGGCGACTTCTTAGAATATATATGAATGCAAGAATGAAAGATAGAGAAAAAAGAAGAATGTTTGAGTTCATGCCTGACTGAGTCCATTAAATTCACACAATCCGTCCCGCCACTGCCCGTTTTGTAAAGAAAAGTGTAAAATAAGACCAACAAAATGAAGTGCAAAATTGAATTATATTGGCGGTATTCTTCATTGAACTCGATAGATAGACTCGATGTGTCAAAGAACTGCCCGTTGTGTTTAAAGATAATCCGTAAATAATTGTTTCAAATGTGTCCAATCGCGTAGATAATAAGCATAATTAAAAACGTATTAATTTGTTGGAGAAAAAAACAACAACAACGGCTTTTACAAATCGTAGGACAAAGGATAATAATTATATAAATTATCAACCGTAAATATTTAACAAAGATACCGGGCGTGTTTAGTATCTATTTGTTGGAAATTCGAAGGCCTATTTAACAAAAAATATATTTCTACTATCATCTAGATAATAGCGAACCAAACGAAGAAAATATTAACAATATATTTTTGCTAATATACAAACTTTCAGAACAGATTCAGCGGCCGATAAAAATATTGATTTTTTCCCCTCGATTTACCTGTCTACCTGAGCGACAGTCATAGCGGGGGCAAATATCGATGTTCAATAGCAGTTTCAAATCTCTGTATAGTATATATCTCTGTTTAAAACTATGATATTGACATTATTTCAACTCTTTCTGGTGTCAAATAGTGTTATTCACACCTTCATGAAACCATAATCCACTGTTTATTGTCACAGAAGGTAATCATAGACAGGATGTCTGGATTAAGTCAGTTAATCATTGTGGCAAATGACTAATCATAACTTACAGTAGTAAACAAATTATGGATTATTAATTAACTAGAATGAGTTCATCTTTGTACTGTATCTTTATTCTAGAAAGTTTGATTGATTTTAAAAGGCATCGTTTTGCTTAAAATTCTTTAATTTTATCAAATCAACAAGACCAAAGTTTTAAATGATAAACTTAATGTATGATGTACATTTTCAAAGTTGTATACTTGAACATTTTGAAACCTTAATTATTCATTTATAAATTTTGGCTGATTCTAATAGCTAACTTTAGAGCATAAGTTATAAGTGTTATTTGCTTCTTCACAATTTTCATTTATATTTTTTGGCATTTGAAATACTGTTTGCATGCATGTGTGGCATTGCATTTCTCATTTACATAGTGTGAATGCCTGCTTAATCTTAAGTGCCCCTGTCTTAAGCAAGCACCTGTCTTAAGCAAGCAATTTAACTGCATCCCTTGGCCGCTTGCTTAAGACAGGTTTGACTGTACATGCTTTGTATTGCTTTTACATATATGTATAGATTCCAGGTAAAACTCTGTGCCCATAACAGGCTTAGAGTCTATTTAAATGAGTAAAAGGAAGCTATTGTTTTGAGAATTTATTAGTAAAACATTCATAATGGTGCTGCTCACAATAAAGACCTTCTTACTTTTTATTCCCCCAAAAGATAACCATCTTCTATTTCCATTGCTTATATATAAGCATTCATGCATTTAACTGTGGACTCTGCAGATGTGTGCCTTTGTCAATGACCAATTTCCATGTTATCTCCCTTGCTTTGCATATCAGTCATAACAATATCATTCTTCAAGTGACCGTCTTTATCACTACACGAACTGTTAGGGATCAGTTCCTGCCAGAGATCAGTTCTTTGGTGGCCAAGGATCAGTTTCTTGGTCTACGCAGTTCGTGTCCAAGGATAGCATTTCCTTGGTAGTTGCATACCAGGCAATCAGTTTGCCACTCAACATTCATAACAATATCATTTTCAATTGACCGATCACTACACGAACTGTTAGGGATCAGTTCCTGCCAGAGATCAGTTCTTTGGTGGCCAAGGATCAGTTTCTTGGTCTACACAGTTCGTGTCCAAGGAAGCATTTCCTTGGTGGTAGTTGCATACCGGGCCGATCACATCACAAACTGCTAGGGATCAGTTCCTGCCAGAGATAAGTTCTTTGGTGGCCATGGATCAGTTTCATGGTCTACGCAGTTTGTGTCCAAGGAAGCATTTCCTTGGTAGTTGCATACCGATATTTAACACACAAGGATCAGTTCCTTGCCAAAGATCAGTTCTTTGGCCTACACAGTCTGTGTCCAGGGATCAGTTCCTTGGGCACTTGCACATTGCATGGGCAATCATTTTGCCCATCCTAGCTGTCTCTCAAAAGAAAAATATAATGCACATGTCTGACATGTTTAGTAAACAGGGGTAAGGAGTAAAAAGGCATCAGTAACATGATAACTTAGCAAGCATATCTTGTGAGCAGTGCCCATAGGAGCCAAATGTTTTTTGTATTATTTTTGTATGTTTATTGATATGAATGTAGTTGTAGTTTTATGAGAATGTTATTTTCAAGTGTAGATTAGTGATCATAAATAGATTTATTAATTTACTTCTTAGATCAGTAGTTAAAGGTTTTTGTTTTGTAATAAATCATGAAGCGCAATCGATCTTGTGTTGTGTATAAAATTGGCAATTACCTTGTCAAGTTCATGAATACATCAGGTGTCCCTTTCAAACTTGACCTGAGGAGTTGGTAAATCAACTGAATTGGTCTAGAGATAATTCCCCAATAATATATTCCTAGTGTACAAGTTTACAATAGGAGGTGTGAAGAGATCATTGTCAAAGGCGAGAAAATTGCCTAATATCAAAAGTATTACACCATGTAATACTTTCCATGATAATAATATACACAATGTATTGAAAAGCAGCAATTTTGTCAATGTCCGCTCACCTGAGCAAATGTTTGTTAGCTCTCCTGAGCTGAAGAGGCACACATGAGCGTACGGAATATTACTTAATTTTTAATTTTCCACCAGTACATTGTCACATCAATTCAAATTAACTATTAGTTGTTACAAATTTTTCACATTGATTTTACTATCCCTACATTTACCAGCAGACATTCAAGCCCCCCCCCCCCCTTTCATATTTGTTTTTCATCAGAACAACTTCCCATTGTTGTTCCTCATTATTGTTAGCCCCTGGTAGTTGGGCTTTTAGCAGGGATTTTACCACAAATTTGACCCCGCCATGCCAGGCTTTAGCAGAGTTTTTAGAATACAATTTTTAAAAGCCCTGCTATTCCCGGGACCTATAGTGGCAGTGGATACAAATGATTGGTGCATAAATTACACCTGCGTAAAAACAATGAATTGAACATACATAAATGTCACAATTCCGAAAATAGAAAAATTGAAAGCCACACTATTCCCCAGTCCCATAGTGATTGGATACAAATGACTGCATAAATTTCACCTTCAGAAAACTAAACATACACAAATAAGTCACAATTCCTAAATGTGACATATTGGTTCCAATTTTTCACATAGGTGTTCATTCAAGAGGGAATATGAAATTTGTGATTTCATAGATTACAAAAGTCAAACTGGTTATCAAGAGACAACCAAAGGGACTGAGACCAACCAACCCAGATATAATCAATGCGCAACAATATGAGCCGCCTCGTGGGAAAACCAACAATTTGGTTTCCGACCAGGTCCAACACAAACCGGCCTGTCCGTCACAGAAGATGGCTTGACGCTTGAAATTTTGGAGTTAAGTAGAGGAGGAATTGTACTATACGAGTAGTGAAAACAAAGGCGCTGATCAGCTTCACGGTTACCATGAAGCTGGTCTGCGCCATTGGTTTTGCATATGCAGATTGTTGGTTTTCCCATGAGGCGGCTCATATGTTACGTCCGGGAACAACTTCCTTCCAAAGATCATTCCCAACAGGTGTTGGAATACTAGTCAGAAATTGATTTCATCTGTGTCGGTTATTCTCAATCGTGTTGGTTGTCTCTACATAACCAGCGTGCATGTCCTCTCATTAATAATTCTAAAATTTCAAACTTGTAGCAATCTTCTGTTGTTGCACATTCAGTTTTGTTTTGGACCTTATGGTAATACCTGAAGACAAGTTTTCTATGGTGTAACCCATAATACCTTAATATGGGTAATTATATCAGCTTTGCCTCTAACACCAGGTAAAAGATTACACTATGAATTGTAAAGAAGCAATTGAGATGAGAATGAACTTGACCAAAATGGTGTAACCCATAATACCTTAATATGGGTAATTATATCAGCTTTGCCTCTAACACCAGGTAAAAGATTACACTATGAATTGTAAAGAAGCAATTGAGATGAGAATGAACTTGACCAAAATGTTATGAATTTCATTAGCAAGTTGCTCAGGTTGCAATCATGTTGACAGTTGAGCTGTCTACTGCTATGGTGAAACGGCTATAATATTCAGTCCTACTGCCCATTTCCTGCAAGACTTTCACTTTAAATGACTTTTAATGACATTTTAAAAGTTTTCCCCATTCAAATGCATTGGCGACCTATGTTGACCTTGCCGTAAAATAAGTCAAGGTCATCACAGGGTCATGATTTATATACACATTGTAGTACTTGAGCCATCAATGCTTCATGTCAAGTTTCGTTGAAATCAGTCCACCGGTTCTGGAGAAGATTTTTGAAGGGTTTTTACCATATATGGGCATGGCGGCCATCTTGGTCATGTGACCTGGATTTCTTATATACACATTGGTCCCCCCTTCCTATAGGTGCTTCATATAAAATTTGGCTTTGGTTGGCCAAGCGGTTTCAGAGAAGAAGATCTTTGAAATTGTGGACGGACGGACGACGGACGGACGGACGGACGGACGCCGGATCATGGCCATCCTATAAGCTCACCTTGTGAGCCTAACGGCTCAGGTGAGCTAATAAACATGTATATAGCCCCGGGGCAGGGTAGACAACCCCCCAGGGGCAAAAATTTCCATTGACATTAATCTTCTGTCCATTTGCTGTAAGTTTTACCCATTAAATACCATTTTACCATTTTTTCCCATTCAAATGCATTGGCGACCTAAGTTGACCTTGCCGTTAAATAGGTCAAGGTCATCTTAGGGTCATGATTTATATAAACTATGATGGGCCCACAATCCCGATGCTACATACCAAGTTTCGTGGAAATCGGCCCACTGGTTCTGGAGAAGAAGATTTTTAAAGGTTTT
Source organism: Rugalucina vietnamica (assembly GCA_964017185.1). Classification (NCBI taxonomy): domain Eukaryota; kingdom Metazoa; phylum Mollusca; class Bivalvia; order Lucinida; family Lucinidae; genus Rugalucina; species Rugalucina vietnamica. The sequence continues at coordinate 32,968,894 of OZ024874.1, read as the reverse complement.
TGCTATTTATAGCCATGGCCGCCATCTTGGTCATGTGACCTTGACCATTTATATAAACTTTCTTTCCACCTTCCCAAGGATGCTCCATATGAAGTTTGGCTTTGATTGGCCATGTGGTTTCAAGGGAGAAGATGTTTCATTATTATGGAAATAAACATGTATATAGCCCCTGGGCAGGGGCAGACAACCCCCCAGGGGCTAAAATTTTCCATTAACATTAATCTTCTGTCCATTTGCTGTAAGTTTTACCCATTAAATAGCATTTTACCATTTTTTCCCATTCAAATGCATTGGCGACCTAAGTTGACCTTGCCGTTAAATATGTCTAGGTCATCCTAGGGTCATGATTTATATAAACTATGATGGGCCCACGTCCCCGATGCTATATACCAAGTTTCGTGGAAATCGGCCCACTGGTTCTGGAGAAGAAGATTTTTAAAGTTTTTTGCTATTTATAGCCATGGCCGCCATCTTGGTCATGTGACCTTGACCATTTATATAAACTTTCTTTCCCCCTTCCCAAGGATGCTCCATATGAAGTTTGGCTTTGATTGGCCAAGCGATTTCAGGGTAGATGTTTCATTATTATGGAAATATACATGTATATAGCCCCGGGGCAGGGGCAGACAACCCCCCAGGGGCTAAAATTTTCCATTAACATTAATCTTCTGTCCATTTGCCTATTCCCAGTAAGTTTTACCCATTAAATAGCATTTTACCATTTTTTCCCATTCAAATGCATTGGCGACCTAAGTTGACCTTGCCGTTAAATAGGTCAAGGTCATCCTAGGGTCATGATTTATATAAACTATGATGGGCCCACAATCCCGATGCTACATACCAAATTTCGTGGAAATTGGCCCACTGGTTCTGGAGAAGAAGATTTTTAGAGGTTTTTGCTATTTATAGCCATGGCGGCCATCTTGGTCATGTGACCTGGACCATTTATATAAACTTTCTTTGCCCCTTCCTAAGGATGCTCCACATGAAGTTTGGCTTTGATTGGCCAAGCGGTTTCAGAGGAGAAGATCTTTGAAATTGTGAACGACGGACGACGGATGGACGACGGACGGACAGAAGCCGGAGCATGGGTATACTATAAGCTCACCTGTGAGCCTTCGGCTCAGGTGAGCTAATAATCAAAAAATGGCGATTCAATCATGTCTTACCAATATGAAAATTCATAAATAAGTAATGATGCATAGTTTGGAACAAAATCCCACGTCCCTGATGGGATTTGAACCCGTATCGCCGGGGTAGAAATCCAATGCTCTAAACACTGAGCCAAAGAGTCGACCCCCTGACACAGTATGTCAAAGATTGTACTTATATAATACATTGTATCGAATAGCTGTGCTATTTATAGAAGCTACGCATCATGTGATCTGCCAATTTACCCGACCTTCCAATCACGGCAGATAATCTCGAATGAATGAAGATGCAATGGGACATAACACATGTGAATGTTTTGTTAAGGTATTGATTGAACATTTCAACCATGTATTAAAGTGTTTTACTTCTCCAAAACTTAGATATTTAACCAAATTTGCTATAAAGGAAGTGGTACAATAGTTTACAGATTAGTATAAAAGTTGAGACGAACACTACAGCTTGACAAGAAAAAGGGTTTTTGGTCATATCAGTCCAAAAACATTTCAGTTACAAACTAAAATACATGTATGTACTTAACAGAGTTAACGATGCCAATATTCTGATGGTAATTTAAATTGTTAGGCTGTTTATGTTCATAAAGTTTAGGATTGCCACAGCGTGATTAACTGTATAATGTTATTTTGGTGAATAAAGGTCTTGAAGACGTACAGTCCAACCTGTCTTAAGCAAGCGGCCAAGGGAAATACTAAAATTGCTTGCTTAAGACAGGTTAATAGAGGTTATGTTCTAACACTAGGGTGAGCGTCCTAACCAAACCATTTCAGCTAGAAATAATAATAGCACTGCCACTGTCTGTGGTAATTGTCACTTCATTCTCCAAAATGCCCAGGAAAGTTGTCTAGGATTATCTTTTGAGACCATAAACAATGAATGATGGCATCTGGAAGGTGTGAAGACAATTTTGACACCTTACAGAATTTAAATATCCATGTCAAAATATTTCTTTTTATGTAATTAATGAAACAAGTGGCTGCTTAAAGCCAAAATTGGGAGAGAAACTAGTGGCCTCTGGACACATAAGACAGGTGCTTGCTAAATAGAGCTTCATTTACCTGTAAAATCAATTGAGAAAAAGGAAAGTGCTTGCTTAAGACAGGTGCTTGCTTAATACAGGGCTTGCTTAAGACAGGTTGGACTGTTTGTAAGAAATTAAGACGTCATCCTTTGTATTTTAGTGATAACTATTGGGCTATTTATCAATTACTGATTAGCAGTTGGGCTTCAATTAGGCAGCATTACAACTACAAGGTGTATCTTACAAAGCCTTAAACTGTATCTAAAAAACATACTGCTTTAAAACTATCTCCTTCCAATGGAACATTCGGATCCGTGACACTTCGCCGAAAACCACTTTGCCGAAAAGACACTTCGCCGAAACAACACTTTGCCGAAATATTGCCGAAATTCGGCAAAAATGCCGAAAAAGATGTTTTTAAGAGTATTTCATACAATGTGATTTTTTCATAACTTTTACTTAAATCCACAGCATTATAACGTTTTTAACGATCAAATTGTATAAATCTATAAAAAGAGGCATTCTAAATTCTTAAGGAATTAAGTACAGCTCTTGCTAAGGACCATGCAAAGGGTGATATATCCATAGTAACAGAATTGGTCAATTTGTGTGCCATAGTGTAGCACTTATGACCAAACCTTGAGAGGTACAATATTTCTTTGATTGGATGTCAGTTACCATGGCAACCAACAATTTTCATTTTTAGCTCATTTTTCATCATGAATGTGACTAAAATTCTGATTTTTCATCATTTTCACGAGCTAAGGGTTATAACCAAAGGAATCAAAATCAACTTTTGATTTAAGTGAGTGATCAAGTCATATCAGGTCAATAATATGATGTATTAACAATTGAGAAAAGATTACCTTTGGCCCGAAAACTATGCTTTCATTGGGATGGGGGTTACCTGAAATCCTGATTTTAGCTAAATCCCCGAAATCGGACAATTTCAACATTTTTTTTCTCCCATGATGGACCTACTGTAGGACAATGGTGCCTTTTATTCAATAGCATGAACCGTTTACTTAAACAAAAAAGCAAGAAACCCGTGTGTTTTTCTTTCTTTGCTTGGAAAAATATTAAGGTAGCGATGACCATTTTCAAAATTTGTAAATTTAGAGAAAATCTGCACATTTTGACATAATTTTTCTCTCATGATGGACCTAATGCAAGTCAATGATGCCTTTGATTCAACTAAATGATGCTTTTGCTTGAATATGATGGCAAAAAAACCTGTTTGTTTTTCTTTCTTTGCCTAAAAAAATATTAAGGTAGCGGTAACCATTTTTCAAAATCTGTATATTTGGTAGAATCCGCATTATTTCAACATAACCTCTTTCTCATGATGGACCTACTATATGTAAATTATTCCTTTTATTCAATAAAATGATTCATATACTTGAATAAAAAAGCAAGAAACCCATGTGTCTTTTTCATTGGTCTGAAAAACTATTAAGGTAGCGGTTACCATTTTCAAAATCTGTAAATTTGGAGAAAATCTGCACATTTCAACATATTATTTCTCTCATGATGGACCTAATGCAAGTCAGTGATAGCTTTCATTCAAGTATATGATGCCTCTGCCTGAGTATGATTGCAAGAAACCTGTGTGTTTTTTCTTTCTTTGCTTGAAAAAATATTAAGGTAGTGGAAACCAGTTTTCAAAATCTGTATATTTGGTAAAATCTACATATTTTAACATAACTTCTCTCTCATGATGGACCTACTGTGTGTTAATTATACCTTTTATTCAATAAAATGATTCAAATACTTGAATAAAATGCAAGAAACCCATGTGTTTTTCATTTGTTGGCCTGAAAAACTATTAAGGTAGCGGTTACCATTTTCAAAATCTGTAATTCGGAGAAAATCTGCATATTTCAACATAATTTTTCTCTCACAATGGACCTATTGCAAGTCAATGATGTTTTCCATTCAACTAAATGATGCCTTTGCCTGAATATGATGGCAAGAAGCCCGTGTGGTTTTCTTCTTTGCCTGAAAAAAATATTAAGGTAGCAGACCCAGTTTTCAAAATCTGTATATTTGGTAAAATTCGCATATTTCAACATAACTTCTCTCCCATGATGGAACTACTGTATGTTAATTATTACATTTATGAAATAAAATGATTCATATACTTGAATGAGAAGGCAAGAAACTCATGTTTTTCTTTTGTTGGCCTGAAAAACTATTAAGGTAGCGGTTACCGTTTTCAAAATCTGTAAATTCAGAAAAAATCGGCACACTGCAACATATTTTTTCTCTCCAGATGAAAAAAAAATCGGCACACTGCAACATATTTTTTCTCAATGATGCCTTTCATTCAACTAACTGATGCCTTTGCCTGTATAATATGATGGCAAGAAACCTTAAAAAATGGTACAGCTATCTTAATATTTTAGTTCAGTTCAGGTAACTGAGTGGCCACCTATTGGGGAATAGCTGCTCACTAGGCTTACAATATGTTTTCTTGGTATAAGTACCTAAGTGTCATTTTAGTTTTTTCCCACCCCTCGGTTTATGGAGTGGGAATTTCTTTTTAAGCCATTTCCTGGTCATTGCCTACTTGTACCTTTTTACATATGATATCTACTTGTACCTTTTTACATATGATATCAACAACTAATATAACAAACATATATATATAACTTTTTTTTTCTTTATTTGTATACAATTCTTGGTATGGGTACCAGTATAAACTCCATCAGGAAAACATCTGCATGCAATGAAAAAAACCCTAAACCCCACTATTATATACTTGTAGTGAAACTGCCAGGGATATGCAGGTGTATACCTATTTTTCTTAGTTTTGCCCCAATACATAGATTGTGGGTACACATTATAACCGCCCCGGTGAGGCGGTTCTAACGTGTACCCACAATCTATGTTGAGGCGGTTCTAACGTGTACCCACAATCTATGTTATGAGCAAAATTATGAAAAATAGGTATACCCCTGCATACCCCAGTTTTCTTATTTTTGCTCCAAACCATAGATTGTGTACCCACAATATATGTTTTGAGCAAAAATAAGAAAAATATCAAAATTTTTCAGCCAGGTGGTTCTAACGTGTGCCCACAATCTATGTTTTGAGCAAAAATAAGAAAAATAGGTATACCTCTGGATACCCGTGCCAGTTTTCTTATTTTTGCTCCAAAACATAGATTGTGGGTATTGTGTACCCACAATCTATGTTTAGAGCAAATATAAGAAAAGTATCAAAATTTTTCAGCCAGGCAGTTCTAACGTGTACCCACAATCTATGTTTTGAGCAAAAAATAAGAAAAATATCAAAATGTTTCAGCTGAAAATTTCTAATTATTAGAGCTCTAAAAAACTCTGTATTTTGCATGGGCAAGTTTTTGTAATGGTTCCAAAATCTACATAAGGAAAACTTGCCCATGCACTATACATTTTTTTTTTTCAGCTGTAAAAATTGAAAATGTCTTTGGAAAAAAATATGATGTTTCTAATATTTTTGTTCGAAACATTGATTGTGGGTACAGATTAGAACCGCCTTGCGGAGGTGGTTCTAACAAGTACCTGCAATTTATCTTTTGGATCAAAAACAAGAAAAAATGTTTACTATACCCATAATCCATATGTAACCCAAATTTATCGCATAAATGTAGGGTATAAGAGGGCAGGCATTACATGTACATGTTTTCCTGATGAATCCTTGGCTTCAATGAATTTGAAAAGCTCCTCTAAAGTAACTGTATGAATAAGAAGGTGTTTTCATATTTTTTTCATTTTATTTATTTTTTTTTTGTATGTCACCTTAGGTTTTGTTGTTACAAAGAGAAACTGTAAGTTTTCTTAAGTCATAACTAAATTCTTCTTCCTAATAAATCTATAGAATCGGCTATAGCGAGATCTTTAATTTCACTTTTAGGGGAATCTGTTTAATAGTACCGGTACTTAAACCATCACATCGAATTGAACATTTTATGATTAATTTTCAAGTTCATGCCTTATTCCAAAGGCGGGTTCTCAACTGTCTTTCAAACTTGTCCCATACTTTGCAGCTTGAACCTTGCCGGTTGACTTCATCATAGTGTTTTCACCTCTAAAATCAAGCCATTTAATGTGAAAACATTATCGACATGCTTTTTCGTTAATGTTGTCTGTGAAACAAAGAATTCTTCCATAGAGGTTGTCACAGTATTCGAGTAGTTGTAACACTTTACCTATCCCATCTAATCACTTATCCCCACAGCAGTAATTTTTGACAGTTCATTTTCTCCACTTAAACTGTGTGCTGAACAGGGTAGGGGAGGGTACGATAGGTAGCTGGTTCTAATGTGATCATGTTTTCTTACGCCATATTGTGTCCACAGTCGTGAATAGGGTAGCTGACTGCTGCATAGTTGACTTACAGAAAAATGAATTCTGTCAATCTGTATGTATCTATCTTCTGATACTGAGTCGATCAATTTCTGATCATCACCTCAGGTATGTAGCCTTTAATCTGAAAAAAAAAAAAAAAACAATAATAATAATGACTGGGAATAAGTGACAACAGAAATGAGCATAATATCTGAATCTGAATGGTTTACTGGTAACACACCAAATTGACAATAATTTACCTGGGGATGTGCCAGGAGGGAAATCAGCCCCTGGCTCTACAAGAGAATATGACAAAATGATCGCTTTTTTATGGTTTATCTACCTTCAAATACGACAAAGTTAACCTTGATTTTCAGGTAAATTTTGTAACTTCAGAAATTGTTTGCTTGTTTACAGATGCAACTGTTATAACGTTTATAGCTGCAACTGCATTTTAGCTTCAATACTTAGTTAAACTGTGTCATTTTTACAGAAACACCCAGGGTGTGCGCTTATTGGAGCATGTGCGCTAATTCTAAATAATATGGTATTTTTTATGAACTATTATCTACCAGTACTATTCCGATAAAATATAAGCCAGTGTCAGTGGGGATCAAATCCAATGAAACCATGATCCATAGTCTGACCTAACCAGTATTCCACCATCCCAGCCACTGCCCTCCAATGATTATTTTTGCAGTCGTCAGCTGAGATATTAAGAAAAGGAAAATACTTCTTCTTAGTGGTATTGTATTAGAGGGGACTGGAGCATATGGTAGAGTGTCGGATTCTAGTCCTGGAGGACCCAGGTTTTATCAGCAGCCGGGTCGCCTTTTGTTGTGACCTTATGACAATTCCACAACTTCTGAAGTAATGATCAGAAATTGATCGACTCAGTAGCAGCACACAGTAAACACACACACACACACAAAAAAAAAACAGGTGAGGAAGGGGGAGTATCAATATGGCTGTCGCTACATGGCAGAGCATCATACGTGGGTGTAACTGTTTGCTGGACAAGTCAAAATGACCCCACTATTGCCTGCATGGGGCATGAGGTGGGGAGTGGGTGCATCATGACCAGATGACAAATCACAATTAACTAAAATTACCTGTTGTGTAGCAATGTTTTGTACTTTTGACAGCCCATGCTCCACGTTGTAGCAACTTTCACACATTTATTCAGTCTGGCCTAGCTTCTACTTCTAGCATCGTTTTGCCCCTTGCTTTGACTGTCTTGCATTTTCCTCGTGACAAACATGCCAAATACTGCATGAAAATGAATACTCCGCATCCTTGACACAGTTTATCTCATGCTGAACATAAATATTTTACAAATCTACACAATGGTTTCTTCATTTATGCACACAAAAGTTAATTATGAACTGAAATTGTAACAATCTTGCTCAGTTTTATTATCACTTGTGAATGGAAAGTCCGGGAAAATATGTCACTCGGGGAGCCTCATTATTCGCAAAAGACTTCAGAATAATAAATTCAATTTTCAATAAAATAAATATAGATATGAATAAATTATTGCAGGATATATAAATTAATTAAAATATGTTTCTTTTTTTATTTTTTACACAAGTTACAATTAACAAAACCAAATAAAAATAAAGTCCTTGAATAAATGCACTGGTATCTCCCTTTTAAAATCTATAAACAAGGGAAGTAACTCAATTTTACCCATAGCAACACTATATAGTGCCTTTTTACCATAAACTATCTAAAAAACACACGGGTTTGATTATAGAAATGAAATCCCGTCATCTTTTTTTAGCCTTTTAACCAAAATCTGTTCATAAAACAGGTCCATCATGAGAGAAAACAACACTTCAAAATTTACAATGGAAGTCTATGGGAAAATCCCCCCAAAGGGTGTTTTTAAAACTGGCTACAACATTCATATAAAATATATTTTATCAGAAAAAAGGGTCATCTGCCTTGTTTTAGGACCTAATCTACTGGAAAAACTGAAAATTGTTTATTTTTTTGATAGGCGATGTATCACCATTTGCAGGTTTTGCATGGTTTTTAGCAAGAGCTGTACTTAAATGATTAGGTACATCAATGACGAATTATGGTGATCAAACTAATTAATATATGACCAATATAAAACATGGCAAAAACCTAATTAATTAATCATATTATTACTGGTATGAGCACATTTTACTTCATAAATAAACAAACAAGGTAAAACAAACATAAAACGTAATTATAAGGAACTGATATTAAGTCCCCATTAAGACAATTAAGGCTCATCTAATAACGTTAGTTTACCTCAAGCATGACTCATTGTTAATCATTTAAAACTTCCGGCGAAGTGTCGCACCAGAGAAGAATTTTCGGCATTGTGTCGTTTCGACGAAATGTCTTTTCTGCGAAGTGGTTTTCGGCAAAGTGTCGTGCTCCGGGTACATTCTTTTCGTATATCCAACAAATGAGACCATCTGTTTTGTGGCTAATCCAGTAATCCATAGGAAGCTTCTATTATAACCTAATTATTGTTTTTAAATCATGGCAGACTGAGGGCAAACATTTTGGCCATGTTATATTGATTTATGCCCTCCAGTAAGTTTTTAACTAGCTGTTCCAAAGTGGTTCTGCTGTATCTTATCTCTATGTTGCTTGCTTGTTCTTCTGCGTCTCTGTTGTGAACACTTGTTTTTAATTAATGCTAGAAGGATGACTACATCAGTGAGCAAAAGCTAGTCATCTTGCTCTTCATGCATGTTGTAACATTATTTGTGATGTTTTGTTGCAGTACTTTCTTTCCCTCCTGGTTCTGGATTGGGTTTTTAATTGTATCAATTCCTGGACCTTCACCTCTCTAACTTACCATATTCACTGTTTACTACAATTTTCTAATAGTTTACTAATTCCTAACATTCCTAACTTAATTAACTACTAAATATGTAAAGTCTTACCTTTCCTGGTTCTGTTAGTGTGAGAGTTGGTACAAAGTTCAAGAAAATATGGTTACAATCTGTCTTCTTTGCCTACAATCATTCAGTACAGATTCATCAATTCCATTTGTATCAAAGCAAGCCTAATCAAGACTACTTATTTCTTGAAAAGCAGATAAGTCAACAAGTAGCCCAAGGGCAACGATCGCTCACCTGAGAGTCAACAAGTACAGTCACTGGACATTTTTTTTTTTTTTTTTTTTTTGCTGAGTGGTCACAACACTAAAAATTGATTTTTCAAACATTCAAGGGCAGCTAACTCCGCAGTCGAGGGTCCAATCTGGCTCAAATTCGAACTCATCCAAGATGGTAATCCATGTTTCTTCCAAGAATGAAGAAGATATGATCAAGATTGAAGGCACAATACAAAATATTGATTTTTCAAACACTAAGGGGCAGCTAACTCCGCAGTCAGATCTAGCCGAAATTCAAGCTCATCCGAGATATTGTAGTTATTCTTGTTACCTGCAAGAATGAAGAAGATCCACTGAAAAACAAAGATGCTAGAGTGGCCACAACACAAAATATTGATTTTTCAAACACTCAAGGGCAGATAACTCCGCAGTCAGAGGTCGGATCTGGTCAAAATTCGAACTCATCCGAGATATTGTAGTTATCCTTGTTACATGTACCTGCAAGAATGAAGAAGATCACTGAAAAACAAAGATGCTAAAGTGGCCACAACATAAAATATGGATTTTTCAAACACTCAAGGGCAGATAACTCCGCAGTCAGAGGTCGGATCTGGTCAAAATTGGAACTCATCCGAGATGTTATGGCTATCCTTGTTACTTCCAAGTATGAAGAAGATCCAATCAAAATTGAAAGCGCTAGAGTGGCCCCAACACTAAATATTGATTTTTCAAACACTCAAGGGCAGATAACTTCACAGTCAGAAGTCGGATCTGGTCGAAATTCGAACTCATATGAGATGTTATGAATGTCCTTGTTACTTCCAAGAATAAAGAAGATCCAAATAAAAATGAAGGCGGTAGAGTGGCCACAACACTAAATATTGATTTTTCACACAGTCAAGGGCAGATAACTCTGCAGTCAAGGGTTGCATCTGGCTGAAATTCGAACTCATCCGAGATGTTATAGCTATCCTTGTTACTTTCAAGTATGAAGAAGATCCGATCAAAATTGAAGGCGCTAGAGTTGCCACAACACAAAATAATGATTTTTCAAACACTCAAAGGCAGAAGAGTCAGTCAGAGGTCGGATCTGGCTGAAATTCGAAGAATGAAGAAGATCCGATGAAAAATAAAGGCACTAGAGTGGCCACAACATTTTTCCCATTATAAGTCTATGGGGATTTTTCCAGACGCTCAAGGGCAGCTAACTCCGCAATATGAGGTCGAACCTGGCCAAAATTCGAACTCATCCGAGATGTTATGGTTGTCCTTGTTACCTGCAAGAATGAAGAAGATCCAATCAAAAATGAAGTTGCTAGAGTGGCCACAACATTTTCCCCATTATAACTCAATGGGAGCTATCTGTTGCCATGGAAACCACTGATCCGATCTGGCCCAAATCCTAATGCTACCTTTCCCCCTCCTCAATGATGCTTCAGATAAAATTTGATTGTGATTGGCCTTGTTGTCTTAGAAATATTCAAGATTGAAAGTGTGGACACACGGACGGACGGACCCACGGACGCTGGCTCGACTACCATACTATAAGCTCACCTTGTGAGCCTTTGGCTCAGGTGAGCTAAAAAGGCTTCAGGTGTTTTTGACTATAGGGATCAAACATGGTTTTCTAACATCTGCTGGGCCCCCGAGCCTGAAAGATGAGGGTTTCAACCCTCCCGAGAGGCCCAGCAGATGTAAATGCATTAGAAGGAACATGTTTGATCCTTATTATTGCATTATACAACTAAAACATGCGAAGATTTGGAGAAATTGTCCAGATTTTGCAAAAATTCAAGAACCTAAAATGGCATGAAAAAATGACGTTAGCTAATGACATTTTTAAAATGCTGCTTTCGGGGCAAAGTTCAACGTCATCATGAAGTCACAATATAACATTAAACCAAATGCATGTTACGCGATGACGTCAAATTTTGCAAGAGGCCCTGTAACAAGCATAATTAAAAGCCATGTATTCACAGCATGAGCTCACGAGAATTGCAATATTAATACATGGCTTTCTTTTCATTAATATATGGCTGTTAATATTGTGTGACATGGGTATTTATGCAATAATATGTGATCACTTTTCTGTTTAACACTGGTTGTACAAGATGCCATGCTACTTCCATGTTTTAAATGTACAACAGATTAGCATAAAGAATGATATTATATTTCAAAATAACAAGCTAAAGATGTGTTCATAAGGAATTTTGGTTAGCCAAGTTATCAATCAACATCCCAGTCAATATTTTTCAGTCATGTCAGGATAGAGCCAATGCTTCATGAATAGACAACTCACATACCATGGGAAGTAAATTATGCCTTTCTCCAGTTCAAACACAGCTAAGCAATGTCTTTTGATATGGACAAATCCAATCTTTTATAGGCTTTGTTTTATCAACTGTAAGCTGACTTTGTGAGCAACGTACCTCAGGATGACTGAAGGCCACCTCCAGGGAATCCATAGCCTCCAGTAGAGTCTTCTCACCCTCATTGTGTAAATACTCAAATGATGCCTCCTAGAATAATCACAGACACAGTGAGTGAAATGGTTCATTTCTTACACAAAGTTAATTGGATTTGGGGCTATCTCGTGACTTGAGTCATTTGATTTGGCCAAATTACACAAATAATTCATCTGGCCAAATTACACAAATAATTCATCTGGCCAAATTACACAAATAATTCATCTGGCCAAATTACACAAATAATTCATCTGGCCAAATTACACAAATAATTCTTCATTATTTGTTCTTTTACCCCAAATATTCAAATCTGAGTTCCTTCTTTGCAGATTCCTGCCATTAGTGCTTGTGGCGTGAACTTGCATTCTGAGAGGGACTGGCCCCTTATGGCCTACACAGATTGTTCTGTTGGTAGTTTTAGCGTTAAGTATTTTAGTGATAAATAAACTGTGTTTCTATTTCATTCCTTCTTTGGTTATCTTTGTTTTCCCATAAACAGGAGTTAAATGTCATGCTAGTGTACAAGTAACTAGGTACCCATCCATAGTCAGAAGCAGATAAAAAGTCTTCAGCCTTGTTGAGGAAGAGCCTGACATCTTGCTCTTCATGTGTCATGAGGCATTTTTTGTGGTGTTTTGTGCTGTTTCCCGCATGGTGTCTTGAGTGGGATCTTAACCATGCAATTTCTGTGCCTTCTATTCTAACTTTAAGAATCTGCCCTTACACTAAACTGAAAGAGAATCTGGTAAAATAATTTATTGGAACAATCAAGGTTTTAATATATGCAATCTATCTAAGCACTGAGCAATGTCTGATCATTAATCATGAGCTATCATACCTTTGTAATGAGATCAGAGTGTCTGATGATACATCGCACAAATATCCTGTAGTCTGACGCTTCCTGGCCCTTCTTTACCTGCTAAAATACACAAAATACATCAGTATATAACTTGTCCATTGACTTGCCAAGATCTTTGCCAAGGATTAAAACTGACATATTGGACAATAGTGAATTAAATAGACAATGATTTTTTTGTAAATGGTATTTAAGTTTTACCGTACAGATTCTTCCATTTTTTGATAATCTAAGAAGCAGATGAATTTGTATTACTATTGAACATCATACTAATCAACTACAATAACATCTTTGTAATATGGCGGTATTCAACTTGGTTGCATGGGCATAAAAAACATGATTCCAAGCAGATTAGGCATCTGCCATGTGTAAATACACCTCAGCTTCACTGATATAGTTCACCTCAGTTCCCATAACTGTTATCTATGCTTACCTTGGCTTTACCCAGGTAGACATGCATCCTGTAGTTAGCTGTTGGAATGGCTGTCAGCTCAAAGTGACGCATCCTGTTGATTTCTAGCTGGAAAGCTAAGCCGGGCTCCAGGTGACGGTATATCCTGTCTTCATTAAACTGGAAACAAATCTTGCCATTATGCCAGATCCTTTCATTATGAATTTGTATTTGTTCTTGTATCTGTATTTTGTAAATTGGAATAAATATGTTTACATTAATGATTTAGGAGACATGTTTAAGTGCAAAAAAGAAAGCTTGTTCTACCAGTTTCAAATATGAGCCATTGCATGAGAAAACCAACAATTAGCATATGTTATAACAAAGGTGCAGACCTGCTTCGCAGTAACCGGGAAGATGATCAGCGCCTTTGTTTTCGCTACACAGAAAGTACAATCCCTCTTCTTCTTAAATCCGAAATTTCAAGCTTTTAGACTTCTTCTATGACTGTACAGCCCGGTTTGTGTCGGGCCTGGTCGGAACCCAAATTGCTGGTTTTCTCACGCACAGGCTCAATTTATTATCTTGAAATAGGTCAGCTATTTCCATAGACTAAGTACAGCACAATGATAAATCTCAATAACTAACATACCTCAAATTTTGCTCTGTAGGTGAAATATTTGGGCAAAATCCTCTGAAAAGATCCAATGTTAAGATGTTAGTACAGCCTTACAAATAGACAAAAAGTAAAACTATCAGGATTTCAAAATAACCATAGTCTTAATAAAAATCACATCAAAATGTATGTTTTGATGATGACCAGTTTTCAGCATACTCAAGGCAAATGATCATTATACGTACTTATCAAAACACTTCTAGAAAACATGGTTTCCTGTTTGACCAAGTACAAAGCAAGCTAGAATCTCACACTATGATAATATGCCCATACAATGTACAGACTTTTCTTATAGTTGGAAAAGCTTTTTGATATTTTCTTATTTTTGCTCCAAACATAGATTGTGATTACATGTTGGAACCGCCTCACCCAGGCTGTTCTAACAAGTATAAATCTATGTTTTGGACCAAAAATAAGATAAATTTATACCCTGTACATCCCATCTTAAAAATTATATAAACACTGGGTGTAAGGGGGTATACATATCAGGTTATGCTGATGAGAGGCTGACTACATTATAAAAACAGGTCCATACCGATATTTACTAAAATACAGGTAATTTATTTACAGCTGAAAAATTGAAATTTTTCAGATGAAAACAAAAATCTAATGATGTAAGTTAACTGAAGTAAGTTAAGAAAACACAACTACTGGTATAGAAATATGGTTGTACATGTATTTATGCAAACATGAGACAATCATCAGAATCGTGAGTTCACAAGCAGAAGTATATTGGGTTTTACTCAAAAGCAGCATTCCTCATGTCTAAATGTCATTGCCATCACAGAAAAAAATCTTTACATACCTGTCCCAGGACAACAAAAGTTATTCTTCTGATCCCCTTCTCTGTCATGATTTCTTTCTAAAATAAAAATATTCATTAGATATGTAAAACAGAATAATTTCTACATTATAATGCATTCAGATCTAATAGAAAAAAGATTTATATTTACCGCAAGCCAATGCAGTGAATGAAAATTATGAATAGGGACATACTAGTGCTAATGCCCTGAGCCCAATGAGGCCACTATAAGACACAATGTGGTGAAATTTGGCGCTTACAGGTTTCATGGTGCTTCTGCGCAGGGTATAGGGCATCCCATGAGGGCAGAAAGAAAGGAAGTTGCTTCAATACCTTTTCTTTACAGAAAGCCTGGAACTGCTGTGCTATATCTTCATCATTGACAATTCCTGTTGACTTGATAGCTATGTTGATTATATGGATAGGTTCATCAGGATTGTAGTCTGATATACTCTGAAATCAAATGAACATTTTACTATGAAATATCAAAGTTCTTCATATAATACAGTAAGTTTGTTACTGTCCATACACCATCCTTCAGAAACTGCCTTTTTCAAAATCTCACTTTTCTTAACCTTTAACTTGCTGTCGGCGCTATCGTGCGCCTGTGAGAAAGTATCCTTGTGCCACTGAAGGTGCAATCGTTCGCCCGATCGGACTTCGATTTTTTTCCTCCATTTTTTGCACGTTACCTTTGTAAACAGTGAGAGTGCTTTCTTTCGCGGACGCGCTATACTTCAAGATGGCGAGTGCAAAAAACTGAATCAGGAAATTGTCAGCAATGAGGTTGTTTTTTGGCATTTTAAGCCTAGAAAACGCATTTAAACCGGGATTTTGGTAAGAAATCACAATTACAGACTTGTTGAATGCTAAAATGGCGGCTCATTGATGGATTTAATGATGTTTAGACACAAAACGTAGCGATATACAGACTTGTATCGATCTCCCAAAGCAAGTATTAGCTTTTTGGAAAATGCAACATAGTGTTTTTTGAAGCCTGAAAAGTGGTGAAAAAGCGATTTTTTTGCAAAAAAAACCTCAGTGGCACATGATATTGGAAAAAAAATAAATCTCAGCATGATAAAGGTTAAACATCTCAAGCAAAAGATGATTGTGTCACCCATTTGCATTCCAGAAGACTTAAATTGTGCCACAAAAAAGTTTGAAAATCAGTTCACAAATAAAACTTTTACTCCAGAAAATAATTTTGAATAGGTATATTTTTTTTCAACCAAACAAAATTGTATATTACACATAACTGAGCTCCAAACACTTCAAAATAAACCACAGATTTGCTAGAATTTCAATTTTATGTATTAGGATTACCTCCCTTGTACATGCAAAATGCCTATCGAAAACGATTTTTGGGCATAAAATTTATATTAGCAAACCAATTTTCATTTTCTGTGGCACTTTTCAAAACTTTTGGAATGCAAAAGGATGACATGTTCATAAATTGTCGGAGGTTTCAGAAAAGGGTGTTTGAAAAAGGCAGTTTCTGAAAGATGGTGTAAGGATAGTAGAATACTCGCTGTGGTTAAGCCAGTTGCCTTTAGGGGTTATGAGTTTGATCCTGGGTTTCTCCAGTTTTTTTTATGAGACTTTAAATGAACTCCTGTCTCCAAATTTTATTTGTTTGTATGTATTGAGGTTTAACATTGATTCCTGCGTTTTAACCAGTATTCTGGAGAATAAATGTGTCTTGCTCATGGTGCTGCCAGCTGGGATGGAACCCAGGACCTCTTGATTCTACCACTATGCCATTGTGTTCCCCTGTCTACAGTTTAACTAACTGATTTTTAATCAAAACTGATTAAAATCTATTAAACATCATTTGCTGAACTATAAAATAATATTAAGTCTCACCAGTATTACAATATACAGGCCACCTTCGCTATCTCAAACTCGGTTGTCTCCAAAACCCCACTTATGTCGAATTGCTCCCTCATTCCCGAGCATCTCTTCCTATATGTTATTGTATTCCAACCTTGCTTATGTCGAACTCGTTTATGACGAAAATTCGGCTATGTCGAAGTCAAAGATCGCTCCCCACAGAAAAAAGACCATTAGTTTCACCCTTCCTGTGTCGAACTTCGAAGTCAAAAATCGGTCTTTGCCGAGTTGATATCTACTAACAGCCTTTCATCACAGGATGTGTTAAAGAATGTTTTGACATCACGTGTTAGGTCGGGGAATATACGTTTGAAATCACAATTAATGGGGTTAACATGGTAGAAAATGAAAGGAGAACCACTAAAAGAGTTGAGATTTTTTATGAACTTTGGCTGGTCTCAATTTGGTTATCTCTAACTTCGGAAAACTCGAAGTAGTTTCTCCATTCCCCTTGATTTCGAGATAGCGAAGGTGGCCTGTACTTGCTTACAAGCTTTACCATCTAGAGAGATCTACAAGGGTTGATGTACCAGAGAAAGTTCCTTAGTGACGGGTAAACAGTTTAATATCTGTGGCATTTAATAAATTTTCTTTGCAAAACAATGCTTCAAGACAGCTTGTGAGAATTCTATATTGACAGAAATCTGCAAGATAAAGCTCGTGAGAACCCTATATTGAGGAGAAATAAAATCTTCAGTTATAATCAAAAAATAAAAAAAGAATATTACTTTGATAAATGAATGAGTCATTTTTGTTGCAGTTATTATTTCTCCCTAAAAGCTTTAACTTCTCCACACAAATCTCCACAAGTTGATTTCTGCTTTCAACATTTCAGGAAGGAACAATCTCGACATATCGGCAAACAATAACAAGACTTCTTTGTTGTTAACAAGCAGAATGCTGCTATTATGCATTTTTTTTTTCATGATGGTCAGTCATAAATCCTGAAGCTTTTATAGATAGATCTTGCGCATAATACTCAGTAATGAGGGTGTCACAGTATCTATAGATAGATAGCTATTGTGTGCAAATGTCATGATCATGTGATGACTCGCATGAGTCGGGACTGATTATTATCTAGTTAATTTCATATGCTTGTTAGCGTCTTGAGCTTTATTCATGACCTAGGCACCAACAATACTGTGTCTTCCTCTTTAAATGCATTGCTAATTGATTCTTTTCAAGTCTCAGCAACTCTCATGGTTTAAAATTTGGAATAACCTTAAACAGAATATCCTAGCTTGAAGAGTGTTAACTATGCTGAGCCTTGGTGCTTACCTTGTTTTCTGTTATCTAAAATATTACAGGTTTAAATAGTAATGTTACTGAATTTCAGGTACCACAACATGCCTATTTCAACAATAGCCTAAGGTAAAGTAGTCAAAATTTTATTAAACTCATAAGTTTCAAATGAAATGACCATTCTTGTATTAAGATTCTCTATTTGTAAAACAGAAAACGTCCAAAATTGTTTCAAAGTCAACATGACAGGGAAGGGTCCATTTTTATCCAGTCTGCTTAGAGGTTGTATGTGGCGAGTACAAGGGTAACAATATATAGGAATTAAATGTACATGTATGAAGGTTGATGAAGAGAACAACTACACATAATTTTATATGTATGTATGGATACACTAAAAAATGTGTTTATGACACACTATGCCCCCAACTGGTATGTCACTTTCAAGATGTGACAATGTCTGAAAATTGAAAAGTTCAAATTGCACAAAAGAGTGACAAAAAATTAATTTGAGGAGTATATCCCAACCACATGCATATCTTCAAAAATATCGCTATTAAACTGTACAAGGAGTTGCGCACACAAGGTACCCTCTATCCATTCACTAAAATGCCCGAAAAAATGACTAAGTTCAAATTGTGTAAAAATGACAAAAAATAATCTGAGGATTATATTCAAACAATATGCAGATCTTCAAAGCATGGTCACAACATCTATAAAGATTCAAGAGAATCGGTATTAAACTGTAGGAGGAGTTGTGCACACAAGGTACCCACTGTCCATTCACTTTCATTGTCATTATGCCCGAAAAATGGCTAAGTTCAAATAGCGAAAAAAGTGACAAAAAAATTAATCTGAGGATTATATCCAAGCAATATGCATATCTTCAAAGCATGGTCACAATATCTGTAAAGTTTCAAGAGAATCAGTATTAAACTGTAGGAGGAGTTGCACACACAAGGTACCCACTATCTGTTCACTTTGTCAAGAATTAAAAAGGGACACAACTCTCACAGAATGGGCCCCTAGCCCCTTGAATTTTCCAGAAAGAAAAAATATGGGTCCTCTTAATTTTCATAAACAAACTACATACATGTACCAAGTTTCAAGATCCTAGCTCTAACAGTTCTTGACCAAGTGTAAGCGTAACTTTCACATGCATGCACGCACACATGCTGCATGCACGCACAGACCCAAACCAATATGCCCCCCTCAACTTCTTTGAAGTTTGGGGCATAAAAAGGGGTTGTATCACAGCATGTTTGTCTATTAAAGATTTTCCTAGAGTTGGCATGGTAGCTTTCTTACTATGTTCACTCTAATATTCACTGTTGTCTAACGCCCCCATGATGCTCGGATTGGTAATGTAGGCCCCAGTGAGGTGATTGATTTGAGTTTCAAAATACCAATCCTGGGCAAAACAGTTGGGTCAAGGGCTAAGAAAATCAATAATTTACCAATCCTGGGCAAAACAGTTGGGTCAAGGGCTAAGAAAATCAATAATTATGATGGCAAATGATAGAATCACAATAAATAAATTCACATTTAGTAAAAGCAATACCTGCTTGCTGGTTTGCACTATGAAATGGAGCACAGGTGTAAAATTTGGCAAAATACTTCATTTTAAAAATTTCATTTTAAAAGCATACCTGATCTATATATATCCAATCCTTTTTAGAAGAAGGAAACAAATTTGAATCTAATTGTCATCATCTTGAAACTCAAACCAATCATCCTTCTCCCTGGGGCCTATATTACAAATCCCAGCATCAAGGCAGTGATATTAAAGTCTTAAAATATTTTATTACCTAATCACAGCAAAAGTTGTATAGAAATGCCTACATGTATTTGTTATTTTCTTCTATTCCAGTAACTATTTTAATACCATGAAATAGTACCACGCAAAGAAAATTCTATTGCCTGGCCAGTGATCAGTATATTGCCTGATCATATGATATGTCACATGACTGGAATGTTACAAAGTAAGAACTTGAAAAAGTACCAGGCAATAGAAAATTCTATTGCCTGGTCAGATGTCTATTGCCCAGTCACACGATAAGTCACACGACTAGAATATAACTAGGTAATAAAACACTTATTACAAGCTTGAACAAATTAGGTAATAAAACAGTTATTTCAAGCTTAAACAGGCAATAGTGCAAAATATTTTCCCCTTGGGGCAGGTACCGACTTGACACGCTATTGGCAATAGCATGCCAAGTCGGTACCTGCACCTCGGGGAAAATATTTTGAACTATTGCTTGCTGAAGCATGAAATAACTGTATACTAAGCAACTATATTTAGTAGTTGTAAAGAACATGTTTACAGAACTCATTGTTCTATTGCCACCACACTCTATCAAGTAAACCTACAAAGACTACACAGATAGGGGAGGGGAGGTAGTAAAGGTTACAATAAAGGTAACAATAAATAAACAAACAACCTGTTGTCTACCAAGGTCCTGTGGTTGTAATAAACATGCTGGTCAGTTGCATAAAGATATTTCATAGGGAGCTAATGTCACTGCAACTGACAAGCTTTAAAATTCTACTAGGAGTTGGTAAAGACACAAATGCTTCTTTTTGATTATTGATTTACATACATATTGACATTTTTTTTGTCACCTCTTTCAAATTAAATAGCATGCATTCTGGGTTCTCTGAATGGTAAAATTTGCAAATTTACCAATGGTACCATCGAGAAAATCCTGAATGTTTTTCAGCTGCTGATTGTACCACTGGCAATATAGTCAAGGCCACTGTGTCGAGATTTGAGCTCCCGTGGCAAATTTTTGCTAAAAGTGATTCCTGTCCATTTTCGTGTAGAGAAATATATGCCCTTCCAGAAAAACGATGTTTCCAATTTTTCCTTGGCGTAATAACGTCACAATGACGTCACTTTTTAATGACGTCACAAAGTGACGTACCAACTTTTTCTCAGAAATGAACATTGTATCTTTTCTTACACATAAAATAAGCAAATTTGTATGTTTTATTTGGTCGTGAAGTGGTTTGAAACATTTTGATGAGATGTATATACTGTTAATGCAATTCTAGCCTTCATGTAACGTAAAAATGACGTCATTTTGACGTTAATTCGACAAAATTAAAATTATGTGCGAAAACAATTACAAATTACTAATAATTTGACCGTGCCATGTACATTTAGTAAAAACACAATATGTTTAAAGTAGAAACCAATAATAACGGCGTATAGCTACCCATCTTGCTAAGAAATCCAGCGCACATTCTGATCGGAATCGGCACCGCTGAACAAAACATTAGTTTAGGCCGCTGTGTCTAAATTTTCGCTCTCGTGGCAAATGTTTGGTTAAAGTGTTTCCTTTGGATTTTTATACAGAGCTATATATGCCATTTAAAATAAAAGATGATGATACAATTTTTATTCCAAATATTAACGTCAAAATGACGTTACAAAATGACGTAAGCTCTTTTCTAATCAAATTAGGCATTTTTTTTTTTTTTTCCGAAGCGCTAATAGTGGCATTTAATGCTTACTTTTAAGGCAGCGTGGTTAAATATGCCTATGGCAAAACTAAAATGCAATTTTGATTCTATGTAGACTCAACTGCTACGTGAAAGTGACGTTGGTTTGACGTCTTTGTGTTAGAATAAGAAATATACTACACAAGAAAATACTTGTACACATAAGAACAAATGTACATCACCAATTTGACGAAAATACAGCAAACATGTTTCTGACTAAATGATCGCACCATAAATGGTACAATTGGTGGAAATCATTTAATTACAGCAGTGTATGGACGTTGCATGAACCAAAAAAGCTTTATACTATGTAAATAATGTTTATTATTCCAGTTTTTCGCCAATTTTGGTAAAGGAATTCCACGAATTATTTCGATATTTCAAAAGGATTGCTTTGCGTTTATTATGTTTGATTTCGGAATTATACGTGAAATGATATTCATTATAGTAGTATTATGGTCCCTTTAGCTTCATTTGCGTTACGAAAATGTACCATCACGCAGGGCTTCTTCCAAATGACTTAATAAAATTTTCACCACCATTTTATTAGATTATCATTATATAAAGTTTATAAGGTTTGGGGTGATATTTAAAATACAAGGTATTTGGTTACAAAATTGACAGTAAAGTAATCGACAAGACTGCTGGAATGCCATATACTACACAATACATCGTTCTCTTGCTCGTGGAAATTTCTGTCATCGATGTGTTAACTCGTGCGTACTTCAAGGGGGTGGTATCGTATGTGTGAATACAGTTTTGAAAATAAGTCGGGTCTGAGGACTAAATCCATTGGAATTAACATATAAGGCACAACATAGTCTCCAGCCTCATCACGGTATGCCATTGTTTTGAAGATTGTCACGGGATCTCAGGTTGTAGTCTCAATCCGAAGGACTGGCGAAGCCCGGGATCGAACTTGCGACCCCTGGTTTACAAGGCAAGTGGTTTAACCACTGTGCCAAGGAGGCTTCCGGTATCGCATACATCCTCTTGGCATTTCGTATCATAAATGATTCTCTGTTATTGATCTTCGGATATGTATGATAGCTGTGCAATGACTTTAGAAAAGTCTGGGTGTATACTTCCAACTTTATCAGTTATATGAAAGGTCCGTGCGATGAATGCGATATAATTCGCCTTATCGTATGATTGGCATTCATTTGCCTCATTGACCATCTTTAAATTATCACGATGAAAACGATAAAACTAGCGTCTTAAGTGATGCTTCATATATGTAGTATCCAGCCACGCATCGCCTTTACTACTTCATGCAATTCCTATGCTAATCTTGCTTTCTCCAGCACCTGCTGCATCATTTGCTTTTGCAGTAGGTACAAGAAAAATTCAGTTATGTGATGCATACATGGTGACATGCATGCACTTGTTCAGACTGACACATTCTCTGCTCCTTTTTCTGGGACACTCGGGTTATAACAAGCCTTATTATGATACATGTGGTGTTTGCCATGCTATATATGCTTATTTGGGGTTTGATACTGGTTTCCAGAAGAAGAAATGAATTGGTGACAAATTATTCAACCTACGAAAACTGCAGGCGCAAGCAAGTAACAAACAATTGTGCTAGATTATGTAAAAGATATCAATTGCGATACTAAAATACAAGGGACAATGCATCAAGTTCAGCAGTCATGTGACAGCTATGACCTTAATATAAGCATAAAAGAGGCAAAAAGAGTAGTCAACCAATCATCTGAAAACCTTCAATTAAGTACGGTAAATGACCAATTAGTTCGAACACTTAAAAAATAAATATTGACAGTGGTGTTCGAATTGATAGAAATTATGCCCTACGCAAAAACCATGTGTTCGAATTAATAAAACATGCCTACCGAAAACGTCCGAAAATGACCGAACAATCACGTCCTTGATTTAATAACCCACTAATTTGACCTTGTAAAGGCTTCTCTTTCAGAATAATTGTTTGTCCTGAAAAGGACAGTTTTATTCTTGTTTTCGTGGTAGCATAAGATCTACCACGATTTACTAACGCAGGCTAGTTTGTCTTTGAGGCGTTGGACAATGGCGGCCGCAGATTTGCCTTTCATTTGAAACGAGTAGGTGCACGGGACTTCGAGACCTCCGCGTAACATCTTTGAGCGCCGTTTCTTCCCAGTTACTGTGCATGTTATATTTCCCCCATGCACGATGAAGAACTTCGCCAGGCATGATATTTCTTTAGGTAGATGGCCACACGTTATGCCATCCTTCATCACTGCAACGCTGTGCTTGTCGCCAAACTGTCTGCCGTCTGGATCAGGCTGCGTAGTCAACGTCTCACCGATAACGGGATCCCAGTAGACTCTGTAAACGTGGAAACCTCGCACGACGCATGGATATATGAACTTCATGTTGAATGAATGTGAACAAGTTCTTAGTCCAGTTTTTATGTGTTGAAACCACATGAGGTATATCCTGGAACGAATTTAACAGCACGATATTTCCAGTAAAATCCCCAGGACATTCCCCTGATTGCATTTTTACAACACCACATGGCCCGCTGCCTTGTAAGTCATACGAAAACGCGTCTCTCTTGATATGTTCAGATGACAGTGCGCAAACTTTCTACGAGCGGATCCTTTTTCTCGTGATTTTCAAAGATCGAATTCTCATCAACATGCATGACAAAAATTATCAAATTGAGTGTACACCCCGCAATTCATGCATCGTCGTGCTCATACATCATGCACGATAGGCTTTTCCGTGCCTATCCGGGAACTTAGTAGCCATGGTACTTTCTAGATAAGTCGTGTCGCCAGAAAATGATTAATATATCTATAATTTTCTCAAAAACATGATTTCTGACTGATATTGTGCAACTGTGCATGTACGTGTTTTTGTCTGTTTGGTTTATGTACATTTATATAGCAGTGATTCTGACAAGATTGCATGCATGTATAATCCTACTGGCATGCTCTTATAACGACGTTTTTACGGGGCCTAACCATATCTACTAGATATTTGTAATTTACACTTATCTACTACTAATTTGTAGCTAAGTTGCGGTAACTTTTATCAATTAAATGTCTGAAGAGAGAGAGAGAGAGAGAGAGAGAGAGAGAGAGAGAGAGAGAGAGAGATTTGTTGTTTATTTCATGCGCGTGTATGTCATAAAGTTGATCGACAGCTGCCACTGGAATACCCTTCAAATAACATGCACGTGCTAAGGGTGTCACAATCGTGTCAGTGCGTTATATACGTGTCAACAAATACATGATCATGTCAGTTGAATATACAATGTTAGACTTGGCTAACGTATATACACAAACAAGCCAATCAAATTAAACTGTTCAAGAAGAAACCAATGAAAGTTATTTTTAATAAAACTACATTGCACTGCCTTTTTAATTTAAGGCCGTTCATCTGCATTTTTCAAGCATAAGATTATCTTATAACTCTCGACATCGTTCTACTCTGTTTTAATTACCACTTCTACTTCACGAACATTTGGGTTCTTGTACTGGATCTATTATTAAAAAAAGGACAAAGCCGGCTCTAAGATGCAGAGAACTTTGGATAATTTCTTCCATAAGGTCAGCTCAGTGGAGGAGACAATTCCACGTGCATGGCGGGAAACCCCACTTCCTAAATCACCGCTAGGGAAAACACCAAAACGTCCCGTGGGTCGACCAAAAAAGATGCCGAGTGAAGAAGCACGTGAAGAGGTTAGTTTTAAAATCAGTCCAATCTCAGAAAAATATACTTTTTTTAATATTAATCGTTAAGACCACCCCCCACCCCTCCAGTAATTTTATATTACTGATTGTTCCAAGGCGAAACTTATGTAGTGGTTCCAGCTTTTTGTTAAAGGTATACAATATTGCAGAAAATGCGGCTACTTTTGTTTTTATGTAAATGTAAAGTGACAAGTTGCGCCAGTTTGTTTACTCGGATCGTGTTGTTTATCATATTTACAAGTTTACATTCTCCGACAATGATAAAATTTGTTTTGTATCTTAGGTCAGCCAGATCCAGGAAGATGATGCTGTTCTCAATGAACCATCGCCGAAGCGGGGCAAATACGCACAGTACACTCCCATCGAAAAGAAAGAGGTCCTAGATGAAGTTGAACTGTGTGGCCTAAGAGCAACAGCAAGAAAATGGCGGATCGCTCCAAGCACAATTGGTACGTGGAAAAAGGAACTGGCTGTCGATGTCCCACGGCATAAAGGCGGTCGCAAAATTGGCGGCGGTCGAAAGCTGACCTATGATCAGGAGATTGAGGACAAGGTTGCCACCTTCGTGATAGAAAGAAGGGAGCACCAGTTGCCGGTAAGCCGTGCTTGTGTTAGTCGGTACATGCTTTCACTTACAAAATCCAAGTATCCAGACTTCAAAGCTTCGTCAGGATGGATGACGCGATTCATGGATCGTAACAACTTCAGTGTGAGACGTCATACATCATTGTCTCAGAAATTACCGGCTGACTTGGAGATTTGTCTTGCGGCGTTCTACAAACATTTGAATGAACTCAGAGACACAAAGGAACTGGACGAGGAGGCCTTAATTATTAATATGGATGAAGTGCCCATGGTGTTTGATACTGTGCCTAACACTACGTTAAATACGCGAGGTGAGAAAGATGTCCGTGTCAGAACAACGGGAGGAGAAAAGAAGCGGTACACTGCTGTATTGGCCGTCAGCGCTGCTGGTGAGTTTCTCCCAACAATGGCTATCTTCAAAGGGAAGCGCAACCCAGACG